>CM061130.1:81977213-82577213 GCA_030789695.1 Scilla litardierei | reverse complement strand
AACAACAAGTTTAAGGGGTGGGTCTAGCTTCGTTGTCAAGCTAGATCAATTAGGTGACGGATCTAGTTTCGTTGTCAAACTAGATCAAGTAGGCGTCTAGCCAGCTATCATTTCACTGACTAGTCTCTTTTACGCTAGGAACAAGGAAGTGGCCTAAAAACATGGCCATACACAAGAGTTGGCAAGTTTCACTTGCCTGCAAGCACGACGTCTGAGCACACCGTCCAATGAGTCCAAAAGTCACAATTATCCTACGTGCACAAGTCCACCGGCCTAAAGTCCATATTATTAATCTTGATTAGTGATTGATAAAACATTTAAAATACTTTAAAATACTGATTTTTTTGTCTTGGTTAACATGCAATTGGGTTGGGGGTCCTAGGGGTGCAAAACGTTACCTCAACACGACGCGAAAGCTACACCGGCGTCGGGTAGCGACACCGGGGGTTGGAATAATAGAACGCGCTCCAAGTCCTGATTCCAATATAGTTTCCTCGCTGGAAAGTTCAAAGCATCAACCCGGGCGACGATTCCAGATTCCAAAGCTCGCACATGCGACGACGGGTTACGACGTGCGACGACGTCGTACGCGGCAAGTCGTCGAAGAGAACGCACCTAGGTGGGGCCCACAGTAGTCCTAGGGACCTTTGGGGGACCCACAATAACTCTGGAGAACTTGGGGGCCCACGGAGGCAAGTGGTGCGACGGATGCGGGGTTGCGACAAGTGGCTCTCGGTCGTACTCCGCCAATGCGGGGGATTCTCTCGGTCGCTGCGGGGAAACGGAGCTGTGCGGCGCTTTGGGTCGGTCGCAGCAGCGGGGGCGGGGAGATCCTTCGGTCAGACCGATCGGGGGCTTCGGTCGTGCGCTTGGGATGCGAGGCGGGCGATGTTGCAACGTTGCAACGTTGCAACGTCGGTCGCTGCGGGCGGGGCGACCGGTCAGACGCTGTGCGGAGCGGGACGACAAGGCGGGTCGGTGCGGAGCGCTGTGCGGAGCGGGGTGCGGGCCAAGCGGTCGGTCAGACCGAGCGAACAGAGCGGGCGGTGCTGCAGCGTGCAGAGCGGAGCGGATGCGGGCGGGGCGATCGGTCGGAGCGGGGAAAATGGGTTGGTTTTCTCGGTCAGATCGGTGGCTGAACGTCGCAACGTTGCGACGAATCGTCGCAACGTCCAATTTTGCTTTTGGAAGAGGCTAGGGCTAATTTCTTGCGAAAATAGGTCTTCCTAGGGGTTGTTTATATAGTGTAGATGGGTTGACTTGGTCTAGGGCTAAATCTAATAGGATTATGAGTTTAAAATAATTTAAAATTTAAATCTCAACTTCTCCAACTCACCCAAGGATTTGACTTGGTCCAAATGAGCTGGAAATTGGCTCAAAAATTCTTTAAAACGTTTTAAACTCAAATAAATTTTATTTGGCCGAAAATAATTTATAAATTAATTATTAAAAATAATATAAAACTTGCTAAAAATATTAAAGTGGTCAAATGAACTCCAAAAATTATAAAATAAATATCGGGGTGATCGTGATGACGAATGTGAGCTAACTAAGAAGATGGATCTCAATTTTGACGTCGGACGACGAAACTAAAAATAGAAACGTCTCCCGTCAAAAGTGAAAATCGCCACGTCTCATCGAATAAGTGTAAATTGTGGGAAAACGACTCGAGAAACGTCGTTCCAAAATAGTGCCACTATTTAATATTCTCAGAGACGTTCACAACGGCATATCACACGAAAGTGTTCACAAATGAACAAAGTCTAAAACAAACACGTGCACGGACAAAAGCACGTGCACGAACAAAAGCACGTGCACGAACAACGTACCACGAAAAGTGGTCGTTACATCCTCCCCACCTTAGAATAAAGTCCGTCCTCGGACTTTCTAATATAGCTAGTCACTCTAGTAACTACCCCAATCAAGCCACATTATAATTTAAACCAAGTATAGTCATTACAAGTGCTTATATATGCACTAGGTAGTCAAACATTATTACTACCAACACGTATATATCTACATTCACGTACGTTATACATTAATACCTATTATAGTCCGTCAACTTCATACATGTATTTCAATCAGGTATATATAAACATACATCCCTTATATAACTGCTACACACAAAACAATAGTTCAGATACTTATATAGGTATGATCTCATACTAGCAAATACAATCATTGCTCTACGTATAGATAGCTACCTATGCACAAACATCAAGGGTATACTACCCTCTAATATTCGTCCAATACCAAACATCTCAACACATATAGTCACACCATACCATTATTAAATCAAGTTCACTATATTTAATATACATTCACCACTACTATAATTTCACAACATATAGTCATACAGTGCATGCAAATAGTTCACCATATATTCTCATCACATACGGTCCTATAACTGTATTTACGACACGCCACATATATCGTAGTCATCAAGCCTATAACTAAGCACATACCTACCCGTGCATGGTGCACACCCATACACGCTAACATTTCATTTACATACACCAATCATACCATTATATAACTAGCACACAAACACACCTAGTTTTAGCTAGTACACATACGTTCACACGAGCAAGTCCTTAGTAATTAGCTATACCACAAGACCAACACCTATAACTATATACTGGTGTAGCGACCCACAATCATGTGCGTAACACAACCAGGCATAAACACTCCTATCACTATACATGCATCAAACATCGCTATATTCAAACTACAAACATACATTCAATGTACTTAGAGTATACCCACTCAAGCTTGAGTGAGACTCAGTACACACATCAGAATATTCTATATACGTAACACGGCATTCATACATATACCAATACCACTCCATTATATATATATATGCATCTACCAATACAACCATATGCATACCATATGTCAATCACACTTAATATTTAGTCAGATAACACCCACATAGTTCAATCTAATTATATACCATAATAATAACATTACAGACATCAGTACCCACATATTCATAATATACTCCCTAATACATGCATACGTACTCATCGTATAGTCACTCACATGTAACACATATATATATATTCACAACATAGCCTACTACCTATAATTAGTATACTAACACATCTATACGTACATAATTAAAATGTGCAATAGTCGTGTATACCTCACGGTATGCACGCATGCAACATCCCATAGGAGCAAGCAATACCAATCAAAATTATAATTCCACTATCATATGTATATCACGTATATGCTCAGGCAACAAAACATAACTACTTACGTCTAAACACCTTATATATCTACCTACGAGCACATACTCATACATACTAATATATAGGTCATATAATAGGCCTACTCACTTAACTATTCATCCACCTATTATTATCACAACCTAACATTCACATAGCTCTACCAATCATTTTATTTCAACCATTCCAAGTATCTCTAATTACATACACTCCATTAGACATTCCAACGCTAACTTTTATATACACATGCATCCCTAGTATAGTATAGCTATCCACACAAAAATCTATAACTACTAACACACAACAACATCATACCATCACGAATAACTCCGAGTATATATATATATCTCACTCAATAGGCAACATCAATATACTATGGGAATTCTCATTCAAGCCCACGTACACAACTTAGGTACGTGCACTACGACTACCTCACAATGTCCCAGGGCCTACTAACAATTAAGGGTTGACACAGACATTGACGGACACTAAAGCCTAAGCAATAGAGGGAGGTCGAGGTCGAGGGCGTGACGAGGGAAGGATCGATAGGCACGAGTTCAGATAGGACGAATACAAGGAGATAGCTTGGTTAGACGAAACATAGACTCAATGGTGATGTTTAGGTCGTGTGAAATGGAGATGTAGTGATGCTTAAATAGGATACAGAAAGAGAAATAGGGTAAGTAGCATAAGCTAAAATACGCGGAGTTTGAAAACTGTTGTACCTCAAAAGTTGGAATCCTCGTCTGAAAAGAAATATTTGGAGAGCGATGAACGAGTTGTTCAAAATGAGTTTGGGTCGAATATTCATAATAGGAGAAAATGGTCCACTGGGTTAAAAAAAATTTATAAAAGGAAGAAAAATCATTTACACGAATATGAAAGACGTGGTTTAGGAAATTTATACGTCAGTGATTTAATATAATTTTGTCAAAAAGTTTTGGAAAGTCGAAGAATGAAATCAAGTAACGGAAAAATTTAAACTCAGGTTAAATGCTTTCAAAACTCTTTGGGCTATGGAAAATTGAGAATAATCAATTTTGAAACTGCTTTTTAGAGAACCAGGGTTTGCCAGAAATGAGAAACTGATTTACACAAGGTTCTTAATATTCGAGCACAACAAGTCTAGTACGGATATAAAAATACTTGAAAGTATGTATGGTGCACGGAAAAATAATAATAATGACTTAGTATAAGAATTTTAAAGATCGAATCGCAAATCCTTAAAATCAAATCAGGGAGGGTCTAAATCAGAAAGTGGTTATGAAAATAGTAATTTTGCAAAAATCTGAAGTAGCGAAAACGACGAGCAAAACCAACTTGCTGAAAGCTGAAATTCCATGTGTCTTGAAAGTATATTAAAGTAAACACGACGTATCATTTGTATAACACAAATAAGGAGGAAAATTATAAATCGAATTGGGCAAAGCAAAAGTACGGTTCAAAATAAAGTTAATATATGAAGGGGCAACTCATTTACATAAGTATGAAAAATATAAGCTGGAAAAATATTATAAGCTAGAGTTCAAAAATTCCGACAAACGTTTTAGAAAAAAAATTAAATCAATGAAGGAGTATGAAGTATAAGTATTTTAAAATTTTGAACATGATTAAACTTAGTGGAAGGGAAATTTGAAAAGTACTTTCAGAAGGTTCAGGTTTTGCAATGGAGATGTTTGAAAATTGACGACGATCGTCATGAAGCGATCTCGTGAATCGAGGCAAGGAAATTAGTCGGATGATCAAAACATACATACGCCTAGGATATGAATCAGGAAAGTCTACGGAAACCCCTACAGTCGACCAACTAAAGATTAAAAACTAAGCGCTAAGACTTCTAAAGGTTAGACGGTAAAGAAATGCGTTCAGCTTGGTCCGAAATCGATGAACCCAAGCCAACGACAAAAGGAAATTCTAGAAGTCAAATATGGTCAGAGTTAGGCAATAACCACTAAGGTAACTCCTACGACAATTAAATCAATTGCTGGCAGGGAGTCTAACTAACAATCAGAGGCCTCTAACTAGCAAGCACAGGCGTCTAACTAAGTCTTCTTATCACCTAGTGTCATAATAAAACGACTAAACTCAGGGCTTATTACTCGGATGTTGCAATTTATTTAATGGACATTCTGTTATTATCGTTGTTCCGCTAATTCGCAATTGCAAGACGGACCTGCATGGGCCACCAACAAAACCTGTCACGCCCCGCTTCCCAAAAATATGGAGGCGAAGCGTGAGAAGGTCCGCTCAGACTTGAAGCTGCAAAGCTGCAAGTCCGATAAGCGTCAATCAACTTTTAAAACTGCAGGTCCTTGCAACGCGAACGAAACAAAGATAATAATAATGAAATGAGACAAAAGAGATATCTTAGAATATCCATAAAATGAATTTCAACATCACAGAAAAAGCCACCAGGCTAAAAAGAAAAAGAGTCTAAAGGCCCAAACATGGCCAACAAAATTACAACGTACAAAACAACGGTGCTACGCACCAACAACTAACAAAAAGCCTAAAACAAATTAAAACTCAACAAAGACTCAAAGAATGGTCACCGGTGTCCATCGAAATCCTCCTGGGAAATCATGGACTCAGGCTCAGCGTCAGCAACACATCCCGTACTCAGCAACGGTCTCTGGCTCAGGGTCTAACATGTGACACCCAAAAGAGCAAGGGGCACATGTCAGCAAGTCTACAAGAGACTTGTGCAAGGAAACTAAAAGTACAAGTAAAAGCAACCTAAAAGTTCTAGCATGATGCAATGACATGGCAGTTAAGTAATGAGTGCAACAGGTAAAGTAAAGCGAAGTAAAGTACGAGCATGGCATGACATTCACAAGACAAGTACAAGACAAGAAAAGTAAGCACCTCGTGCACAGAGATTCCGTCTTTTGGCTAAAGGGCTGATCAGGCCACTCCTAAGCTCAAGTAACCGTTTATCCCTACCCCTCCACGTGTATCGGGCATTGGTTTCTAGCCAACACATGAGGCCCGCTTCTGGACCACGAGCCAGGAAGTGTTTAAACAAGTATGGCGTAGGGGTACACCTAGCCGGACAAGTAGTACGAGTACAAGTATTGTAGCGTGTGCTACGAATGCGACATTCAATGCATGGATGACATGACATGGCAAGTAGTAAAGCGTACAAGTAAGGAAAGTAAACGTGACAGTTTAGTATGCATGAACAACAAGTTTAAGGGGTGGGTCTAGCTTCGTTGTCAAGCTAGATCAATTAGGTGACGGATCTAGTTTCGTTGTCAAACTAGATCAAGTAGGCGTCTAGCCAGCTATCATTTCACTGACTAGTCTCATTTACGCTAGGAACAAGGAAGTGGCCTAAAAACATGGCCATACACAAGAGTTGGCAAGTTTCACTTGCCTGCAAGCACGACGTCTGAGCACACCGTCCAATGAGTCCAAAAGTCACAATTATCCTACGTGCACAAGTCCACCGGCCTAAAGTCCATATTATTAATCTTGATTAGTGATTGATAAAACATTTAAAATACTTTAAAATACTGATTTTTTTGTCTTGGTTAACATGCAATTGGGTTGGGGGTCCTAGGGGTGCAAAACGTTACCTCAACACGACGCGAAAGCTACACCGGCGTCGGGTAGCGACACCGGGGGTTGGAATAATAGAACGCGCTCCAAGTCCTGATTCCAATATAGTTTCCTCGCTGGAAAGTTCAGAGCATCAACCCGGGCGACGATTCCAGATTCCAAAGCTCGCACATGCGACGACGGGTTACGACGTGCGACGACGTCGTACGCGGCAAGTCGTCGAAGAGAACGCACCTAGGTGGGGCCCACAGTAGTCCTAGGGACCTTTGGGGGACCCACAATAACTCTGGAGAATTTGGGGGGCCCACGGAGGCAAGTGGTGCGACGGATGCGGGGTTGCGACAAGTGGCTCTCGGTCGTACTCCGCCAATGCGGGGGATTCTCTCGGTCGCTGCGGGGAAACGGAGCTGTGCGGCGCTTTGGGTCGGTCACAGCAGCGGGGGCGGGGAGATCCTTCGGTCAGACCGATCGGGGGCTTCGGTCGTGCGCTTGGGATGCGAGGCGGGCGATGTTGCAACGTTGCAACGTCGGTCGCTGCGGGCGGGGCGACCGGTCAGACGCTGTGCGGAGCGGGGCGACAAGGCGGGTCGGTGCGGAGCGCTGTGCGGAGCGGGGTGCGGGCCAAGCGGTCGGTCAGACCGAGCGAACGGAGCGGGCGGTGCTGCAGCGTGCAGAGCGGAGCGGATGCGGGCGGGGCGATCGGTCGGAGCGGGGAAAATGGGTTGGTTTTCCTGGTCAGATCGGTGGCTGAACGTCGCAACGTTGCGACGAATCGTCGCAACGTCCAATTTTGCTTTTGGAAGAGGCTAGGGCTAATTTCTTGCGAAAATAGGTCTTCCTAGGGGTTGTTTATATAGTGTAGATGGGTTGACTTGGTCTAGGGCTAAATCTAATAGGATTAGGAGTTTAAAATAATTTAAAATTTAAATCTCAACTTCTCCAACTCACCCAAGGATTTGACTTGGTCCAAATGAGCTGGATATTGGCTCAAAAATTCTTTAAAACGTTTTAAACTCAAATAAATTTTATTTGGCCGAAAATAATTTATAAATTAATTATTAAAAATAATATAAAACTTGTTAAAAATATTAAAGTGGTCAAATGAACTCCAAAAATTATAAAATAAATATCGGGGTGATCGTGATGACGAATGTGAGCTAACTAAGAAGACGGATCTCAATTTTGACGTCGGACGACGAAACTAAAAATAGAAACGTCTCCCGTCAAAAGTGAAAATCGCCACGTCTCATCGAATAAGTGTAAATTGTGGGAAAACGACTCGAGAAACGTCGTTCCAAAATAGTGCCACTATTTAATATTCTCAGAGACGTTCACAACGGCATATCACACGAAAGTGTTCACAAACGAACAAAGTCTAAAACAAACACGTGCACGGACAAAAGCACGTGCACGAACAAAAGCACGTGCACGAACAACGTACCACGAAAAGTGGTCGTTACACACGACGCGAATGCAAGCAAGCTATTTGAGTAGGGAAGCGCCTCCTCCGAGAAGCTCTGAATCTGCCCCTGATTCTCGCCCAAGCTATCCTGAAACACAAATTGATTAATTAGCAATGAATATCAATAAATATGTGAGAAAATCAAGAGAAATAGATGTGTATAAGGTTTAATTGTGATTCGAGGTGGAATAGGGCTTACGAAACGAAGATTTGGAGAAAAGGGGGGATATTTGGGCTCAATGGGGGACGGATGACGGTGAGAGAGGTGGCGTCGGCGAACGCTGGGCGGCAGAGTGGCCAGCGTGCGGTTGCACCACTCGGGCGTGGGGGTGGTGCGGCTCGGGCGAAGGATCGGAGCGTTCAGTCGATTGGGGGAAGTTCGGGCGTCGAATTGGGAAATTTGGGAAATTTGATTTTTGGGCTGTGAGCTTTCGAATATATAGGATAAGTCACTCGGCCGAGTAGCGTGTCCACTCGGTCGAGTGGCTCAGTTTATTAAGTTTTTAAAAAAATTTGTGAAAGTACCGACTCGGCCGAGGAGCACTTTCCACTTGGGCGAGTAAACAAAATTCACTCGGTCGAGTGGCAAGGCCACTCAGAGCTTTTCAAGTGCTGAAAGTGTCTGATTTACTCGATTGAGTGACAAAGTCACACGGCCGAGTGGCATGTAAATGCTTTGTCACTCGGTTGAGTGGCATGTAAATGATAGAGAGAGGTTTTTAGAATCTTCCCTGATCAGTACCCTACTCGGCCGAGTAGGGTCTTCACTCGGCCGAGTGAAAATGTCACTCGGCCGAGTGGGCTGCTATTTTCAGCTCCAACTCTCTGTTTTTGCTCCATTTTCTGATTTTCTTTTCCCCGTCAGTTTCTTCCTTCTCCTAATGCCTGAGTGCATCCCTGGAGCACTCTCCTTTGCAATGGTCGTCCTCCATTCATATGGTCTTCTATTCTTCATCTCCTGAAATGAAAACTCTACCCGTTGTCAGGTTTTTCTTCGACACTTGACTCTAAACACTAATAAAGATCTAAAACAAAAATAAAAGGAAAAATTCAACTAAAAATGAGAGAGAACCGTCGGGTTGCCTCCCGACAAGCGCTCGTTTAAGGTCTTGAGCTCGACCCCTTAAGATTCGCAATTAGAGCTCGATATTCGACGCATGTGAGATGCGTGTGTCAAACTTGCCAGGAAGGCCGCTTCAGTTTAGTTGTTGATTTACTTCGGTGTTTCACTTCCCTTTATCATGGGTAGTAGTGGGGGATAAGTCCCCCAAGCTTGAGCTTTTAACATCCTTCTTCTTGGCCGGCGGAGGAGATTTGTTGCCCGGTGGAGATTTCTTCATATGCTTCACCGTAGAGAGCTTGCATAACTCTCTAATCTTGACGACGTCAGCAGCGTCTTTCTCTTCATCTGTAAGAGGGTCCGGTGGGTCTCCCATCATCTCGCCATCTTTGGTGAGTTGGCCCTCTTCGAGGCCGTCATCGTGGTTGGCCCCAATAGCAAACGGCATGGCGTTGTCAATCACCTCGTCGAGGAGGTCCAAATAGTCCACGTCCTCTGGCCAAGGCGTATGCTTCATTGCATTCGGATTGTAGAGTTCAACTTCAATATTACAGATGTTCAAGGACAAGTTTCCTTCCCTCACATCTACAATCACTCCAGGGGTGGCCAAGAAAGGGCATCCAAGAATCAGCGACGTCTCTCCTTCCTCCTTAATATCCATCACCACGAAGTCACATGGCAAGCAAAGTCCACCCGGTACTTGTAGTGGTATGTTTTTGGCAATCTCCACCGGCCTAGTGATTCGCCCATCGGCGAATTGTATCTTCATGTCCGTGGCCTTGAGATCGATTCCCGTATTCAATTTCTTAAACATCGTGAGGGGCATGAGGCTCATGCTTGCTCCCAAATCTACCAAAGCTTTCTGAAGTGTGACTCCTCCAAGCATGCCAGGAATTCAGAAACTACCGAGAACTTTGAACTTGGTCGGCACTTTCTCCTTTCTAGTAAACCGTGTACTTTGCTTAGCGAGCATGATCCTTTCTTTTCGCTTCTTTCCCGCGATCAAATCCTTTAGAAACTTGGCATAGGACGGGATTTCGATGATGTCATCCAAGAATGGGATATTCAAACTCACACCTCGCAAATATTCCAGAAATTTGACGAGCCTTTTCTCAATCCTCGCCTTCGCCAACCGCTGTGGGAATGGTATCGGTGGAATATAAATTTGCTCCTCACGTAGCTTTTCTACTTCAGATTTTTCACCGTCACTTGGCCCCTTTGGGCCCTCCTCTTCATTGACCGGTTCCTTATCATCCAAAATTTCTTCCCTCGGCTCCTTAGTTTGAATCATGGCGGGGGTAATGTCCTTTCCACCTCTTGTAGTTACCGCCACGACCGAATTGATGTGATCGGTGTTGCTTCGTGGGTTTTGTTCCGGTTGAGCCGGCAATTGTTGATTGATCTTGTTGAGCAATGCTAGTTGCTTCGATAACTGTGCCACGACGGTATTGAGGGAATCTTGTTGGACCGTCAATCTTGCATTTCTCTTCTTTTGCTCGGCCATGAACTCTTCATCCCTTGCGTCGTGGTCCGACCTCGGTGGTGCTTGCGGTGGGTTAGGTGCCCTCCATCCTTGATTGTATCCCGGGGGTCTATAGGGCCCTGCTTGTATCTTTAGTGGGTAGTTTTGTTGTTGGGGTGCCCTTTGTTGATATTGTGGTTGTTGTGGAGGTTGGGCTTGTGATTGTTGCGGCGGTGGATTCAAGGCTCCATTGTTATTAGCGTATGAAAATCCGGGGTGACCCCTTGTAGCCAGGTTCACCCAATAACCAGTACTACCCACAACATATTGAGCTTGCTCCATAGCTCCGTCTCCTTGTTCCCCTCCAACAAACATAACATGGGCTTGATTTTGCCAGTCGCTTATGCTTCCCCCCGGTGTAGAAACGGTGGCAGCTCCATGCGGTTCACTAACCAACTTTTCCAACCTTTCAACGACTTTGTGAAGAGAATCAAATTTTATAGAGAGCTCTGCCACGGCCTTAGCTTCATAAATACTCGCCAGCTTCAAGGATGACGAAGAATGTCCCCTTTCATTGGCCCAGTGCTGATTATTCGAGGCCATCTCCTCAAGTAAAGTCGTAGCGTCATCCGATGTCTTTGACAAGATAGCTCCATTGGCGGTTGCATCAATTATTTGCTTTGTGCTATGTTGTAATCCATTATAAAAGCTATGCACAAGCTCCCATGGCTTAATACTGTGGTGGGGGCATTGGTGTTGGAGATCCTTGAAACACTCCCACGCCTCATATAGAATTTCTTGAGGGCCTTGCTTGAATGACATAAGCGCGCTTCTTATCTTAATAGTCTTGGATGGCGAATAAAACTTGTTGACAAATGCGCTCGCCAGCTCATCCCAAGTAGTGAAGATCCCCTCGGCCTGCGTCCTCAATCAATACAATGCCTTGTCTCGAAGAGTAAACTGGAAGAGGCACAGTCGAATGGCATCAACCGGCATGCCAGGCATCTGGAAAGTGGCACATTTAGCCAAGAACGATTGCAGATGGTAGTGCAGGATTCCTTGCGAGTTCTCATGGAATGGGTCTTGTTGCATCAACACTACAAGTCCTGTCTTTAGCTCAAAGTTCTTGTCGGCCGCCAACTCCGGCATGACTATAGAAGAGGTGGTAGAAGTGGTCCTGGGCCGTAGCCTATCTCGGATGGAGACAAGCCTAGCCATACATGCTATTAGCTCCTTTGGCGTTTCCAGCGCGGCCATATGATCTTCCTCTATAGTAAATCTCCTCTCAGCTCTAAGCCTCCTTGTCGTACGCTCGATCTCAGGATCAAATGATATATCTTCTTGTGATGCCTTCGATCTCGTGTACATGCACAGAAAAAGAGAGTCTAGATAGAATTATTAGCACAATAGAGTAATAAAAGGGTGAAAATAAAAAAAATAAAAAGAAATGGCTAAGTAAAGAAAATAAAATACAGTCGCCTCCTCGGCAACGGCACGAAAAACTTGATCACGCCTGGATATACACCCGGAAAACGACTGTAGTCTTGCCGCAAGCGCACGGTGAAGTGGCGAGCGGGTATCGAACACAGGGAGGACAAATGACAGTACTCTATCTTGATCACCTAGCTATTGGTGGAAGAATGGAATGGTTTCGGGAATGTTGTCACAGTCGTTCAAATAACAAATAGAATTCTATATAATAAAAGCGTCTAGGGCTAGGGAATCCTCACTACGGATCGTCATTTATCCTTGTGAATCGTGAATCTCAATGTTGCAAGGCTTGAATTGAGGTGAACTAGTCGTAACTGATATAGAACCAAGCTCACGTCCTCGCGCTATTGTCGATCTATAGCAACCTAGATTAGAGCCCACTCTCGTGCAAACCCTAACCTAAGCCACTAGCATGAAGATCGACATCATCGTCTAATCGCAGCTCGAACCCACTCTCGTGCAAACTCGAGCTACGATCTAGGTTATGATAGTTTGTATTCGTCCAATCTCTTGCAAAGAAATATGAGTATAGATTTATAATAAAAATCCTAGCTTTGGTCCAATCTCTTGCAAACCAAGTCTAGAGAATCTCAATTATAAACCTAAATCGAATATCTAGGCCTTCCCATCGATTGAAATCCAATCTAATGCAAACCCCAATCAATGGAAATTCCTAGCTATTCGTAGTAAATCAATCTTAACCTAACCGTCTATCAATCCATGCAACAATTCAATTCATTCATCACAATTCTAAGATCAGATCCATAGGATTCATCCCCATGCCAAACGGCAGAACTACTCACAATTAATCATAGCAAGCATAGAAATAACGAATAAGATCATAGAGCAATTCATGGTTGAGAGAAAACAATTCATAAAAACAAGAAATTTAGATAGAAAGAACAAACCAAGTTGCGAGTATTTGATCTCCAGCTGAGAATTACAATTAGAATAGCCGTCAAAACTAATATTTTGTCTCTCCTAAAACTAGGAATAAAACTCGCCTTAAATACAAGTCAAAATCATCTAGAAAATTCTGACAGATTTGCCCCTGGCGCAGCCCAAAACCCTAATTTGTGATACAGGCAGACTGCGCCATTCGGCTGAGTGAGACATGTCACTAGGCCGAGTGACGGACCCAAAGAAAAACATATAAACTGAGGTTTTGGGGGGTCTGTCGCTCTGCGTCACTCGGCCGAGTGGAGTTAGTCACTCGGTCGAGTGGGCTTTCTCACTCGGTCGAGTGAGTCTTCTCCAAATTCTAGTAAGTCGGTTGAGTTCTCAGGAGGAAAACCCTGTCATACTCGGGCGAGTGGATTTCTTCACTCAGTCGAGTGAGATATTTCACTCGCCAGAGTGGAATTTGACTCAATGTGCTCCTGTATCCATTGTACTCGGCCGAGCACGTTCCGTCACTCGGCCGAGTGAACTGTCTGGTCGGCCGAGTGAGCTGCTTCTATGGTTCTTTCTTCTCCTCCTCGCTTCCTCCTCGATTCTATCGAACTTCTTCCTCTTCCGCTCATCATCTCGCACTGCCATCTCCTTAATAAGGCCGTGGGCGATGCTCCGGTATGCGTGAAAGTCCCTTGATCTCATTTAAGCTCCAGATCGCTCCATATTTCCTGAAATACGAAAAAACAAGAAATAATGAAAAGCAACGCGATATTATCGAATAATCGTGAAAAATGCAATATGGGCGATCGAAATGACATGAAAACATACAGAAAAAAGGTGTAAAATATGGACTGATCAACCACACTTGGCGATTGTCGTCACATTACTTTAGAAGAAATGTTTTGATGTGATTATAATGTATAACAATGTTGTATTAAGAGTTAATACATGAATACACAAGTTAGTAGCAAATCTTATATAGCAGAATAGACTAGGCCATTCCGAAGAGACCAAGCTTCACAAGTCACATAAAGAGAGGTCTGACCTCTCGTAGTATAAGTCGATAGACACTTGTGAATCTGGTCTCAAAGGTACGATGGCCAAAATTCCCTTTGTAAGACAGTGGAAGAATGAGTTGGGGAACTCGTAGTCTCGTACATACAGATGTACCCGGACCCAAGTCTAAATAATTCGAGATAAGGTATTCTTATTTTATTACGACACATGTTCTTGATGAAATACAAGTCTGATAAAATAGAGAACACAATGATAGAAGAATTTGAACTGATTCGATCGGATCGAAGAGTCAAATACTTAGCTATGTAGTTCTTGCACAACTAAAAGAAAATGAGATTTTTTTCTCAGGTCAAGTCTTTTAACACATCGGTGTGTTACAGAGCATGAATCGTACTCTGTTAGACTTAGTGTGATACATGGCTAGTGACTCTGAGTTACAATCCTCGTTCTGGGTCAAAACCCAGATAATAATGCCTAGGAATTTGATAAGGTTATGTTAGAACCTTATAAATATAATATTCCTCAAATTAATCATTAGGAAGTCACAAGGATTACTCGAGTCTCGTGAGACGATAAGTCGAGTAAAACATCATAGTTGATGATGACTTAGTCAACTTCCAATGATTCCATTCGGAGTAGTGGCTCTAAGAAATGGCTTGATGCAATTCGAAAAGGGTCCGTACACGTAAATAAAGTAAGGACTTTAGTTTACGTGACCAAAGAAAGTGTCTCTTATTGGCTGCAAGTAAATTTTCAAGACAGAAAATTGGTGCAGAATAGATATAGTGGAGTACAACTTATGTTGGTTAAGAACAGTTATCATCCTAACTCCTATAAACGGATTACGATAAAACTGTCTCGCCAACAAATGTGTACAGATCTACTCGGACCGAACTCGATGTAAATGCTCATGATGACCACAAAAACTGGAGCATTCATGTATAGTCAGTTTTCTAAATATGATTTAGAAGAACAAACTTATATGAATCGGCCATAGAGTTTTCAAGGTCAGTGGTGCAAATATAAAACATGCGAGGCATCAACGAGCCGGAACATATGTTTTGATAAAGTGGTCAAAGAGTTTAACACTTTATCAGAAACGATTATGAACCGTCTAAATGACCAGTAACTTTTTTAGATTATTCTCGTAAGGTACGATGAGCTGGATGAGATCCAGGAAAGACATTAATTATGGATTCCAAAAGACCAAGTGAATTATTTGGATAAGATTCAAATGTGTGGTCTAAAATGAACATAGAAACCCCTTTAGTCTACACAGTAGATGGTTTAGCAGATCCACTCAGGAAGGCTCTACCACATTAAGTCTGGAAAGACTTATGTGTGAATGCGGTATGAGATACCGGGATAAATGGACCTAAGTGCAAGTGGGAGATGTAGTGAGATGGTTTTGCACTCGAGTCAAATTTATCTCGATGTATATATACACGCGTCTTGTTCAAAATAACAATAAGCTGTTTGGTAAGAATTTACCTAAGTTTAATAATAATGTAGTATTCATTAGAACTTAGGTATAGTCCTAAGACTTAATGCGAGGTCAAACATGTATCAAGATGGAGATCTCGATCATAAAGAATTGTTTGACCGATTGTAGCATAGGTCTAAAAACGTTCGTGGTCGTAAATGTTTCGAGAAAATGAAATTGATACATCAGATAGACCATTGTGTCTTAGTCGTCACCATGTAATGGTGATGATGATCTCATGATTGTTTGACTTGATGAAGTCGAAGACGAGACACGGGTGATTATTAGAGAATGAGTTCACTGAACAACCCAACAAGAGTTAGCATATGATTATGATTGACCAATCTATCAATGATAACTCTTAGTGATGATAGGCAAGTTGATCATTATACAAACCTGTAGGTGAACGGTGTCACTTAGATCACTGATTTAGCCTCGGGAAAGCTCCGTTGAAAGGTCTTTGGTTGGGTGACATTTGAAGCGTGCGAGGAGAGTAATGTCCAAGATAGGATTTGTCTCTCCCAGTCAAGGGGAGTTAGTGTCGCAGTGTTAATTCGAACTTTAGTGAAAATTCTGGCTATAGTATGTTGGAAGAAGTCCAACATTATTTGACTAAAGATCGATGGAGACTAACCAAGTTCAAGCTAGTAGGGTTGACAGTTGGCCATACCCTAGAATTGACTAAGCAGCATACTTTTAACGAAAAGACTATAATTATGGTATTCATCACGGACACAGTCAATGTGGTCCCGACAATACTCATGTCAATGAGTTAACCACATAAGTATGATACCGAAACAGGGACGGCACCTGCTACTCGCGGTCTCTACCGTTTGGGGTTTCGAACCCCACCTGTAGTAGGGTCAGGCTGTAGGGTCTCACACAGAGTGAGACCTTCATCAAGTAATAGGTAGAAATTAGGGAGAATATGCATTTGATGCAAAGGATAGAAAACTGCAAAGAGTTTGCAGTTTGCTTTTGCATTCGGGATAAATGATCCGGAGTGCAAGTGGGAGATATTGGTGGATGTATGCTCTCAGTTCATTTGTATTTGATGCAAATGATTTTTTATAACAGATGTGGAAATTTTGCATATGATGCCAAAGGAATTAAATGTGTCATAAATTGTTTACGTGCTTATTTAATATAAAAAATTTGTGGAAATGGTTACCTGGATGACAAGATCATCCCAGTCTAAACGCAGTTCAAACTGTGTCGAAAACGGACAACAAACACTCAAAAAACAGCCAAAACAGCGAAATAATGCCAACTAGAGCATTGCAGGTCGGGCCCGCTTCAGCGGGTGCCTGACCCACGCACACGCCCATGAGACGGTCGGGTGCGTGCCCACTAAGGTAGGCACTTGCCTGGGCCAGCCTGAAGCAGGTGGGCCTGGCCCGCTTCAGGCGAGCACGCTAAGGCAGGCGTACGCCTCCGCCCGCCTGAAGCAGGCAGGGCCCCCACCCGCATGCACATGGGCGCGTGCCCCAATGCACGAGCGACTGAGTAGTAGGGCCCCACTTGTGCCCCTTAGGGTTTGGAATCCAATTTCTTTTGACGACTGGTTTTGAGCAAAAATCTAAGTTTTGGTCAACTTTTGACACTCGTTTGGAGGGTCAAACAGACTCGGAATGGAGTGTCGTTTCTTCCTATGCATTCACCATTTAGCCATCTTCGATTTGATAGGTTGTATCACTTGCGAAGCTCAACAGTGAGGGAGAAAAATTCGCTAAAGTTTGGCCTTTGTGAAAGGCAAACTTTAATTAATTTATCTCCAAAATTAATAGTCCCACATTGGATATGGAGTGAAGGGGGATGGGTCAGCCCCCTTTATAAATAGGGGCCTACTCCCCTCCTTAAAACTCTTCCCAAGCTCCAGATTTGAGTAGCTCCATTAAACATGACCAAGCCCGGATCTGAGCATAAATTAAATATTCACTTTCTCCCTAAATTTATTCCTTGATCCTATTCGGGCTCTAGCAAAGCTACGAAGGAGCTCGGATCGGATCTGAAATCTTGACGGAGGATCCACTCAAAGTGAAATCTTCTTCGACGCGTGGGTGGCTCAGCGACAAGGGTGTTGCTCACCTTGGGACGCGGTGCAGTTCGGGAAGCGGTTCGGCTCGGAACAAGGTGCGGCTTGGGATGCGGTTCGGCTAGGGAGAAGTGGCATGGGGGCCAAAGAAATGTTGCTGAAAACGACGCTTCGTATTCTGCAGAAACGAAGTGAATGGTATGCTGTTTAAATTAAACATGTGTTTATAAATTGCAAATGTTAGATAGATCTATCCTTAAGAGTTGGTCGGACCCAACCCCGGGATAGTAGAGATCTTGGCTAGGGTTTGTTCCCTTTTGGGCTTGATTTAGAAATGTTTTAAATCTATTTTTCTGTTGCTTTATTTGATGTCTTTGTCTGATCGACTTAGGCTGGACGTCGATTTTATTGCCTTAAGAACCCAAAACCCCCTACAGTGAATACAATCGCACAAAGAGATAACCTACACAAGGGATTTGAATACTCACAAAGAGAATCTAACTCTCACAAAGAGAGTACCTAGCTCTCACAAAGAAAGCAACTAACTCTTACAAAAAAAATTTAGGGGTAAACTCTCATATAAAGACTCCAATATTAATGTACACATGTTAGTACGTGTTTTGGGCGTATATGTGTGCAAATAATTTCTTGGAATCCTTACATATTTTTCCTTAATTTTTGTGAAGCTAAAATTATTTTTAAATCCTTTTATATGTCATGAGATTTAAATAAATAGAGTAAGTGGCTTAAATACTTGTGTATGGAATGAGTATCATGTATTAATGCATGTATTTTCTATTTCTTAAAAAAATCCTTAATTTTCTAAGGAGAACACATGGCTACTAATGTGTCATTGCCGTGTTAACTCTCACCTAACCCCTCCCATAAGTCATTTGAAGCGAATTTTAGGGAGTGATGTGGAGGGTGGAGAATTGTTCTAAAAAGAAAATGAAAAATAAAAAAAAGAAAAAGGGAAGAACAAACCCAAAAAAATAAACCAAAAACCAAAAACTTTCTCTCATCTCTGACTCTCCCCCTCTCCCTTCCAACCAGGCCAAATTTTTATCCTCCCCTTTCTCCCCTTGCACCACCACTCCAACCACCAAGTAGCCTCCACTTTAATCCTTTCAACCACTTAGAACACCACCACACCTCTCTTTGTTCCTCTAATCAAGTTTTACACCCAAAAATCCATCCTTTGGTACTCATTCTTGGAGCTTGGAGTTGAAGAGGGTAGAGCTTTGTAGAAGGAGGAGGAACCTGAGAAAAAAGCTTCAAGTCATTCAAGGAGAAGAAGGGCCAAAGTTTTTTTAGAAGGACATGTTTGGGGTAAGTTCTCTTAGCATTTCTAGTTAGGATCCTTTCTTAAGGATTGTGTAGGAATTAATGATGCATGTTCTAGCTTGTGATCTTGCATAAATTTGAATGTGCATACTATAATGTTGTAAGCATATTAATGATGGGGCATGTCTACCTTCATGTTCTTGCAAATAGAAAAGAAATAAATATCCAAGTTATATGTTAATGTTGTAGCATAGTGAATAAATTGTGCATTCATGCTTGCAGGTAAAAGAAAGGAATATTCATGTTCCGTGATAAGGATTCATGCTTCCTATCAAATGATGATGATTCATGTATTAATGTATTTTAGGAGAATCTATGTTTAAAGGTTGCTAAAAGACAAGTTAATTCATGGTTTCCTTGTTAACATGAATATCATGTCCTTTTGAATGTTAGCATGATTACACTAAAATGATGTTTATGTTGAAAGGAAAAAATCATGCTTTAGTGATTATGTCATGAAGATTAGTGTTCTTGCTAATTTAATGTGCTAAATTATGCCATGTTTATTTTCAACTCCATATTTTCATTATGTTAAGTACCATTTGTTAATAGACTCATTTATGTTAGTCCATATTGAATTAGTAGGATGTTAAAAGAAAAACATGGATTTGTAACATGCCTAAATTGCTAATACTAATGTTCATGCTACAAAAGGGTTCATGCTTAATTTTATGTTAAAGTGTACCATGCTTAAACCAAATAGTTAAGTTGTACATGCTAAATTTAGTGTTGAAGGGTACCATGCTTAATATGTTATGAATGTTGAAACCCATGCTTGGATGTGAACATTATACATGCTTAAGCTCGGTGGCCATCAATGCTCAACTTGTGTCAATTATACCATGGTTCGTGTTGTTGTGTTTGGAGAAGATTTATGTAATGCATATCATGCTTTATGTCTATATGCTAGTTGTTAGTATGTTTCATATTAGTGGAATTATGCATGTGTTTATATGTTTATATTCCTTATGAGAATGAGCTAGTAAATGTTGAAACCCCCTGTGTTATTTTCCATATTAATAGTTAAAGCTCATGTTTATGACATTGGATGAAACTTGAATTATATCGTGAAAACATGAGCATTAATGTGCATGAATGCTTTTCTTGTGGAATATTGATGAGATGTTCATTGTCTACAACATGACATCGACGAAATGATATGAAAGAAATAATGGAATGTTCCATAAATTGAGAGTGAGGAGTTTGAGCGTAATAACCTGGAAATCACGGTCAACCTTGAGCTAGGTGAGATTCCAGACTTTGGGTTTGGGGGAAACGCGGGTAAATTATAGGACTTAAGGAGCGGACATATGATAGTTTCTCACTCGCTTTGTCCCTCCCGTAAAGGGGAGTTGACTAGAGTTAGAAAGGCCGGTGGTGTACTCGTGATGCACCATTCGGTAGTTGTTGGTTTTCTCCGATTGTCCCGATAAAAACCAAGATTTGTCTCACTCATGTATCTTGCTCCGTTCAGGTAGGGAGTTATGAGAGGCCCCTCTGGTGCCCGTGTCACTGGATGAGGTACCACTTTTCACCCACCCTGGGTGAAATCCGGCTCCTTAGCATCCTACGATTTACTCGAGTTTCTAAATATTCACTAAATGTCTAATTTAACTAACTTAATCTGAAATTTCTATTCTCAGTTACTTTTTACTTCCAATAATTGTATGTTGTTCATTTAAATTCTGCATTAATTATGTGGTTATTGTGTCACATGTAGATAGAAGATTAGTTAGAAGGACACGTTCTAAAACTGAAACCTACTATGATGTTAGGAACTCCTACTGGGTCACACGTTGACGTGCCCCTCTCTGTGGTTTACAGGAGTACGACCAGAGCAGACTGTGCGGGTTCTGACAATAGAGACCGTACCAGTTCAGAGGTAGAGCCTGCGGGCGACTTTGTCCAGTTGGACTTTCCAAGGGTAGATTAGCGGGTGTGTTGTAATAGGTGTGGACACCTTTTGTACATTTTGGGTTTGGTTTCTCTTTTTGTTTTACCCCCACTTTTGTACCCCCTTGTACAGTTGATGTATGTATAAAGTACATTGTTTAATGTAATGTTCAGTTTAGTTCTGCATTTCTTTTCTTTCAGTACTGTGGATTTAAATTCTGTTGGAGCACTCTATTTATTTTCTTTGTATTATTCCAGTGTTATTGTAGTGGCCTGCATAATTGGTTTATTTAATCACAATTAACACATAGTAACATTTAGATAAGGGCTTGAAGCCCAGTGTCTGAATGCTACGGTGGCCTGGTAAGCTATGTCTCTCCGTATGTGGGAGAGTGTGGCGTGACATCTCACACAGAGAGAAACTAACTTTCACAAAGAAAGTTGGGGTTTCACTTCACAAAGATGAAATAAATACTCTTACATTTGACTTGAGCTGAACTTACTCAATATGAAGAAGAAGGCATGGAAGAGGATCTCCAAGTGTTGAGATGAGCTTTGATGTACTTGGATGATTTCCTTTGAGCTAGTTTCACTGCATGAAGAGAATAGTGCTCATAAGAGGGAAATGAGAGAATAAGAGTGGCTTAATGATTCTCTAAGATATTCAATGTTAACCAAGTGTTACAAGAAGTTCTAAATGAACTAAGCCCACTCATATATATAGGAAACCACTAAAACCCCATAAAACCCAAGCTAAAAGCCAAAGGAAGAATTCTGCAATGGCTAGAATCTGAGATTTTTCGACATGGACATGCGACTGATGAAGGAATATCAGTCGACTGATCAACGGCTAGATTTTTTCCAACGGCTATAATCTAAGCCTGGATATGTGACTGTAGAAGACTACACAGGCGCATGTACACTATGCAGGCGCCTGAATATACTTCAGCATGCGGTTGTCACAAGGGATGGAATGGAGATGAGAAAATGCAACTTTTTGTGCATTCAGATGACTGATGACCAAAGTCCAGGCGCCTGAATATAGACATGTGACTGTAAACTCTACATCGGTCAGTTGTCACACAAAGTGGATAGTGGCCAGAAAAGACAAGATACACACATTGGCACTCAGACAACTAAAGAACAAAGTTCAGGCCCCTGATGGTTGACAGGCGACTGTCAAATGAACTTCAGTCGCCTGCACCAAAAGCTCAAGAAAGAGTCAAGAAAAAGAAGACTTAAGTTGTGCACAATAGTCGGCTGTAGAAAGGTTGGCCAGGCACCTAAAGATCACCCAGTCACATGTCCTGCCTTCAGCAGTCGCCTGTTGGAAGGCCAAAAACTCCAATGAGTTATTGGCATGGTAGAAACCTATTAGATTGGTTTCTATGATAAACCTAAGGCTCACTAAGATTGTTAATGCATATGCATGAATGAGTATGACTATCTATTAAAGCATGACAAAATCCTAGACTCAAAAAGAGAAATATAAGTAATAAAAATTACATGGATTACATTTTGCATCTCCTAGAGTCTAAGGCTTCAAGATCTTGATGCGTTGATGCTCCCCATCATCTTCCAAGCTTTGGCACCTCTTGATGAGCTTTCCTTCATCAAGTTCCAAGCTTTGGCAATGCTCCTCTCGATGTCCATCCTTGCACCAAGCTATTAGTCTCCAAAAAGCTTATTCTTCAATTGATAAACTTGAGACTAAAACATTGAGAGTCATTAGCAACAACATAATGTTGTGATCATCATCAAAACAATATTGGTCTAAAACACCAATAACTAACATTCTTCCTCTTTTTGATGATTACACACATTATGTAAAACATAAACAATTAAAGCACACTGCTAATGAGCTCCCCTTACTTATATACACCACTTAAAAATAGATAACCAATTGTAATAAATCAATAGTGACATATAATAGGCATGGATTACATAAACCATATCTCTCATATCTTTCTCCCTATATATAAGTATCTCTCTTCCCATACATGATATATGATGATTTACATAATCAATATCTCTCTCCCTCTTGTCATTGTCAAAAAGGTGGACATCAAACATACAAGAAATAACTCTTGTCATTGACTCCCTTTTAAAAATGTGACAACATGCAAGAGATTAAGAGATGTTTGATACCTAATTGTAGATTTAAAGTGGGTATCAATCACTATCCATGCTCCCACTAGATCATAGATAGGGTCAAAAAGTTGATGTCTAGGATCAATACCAATTATAAAGAAAAAGTAACTTTACCAATTGTGAATAATAATATTTGGAGCCATGGGCCATAATTGTATCATTGCATTGATATAGAAAAACCAAGCATAAAAATGATATTGCCAATATAAAGAATAACAAATAAAATGTTGGCAACATTAATGGGTTGAATTTGAGATGATAATAACCAATTGTATAAAATCATCTCAAAAATCACCCAACATGAGAGTTAAAATATGTTTTAAAATACTTTTAAACATACATAACATACTAACTCCCCCATTATCATACACTTGAATCAATAAATACATGTATGACAATGAAATCCCCAAATTCCCATTTTCATGAAAAAATAATTTCAAATTAATTTCAAAATCATGAAACATCACACACTATCAATGGGTATGCTTAAGAATAAACATTAAAGTAAAATACCCCTGCAATATGAATATGTGTGAGAGACCTAAACATTAGGGAACCAAACCCAAGAGGAGTTTGATTTTCTAATGTAATCACATGAGGTTATCACATCCCTAACTAAAAAATTGATGTATCTATTCCTCTCTTGCACACCACATTTAGTGGGAATCCAAAGACTTAAGGATTTCCTGGCAATGGTTTTGCCTTTGCAAGAGGGGTGGATGTGGCATGTTTATGTGTAGAAAAATATTTCTTGGCATGCATTAAGTGAGGAGCTTGCTTCTTTGCAAAAAATGAAGAATTTTCGTTTTTCCTCACCACCTAGTGATTTACATGCTTCTTATTGGTGTTATTTCTATACAAGAAAGCATTGTGATTCTTCTTAGTGCGTTAGCAATATTTATTGAATTTGCACAATAAAATGAATTAGAGATGGGTTTGGTTACCACTTTTGGAATATATCCCAAACCTCTATGGTTTCCTAGGTGTTGTTTTTCCAACAAACCGTGGAATGAATCCCTATCATGAACAAAGCTTATGAGCTTTTGGGATTCCTCTTCATTTAAATGTAAGTTGTTAAATACGAGACTCTAAGCTAAGGTTTTGAGCTAGCAATTTTTCATTATAAATGCTCAATTCCTTAACTTGAGAGAGAAGTGTGTCTCTCTCACTAGTGTCACAAACTTGCACATCATTTACATTTACACTAGTAGATTCTAATTCATGCACCCTACTCATAGCATCTTTAAATTTTGCTTTAATTTAGAGTATGAGTTGATGCACCTACTTGCCCAGTTGGAGACCACATTGTAGCGATATTCAAGCTCCTCATACGATAGCTTTGGCTGAACCTCATCTTCATCATCGGATTCCTCCTCGCTAAAGCTTGACAAAGACTCTTCCCCTTTTGCCATGAAGCACACTTCTTTGTTGGGGTTGAGCCAAGCCTCCACCTCTTCATTACTTGATCTTGAAGAGAGATCTTCCAATGACGTGAAGCACATGTGGGTTACCTCCTCCTCATCTTCTTCTTCATCACTTGATGAGTCCTCATCTAAGTCATCAAATGTGCCAATAAGACCCTTCTTTTAGTTCTTGTATTTGGACTTCCTTTCCAATGTTTCTTCCCTTTCCATTGGTAAGGTTCTTTGGAGGGTTTGGAAGGACATTCGGTAAAGAGATGACCTTTGCCACTGCAAGTATAACAAACCTTGTTAGATTTAGAGATAAACTTTGACAAAGAGTTACATTGCTTGCCCTTGGGAAATGCTCTTAGTTTCTTGGCATGCTCCATGATTTCATCACCACTAGCCTCATCCTCTCCATCTTCACTCGAAACTTCTCGATGGAATTTATTTCTCTGTTTGATTGGCTCCTTCTCAGTAGAATGCAATCCCCTTTTTCTTCTCCAGCTTCTCGGGCTTTGTCACGCCCCGCTTCCCAAAAATATGGAGACGAAGCGTGAGAAGGTCCGCTCAGACTTGAAGCTGCAAAGCTGCAAGTCTGATAGCGTCAATCAACTTTAAAACTGCAGGTCCTTGCAACGCGAACGAAACAAAGATAATAATAATAAAATGAAACAAAAGAGATCTCGGAATATCCATAAAATAAGTTTCAACATCATAGAAAAAAACCACCAGGCTGAAATAAATGAGAGTCTAAAGGCCCAAACATGGCCGACAAAAGTACAGCGTACAAAACAAAGGTGCCACGCACCAACAACTAACAACAAAACCTAAAACAAAAGAAACTCAGCAAAGTCACCAAGAAAGGTCTCCGGTGTCCACAAACTCCTCCTGGGCAGACATGGACTCAGACTCAGCGTCAGCAAAACATCACGTACACATCAACGGTCTCTGGCTCAGGGTCTAACATGTGACACCCAAAAGAGCAAGGGGCACATGTCAGCAAGTCTACAAGAGACTTGTGCAAGGAAACTAAAAGTAGGTAAAGTAACCTAGCAGTTCTAGCATGAATGCAATGACATGGCAGTTTAAAGTATGAGTGCAACAAGTAATGTAAAGTAAAGTAAAGTACGAGCATGGCATTTAAACATGGCATGGATGACAAGTTATACAAGTAACACTCACTAGTACAAGACAAGTAAAGTAAGCACCTCGTGCACAGAGATTCCGCCTTTTGGCTAGAGTGGCTGATCGGGCCACTCCTAAGCTCAGGTGACCGTTTATCCCTACCCCTCCACGTGTATCGAGCCAGGGCCTTACCCCCGAACGCGTATGCTCGCTTCTGGATCACGAGCCAGGAAGTGTTTTTAACAAGTATGGCATAGGGGTGCACCTAGCCGGACAAGGAAACCGGGCATTGGCTTTTGACCAACACATGAGGCCCGTTCCCAGGAAGTAGTATTCAAGGAGTACAAGTACAATTATTGTAGTGTGTGCTACGGATGCAACAATCAACTTGGATGACATGTAGTATGCAATGCAAGGCAGTTAAAAGTGCGTACAGTTAAGGAATTTAAACATGACAGATACAAATGCATGACAAGTTAAGGGTTGGATCTAGCTTCGTTGTCAAGCTAGATCAATTGAGGTGACGGATCTAGTTTCGTTGTCAAACTAGATCAAACAGGCGTCTAGCCAGCTATCATTTCACTGACTAGTCTCTTTTACGCTAAAAACGAGGAAGTGGCCTAAAAACATGGCCCTACACAAGAGTTGGCAAGTTTCACTTGCCTGCAAGTACAACGTCTGAGAAACACCGCCCAAGAGAGTCCAAGTCACAAATAACCTACGTGCACAAGTCCACCGGCCTAAAGTCCATATTATTAATCTTAATTAGTGAATTTAAAACATTTAAAACATTTTAAAAACATCAATTTTAATCTTGATTAACAGGCAATGGGTTGGGGGTCCTAGGGGTGCAAAGCGTTACCTTAACACGACGCGAAAGCTACACTGGCGTCGGGTAGCGATGCCAGGGGTTGGAATAGAAGAACGCGATCCAAGTCCAGATTCCAATATAGATTCCTCGCTGGAAAGTTCAGAGCATCAACCGGAGCGACGAATCCAGATTCTAAAGCTAGCACATGCGATGACGGGCTACGAGGTGTCGCAACGTCGTACACGGCAAATCGTCAGAGAGAAAGCACCTAGGTGGGGCCCACAGTAGTCCTAGGGACCAATGGGGGACCCACAATACCTCTGGAGAATTTGGGGGGCCCACGGTGGCAAGTGGTGCGACGGGTGCGGGGTTGCGACGAGTGGCTCTCGGTCGGACACTAGCCTGACCGAGAGATTGGCTCGGTCAGACACAGCGCACGGCGCTGTGCAGCGCTTGGGGTCGGTCGGCCTTGGTTCTCTCGGTCGGAGCAGGAGAAAGTCTCGGTCGGGCGCCTCGGATGCGGGGGCTTGGGCGCTGCAACGTTGCAACCGTTGCAACGTTGCGGAGAGCGGGCGATGCGGGCGAGAGCGTCGGTCGGGCACGGAGCGGTGCGGAGCGACAGAGCGGGGGCTTGCAGCAGTGCAGGTGCGGAGCGGAGCGGGGAATTCTCTTGGTCTGAACGAGAGGATCTCTCGGTCGGAGCGGGCGAACGGAGGGGGTGTGATGCAGCGGTGCGGCCCGAGCTTGGTGCGGGGGCGGCCAGCGGTCGGAGCGGGGATTTTGGCCTCGTTTCTTCGGTCGGAGCGGGGCTGTTCGTCGCAACGTTGCGACGATTCGTCGTAACGTCAAATTTGAGTTTTGGAAGCGGCTAGGGTTATTTTCTTGCTAAAATAGGTCTTCCTAAAGGTTGTTTATATAGTGTAGAGGGGTTGACTAGGTCTTGGGCTAATCCTAATGAGATTAGGAGTTTAAAATAATTTAAAATTCAAATCTCACCAACTCCAACTCACCCAAGGCTTAGGTGGGGCCCAAATGAGCTGGAAATTGGCTCAAAAATTATTTAAAACATTTTAAACTTAAATAAATTTTCTTTGGCCGAAATTAATATAAAAATGAATTATTAAAAATATTATAAACCTTGTTAAAAATATAAAAGTGGTCAAATAAACTCCAAAAATTATAAAATAAATATCGGGGTGATCGTGGTGACGAAAGTGAGCTAACTAAGAAGACGGATCTCAATTTTGACGTCGGACAACGAAACTAAAAATAGAAACGCCTCCCGTCAAAAGTGAGAATCGCAACGTCTCATCGAATAAGATTAAATTGTGGGAAAACGACTCGAGAAACGTTGTTCCAAAATAGTGCCACTATTTAATACTCTTAGAGACGTTCACAACGGCATATCACAACAAAGTGTTAACAAACAAACAAAGTCTAAAGTAAACACGTGCACGGTCAAAAGCACGTGCACGAACAACATACAACGAAAAGTGGTCGTTACATCCTCCCCACCTTAGAATAAAGTCCGTCCTCGGACTTTCTAATATAGCTAGTCGCTCTAGTAACTACCCCAATCAAGTCATATTATAATTCAAATCAGGTATAGTCATTACAAGTGCTTATATATGCACTAGGTAGTCAACATTATCACTACCAACACGTATATATATACATTCACGTACGTCTTATACTTATAATTATTATAGTCAGTCAATTTCATACATGTATTTCAATCATACACATAAACGTACATCCCTTATATAACTACTACTTACAAAACAATATTTCAGATACTCATATAAGTATGGTCTCACACTTGCAAATACAATCATTGCTCTACGTATAGATAGCTACCTATGCACAAACAACATGGGTATACTACCCTCTAATATTTCCTAGTACACATCCAATACCAAACACATCAACTCATGTAGTCACACCATACCATTTTAAATCAAGCTTCACTTTATTTAATATACATTCACCACTACTATAGTTTTATAATATATTGTCATTCAAATGCATGCAAATAGTTCACCATATATTCACATCACATACGGTCCTATAACTGTATTTACGACACGCCACATATACCATAGTCATCAATACCTATAACTAAGCACATACTTACTCGTGCATGGTGCACACCCATACACGCTAACATTTCATCCATATACATACCAATCACACCACTATATACTTAGCACATCTATGCACCTAGTTTAGCTAGCACACAAGCAAGTCCTTAGTAAATAACTATACCACAAGACCAACACCTATAACTATATACTGGTGTAGCGACCCACAATCATGTGCGTAACACAACCAGGCACAAACACTTCTATCACTATACATACATCAAACATTGCTATATTCAGACTACAAACATACATTCAATATACTTAGAGTATACCCACTCAAGCTTGAGTGAGACTCAATACGCATATCCGAATATTCTACATACGTAACACTGCATTTATACCTATACCAATACCACTCCAATGTATATATATATGTCTACCAATACAACCATATACATACCATAAATCAATCACACTTAATATTTATTCAGGTAATACTCACATAGTTCAATCACTCTATATACCATAATAATAATACAGACATCAGCACATGTATAATTATAATACACTCCTTAATACATACGCATTCATCGTATAGTCACGCATATGTAACATATATATATTCACACCATAGCCTACTACCTATAATTAGTATACTAACACATTTGCGCATACATAATTAAGATGTGCAATAGTCGTGTATACCTCACGGTATGCACGCATACAACATCCCGTAAAAGCAAGCAATACCAATCAAAATTGTAATCCTACTACCATATGTATATCACATATATACTCAGGAAACAAAACATAACTACTTACGTCTAAACACTATATATATCTACCTACGAGCACATACTCACACGTACTAGTATATAGGTCATATAATAGGCCTACCCTCTTAACCATACGTACACCTATTATTATCACTCCTAGCATTCACATAGTTTCACCAATCATTTTATTTCTACCATTACAAGTATCTCGAACTACATACACTCCATCAGATATTCCAACACTAACTCTTATATGCACAGGCATCCCTAGTATGGTATAGCTAACCACACCCAAATATATAAATAATAACACCCAAACAACTCCATAATATCCCGAATAACTCCGAGTATATATATATGTATATATCACACAATAGGAAAGCATCAATATAATATGGGGTTATACTCATTCAAGCCCACGTACACAACTCAGGTACATGCACTACGACTACCTCACGAGGTCTAAGGCCCTACTAACAACTTAGAGTTGACACAGACATTGGCGGGCACTAAAGCCTAAGCAATAAAGGGAGGTCGAGGTCGATAGCGTGACGAGGGAAGGATCGATAAGCACTAGTTCAGATAGGATGTATACAAGGAGACAACTTGGTTAGGTGGAACAGTGATTCACTGGTGAATGTTTAGGTAGAGGAAAGGGAGATGTAGTGATACTTATATAGGATTGAGAAATGAAGTAACATAAGCTAAAACACGCGAAATTGAAAACTGTTGTACTTCAAAAGTTTGAATCCTCGTCTGTATAAAATTTTTTGGAGATCGATAAAACGAGTTGTTCAAAATATGGTTGAGTCAAATATTCATAATAAGAGAAAATGTTTTATTGGCTTATCGAAAATCATTAAGAAAATGAAGTAAATCATTCACACAAACATTAAGGACGTAGTTTATAGAAAATATTATACGGCAGTAATTTAATATAATTTTGGCAAAAATTTTGGAAATTTAAAGAATGAAATTTAAGTAACTGAAGAATTGAAGCTCGTTTTAAACGCTTTCAAAGTCCTTAAGCCAGGGAAGGGAAATTTAAAATGACCAATGTTGGATCTACTTTTAGAGGAACTAGGATGTGCAAAAAAAAATTTTAAAACTGGTTTACACAAAACCCTTAGCATACGAGCACAACGAACCGGGTACGGATAAAAAATAATTGAAATTCATTTTAGTCTAGCAATTTTTCTAAAAGCATGTATGGTGAGCGGAAATATAATAATAATAACTTGGTAGTAAAATTATCAAAATTGGTAGCAAGGCTTTAAAATCAAATCATTGAGGGTCTAAGTCAGGAAGTGGTTATGAAATAGTAATTTTACAAAAATCTGAAGTAGAGAAAACGACGAGCATAAAATCGACTTGCTGAAAGCTGAATTTCCATGTGACTTGAAAGGTATATTAAAAGGTAGCGCGATGTGTCGTTTGAACGGCATAATAAGAAAAGAAAATTATAGGTCGAATTGGACAAAATAAAAGTACGGTTCAAAATAAAATTAATATATGAAAGGGAAAGTGTATTTTCATAGGTACAAAAGTGTAGGCTGTGAAAATAACATAAGCTAGTATTCAAAATTTCGAAAAAGTTTTAAGAGTTCAAGTCAGCGAAGGAGTATGAAATATAAGATATATATATTAAAAAAATTGAACAAATTTAAACTTAGGAAAAGAGGAAATCGAAAAATACTTTCAGAAGATTCAAGGTTTGAATGGAGAGGTTCGAAAATTGACGACGATCGTCATGAGGCGATCTTGTGAATCGAGGCAAGGAAATTGGGCGGATGATCAAAACATACATACGCCTAGGATATGAATCTGGAGAATCTACGGGGAAACTCCTACAGTCGACCAACTAAAGATTAAGAACTAAGCGCTAAGGCCTTCTAAGGAGCTAGGCGGTAATGGAATGCGTCCAGCTTGGTCCGAAATCGATGAACCCACGCGAACGACTAAAGGAAATTCTAGAATTCTAATATGGTCAGAGTTAGACAAGAACCACTAAGGTAACTCCTAAGACGATTAAATCAATTACTGGCAAGGAGTCTAACTAACAATCAGAGGCCTCTAACTAGCAAGCACAGACGTCTAACTAAGTCTTCTTATCACCTAGTGTCATAAGAAAACGACTAGACTCAGGTCTTATGACTTGGATGTTGCAATTTATTTAATGGACATTCCGTTATTATCGTTGTTTCGTTAATTCGCAATTGCAAGACTGGACCTGCATGGGCCACCAACAAAACTTGTCACGTCCCGCTTCCCAAAAATATGGAGACGAAGCGTGAGAAGGTCCGCTCAGACTTGAAGCTGCAAAGCTGCAAGTCTGATAGCGTCAATCAACTTTAAAACTGCAGGTCCTTGCAACGCGAACGAAACAAAGATAATAATAATGAAATGAAACAAAAGAGATATCTCGGAATATCCATAAAATAAGTTTCAACATCACAGAAAAAACCACCAGGCTGAAATAAATGAGAGTCTAAAGGCCCAAACATGGCCGACAAAAGTACAGCGTACAAAACAAAGGTGCCACGCACCAACAACTAACAACAAAACCTAAAACAAAAGAAACTCAGCAAAGTCACCAAGAAAGGTCTCCGGTGTCCACAAACTCCTCCTGGGCAGACATGGACTCAGACTCAGCGTCAGCAAAACATCACGTACACAGCAACGGTCTCTGGCTCAGGGTCTAACATGTGACACCCAAAAGAGCAAGGGGCACATGTCAGCAAGTCTACAAGAGACTTGTGCAAGGAAACTAAAAGTAAGTAAAGCAACCTAGCAGTTCTAGCATGAATGCAATGACATGGCAGTTTAAAGTATGAGTGCAACAAGTAATGTAAAGTAAAGTAAAGTACGAGCATGGCATTTAAACATGGCATGGATGACAAGTTATACAAGTAACACTCACTAGTACAAGACAAGTAAAGTAAGCACCTCGTGCACAGAGATTCCGCCTTCTGGCTAGAGTGGCTGATCAGGCCACTCCTAAGCTCAGGTGACCGTTTATCCCTACCCCTCCACGTGTATCGAGCCAGGGCCATACCCCCGAACGCGTATGCTCGCTTCTGGATCACGAGCCAGGAAGTGTTTTTAACAAGTATGGCATAGGGGTGCACCTAGCTGGACAAGGAAACCGGGCATTGGCTTTTGACCAACACATGAGGCCCGTTCCCAGGAAGTAGTATTCAAGGAGTACAAGTACAATTATTGTAGTGTGTGCTACGGATGCAACAATCAACTTGGATGACATGTAGTATGCAATGCATGGCAGTTAAAAGTGCGTACAGTTAAGGAATTTAAACATGACAGATACAAATGCATGACAAGTTAAGGGTTGGATCTAGCTTCGTTGTCAAGCTAGATCAATTGAGGTGACGGATCTAGTTTCGTTGTCGAACTAGATCAAACAGGCGTCTAGCCAGCTATCATTTCACTGACTAGTCTCTTTTACGCTAAAAACGAGAAAATGGCCTAAAAACATGGCCCTACACAAGAGTTGGCAAGTTTCACTTGCCTGCAAGTACAACGTCTGAGAAACACCGCCCAAGAGAGTCCAAGTCACAAATAACCTACGTGCACAAGTCCACCGGCCTAAAGTCCATATTATTAATCTTGATTAGTGAATTTAAAACATTTAAAACATTTTAAAAACATCAATTTTAATCTTGATTAACAGGCAATGGGTTGGGGGTCCTAGGGGTGCAAAGCGTTACCTTAACATGACGCGAAAGCTACACTGGCGTCGGGTAGCGACGCCAGGGGTTGGAATAGAAGAACGCGCTCCAAGTCCAGATTCCAATATAGATTCCTCGCTGGAAAGTTCAGAGCATCAACCGGAGCGACGAATCCAGATTCCAAAGCTAGCACGTGTGACGACGGGCTACGACGTGTCGCAACGTCATACACGGCAAATCGTCGGAGAGAAAGCACTTAGGTTGGGCCCACAGTAGTCCTAGGGACCAATAGGGGACCCACAATACCTCTGGAGAATTTGGGGGGCCCCGGTGGCAAGTGGTGCGACGGGTGCGGGGTTACGACGAGTGGCTCTCGGTCAGACACTAGCCTGACCGAGAGATTGGCTCGGTCAGACACAGCGCACGGCACTGTGCAGCGCTTGGGGTCGGTAGGCCTTGGTTCTCTCGGTCGGAGCGGGAGAAAGTCTCGGTCGGGCGCCTCGGATGCGGGGGCTTGGGCGCTGCAACGTTGCAACTGTTGCAACGTTGCGGAGAGCGGGCGATGCGGGCGAGAGCGTCGGTCCGGCACGGAGCGGTGCGGAGCGACAGAGCGGGGGCTTGCAGCGGAGCGGGTGCGGAGCGGAGCGGGGAATTCTCTCGGTCTGAACGAGAGGATCTCTCGGTCGGAGCGGGCGAACGGAGGGGGTGCGATGCAGCGGTGCGGGCCGAGCTTGGTGCGGGGGCGGCCAACGGTCTGAGCGGGGATTTTGGCCTCGTTTCTTCGGTCGGAGCGGGTCTGTTCGTCGCAACGTTGCGACGATTCGTCGCAACGTCAAATTTGAGTTTTGGAAGCGGCTAGGGTTATTTTCTTGCGAAAATAGGTCTTCCTAAAGGTTATTTATATAGTGTAGAGGGGTTGACTAGGTCTAGGGCTAATCCTAATGAGATTAGGAGTTTAAAATAATTTAAAATTCAAATCTCACCAACTCCAACTCACCCAAGGCTTAGGTGGGGCCCACATGAGCTGGAAATTGGATCAAAAATTATTTAAAACATTTTAAACTTAAATAAATTTTCTTTGGCCGAAATTAATATAAAAATTAATTATTAAAAATATTATAAACCTTGTTAAAAATATAAAAGTGGTCAAATAAACTCCAAAAATTATAAAATAAATATCGGGGTGATCGTGGTGACGAAAGTGAGCTAACTAAGAAGACGGATCTCAATTTCGACATCGGACGACGAAACTAAAAATAGAAACGCCTCCCGTCTAAAGTGAGAATCGCAACGTCTCATCGAATAAGATTAAATTGTGGGAAAACGACCCGAGAAACGTCGTTCCAAAATAGTGCCACTATTTAATACTCTTAGAGACGTTCACAACGGCATATCACAACAAAGTGTTCAAACAAAGTCTAAAGTAAACACGTGGACGGTCAAAAGCACGTGCACGAACAACGTATAACGAAAAGTGGTCGTTACAGGCTTGGATGGTTGAATCTCCGTCTTGTGTTGATGCTTCACTTAATACGCCATGAGATTCCCAATGCACTCCTCAACGGTGTATTTAGACATGTCGTTTGACTCCAAAATACCATTGGCCCTTGACTCCCATTTGGGTGTAAGAGATTCAAGGATCTGTTGAGTATTGGACTTCTCCCTACTTGGTTTTGATGATGAGCAAACATAAATACTTGTGACTAATCTCCTACTTACAGTTAATCCATTGTATAAGCCTTTCATGAAGATCATGTAGCAATGGATGACACTCAAGAATCAATCAAAGCTCGTAAAGTCGATTGGACGATTAAAAACGAAGATAGAAGCTTCAAGAAGACTTCACGATCTTTCAATAGAAAGAAGAGAAGCAAAAACAATTGTAATCTTTTTATTCTCTTTTCTTTCTCATTAGTATGTAGCTTAGAAGTATAATTATGTTGAAGCACACCCATACCTTCCTTTCTATCATAGGAAAGCATTAGAACTCATTTTCCTAGGCCTCCATTTCATAATTCTCAAGCATGTGCATTTTGGACTTTCAACAGGCGCGTGCTGAACGAAATACATGCGCCTGTCTCCATACAGGTGCCTGACATTTGTCTCCAGTCGTCTGTTAGGCACATACTTTTTCACTTGTTCTTTTGGGCTTTCTGCTATAACTCTCACCAGGTGACTGTTGTACATTATACAGGCGCATGTCCAGTTACAGGCGCATGTGACTTGTTAGTCAGTCGTCTGTCTCTTCTAGGCCAAAAGTCCCCAGGTTTGTCAACTTTTGCACTTGCCTCTACAGGCGATGTAAGAAGGATTTACAGGTGCCTGCTCATGGCATAGTCGCCTGTATATGCTTCTTCAGTTGCATGTCCTAGCTTGTCAAACTTCCCAAGTTTTGACAACCTTTGCACTTGCACCTGCCGGCGATTTAAGAAGGATTTACAAGCGCCTGCCCAGGGCACAGTCGCCTTTCTTCTATAGCCGCATGTCATGTCTTCCCAAACTTCCTGAGTTTTCACCACTTATACACTTAGGAATTCAGTCGCTTGTAGAAGGTTTCTCATTCGCCTATTGGTTTACAGGCGCCTATCCGACCTTCATCAGTCAACTGTCCTACGTGGTAAGTTACCATTTGAATTCTCACCTACCCTCTGATACAGTGCAGCTGGTGACTGTGAGTTCTTCACCAGTCGACTGTCTGCTGCATATTTCTATCTATTGGCTTTTTCCAGACGGATTTCAAAGGGGATTTTGGATATTTTGCTTCTGGGTTTTAGAGAACCTATAAGAGGGTCTCTTACTGTTCCATTGAGCAACATTTAGACAATCTTGCATTCATTCATAAGCTCAATCTCTCAAGTTCTCTCTTCCTCGGCTCTCAAGCCCTAGAAATCTCAACTCTAATCGTGTCTTCCCACTTAAACCAAATCTAAGCTTCAAGATTTGGTGAAGACAAGTGCAAGGGCTTTCTCTCATCTTGGAAGAGACATCAACACGCGTACACTTGCTCCTTCAAGTTCTACTTCAAGGCATGGGTGATTGTAAGCTTTTACATTTTGAATTTCATTATCTCGTATTTCGATTACACTCTCGGTTTGTCAGAGTGTGCTTGCTTGATCCCAAGTCGTGGGACTCAAGGACATCGATTGTTGTTTGATTACACTTGTAGGGTTGCTACAAGAGGGTTTAAAGGAAACTTCAAGTTAGGATTCTAACTTAAGTATCCGAAGGTATCCAGGTGGAAGGGACGTAGGATTACCGGGAACAAGTTGGGATTGGACTTGGATAATCCGAACCTTTGAAACATCTCCTTATTAGCTTGTTTCGTTTTGGGTTAATTTATAATTCCGCATTTATTGGTGGTTAGTGATTTAAATTGGAATAACTATCGTTTAAATTATATAAACACGATTCAACCCCCCATTCTAGTGTTTTCCTCATAGCCAGGGTCCTTACAGGATCTTCTCCACTCGATCCTCTTGGGAAATCACCTTCCCAAGTCCTTCCAATGTGTTCACAATATCCATGAACCTTGTGAAAATTTTCGAGATGCTCTCTCCTTCCTACATCTTAAACAATTCATATGTAGATCTAATCACACTTTGTTTATATGTCTTTACTTCCTTCATGAGTAATCTTCAATATATGCCAAATTTCGTCGGCCGTTTTGCATATGGAGATGCGGTTGAACTTATTTAGAGTGATGGCTCAATGGAATGCGTTCATTGCCCTTGCATTAGATTTGATCAAATCCTTCTCCACCTTTGTCCTTGAAGCCGCGGGTGTAGTAGGCTTCATAAGAGGAGACTCCGTGACGTCCCATAGGTCTTGACCCTCTAAGTAGATCATCATCTTGATCTTCCAACTTGGATAATTTGTTCCGTTGAAGAGCAGGGGTCGAACTGTTGGTAGACCTTCTTCACGAGACATGGATGAAGTGTTGAATGCCATCATTGTTATATGCTTCACCCTCGCTTTGATACCAATTGTAAGGACCATCTATGCCTTGCAATACTAACAACAAACAATTTAGAGGAGGGCGAATAGAGTAATGGCAATAATCGTGTAATTAAAAATTAAACTTGGAATTGCGGAATTATAAGTGTAAGAGGAATTTAAACAATGCAATCAAGCAAATGCTAACACAAAGATTTTACCCTGGTTCCCCAACTTGGGTACATCCAGCCACTCCAATATTCACTATGATCCTACACAAGATAGTGAATACAAGAGAAACCCTTTACAAGGGATTTGAATTCTCACAAAGAGAGTACCTAGCTCTCACAAAATAAGCAACTAACTCTCACAAAGAAAGTTAAGGGTAAACTCTCACAAAGAGAGAAACAAAATTTCACAAAGAAAGTTAGGGTTTCACTTCACAAGGATTAAATAAATACTCTTACCTTTGCTTTGAGATGAACTTACTCAATATGAAGAAGAAAACATGGAAGGGTATCGCCAAGTGTTGAGATGAGCTTTGATGCACTTGGATGATTTCCCTTGAGCTACCTTCAATGCATGAAGAGAATAGTGCTCATGAGAGGAAGATGAGAGTAAGAGTGGCTTAATGATTCTATAACATATTCAATATTAACCAAGTGTTCCAAGAAATTCTAAATGAACTAAGCCCACTCCTATATATAGGAATCCCCAAAACCCCATAAAACCCAAGTTAGAAGCCAAAGGAAGAATTCTACAACGGCTAGGATCTAGGATTTTTCGGCACAGACATGCGACTGATGAAGGAATATCAGTCGACTGATCGAGGGCAAGATTATTCACAATGGCTATAATCTGAGCCAGGACAGGCGATTGTAGAAGACTACACAGTTGCAAGTACAATATGCTGGCACCTGAATATACTTCAACAGGCTGTTGTCACAACTGATGGAATGGAGCTGTGCAAATGCAACTTTCGCACTTGTGCATTCAGACAACTAATGACCAAAGTCCAGGTGCCTGAATATAGACAGGCGACTGTAAAATCTACATCAGTCGGCTATCAAACAAAGTGGATTGGTTACCAGAAAAGACAAGATACGCATATTGGCACTCAGACGAATGAAGAACAATGTTTAGGACCTGATGGTATACCTGTTGTCACGCCCCACTTCCCATTCTCCTTGGGAGCGAGGACGCGATGAAGGTCCGCATGTGCTTAAAACATGAAGGAGGTACTTTTTTTTCTTTTCTTCCCTCCTTGGTTTAAGCACATTACGCGTCTGTGATAACACTTGCAGGTTCTTGCATGCGACTTAAACAACATAGATAATTTATTACAATCTCAAGTCTCAGAAAAGTTACCATAGCGCATGAAATGAAAAGAGGGTCTAATGCCCGTACAAATTTTGAAGGAAACAACAAGTACAAAGATACTGCGAAGGCACATCGCTCCACAGCGAGAGAACTTAGAGGCAAGCACCCTGGTCAACCTGCTCAATCTCTAAGCAACGCTTCTGCAGACCTGTCTAATACCTGACGTATATTTCACAAGACAAGGAAATATACGTCAGCGAGGATCGCTCGACAAGATTTAGAAAGTTAAGGTAATTGACCCTCGGCAAGGTTTTCAAAAATGATTTCATGGCAATATGAGTGACAAAATAGAATTTACATTAGTTAAAGCATGGCAACGTACGAAAAATGTGAGCACTGACAAGTGTAGTGTGCAAGCAGTGAGCAGGCGAAGTGTAGTGCACAAGGTAACGAACATGGCAAGGTGTAATGTGTACAGCAATAAGCATGGCAGGCGTGGTGTGTATAGCAGTAAACATGGCAACTGTGGTGCGTAAAGCAGTAAGTATGTCAAGTGTGGTGTGTTCAGTAGTAAGCATGGCGAATGTGGTGTGTACAACTGTAAACATGGCAATTGTGGTGTGTACAGCAAATAGCATGGCAAGTGTAATGTGTACATTAAATAGCATGGCAGTTCTAAGCAGGTTGAAATAAAGTAATGACCTCGCAATTTGTAATTTCATGTCCACGTTTTCTATTCACTCCTAGGGTCCCCGCCTTTAAGACGTGATGAGTAAGTCATTCTCCTCACGGGGTATAATCGGGATTGATACTAACCCACCGTATAGGTGGTGTTCTTGGAGACATGACTCCTACATACGCTTAGTAGCCGTTCAACCCTAACCCCACCCAAAAGTTTGCCGGAACATGAGTCGGCCTAGTCGTAGTACAAGCACGAAGTTGTCAACTCACATGACTCTCACGAAAGTCACGATTTCGCCTCTTGGGCGCACAAATCCACAATCTCACGATTCCAAGCATTCCAATATATTCTATCATTATGCATTCCATCAATAACCGTTTAATCAAAAGTGTGCAAACATGATGTGTAACATGACATAGGGTAACTAGCAGTTCTTGATTTATCATTTAAAAGTGGCGATATCAAAAATTGTAAATGTACACTTGCCTGTTTCGACAGTTTTAGGGTGTCCAGGTGATCGTAACGATGCGCGCGAAATATCTGCGAGATCGAATTTTCGATATTAATCTAAAAGCGTTAAACTAATAAAATTATAATTTAGCATGAATAATTAGTGTTCATGCTAACATATCTATACTTACAGATTATATATAAACTAATATATACACGTTAAGCCATATAGCTAATGTTTAATGTACACTGACATGTATATAAATAAATGAACCAACATAAAGCACAACTCTTACATGCAGTAGCCTCTATATATATATAAATATATGTGTGTGTGTGTGTGTATGTGTTAGGGTGTACAGGAGCCAATATATAATTAATACCCAACCCTATATACTAGAAAAAAACTTGAAGTAACATGATATTCTAATATATAGTACACTGGTTATTATATTACATCCTATATGATAGCCTATAACCATATATCATTACTAAATGTAGGTATTAAATGCATGGACCATTGTTTACGAAAGGAGAGATAGCACTTCACTTTTGTGCAGTTCGTTGCGTCACCTGCGGGAACGTCGGACGTGACTGCGATTATGGCTTGGTGGCGACAGGGAGAGGGCGAGAGTGGCAGCAGGCTAGGGCACCGTCAGCGGGACTAGTGCTCTTCAGGAAGCAGGGAGGGCTGAAGTTCGTGTGGCATTGCGGCCTGGGGCGCTGTCAAAGCAGAGTTCGGCGGGGGAGAATACGGCGAGGGGCATTAAGTTGCTCGGTGTTTGAGTCGAAGGGAGGACGAGGGTTCGACGACGGGGTCGTGGGTGGGTCAGAGGAGTAAGGAGGTCGGAGCGGCTAAGTGGCTGATCGGTGGGTTGAAGATCGGAGGACGGCGGGGGAAGTGGGCACCTGTGTGCTGCGGTCGAGGCTGGGGAAGGTCGGGACGACTGGAGGCTGCAGCGAGGGCACGGCTTCGGGATGAATGGAGGGAACGAGACGTCGGACGAATAGTTGGTGGTTGCCGGCGTGGAGAGGAGACACAGAGTGAGGTAGCTGGGAGACCCCTCGGAGCTGGGTTGCTGGGTAGTTGTCGAGGAGGTCGGAGGTGAAAGGAGAGGGTGGAGGGTGCTGGCCGCAGAGACACCGGCAGTGGGATGGGTGCAGGGTTTTTGGCCGGAGGCGGAAGAGAGAAAGGGGATAGAAGAGGAAATGGCGGGTCGACGTGAGGGTTACGGGGGGTTGGTCTGTTGGTGGTCGGAGAGCTATGTTGCTGGGTTTGGGGCGGTGACGAGGTCACGCTTGGGCTCATCGGCGCTGGTGGTGTCGAGGGGTTCGTGCGGGGTTGGTGAAGGGAGAGGGTGGCCTGCAGGTGGGGCTCGGAAACTATGTGTGGGGTCGGGTCGACGAGGAAGGCGACAACGGTATGGCCATGGCGGGAGGCGGGGTTCGTCGTGAGGCAAGGGACAACGGTGGACGGTGCGTGGTGACAGGGAGGGTCGGGCTAGGCAATGGGAGGCGGCTGTAGTCGTCGGGTGGGATGAAGGTGGCGGTGGTGCTGGGCTCGGTGACTTGAGGTATTGGGTCGAAGTTGGGGAGCTGATGGGTTTAAGAAGAATAAATGAAGGAGGAACAAGGGGAAGGGGATCAGGCGGTTATAGGCCGTTGCTGCGCATGCCTGGGAGGCGACGTGAGTGAGAGGGGAAGTAGTAGTAACAGAACAAGGAGGAGAAAAGACATGGGTTATGCTACTAAAAGTTAGGGAGAGAGGGGACGTGGCGGTTGCGGATTCGTGGGAGAGGAGATCCTGGGGGTTTGTTAGGATATTAACAAATATGTTAATTTGAATACAGAATAGATAATTAGAAGGGGGTTACAGTAAAAATGATTTTATTTATGATTTAAAGATTAGTTAAGATATTATGTCCTTTATTAATCTTATTAAGATTCATCATTATCTATAAGACATGATCTGATATTAGAAAATCATTGCGGTTAAAATCTTTGGGTTAAGGGTTTGGATTTTCAAATCATTACGGGCAAGATTTGATTTAGGTAATGATGTCTATTTAGGGTGTTTGGATATGCTTACTATGATAATCCATTTAAGCTATCGATTTGGGGAAATCAATTTGATTGATATATATAACAGGATGATAATTATGATATGTTTCCTTTTAAAAGAAGATTAGTTTAGATTTTATTAAGGTTTTAAAACTAGTTAGGAGTTGATAGGATTTGGTTAGCAGGTATATCTAGTTAAGATTAGATCATAGAGATTTGGTTAAGACATTGGTTCAGAAGAGATCGGTTCAATTAATACATTTTATCTTGTTCGTGATTATTAAAACTTACCGGGATTAGGTGATTTATTCGGTTAGGATATCTAGTTTAGAAAGGTTGTTCTAGTTAGGATAATTGGATTCATTGGATTAGGTTTATTAAAATTATGCTTTCGGATTTATTAAGATTCAGTAGGTCGAGATGTAAAACTTATTAGGATTTGGATTAAGATGTGATTTGATTAATACGATTTCTCCCCTGCATCTAACATCAACCACAAGGTAAAGGAAATAAATAACGCAATCGTTAAATCGCGTGCTCAAGCTATAATGATAATAATAAAAATAACAAAAATAACTAAAATCATATATTAGTACCTCTAGTAAATCACCATTCTAATTGAATACGTATGAAATACGTATATACAGAAACAGGCCGTTACATCCTACCCACCTTATAAAAATTCTGTCCTCGGGATTTAATAAAGCTAAGGAGAGGTGCAATGACCGACAACATCAAATGAGTTTTAAGATATATGAAGATGGGGAGATTCCAAATGGGTAACAGGAATCAAGTGAATCAACAACGAGGAATTGGATAGGATCACTGAAGTGTAGGAATGGCCAGTGAGTGATATTGCGATCTATTACGAGGGTATTATATTGTTGTCGACGAAAGAATGAATGTCGAATGTGATTTCAAGATCGAGAGGAGGCTTATTGGGCCAACTAATGTTTAGAAATCCTAAGACTAGGATTTCTTAGTGTACAAGGATGTGATAGAGTATTCTAAAAGAGATGTTCTTGAGAATCAAGATTGTAATCTTATCTATATTGTTTGAAGTATTTTTCATAGGCATGATCTGCATGGGCCACCACTAAATCCTGTCACGCCCCGCTTCCCATTCTACTTGGGGGCGAGGACGCGACGAAGGTCCGCATGTGCTTAAAACATGAAGGATGTACTTTTTTTCTTTTCTTCCCTCCTTGGTTTAAGCACATTACGCGTCTGTGATAACACTTGCAGGTTCTTGCATGCGACTTAAACAACACAGATAATTTATTACAATCTCAAGTCTCAGAAAAGTTACAACAGCGCATGAAATGAAAAGAGGGTCTAATGCCCGTACAAATTTTGAAGGAAACAACAAGTACAAAGATACTGCGAAGGCACATCGCTCCACAGCGAGAGAACTTAGAGGCAAGCACCCTGGTCAACCTGCTCAATCTCTAAGCAACGCTTCTGCCGACATGTCTAATACCTGACGTATATTTCACAAGACAATGAAATATACGTCAGCGAGGGTCGCTCGGCAAGATTTAGAAAGTTAAGATAATTAACCCTCGGCAAGGTTTTCAAAAACGATTTCATGGCAATATGAGTGACAAAATAGAATTTACATTAGTTAAAGCATGGCAGCGTACGAAAAATGTGAGCACTGACAAGTGTAGTGTGCAAGCAGTGAGCAGGCGAAGTGTAGTGCACAAGGTAACGAACATGGCAAGGTGTAATGTGTACAGCAATAAGCATGGCAGGCGTGGTGTGTATAGCAGTAAACATGGCAACTGTGGTGCGTAAAGCAATAAGTATGTCAAGTGTGGTGTGTTCAGCAGTAAGCATGGCGAATGTGGTGTGTACAGCTGTAAACATGGCAATTGTGGTGTGTACAGCAAATAGCATGGCAAGTGTAATGTGTACATTAAATAGCATGGCAGTTCTAAGCAGGTTGAAATAAAGTAATGACCTGGCAATTTGTAATTTCATGTCCGTGTTTTCTATTCACTCCTAGGGTCCCCGCCTTTAAGACGTGATGAGTAAGTCATTCTCCTCACGGGGGTATAATCGTGATTGATACTAACCCACCGTATAGGTGGTGTTCTTGGAGACATGACCCCTACATACGCTTAGTAGCCGTTCAACCCTAACCCCACCCAAAAGTTTGCCAGAACACCAGCCGGCCTAGTCGTATTACAAGCACGAAGTTGTCAACTCACATGACTCTCACGAAAGTCACGATTTCGCCTCTTGGGCGCACAAATCCACAATCTCATGATTCCAAGCATTCCAATATATTCTATCATTATGCATTCCATCAATAACCGTTCAATCAAAAGTGTGCAAACATGATGTGTAACATGACATAGGGTAACTAGCAGTTCTTGATTTATCATTTAAAAGTGGCGATATCAAAAATTGTAAATGTACACTTGCCTATTTCGACGGTTTTAGGGTGTCCAGGTGACCGTAACGATGCCCGCGAAATATCCGCGAGATCGGATTTCTGATATTAATCTAAAAGCGTTAAACTAATAACATTATAATTTAGCATGAATAATTAGTGTTCATGCTAACATATCTATACTTACAGATTATATATAAACTAATAGTCATAACCCGTGCCCAAGGGCACGATTCATTTAAATATTTCCCCATAAAATATTGGTCTTTGGTCCCCTAATTTCAAACGAATAGAAATCATTAAAGAGCAATAATTATTAGGTTCTTTGGTCCCCTAATTTCAAACGAATAGAAATAATTAAAGAGCACTAATTATTAGGTTCCCCTCAAAATTTAGGTCCCCTCCAAAGAATTTAGTTCCCACATAGTGTATTTAGTCCCCCACAAAAATTTTAGCACCCCCCAAATACTACTTCTTTAATACTAAGTTCTTTTCAAAATTTAGTGTCCTTGATGGTGCAAACTGGACTCACTCCATGAAATTAGAAGAGCATGTATTAGAATGATGTTAGCATGTATATGTTTGCAAACTGGACTCACTCTATACATGAGTTAAAGAGCATGTATTAAAATTCTGTGAACTTAAATCCCCTAAAGTGAATCAAAAATTCTGATTCTCTAAAGTGCATCATAAGCAAACCAATTAGAAGAGCAAAGACATGGCATCTGAAGGATGTTTGCTTGCCTGATTAAAAAATGTCATTGCTTAACCCTGTTGTTCTCAGTTTATCATATAAAACAAAATTTGGAACAACCATATTAATAATTCAAATGCATATCTATACATGATTTAAAGAGCATGTATTAAAATTTTGTGAACTTGAACCCCTAAAGTAAATCAAAAATTCTAATTCTCTAAAATGCATTAAAAGCAAAGGAATTAGAATAGTAAAGACATGGCATCAAAAGGATGTTCACTTGCGTGATTAAAAAAATAAGTTCATCCCAAAATACACATCATGTTATTCTTGTTATTCTCTGTGTATCTCATAAAATAAAAGTTAAAAATCTATTATACATTTGACAGGGTGTTCATGCTAACCGTTTTGATACATGTATTAAAATTTTGAACACCCTGTTGTTCTCAGTTTATCTCATAAAACAAAATTTGGAACAACCATATTAATAATTCAAATGCATATCTTCACATGATTTAAAGAGCATGTATTAAAATTTTGTGAACTTGAACCCCTAAAGTAAATCAAAAATTCTAATTCTCTAAAATGCATTAAAAGCAAAGGAATTAGAATAGTAAAGACATGGCATCAAAAGGATGTTCACTTGTGTGATTAAAAAAATAAGTTCATCCCAAAATACACATCATGTTATTCTTGTTATTCTCTGTGTATCTCCTAAAATAAAAGTTAAAAATACCATATTAATAATTAAAATGCATAGAAGCAAAATTTTCCTTTTTTTCCTAGCAATAATAAATAATATGGTGATTGCTTAATCATGTTGTTCACTGTGTATCTTATTAAACAAAAGTTAGAACTACCATATTTATAATTCAAATGCATAGAAGCCAAATTTTAATTTTTTTCCTTAGTAACAATAAATAATGTGTGGCATCAGATCCAATTAAGAGACACATCCATATATCATCTTAGTTCAGTGTATTAAATAAATCACATGCATTAAATAGACTCTCTATTACATCATTCCAAAGCCTCATCAGTCTCATATTCTAGCTACAACATAAACTTTCTATAAAATTATTTTTTGGTGGCTCCAACCAAGCACAGTAAACTCCCACCTTGATGGCTAGCACTACATGTAGCAAGCTTTTCCTTGATGTTGAGCACTACCTGCAGCAAACTCATCCTTGACACATTAAAGTAGCTGGAACTTTGGTGCAAAGACTACAACTATGCATTGATACATCAGAATTTTGCGATTAGGCATCAAAAGATAATTACAAAATAAATCATTTAAGTAGGCAGAAAGCAATAATTAAATTACGCTTGAACAAAATAGTATTCATAATAACTGTCCATCAAAGTAAAAAAACATATGCAAACTATTTTACTAAAGATATAATCATTTAAATGACAATAAAAAAGAAGGGCACTGGAGGAAGCATTTTTTACCAATAATTGAACACCTTGTATGCATATAAAAAGTTGTAATATGTTAGCATCCATTCATTGATAAATCAGAATTTTGCAATTAGATGTCAAACGATAATGATAAAATAAATCTTGTAAGTAGGCAGAAAGCAATAATTAAATTAAAACTTGAACACAGTATGCAAACTATTTTGGCTTGAGATTAAGGTGCTCACTCCTTGAGAGATTAACCGAGCTTGGGTTTTTGAGAGATTAACCGAGCATGGCTTCGAATCGTGCCCTTAGCTCTTGAATTGAACTCTTTCATTACCGACCCCAGTTGAAGAGATTGCCTTCGTGAGCCCGTGGCATCCCTCAAGGCTATCACCAGACTTGGCCTCGACGAAAGTCCACATATTTATCAAAATGTTGAACAATTTTTTTTGGTAAAAATCCAAATAAATAATCCAACTTCAGTAAAAAAACCAAATAAATACAGCAAGTCAGACAATCGATGAATCGAGTAAGCTCGTGCTGGATTCGAACGATGACCACCCCGCCTGGTGGCACGGCCGCCACCCCTAGCAGCAAAGTCGCCACCATCAGCATGCGAAGAGAACGGGCCCAAGATCGACTCCTGCCTTCGGTGACCCACAATAGGGATCCACGGCAGATCGGCATCGCTACCAACAGGGGGGATGACAGGGGGTGACAGCACTGCCCAAACCCACAACAGGCGCCGGAGGAGAAGCAATCGGGGCCGATTGATGGTGATCAGGGGGAGCCTGCAAGTCGACGGGAGAAGCACAGAACTTGAAGAACCCACCGCGGAGCCCTTGCGAAGCACATGAGAGATCGCAATCGGGGCAACATGCGACGGAGGAGAAGCAAGCGGGGTAACAGGCGCCAGAGGCGAAGCAATCGGGGCCGATCGCTGGGGATCAGGGGGGCCCGCAAATCGAAGGGGAAGTACAGAACTTGAAGAAGCCATTGCAGAGCCCTCGCGAAGCATAGGAGAGATCGAAGAGTGAACTTCTATCTCCTATTAGGAGAGATCGAAGCCACCGCGGATTGAAGCGTGAAGCATGATGTTAAATCCCAGTGTTTAAGCGTGAAGCGTGAAGCGTTTATCATAAACAGAATTTTATCCGTGAGCTGGCAAATTAATGAGCTGACAGCAGCACTTAGAAGCCGAGGCGTTTCTTGGAAAACCGTTGATTTTTGCCGAGGCGTTTCTCTCAAACAGCAAAACTGGTTGGTATTCCAAGGAAAACAAAAGCCCTAAATTCTTAACCGTTGATTTTTCCATGATCAAATCTCAACCGTCTTTTATCTTGTCCTAGTCAGCCCTAGGATTCAAAAAACACTGTCAAATGTATAATAGATATATACACGCTACGCCATATAGCTAATGTTTAATGTACACTGACATGTATATAAATAAATGAACCAACATAAAGCACAGCTCTTACATGTAGTAGCATATATATATATATATATATATATATATATATATATATATATATAATACAGAATGAGTGAATTGCGGAGCGGAGCGACAGGCGATTCTGGCGAAAAAACTAGGGCAGGTTCTTCTCCGATTGGTGGCGGCCAGTCCGACTTTGTAGACCCCAATGACCCGCCGTGGCAAACTGTGCACAGGCGGCGGGCTCCCCTGCCCTCTCGTGTGCGAGGCTTTCAGCATCCTCGCGTGGGGGGTCGGCAACCCAACGATCGTTTTGCTTCTTCTCGTGGGGGTGCCCGTGATTTTCATCCCCATCGATTGGGGGCTCCTGGCCGCTCTGGTCATCGAGTAGGGGCTCCAACCCGTGGTCTGCAATCAGATGTAAGTCAAGAAAAGTTGGGTCTCCCTGTAGGCTGTTATGCATCAAAGGTGTTTGAGGGAATGATTCTGAGACCCTCGACTCTTATCTCTGGTCCAAAGAGGAGCTGGTCAGATATTTGTTCTTCTAAGAGATCCTATGGTGATGCCGTCGGTATGAGTTTCGTACCCCCAAAGATCAGATTGGATGGCTCTTGCGTAGCTCGTGTATCGAATTCACTTTTGGAGAAGGGGTCTGAATTTTGGAAATCAACTTTGGTAGGATACGTACTGGGCGATACACCCTTGTTTGGGCAGATGCAGGCTTGGATGGACAGGCTCTGGAAGCCCAGGAAGAAAGTGCAAGTCTACAGCAAGGACAATGGTTTCTTCTACTTCCGTTTCGAATCAGGGGAAGAATGTGAGAGAATTCTTCATGGAGGTCCTTGGTTAATGGATGGGCGGTTGGTTGTGCTTAAATTGTGGACTCCATCACTTCGTCACGACCGCGACATTCTAACCTCTGTCCCTATCTGGGTACAAATGCATGGGCTTCCTGTAAACATGTGGAATAGGGACGTGCTCAATATCCTAGCCTCGGTTGTTGGGATCCCTCTGTGCTTGGATCGGGCCACTGCCAAAATGGAAAGAATTACCTACGCTCGTTGTTTGGTCGAAGTAGACGCTAAGAGGTCTCTACCGGCTCATGTTGAAGCGGAGCTTGATGACGGCTCTATTTTGTTAATAGATGCCAAGTACGAGGCGGAACCTCCCCGTTGCAGCAAATGTATTTGTTTTGTTCACTTGACATCGCAATGCCCTTTTTCTCAAGACAAGGGGAAGGGTATTGATCTCAATTCCAAGCATGTGCACTTCTTGGATCCGGGTCAGTCCTCCAATGCTCCTTTGCTGGATGCGACTGGAGAGCGTTCTGCTACTATGACTATTCAGGGGCCTATGCAGGTTGCGGATGGGACTTTGCAGGCTCCGGTTGGATATGCGACAACAGGCTCGCCCCTTGTAAACGATGCTGTTGTAGAACAAATTGATACCACTGCTAATCAGGTAATGCTCCAAGGAGGTGAGGGGTCATCGCAAGCAACATTTAACCATGTAGCATCTACATCGGGTCATATTGTTGATGTTACAGAGGGCAATGATCGTAGTACTGGCAATGATCAATGTCGCAAACATGTACTTGATCCAGAGCGATTACCTATCTCTTGTACACCTGTGGATAACTATGAACCGGAGGGGAGTGAGGGGCCTGCACTGATGGTAGAGAAATTCATGGATGATGCTTCTCTATGGTTGCGTGCTCAATTTAAGAAATTTGTAAAGCTGGTGCAGATTGTTCAACTCCTGAGGCCTCATATTATCAAGGATCCTGGCCAATCAGTTCGTGTAGCTCCCTCTCGGCTACAGGGCATGGTTACTGGTGTTCAAAATTCAATTAAAATGTGACTACGCTTGGTGCGGATATATCAAACCCTCAGCTAATCCTTCCAGGTAATGAGCAGGAAGCTATTATACATGATGACCCCCTCCCAGAATTCCCCCTCTATGATAACCCTGAATGGGCATTGGAACTTGCTGATATTGTTGATACATCCAATGGTAAGAAGCAGGTTGTTACTGCTACCCGGCGTAGCAGCAGACTGAAGTAGGTGTCTGCCATTATACTTTTATTCATCTTGTCAATGAGTATCCTAATTTGGAACACAAGGGGCCTTAATAACTCTGTGAGGCGTAGGGATCTCAAGGATATGATCAAGAAACTCAAGCCGTCTGTCATTGTCCTATTGGAGACTAAATTGAATCCTACGACCGTGAAGACCAAATCTTGCATTCCTAAGGGATGGATCATTTTTGATAACTTTCATACTCATTCTGGGGGGCGAATTTTGACAGGATTTGACCCTATTGTGTGGCAGGCTAGCATCATCTCTTGTTCAAAACAACATATTACACTAAGATGTCTCAATACCGGGGGGCTGGAATTCGCCCTAACTGCTGTGTACGGAAGCAACTCTTTTTCTGAAAGGAAGCTTTTATGGGAGCGCCTTAAGTTCGATGCGGCAACTATTAATTCTAAAGCTTGGTTAGTGGGAGGAGATTTCAATTGTATATTATATGCTACGGACAAGATTGGTGGCCGTAGGGTGGGAGCTAATACTCTCTCTGACTTCAACAACTCAGTCTCCGATTGTAGATTGGGTGATCTCAAAAGTACTGGGAATCGCCTAAGTTGGTGCAATAACTGTATGGGTCCGGCCCGTATTGCAGCTCAATTGGATCGGGTTCTTTGCAATGGTGAATGGCTTGATAAGCTACCAGACTCTTACTTGGAATATTTGGACCCTAAATCCAGTGACCACTCCTCGATGTTTATCAACCTTCATTCCCAGGTATTTGCTGACCCAAAACCCTTCAAATTTTTCAATCACTGGATACATTTGCCAGGTTTCTATGATATTCTGGATGCACACTGGTCGGCAACTTATGTTGGATCGCCTATGTTCTGTCTGGTCCTGAAATTGAGGCAATTAAAATATGAGCTTAGAAGATGGGCCAGAGATCATCGTTCTGGAGACTTAATTCATACTTGCAGGGAAAATCTTGAAGCTGTTAGAAGGCAAATTTATCTTCATTATAACCAAGGCCTGCAGGAGAAAGAACATAAACTCTCAGCTGAGCTTGCAAATTTACTTGCCATGGATGAAGAAATGCTTCGTCAGAAGAGTAGACAGGATTGGTTGGACCTGGGGGATAGAAACTCAAGTTTCTTCTATAATGCAATGAGGGCTAGACAAAGCATCAATAACCTAAGTCACCTGGTGGATGTGAATGGAGTTCAGATCAAATCTTATGTTGATATTAAGGCAGAGGCTATTCAATACTACGAGAACCTATATAATCAGACCCATTATTGGAATGTATTTCCCAATCTTGCCCCTAAAAAGAAAGTTAAGGTGGAAACGGCTAGGTGGATGGAAAGAATGGTCACTACAGAAGAAATTAAAGAGGCGACTTTTCAGATTGGGGCTTCTAAAGCCCCCGGACCTGATGGGTACAATGGATTCTTTTTCCAGCATAACTGGCATCTTATTGGACATGATGTTGTTGCAGCTGTCCAATCTTTCTTCAAATCTTCTTCATTGCTTAAACAGGTGAACCATACTTTCCTTACCTTGGTTCCAAAAAATACTAATGCCACATCGCTAGGAGATTACAGGCCTATTGCTTGCTGCAATATCATTTATAAAATCATTAGCAAAGTGATTTGCAACAGACTGAAGAGAATTATTACCGAGTTGGTTTCCCCAAACCAATCGGCGTTCATTCATGGGAGACTGCTCTCTGATTGTACTTTACTTGCTCATGAGCAGATCAGGGATTTTAGCAACCCCATGGGATCCAGGGCATGTCTAAAATTGGACCTCAGAAAGGCCTTTGACAGTGTTAACAGAGAGTTTGTGTATTATATTTTGCATCAGATGGGTTTCGGGAATAAGTTCATCGGCTGGATTAAGGAATGCATTTCGACTGCATCTTTCTCAGTTATGGTTAATGGGTCCCCTGTGGGCTTCTTTGGTGGAAATAGAGGGATAAGACAAGGAGATCCTCTATCCCCAATTCTATTTGGTATTATCATGGAAGCTTTCTCTCTCCTTCTTGCCAAAGCTATTGCTAAAGGAACCGTCCATCCTATGAAACGAACTGGATCTATATCTCATTTGTTATTTGCTGATGACCTTTTGGTTTTCTGTCGTGCAACTGGAAACTCACTAAGGGGCCTTAGAAACTTGCTGGAGGATTTCAAGAACTTCACAGGTCTAGAGATCAACTGGGAGAAGAGTCTATCAATGTTCAGCAAAGGTGTGAAGAATCCTGGCGAACTTGCTGATTATTTGGGTGCTAAGCGGATAAATACTATTACTACTTACTTGGGGCTTCCTCTCTCATCCAATTATCCAAAAGTACATATGTACAACCACTTGATCGATAAGTGTAGGAAGCGGCTGAGTGGGTGGTCCTCTTCCCTTTAATCAATATCTGGGCGCATCGAGCTGGTAAGAAGTGTGATTTATGGAATGATTGCTTTCTGAATTCAGGTATATAAAGTACCTGCATCAGTCCTGCGAACCCTGACTTCCATGTGTAGAAAATTTATCTGGGGTACTACTAAATCTTGGGCCTGGAGAGACTCTTGCAGACCTAAGAAGGAAGGGGGTGTTGGGCTAAGATTACTTACTGATTTGAATCTTGCTTCTGGGATTAAATTAACATGGAGATTCATTCAGGTCAAAGGCTTATGGGCTGAGTACATGCGTAAAAAATATAAGGATTCTTCCAAGTTTTATGTTGCAAAAGGAGATGCCTCTCAATCTGGTACGTGGAAGTTCCTTCTGCACTGCAGAAATCTCTCTCAGCGTATTATTTTCAGGAATGTACGGGATGGGAAGGACACGCTTTTCTGGCATGACAATTGGCTACCAAATGGTCCATTGAAAAATCTTTTCAGTATTCCAGAAGGAGCTAATATGAAACTTGTTAGCGACTATTGGGATGGAACTTCTTGGATGGATAATGCTGAAATTTCTAACTTGAAGCCTTTACTCCAGCAAATCACTTTGTCCCACGGTGCTGATACTTGGGAATGGAAGCGAGATTCAACTTTCAAATTCAAAGACGCTTGGGACGAAGTGCGTGATAAAGGTACCCCGTACCCATTCTCTAAACTGATTTGGTTTAGTAAGTCCATCCCAAAAATGTCCATTACCCTTCTCCGTGCGTTTAAAGATAAACTTCTTACAAAAGTGCGCATGGAAAAATGGTGTGATCTAAACTCTAATGCATGCGAGTTGTGCTCTGATGGTACCCCGGGAAACTATTTCTCATCTGTTCTTTGATTGTCCTTATTCCAACTATCTAATGCGTCGGGCCCTTCTCAAGTTGGGAGCTAAAGGACCTTCGTCCCTCCTTCTGCCAACTGTTGGGTCCTATTACTTGGAAAAATATGTGAAGAAGGGGCTCCTTGGTCTGCTTGCTCGGGTAGTGCTTGCTGCTGTGGTATATCACCTGTGGCGGGAGCGCAACAGGAGAGTTTTTGAAAAAGTTAGTAAGCCGAAGACCATACTCTTTGATGACATCTCGGCGGACGTCCGCTTGGCTTTTCGTCAAATTGAAGAGGTGGAGGATGATGCTTCTACAGCTGCAATGAACTGGGACGTCCGTCCTTTTGACACGGGCTGAATATTTTGTATGTACGGCTTTCCACTGGCATGTGGGTCAGGCTACAGGCGGATTTGTGATGGACTGCGGCTTTGTGCCTGTGATGGGCGGCAAACTGCTGCAAATTGCTTGCGGCATAGTTATGAGCTGGGCGGAATCTAATATGCTGGGTGGAAATTGCGAGGCTTTGTGCTGTGTTTGGGGGTTCGTCTGCTGCCCCTTGCGGCTCCTTGTTGCTTTGTTTGACTGCAACAGACTGTGTGTCTAGGCCATTTCGGTTTCTTATTCTCTCTTTGGGTTCGGTTGAGAGGTGTTGGATTGATGTGTATGTATTGTAATATATTGGTTCTGTGGTTCTGATCATTGTTACTAGGCAATATGATCTAGGGTGACGACGCTTGTGTCCTCTCCCCTAGTCATTGCGCCTTGTAATCTGTGTTCAACCACCTTGTATCTTTGATTTTCATTAATATACCTACTAACTTATCTTGCAATATATATATATATATATATATATATATATATATATATATATATATATATATATATTTGAAGGGTAAATTAAATATATTCAATATAGTACAAAAGATACAAAAAAAGGAGGGACACAGTACTGGGCCTAATAGAGGAAGGAGAGGACACAAGCGTCGTCACTCCCAACTATCAGGTCATCGCACAGTGGCCCGCCAAGATTTAACACAACAGCCATAACACTGCCTCAAAGGAGACAAGCTACGTAACAACATAACAACAGACAAACAACAAACGAACAACAAACAAAACTGGCAAAGTCAGCCATGGTCCAAAATCTCCCAATTGTTGAAAGCGTCAGCGGCCTCAGCATCCGGTTCTTCTTCATCCCTGAGAATAACTCTTACATCAGCGGTAATTTCATCAAACAGAACTGTCTTTAGCTTCGATTTGTTTTCAAATACTCTTTTATTCCGTTCTCTCCACAAATGCCATACACTTGCGGCAAATACCGTTTTAGCTAACCTGACCAATGATCCATTCGGCCCAAAGTTTCCCAGCAAGAACTTACCCATAATGAATAGAGAAAGATCATTGGGCCCGGAGCACCCAAGCTTCAAAAGAGAACGCCGCATGATATATGCAGAATAGGGGCAGCCGAAAAATAAGTGGGCATTGGTCTCAGGCCGGGCTTCTTCACAGAGCACGCAGTGAATAGAAGAAGGTAGAATACCCCATTGAGCCAATTTGTCTTTAGTCAGAAGCTTACCTTGGAACGCTCGCAGAAGCGTTAAAGACATCTTCGGATTATTCCCCCGGTACCAAACCATTTTGTAGAACATAAAAGGCGCAGATTTTGTCCGAATGTGCTCCCAAATATCCTTTAGTTTAACAGCCGCTCCAAGCTTCCATTCCCATGTGTCCGACCCCTCAGATAATCGAACCTGCTGTAGCAAAGGTTTGATATTTTGGATATCCCCTTCAATCAACCATGAAGATCCCCCCCCAATAATCTCGCACACATCTTTTAGAAGCCCCCATAGGGATTTCTAATATATTTTTCAGAGGGCCACACGGTAGCCAGTTATCATGCCAAAACAACGTGTCTCTTCCATCTTTCACCTTTTTCCCAATCAGCTTCTGCGATAGGTTCCTACATTTCAGCAAAAACTTCCAAGTACCAGAGTGTACCGCCTGCTCATTAGCATAATAGAAATCATTGATATCCTTATGTTTACTCCTCATGTAATCAGCCCATAAGCTCCTTGAATTCAACATTCTCCAAGTAAGTTTAACTCCAGCTGCCCAATTAAGATCAAAAAGTAGCCGCAATCCCACGCATCCTTCTTTCTTAGGCTTACAAGAGTCAATCCAAGCCCAAGTTTTACTATTGCCCCATATGAACCTTCTACACATAGAATTCAAGCTACGGAGCACAGAGGATGGAATTTTATAGACTTGAGACCAAAATAAAACCATACCATAAATGACAGTACGCACCAGTTCAATTCGGCCTGAAATGGAGAGCAAAGTAGAAGACCATCCACTCATACGCGTTCTGCACTTATCAAGGAGGCGATTGTACATGCAAGTTTTGGGATATTTTGAAGACAGAGGTAGACCCAAATATGTGGTTATAGAGCTTGCATACGAAACACCAAGAAAATCAGCTAGATCCCTTGGATTCCTAGTTCCTTTACTGAACATTCCAACGCTCTTTTCCCAATTCACATCAAGGCCAGTAAACTGATTGAAATCTTTAAGCATAGTCTTGAGGCCTTGGAAAGTTTTGGCATTCGCTCGACAGAAGACCAGTAAATCGTCTGCAAAAAGAAGATGAGAAATAGCTCCAGTCCTTCGCATAGGCTGAATTAGGCCTTTAGTAAGAGATTTTTCCAGCAAGAGAGAGAAAGCCTCCATTACCATAACAAATAAATAGGGGGAAAGGGGGTCACCTTGTCTAAGCCCCCTATTTCCTCCAAAAAGACCCGCCGGAGAGCCGTTAACCAACACTGAGAAAGAAGCAGTAGCAATACACTCTTTAATCCAGGCAATGAAACGATAGCCAAATCCCATTTGATGCATAATGAAGTAGACAAATTCTCTATTGACGCTATCGAAAGCTTTTCGAAGATCCAGCTTAAGACAAGCCCTGGATCCCATGGGATTGCTAAAATCTTTGATCTGCTCGTGGGCCAAAAGTGTACTATCAGATAGCAAGCGACCTTCAAGAAAAGCCATCTGGTTAGGGGAAACCAAAAAATGAATGATCCTTTTAAGCCTATTACAAAGAATTTTGGAAATGACTTTGTAGACTACATTGCAGCACGCAATGGGTCTGTATTCACTCAAGTTGGCTGCATTGGAACTTTTTGGCACCAAGGTAAGAAAAGTATGATTAATCTGACGGAGGATTCTGCCCGTCCTGAAGAAAGATTGTATAGCACCAATCACATCACCAGCAATAAGATTCCAGTTATGTTGAAAAAAGAAACCATTGAACCCATCTGGACCAGGCGATTTTTTTTCACTAATCTGAAACACTGCTTCCTTAACCTCGTCAGCTGTAACTGTTCTTTCCAACCACCTGACAGCTTCCATTTTAATTTTCCTCTTCGGAATGAGCCTAGGAAACACTGTCCAATAATATGTTTGATTGTAGAGCGAAGTGTAGAAATTTACTGCATCAGATTTAAGTTCATCATAGGACTTACATTGAACCCCTTTTTCATCTATCAAATGCATCAGATTGTTATGGACCTGCCTGGACCGCATCGAATTGTAGAAGAATTTAGTATTACTATCTCCCAAAGTTAGCCAGTCTTGTCTACTCTTCTGCCTAAACATCTCCTCTTCACATTTTAGAAGATCAGCCAGTTGCTTAGTAAGATTGCAAACTCTAGAATGCAACACAGGATCATTTTGAAAACCAGCCTGAGTCCTTGCAACCTCCAAATCAGCCCGGCACTTATACAAAGAGTGAGTCACATGATGGTCCTTAGACCATAGTCGCAAATGATCCTTTAGAAGCCGCAACTTAACAGCAAGCCGGTACAATTCAGTGCCATTAACCCGTTGGGACCAAGACGACTGTATAATATTTTGGAATCCAGACAACCTAACCCAATGATTAAAGAATTTAAAGGGTTTAGGGTCAGATTGTACCTGAGTGTGAAGATTCAACAACATAGGCGCGTGGTCACTTGTTTGGAAATCCAAGAATGTAACAAAAGAATCAGGTAGAATATCAACCCAAGTTCCATTACAGAGCACTCGATCCAATTGAGCCGAAATACGTTCCTTGCCAACGCGATTATTGCTCCAACTAAACCGATCACCCACAGATTTTAGCTCTTGCAAACAGCAAGAAGTAACAAAATTTCCGAAGTCAGCCATCATGCATTCATCAAGACGACGGCCTCCCAATTTGTCTTTAGTATATAAAACACAATTAAAATCCCCCCCAATCAACCAAGGAACATTGGATAGATTTTTCGCATCCTCCTTTAGACAGTCCCACAAATTTCTTCTTTCGCCAATAGAATTACAACCATAAACCCCAGTCAATGCAATCTCCAGACCACCAGAGTTAGAACCTCGCAACGTGATGTGTTGTTTAGATGAAGACAACTTATCCAACTTCCATATCCCCGGATCAACGCCTATAAGGATGCGCCCTCCCTTGTGAGAAGAGAAATTGTCGAAAGTTACCCAAGACCGCTGGAAACATGACCTGCTAGTAATGAACTCAGATTTCAATTTTGTTTCAAGTAGAACAATAATAGAAGGCTTCAGTTTTTTGATTCTATCTCTTAAATCTCTCCTCCTGACAGAGTTGTTAAGCCCCCGCACATTTCAGAAAAGAACTGTCATAAGATAGATGGTGTTGGGTGACGAGCAGTGCCTCCGACCTTCAGCCGAATACTCCTCCTAGCTGACAAACTGGGTGAAGGTATAGATGATACCTGTTTTTTAGGCTTAGCTGCATCCACTTCAGCTCGATTTTTCACACAATCCAAAACCCAATCTGGGTTCTCATAGGTTGGGTCCTCAGGCAACCCAACACTATCTTCTTCAAGACAATCCGAACCATCAGAATTCAAGGAGGGAATAGCTTCAGAAGTGACTTGCAACCCAGGCCCAGTACTAGCAGTCTGCACAACCAAGTCCGGTGGCATCAACCTATTACTCTCATCAGCAATGAGAGGAGGAATGTCCAACACTGGGGACTTGCGTACAGGACTTTTCAACGCAAGAATTATGCTCAGTTTGAAACCGAACGAACGGAACTTCAATATCCCCCTCCGCCCCTCCTTTCTAGATTGCCCCTCTACATTAGTCACAGCTGGGCCAGTAGATTGTACTTTCTCCCCGGCCCCATGTACCAAGGTTACAGTAGCATTTAGACATGAGTTTGAGCTTTGTACTGCTTCATAAGTACTCATTTTAGTCGCCACAAGGACTTGTTTCTCTTTAAGAAGGACAGGAGTTCGTTTAATATTCAGTGGACATTGGACATCGGAGTGACCAAAGCAAACACATCTAGTACAGTGAGGGAGTTCTCCTTCATATTTTACCTCAATGGACATGGTTGACCCATCATCAATCTCCACCTCAACACTCTTGGGCAAAGGGACCTTAGCCTCGACTTCCACCAGACAACGTGCGTAGGTTAGCCGCTCTAACTTTGCAGTAGCACGGTCCAAACACAATGGTGTGCCTATCACAGAAGCTAAGATATTCAGTACCGGGATATTCCACATATTTAGAGGAACGCCATGTAACTGCACCCAAACAGGAATAGATGTTAGGATGTCCCTATCATGTTTAATCATAGGACTCCATTGTTTAAGTACAACGAGACGGCCGTCGTATAGCCAGGGACCTCCATGGAGAACTCGGTCGCAATCCTCCTTAGATTCAAAGCGGACATAGAAAAACCCATTTTCCTTACTATAGATTTGAACCCTCTTCCGTGGCTTCCAAAGTCTATCCACCTAAGATTGAATCTGACCGAAGAACGGAACATTCCCAACAACATAGCCCACTAACGTATATTGCCAAACTTCTCCTCCTTTCACTAGCAGCTGGTTAGGGACATGGGCGACGATTGTACCATCCGCCCTCACCTTAGGGGGAACCAAAGTCATACCCATAGACTCGCCATAGGAACGCTTATTGGAGCAAATATCAGACCAAGTCCTCTTAGCAACTGAAGGATTAATAACAATCGGAGGGTTCTGCTTCTGCGGCATTCTATCAAACACCTGCCCTGCACCGCCAGTAGAAGGGAAAGGCCGTCCCTGATAAGCGCCAACACTCTTGACAGTAGATGTTGCCCTGAAGTTGGAAGCGACGCCAGGTCCCTCCCTAGCTGGACGCCTAGCAAAGTTCCCAGGACCAAAGTGGCCGCTAAACCGCCCATCCTTCCTAGAACTGGACTTCCTCCTCACCTCTTGCCAAGGCCCCAAGTCCCCCTTACCCGAGTTGCCTTCCATAGATCTGCTTTCAAATCCACGTGATTCCATAAAGCCGCCGCCGCTAGAGACCCCTTCATGACTTCTTCGAAACTCCAGATCTCCCTGAGTGGCATCCGTTGTAAAGTGCTTCCCGAGTTCCTTCAGATCGCCTTTCCGTGAAGCCCGATGCTTGTCGCCTTCCAGGTTACCTTGATCCGCCGATTTCTCCCCCTGATCGCCGTTGTCGCCTAAATCGCCAGTCACCGTATATATATATATATATATATATATATATATATATATATATATGTTAGGGTGTACATGAGCCAATATATAATTAATACCCAAACCTATATACTAGAAAAAAAAACTTGAAGTAACATGATATTCTAATATATAGTACACTGGTTATTATATTACATCCTATATGATAGCCTATAACCATATATCATTACTAAACGTAGGTATTAAATGCATGGACCATTGTTTACGAACGGAGAGATAGCACTTCACTTTTGTGCAGTTCGTTGCGTCACCTGCGGGAACGTCGGACGTGACTGCGATTATGGCTTGGTGGCGACAGGGAGAGGGCGAGAGTGGCAGCAGGCTAGGGCACCGTCAGCGGGACTAGTGCTCTTCAGGAAGCAGGGAGGGCTGAAGTTCGTGTGGCATTGCGGCCTGGGGCGCTGTCAAAGCAGAGTTCGGCGGGGGAGAATACGGCGAGGGGCATTGAGTTGCTCGGCGTTTGAGTCGAAGGGAGGACGAGGGTTCGACGACGGGGTCGTGGGTGGGTCGGAGGAGTAAGGAGGTCGGAGCGGCTAAGTGGCTGATCGGTGGGTTGAAGATCGGAGGACGGCGGGGGAAGTGGGCACCTGTGTGCTGCGGTCGAGGCTGGGGAAGGTCGGGACGACTGGAGGCTGCAGCGAGGGCACGGCTTCGGGATGAATGGAGGGAACGAGACGTCGGACGAATAGTTGGTGGTTGCCGGCGTGGAGAGGAGACACGGAGTGAGGTAGCTGGGAGACCCCTCGGAGCTGGGTTGCTGGGTAGTTGTCGAGGAGGTCGGAGGTGAAAGGAGAGGGTGGAGGGTGATGGCCGCAGAGACACCGGCAGTGGGATGGGTGCAGGGTTTTTGGCCGGAGGCGGAAGAGAGAAAGGGGATGGAAGAGGAAACGGCGGGTCGACGTGAGGGTTGCCGGGGGTTGGTCTGTTGGTGGTCGGAGAGCTATGGTGCTGGGTTCGGGGCGGTGACGAGGTCACGCTTGGGCTCATCGGCGCTGGTGGTGTCGAGGGGTTCGTGCGGGGTTGGCGAAGGGAGAGGGTGGCCTGCAGGTGGGGCTCGGAAACTGTGCGTGGGGTCGGGTCGACGAGGAAGGCGACAACGGTATGGCCATGGCGGGAGGCGGGGTTTGTCGTGAGGCAAGGGGCAACGGTGGACGGTGCATCGGTGACAGGGAGGGTCGGGCTAGGCAATGGGAGGCGGCTGTAGTCGTCGGGTGGGATGAAGGTGGCGGTGGTGCTGGGTTCGGCGACTTGAGGTATTGGGTCGAAGTTGGGGAGCTGATGGGTTTAAGAAGAACAAATGAAGGAGGAACGAGGGGAAGGGGATCAGGTGGTTGTGGGCCGTTGCTACGCATGCATCAGAGGCGACGTGAGTGAGAGGGGAAGTAGTAGTAACAGAACAAGGAGGAGAAAAGACGTGGGTTATGCTACTAAAAGTTAGGGAGAGAGGGGACGTGGCGGTTGCGGATTCGTGGGAGAGGAGATCGTGGGGGTTTGTTAGGATATTAACAAATGGTTAATTCGAATACAGAACAGATAATTAGAAGGGGGTTACAGTAAAAATGATTTTATTTACGATTTAAAGATTAGTTAAGATATTATGTCCTTTATTAATCTTATTAAGATTCATCGTTATCTATAAGACATGATCTGATATTAGAAAATCATTGCGGTTAAAATCTTTGGGTTAAGGGTTTGGATTTTCAAATCATTACGGGCAAGATTTGATTTAGGTAATGATGTCTATTTAGGGTGTTTGGATATGCTTACTAGGATAATCCATTTAAGCTATCGATTTGGGGAAATCAATTTGATTGATATATATAACAGGATGATAATTATGATATGTTTCCTTTTAAAAGAAGATTAGTTTAGATTTTATTAAGGTTTTAAAACTAGTTAGGAGTTGATAGGATTTGGTTAGCAGGTATATCTAGTTAAGATTAGATCATAGAGATTTGGTTAAGACATTGGTTCAGAAGAGATCGGTTCAATTAAGACATTTTATCTTGTTCGTGATTATTAAAACTTACCGGGATTAGGTGATTTATTCGGTTAGGATATCTAGTTTAGAAAGGTTGTTCTAGTTAGGATAATTGGATTCATTGGATTAGGTTTATTAAAATTATGCTTTCGGATTTATTAAGATTCAGTAGGTCGAGATGTAAAACTTATTAGGATTTGGATTAAGATGTGATTTGATTAATACGATTTCTCCCCTGCATCTAACATCAACCACAAGGTAAAGGAAATAAATAACGCAATCGTTAAATCGCGTGCTCAAGCTATAATGATAATAATAAAAATAACAACAATAACTAAAATCATATATTAGTACCTCTAGTAAATCACCATTCTAATTGAATACGTATGAAATACGTATATACAGAAACAGGCCGTTACATCCTACCCACCTTATAAAAATTCTGTCCTCGGGATTTAATAAAGCTAAGGAGAGGTGCAATGACCGACAGCATCAAATGAGTTTTAAGATATATGAAGATGGGGAGATTCCAAATGGGTAACAGGAATCAAGTGAATCAACAACGAGGAATTGGATAGGATCACTGAAGTGTAGGAATGGCCAGCGAGTGATATTGCGATCTATTACGAGGGTATTATATTGTTGTCGACGAAAGAATGAATGTCGAATGTGATTTCAAGATCGAGAGGAGGCTTATTGGGCCAACTAATGTTTAGAAATCCTAAGACTAGGATTTCTTAGTGTACAAGGATGTGATAGAGTATTCTAAAAGAGATGTTCTTGAGAATCAAGATTGTAATCTTATCTATATTGTTTGAAGTATTTTTCATAGGCATGATCTGCATGGGCCACCACTAAATCCTGTCACGCCCCGCTTCCCATTCTACTTGGGAGCGAGGACGCGACGAAGGTCCGCATGTGCTTAAAACATGAAGGATGTACTTTTTTTCTTTTCTTCCCTCCTTGGTTTAAGCACATTACGCGTCTGTGATAACACTTGCAGGTTCTTGCATGCGACTTAAACAACACAGATAATTTATTACAATCTCAAGTCTCAGAAAATTTACAACAGCGCATGAAATGAAAAGAGGGTCTAATGCCCGTACAAATTTTGAAGGAAACAACAAGTACAAAGATACTGCGAAGGCACATCGCTCCACAGCGAGAGAACTTAGAGGCAAGCACCCTGGTCAACCTGCTCAATCTCTAAGCAACGCTTCTGCCGACCTGTCTAATACCTGACGTATATTTCACAAGACAATGAAATATACGTCAGCGAGGGTCGCTCGGCAAGATTTAGAAAGTTAAGATAATTGACCCTCGGCAAGGTTTTCAAAAACGATTTCATGGCAATATGAGTGACAAAATAGAATTTACATTAGTTAAAGCATGGCAGCGTACGAAAAATGTGAGCACTGACAAGTGTAGTGTGCAAGCAGTGAGCAGGCGAAGTGTAGTGCACAAGGTAACGAACATGGCAAGGTGTAATGTGTACAGCAATAAGCATGGCAGGCGTGGTGTGTATAGCAGTAAACATGGCAACTGTGGTGTGTAAAGCAATAAGTATGTCAAGTGTGGTGTGTTCAGCAGTAAGCATGGCGAATGTGGTGTGTACAGCTGTAAACATGGCAATTGTGGTGTGTACAGCAAATAGCATGGCAAGTGTAATGTGTACATTAAATAGCATGGCAGTTCTAAGCAGGTTGAAATAAAGTAATGACCTGGCAATTTGTAATTTCATGTCCGTGTTTTCTATTCACTCCTAGGGTCCCCGCCTTTAAGACGTGATGAGTAAGTCATTCTCCTCACGGGGGTATAATCGTGATTGATACTAACCCACCGTATAGGTGGTGTTCTTGGAGACATGACCCCTACATACGCTTAGTAGCCGTTCAACCCTAACCCCACCCAAAAGTTTGCCGGAACACCAGCCGGCCTAGTCGTATTACAAGCACGAAGTTGTCAACTCACATGACTCTCACGAAAGTCACGATTTCGCCTCTTGGGCGCACAAATCCACAATCTCATGATTCCAAGCATTCCAATATATTCTATCATTATGCATTCCATCAATAACCGTTCAATCAAAAGTGTGCAAACATGATGTGTAACATGACATAGGGTAACTAGCAGTTCTTGATTTATCATTTAAAAGTGGCGATATCAAAAATTGTAAATGTACACTTGCCTATTTCGACGGTTTTAGGGTGTCCAGGTGACCGTAACGATGCCCGCGAAATATCCGCAAGATCGGATTTCTGATATTAATCTAAAAGCGTTAAACTAATAACATTATAATTTAGCATGAATAATTAGTGTTCATGCTAACATATCTATACTTACAGATTATATATAAACTAATAGTCATAACCAGTGCCCAAGGGCACGATTCATTTAAATATTCCCCCATAAAATATTGGTCTTTGGTCCCCTAATTTCAAACGAATAGAAATCATTAAAGAGCAATAATTATTAGGTTCTTTGGTCCCCTAATTTCAAACGAATAGAAATAATTAAAGAGCACTAATTATTAGGTTCCCCTCAAAATTTAGGTCCCCTCCAAAGAATTTAGTTCCCACATAGTGTATTTAGTCCCCCACAAAAATTTTAGCACCCCCCCAAATACTACTTCTTTAATACTAAGTTCTTTTCAAAATTTAGTGTCCTTGATGGTGCAAACTGGACTCACTCCATGCAATTAGAAGAGCATGTATTAGAATGATGTTAGCATGTATATGTTTGCAAACTGGACTCACTCTATACATGAGTTAAAGAGCATGTATTAAAATTCTGTGAACTTAAATCCCCTAAAGTGAATCAAAAATTCTGATTCTCTAAAGTGCATCATAAGCAAACCAATTAGAAGAGCAAAGACATGGCATCTGAAGGATGTTTGCTTGCCTGATTAAAAAATGTCATTGCTTAACCCTGTTGTTCTCAGTTTATCATATAAAACAAAATTTGGAACAACCATATTAATAATTCAAATGCATATCTATACATGATTTAAAGAGCATGTATTAAAATTTTGTGAACTTGAACCCCTAAAGTAAATCAAAAATTCTAATTCTCTAAAATGCATTAAAAGCAAAGGAATTAGAATAGTAAAGACATGGCATCAAAAGGATGTTCACTTGCGTGATTAAAAAAATAAGTTCATCCCAAAATACACAGCATGTTATTCTTGTTATTCTCTGTGTATCTCATAAAATAAAAGTTAAAAATCTATTATACATTTGACAGGGTGTTCATGCTAACCGTTTTAATACATGTATTAAAATTTTGAACACCCTGTTGTTCTCAGTTTATCTCATAAAACAAAATTTGGAACAACCATATTAATAATTCAAATGCATATCTTTACATGATTTAAAGTGCATGTATTAAAATTTTGTGAACTTGAACCCCTAAAGTAAATCAAAAATTCTAATTCTCTAAAATGCATTAAAAGCAAAGGAATTAGAATAGTAAAGACATGGCATCAAAAGGATGTTCACTTGTGTGATTAAAAAAATAAGTTCATCCCAAAATACACATCATGTTATTCTTGTTATTCTCTGTGTATCTCATAAAATAAAAGTTAAAAATACCATATTAATAATTAAAATGCATAGAAGCAAAATTTTCCTTTTTTCCTTGCTAGGCGTTTGTTTAAAATGCATAGAAACAAATGCAAAATTTTGTGCAGGTGACGCAATTAACTGTACCATTTTCATACCAAAATACACATCATGTTATTCTTGTTTAAAATGCAAAATTTTCCTTTTTTCCTTTCATACCATTTTAATAATTAAAGTGCTAAATGCATAGAAACATTAGTGAAGTGCTAACTGTACCATTTTCCTTACTTTTATCTCATAAAATAAAAGTTAAAAATACCATTGTTTATGAAAGGAGAGATAGCAGATAGCACTTCACTTTTGTGCAGTTCGTTGCGTCACCTGCGGGAACGTCGGACGTGACTACGATTATGGCTTGGTGGCGATAGGGAGAGGGCGAGAGTGGCAGCAGGCTAGGGCACCGTCAGCGGGACTAGTGGTCTTCAGGAAGCAGGGAGGGCTGAAGTTCGTGCGGCGTTGCGGCCTGGGGCACTGTCAAAGCAGAGTTCGGCGGGGGAGAATACGGCGAGGGGCGTTGAGTTGCTCGGCGTTTAAGTCGAAGGGAGGACGAGGGTTCGACGACGGGTTCGTGGGTGGGTCGGAGGAGTAAGGAGGTCGGAGCGGCTAAGTGGCTGATCGGTGGGTTGAAGATCGGAGGACGGCGGGGGAAGTTGGCACCTGTGTGCTGCGGTCGAGGCTGGGGAAGGTCGGGACGACTGGAGGCTGCAACGAGGGCACGGCTTCGGGATGAATGGAGGGAACGAGACGTCGGACGAATAGTTGGTGGTTGCCGGCGTGGAGAGGAGACGCGGAGTGAGGTAGCTGGGAGACCCCTCGGAGCTGGGTTGCTGGGTAGTTATCGAGGAGGCCGAAGGTGAAAGGAGAGGGTGGAGGGCGATGGCCACAGAGACACCGGCAGTGGGATGGGTGCAGGGTTTTTGGGCGGAGGCAGAAGAGAGAACGGGGATGGAAGAGGAAACGGTGGGTCGACGTGAGGGCTGTTGGGGGGTTGGTCTGTTGGTGGTCGGAGAGCTATGGTGCTAGGTTCGGAGCGGTGACGAGGTCACGCATGGGCTCATCGGCGCTGGTGGTGTCGAGGGGTTCGTGCGGGGTTGGCGAAGGGAGAGGGTGGCCTGCAGGTGGGCTCGGAAACTGTGCATGGGGTCGGGTCGACGAGGAAGGCGACAACGGTATGGCCATGACGGGAGGCGGGGTTTGTCATGAGGCAAGGGACAACGGTGGACGGCGCGTCGGTGACAGGGAGGGTCGGGCTAGGCAATGGGAGGCAGCTGTAGTCATTGGGTGGGATGAAGGTGGCGGTGGTGCTGGGTTTGGCAACTTGAGGTATGGGGTCAAAGTTGGGGAGCTGATGGGTTTAAGAAGAATAAGTGAAGGAGGAACGAGGGGGAAGGGGATCAGGCGGTTGTGGGCCGTTGCTGCGCATGCATGGGAGGCAACGTGAGTGAGAGGGGAAGTAGTAGTAACAGAACAAGGATGAGAAAGAACGTGGGTTATGCGACTAAAATTTAGGGAGAGAGGGGACGTGGCGGTTGCGGATTCGTGGGAGAGGAGATCGTGGGGGTTTGTTAGGATATTAACAAATAAGTTAATTCGAATACAGAACAGATAATTAGAAGGGGGATACAGTAAAAATGATTTTATTTATGATTTAAAGATTAGATAAGATATTATGTCCTTTATTAATCTTATTAAGATTCATCATTATCTATAAGACATGATCTGATATTAGAAAATCATTGCGGTTAAAATCTTTGGGTTAAGGGTTTGGATTTTCAAATCATTACGGGCAAAATTTGATTTAGGTAATGATGTCTATTTAGGGTGTTTGGATATGCTTACTAGGATAATCCATTTAAGCTATCGATTTGGGGAAATCAATTTGATTGATATATATAACAGGATGATAATTATGATATGTTTCCTTTTAAAAGAAGATTAGTTTAGATTTTATTAAGGTTTTAAAACTAGTTAGGAGTTTATAAGATTTGGTTAGCAGGTATATCTAGTTAAGATTAGATCATAGAGATTTGGTTAAGACATTGGTTCGGAAGAGATCGGTTCAATTAAGACATTTTATCTTAATCGAGATTATTAAAACTTACCGGGATTAGGTGATTTATTCGGTTAGGATATCTGGTTTAGAAAGGTTGTTCTAGTTAGGATAATTGGATTCATTGGATTAGGTTTATTAAAATTACGCTTTCGGATTTATTAAGATTCAGTAGGTCAAGATGTAAAACTTATTAGGATTTTGATTAAGATGTGATTTGATTAATACGATTTCTCCCCTGCATCGAACATCAACCACAAGTTAAAGGAAATAAATAACGCAATCGTTAAATCGTGTGCTCAAGCTATAATGATAATAATAAAAATAACAACAATAAGTAAAATCATATATTAGTACCTCTAGTAAATCACCATACTAATTGAATACGTATGAAATACGTATATACAGGAACAGGCCGTTACACCTGTGCCTGACAAATGAACTTCAGTTTCTTACACCAAATGCTCAAGAAAGAGTCAAGAAAACGTTGACTTGAGCTGTGCACAACAATCGGCTGTAGAAAGCTGGCCGGGTGCCTGGAGATCACCCAGTCGCATATCCTGCCTTCAGCAGTCGCCTGTTAGAAGGCCAAAAACTCCAATGAGTTATTGGCTTGGGAGGAACCTATTGGATTGATTTCTATGATAAACGTATGGCTCACTAAGATGGTTAATGCATATGCATGAATGTGTATGACCATCTATCAAGGCATTACAAAATCCTAGACTCAAAAAGAGAAATGCAAGTAATAAAAATTACATGGAATACATTTTGCATCTCATAGAGCCTAAGGCTTCAAGCTCTTAATGCCTTAATGCTCTCCATCATCTTCCAAGCTTTGGCACCTCTTGATGAGCTTTCCTTCTTCAAGTTCCAAGCTTTGGCAATGCTCCTCTTGATGTCCATCCTTGCACCAAGCTATTAGTCTCCAAAAAGCTTATTCTTCAATTGAAAAACATGTGACTAAACAATTGAGAGTCATTAGCAACAACATAATGTTGTGATCATCATCAAAATAATATTGGTCTAAAGCACCAATAAGTAACACTGTCGACCAGAGGGAGGTTGATCTGAGCACTGCTAGATGACCAATTACTGAAGAGACTTCTGTGGGCCCCATGTAAGGTCAGCCTTTTGATCTCGTTCATATCTCGGCTCACCCTGATCTTCTCTTCTTCATAGAGATGTCCAGGCATGAGTTCAACAAGACTCTGAGAATGACTAAGTGCATCCGCCTCAGCTTCAAGAAACCCAGAGGTGGCACTTCCAGACGGTCGATCAGCAACCTTGTGAGCGAAGAGGAGCAAGGGTCGGTCCAGTTGATTGGGAGGCTAAGGCCGGGTGGTGATGCCTTAGCCCCAGCCATGGAAGGGTCCTTTTATAGTCGTAAAAGGACCGGTCCAGGTAGCCTAGGGGTTATCGTCTGTCGGTGAGGATTTGGCTGGGCATGAGTGAAGCTCGGCCATAGTTACCAAGGGTTCGCAGAAGTGGAAGGAGCGCCCTTTGGCGTGCCTCGAAGTCCCAAGAAGAGGAGGAAGGAGGGCAAGGCTGTGCATCCAACCTTGGCCCCAATGCAGACTATTGTGACCCTGGCTGATGTCCCAGAGTTGGTCGATTACTGGCCCTGGGGGAGCCTTGTCCCATCTAGGCTACTTAAGCTGACTTCTTCCAAGCAAGAGCATGCTTGGATACTGCCTATCTATAAGTCCCTTGTTCGATCTAAAATTTATAAACACAAGCGCACGGGAATGTTGTAGCACGGTACGGGTTGTCCTCTGGGAGGCGTTCGTTGATTACTAGTTTCTTGCTAAGTTTAGTAACTACGCAATTACGATGGTGTCGAGAGTAATAAAAACTAATAAGAAATATTGATAAAAGAAAACTCTAGGGCCTAAGCCCATCATTGGATTAAACAAGGATTGATTAGGAATTAATTAATTACCGAGTTCATAAGATTTGTGAGAGGTCGTATAATCTAAAGGTATTCTCCTAGCCCCACTTCCGTGGCGCATGATAGGATATCCCCTTATATTAACCCTACCCCCCCAATTTCGTGGTGCATGATAGGACTATCTAACCCGTATCGATACTGATATCAATCGTGCATCGATACGCTTTAGATGCATTACGTCCAACGAATGTCCCCAATCTTCATCCATGCCACTTCCGTGGATTAGGATTCGGATCTATGTTTAGAGGGCTCTAATTGGTTGTCGACGCCAATCCTGTAATTCGATAGTATCGATCAATGTATTTGAAAACCCTAGATTAACCCCGATGCCAATCGTGATTTAATCTAATTATCCACGAAGGGGAAATCCGATCTACATTGATAATAATCATCCTAACATATCCCTCAATCTCAATTACTCAACAATTAATCAAGAATTCACCAATCCATAGTTACATCCAATGGGGTTAAACCAATTAGCCCTAGATGAATCACTATTCACAATCCATGCAAATAGAATTGATAGATTTCATTAAACAAGCATTCATTACAATAGATTAGAGCAGGGATTAATAGAAAATCAATCACAACCTCAAGAGTAATGAAAAGATTTATTTTCTATTCAACAATCAACTAAAAACAAAAGGAGAAACAAAGAGAATAAACAAAGCACAACAGAGTTAGAATAAATTACACCTAAGCAAAAAGCGTCCTTGGGTGCAGAGCTATCAGAAGACTCTATATATACCCCCAAATTACCCAAAAAGCCCTCAAAAATCATTTTGACGGTGCCCACATGGCCTCAGAAACGTAGGAGGATGTGGCTACATCAAGAATGACGTGGCCGCTTGGACCAAAGTGAATAAAATGGGGTAGAAATTCTTCACGTGCCACGGCCGCATGGTTGGGCTACGCGACCATGTCGTCTGGGGGCTATGTGCTCCAGATCTGATCTAAAATGGCCACGTGAAGCGGCTAATTGGCTTCAACTCGGCTCGGGAGGACACGGTCACGTAGACTCTGATGATGCGACCACATGGTGGCTATCTTTTCTTCCCTCAGCTCGGGGGAACTCGGCCATTTGGCTTGGGTGACGCAAACACATGGCTTCCACTTTCTTTCTTGCTATTTCCTGGTCGATGCGATCACATGGGTTGATCCACACGGCCGCGTGGGACATAGTTGAGCTCATTTTCCTTGATTTCAATACCCAATCTCTTTTTGCTTCATCTCATCCTCTTTTCTCCCATTCTATGGCTAGAAATCCATGATTCCTCCTGTAACAGATGAGATATACTAAGAGCGTAAAGAGGAAACAAACGGGGGAGAATAGAGAGAAATGGGTGATAGAATGATGTGAAATGCACGTGATATGAGTATGATATATATGTATATGTGGCACACATCAAAATCCCCCAAGCTAAACTCTTCATTGTCCTCCAAGAAGACATGAAAGGGTAGAGCTTGGAGAAATGCAAGCAAGCAAGTAATTGATGGCATGAAGCATGAGAATTTTCACAAAATTGAGTTTATATACGTGATCGAATAGAAATTTCAAATTCATTTAAACAAAATACGACGATCCCTCTCTATTGATTAGGGTATAATCCTAGGATATCGCTTCTAGCCCAAATCATCAAATAATATACAAAAATAACGGCTACACTAAAGTCCCAGGATATTTCCTCTAACCCATCTTTAAGTTGGAAACGAAGGAATCGAAGTTATACTATGGTCGATGGAGGGATAAGTTTGGATAATGAGTTAATAGCCCATCGGAGTAAGTGGTTCACACGGTGTATCAAAGTTCCTTGATTTATGGAGTTGCTATTTTATTCAAGCTTTCAAAAAAAATTTCTTTTCAACTTTTTCATTTTTCAACATATATATGTTTTTCTTTGGGATTACATTTGGTTCGTGTAAGGAGCATTAAGTCGATGAATCCCATGTCAGACGACCTTAGGGCACTGGGCCAAGAAGGACCCCTCGGACCTTATAACTCAAACCAATATAAATCCTTATTCGAATGCACTCCCCAAAGCTAAACCTTTCGGTGGGAGGCACCGACACTTCCTGAGGCGTAGGGATCCGGCTACTTAGTGTCGCTGGGGGTGTCACGGCCCGCTTCCCTAAAATGGAGGCGAGGCGTGAGAAGTCCGCTCAGACTTGGAGCTGTGAGGCTCCAGTCTGTAAAGCGTCTGGATTAACCAAGTTTAGATCCTTGCAAATGCGAAGCAGAACAAAAATAATAATAAGGAAAAGTGACAGATAAAATAATTTCAATCTCAGAATGTCCATAATAAATTCCAACATCGCAGAAAAACCACCAGGCTAAAAGAAAAGAGTCTAAAAGGCCCAAGCATGGCCAACAGAAATAATCAACGTACAGAAAGAAAAGTGCTACGCACCGACAACCTAACAACAGACTAAACAGAAAGTAACACAGAACTACGTCTCTTTGACTGGTCGCCGGTGTCCTCGTACTCCACATCAACGGTGGACCCAGGCTCAAAGTCAGTAAACACCTCGTCCTCAGCAACGGACTCTGGCTTGGCAACTAATATGCGACACCCAAAAGAGACGAGGGCGCATGTCAGCAAAGTCTACAAAGACTTTGTGTAAGGAAACTAAAAGGAAGGTAAAACAACCTAGCAGTTCTAAAATGATGCGATGGCATTTTAAAGTATGGATGCAACAATTAAATAGATGCGACAAGTTTGACATGGCAACAAGTTTAACAAGGCACAAGTACATCACGGCATGGGTATCAGAGCTACTAAACAATCACATGGATTTCACAAGTCAAGTAAACACGTCGTGCACAGAGATTACGCCTTTTGGCTAGAGTGGCTGTACAGGCCAACTCCTAAGCTCAAGTGATCGCTTATCCCTACCCCTCCACGTATATCGGGCATTGGCTTTTGACCAACACATGTAGCCCACTTCTGGATCACGAGCCAGGAAGTGTATTTGGCATAGAGTTGTGCCTGCAATGCAGGTGCCTAGCCTGAACAAGGAAGTACGTAGCATGTGCTACGAATGCAACACTCAAACATCGATGACATGGCATGGCAAGTAGTAATTTAAATGCGTACAGATAAGGAATTTAAACGTGACAGGAAGAGCACAAGTATTGAACATACAGTTTATGAAATTAAACGTGACAGGCAGTTATGCAAGAATGACTTGGCAAGGTGACAGATCTAGCTTCGTTGTCAAGCTAGATCTTAGAATTGTGTCTAGACGAGTATCATTTCGTCGCCTAGTCTCTTTTACGCCTAAAACAAGAAATGGTTGAGTGTTGCATTCGTAGAACATGCTATGTACTTCCTTGTTCAGGCTAGGCACCTGCGTTGCAGGCACAACCCTATGCCAAATACACTTCCTGGCTCGTGATCCAGAAGCGGACTACATGTGTTGGTCAAAAACCAATGCCAGATACACGTGGAGGGATAGGGATAAGCGATCACTTGAGCTTAGGAGTTGGCCCGTACAGCCACTCTAGCCAAAAGGCGTAATCTCTGTGCACGACGTGTTTACTTGACTTGTGAAATCAATGTGATTGTTTAGTAGCTCTGCTACCCATGCCGTGATGTACTTGTGCCTTGTTAAACTTGCTGCCATGTCAAACTTGTCGCATCTATTTAATTGTTGCATCCATACTTTAAAATGCCATCGCATCATTTTAGAACTGCTAGGTTGTTTTACCTTCCTTTTAGTTTCCTTGCACAAAGTATTTGTAGACTTTGCTGACATGCGCCCTCGTCTCTTTTGGGTGTCGCATATTAGTTGCCAAGCCAGAGTCCGTTGCTGAGGACGAGGTGTTTGCTGACTTTGAGCCTGGGTCCACCGTTGACGTGGAGTACGAGGACACCGGCGACCAGTCGTAGAGACGTAGTTCTATGTTACTTTCTGTTTAGTCTGTTGTTAGGTTGTCGGTGCGTAGCACTTTTCTTTCTGTACGTTGATTATTTCTGTTGGCCATGCTTGGGCCTTTTAGACTCTTTTCTTTTAGCCTGGTGGCTTTTCTGCGATGTTGGAATTTATTATGGACATTCTGAGATTGAAATTATTTTATCTATCTCTTTTCCTTATTATTATTTTTGTTCTGCTTCGCATTTGCAAGGACCTAAACTTGGTTAATCCAGACGCTTTACAGATTGGAGCCTCACAGCTCCAAGTCTGAGCGGACTTCTCACGCCTCGCCTCCATTTTAGGGAAGTTGGTCATGACAGGTTTTGTTGGTGGCCCATGCATGTCCTCTTGCAACTGTGAATTATCGGAACAACGATAATAATTATAGAATGTCCATTAAATGAATTAAAACATCCAAAATTCATAAGCTTTGAGTCTAATTTAATTCGTTTTCTATGTCATTAGATGGCTGGAAGACGACAGACCTCAGCTGGTGGTGGGCCCGCCTGTGATGAGGTACTGGATAGAGAGCCCACCAATGATGAAGTCATGAGGATGATGCATCAGATGATGCAGGTGCAGCCGGGCATGCTCTAGAATGCCCAAAATGTCCCTCGCTTCGAGCCGGGAGCGAAGCAGTTTCTGGAGCTGGGCCCGTTTTACTTTGATGGATCTGCAGGACCGTTGGATGTAGAGGAGTGGATCCGGAATACGGAGGATAATCTGAGGACATGAAGAACAACCCGGCTGGATGGGTTGATCTGGTGAAGAAGCGGCTCAAGGATAATGCCCTCAGCTGGTGGGATGCAGAGGAAGCGTTGTTGGTGAGACCTATTCCTTGGGCTACTTTCAAGGCTAGGTTCGATGAGGAGTCTTTCCCGAAGGCTTCCAGGAGGGAGATGTTGCAGCGATTCATTGATCTGAAGCAGTGAGAGCTTTTGGTGGACCAGTATCATTAGGAGTTCACCAGGCTGAGTCGATTTGCGTCGAAGATGGTGCAGGATGCTGAGGAGAAAGCTCAGAGGTTTCTGTAGGGTCTTTCTTTAGATTTGCAGAGCCTGATATCTTCGTCGGATTTGGAGTCTTATCAAAAGTTGCTGGTAGCTGCTAGGAGGCAGGAGCATATTGCGAGCCAGAAGAGAGGACAGACTTCTGGAGCTAGGAAGAGGCCTTTGGAGCAGGTCAGAGCAGTGGTTAGGCCTGGGTTCAAGCCTAACCAGTCGGTGCAGTTCAAGAGGCCAGGTGGGCCTACTCTGAAGACTTGCCATTTCTGCGGCAAGACCGGGCATGTCAAGGAGCAGTGCAGAAAGATGTTGGGACAGTGCCTAGTTTGTGGTGATCCTGCTCATGTCATGAAGGATTGCCCGAAGTCTAAACAGCCATGGAAAGGACCGGTTGCAGCTCAGCTGTTGCAGCAGAGAGCACATGTACCTACTGGACGTGGAGCACCTCTCATTCCCCAGAAGCAGGCGTTTCAGTAGGCTTTGCAGCCGAGGAGGCAGGCTTTCCTGATGACTGCAGTTGAGGCTGAGACCGAGGATGAGGTTATTGCAGGTAACCCTCAGTCTAGTTGTTTTCTTTCCTTAATTAATCTTATTTGATAGAAATTGTTTGTTGTTTGAATATGATATGTTTGCTAGAATAGGATTTGATTGTTAGACTGTTTGTTAGGTGTGATTTTGGTTTGCACTTTCCCTGCACGAGTCCTCTTCGACTCTGGTGCATCGATGTGCATTATATATCGGAGCTTCATGGACAAGCATTCCTTGTCAACTTCCCCTCTTCCCAAGAGTTGGGATATCATTACAGGGAATGGCATGATCTCGGTGCATCGTGGTTGCACGTCTTGTCCGTTGGTGGTCTGTGGACATGAGCTTTACGCTGACTTTATTGTCCACGACATCATTAACTATGATGTCGTCCTTGGTATGGACTGGCTTGGGAGTTTCTACGCCAAGATCGATTGTCGGAGGAAGAAGGTGGTGTTCGAGATTCTAGGTCATCCGGTGTTTGAGTTCAGCCGAGGCAGCAGTTCGCTTGGTCCTGTCAGGTTTCGGGCCAAGCCAGTGGAGATCGTTGCCATGTAGATGGAGCAGAGTAGACCAGCTATGGTGCGAGAATTCGACAACGTCTTCCCCGAGAGATGTCTGGACTGCCGCCCGATCGAGCTCTCGAGTTTTCGATCGATCTTATTCCGGGAGCGCAACCCATTTCGAAGGCACCGTATCGTATGGCTCCAGCTGAGTTGGAGGAGTTGCGTAGGTAGCTGGATGAGCTTTTTTAGAAGGGTTACATTAATCCTAGTGTGTCTCCGTGGGGAGCACCGGTATTGCTGGTGAAGAAGAAGGATGGTTCGCGTCGCATGTGCGTGGACTACAGGGAGCTAAATGCCATCACTATCAAGAATCGATATCCATTGCCTCGTATAAATGACATCTTTGATCAGTTTGGAGGATCAAGAGTGTTCTCTAAGTTGGACCTAAGGAGTGGTTATCACCAGCTGAAGGTGAGGAAGGAAGATATTCAGAAGACAGCGTTCAGGATGAAGTATGGTCACTACGAGTTCATGGTTATGCCTTTCGGTGTAACCAATGCGCCCGCAGTTTTGATGAACTTGATGAATCTGATCTTCTATGACTTTCTAGATAAGTTTGTCATTATCTTTATTGACGACATCTTGATCTATTCAAGGTCGGAGGAAGAGCATGCATCGCACTTGAGGACAGTATTGGAGATTTTGAGGAAGCATCGTTTGTATGCTAAGTATTCCAAGTGCGAGTTCTGGCTTGATAGGGTTGCTTTTCTTGGACACGTGGTGTTGGGAGTGTTGGATATGGAAGACGTTTGTACACCCTTGTGGGGGATGTACGAGGGAATACGGACCTCGAACGTCGCGTACACGAAGTCGTGTACAATGGGAATCTGTTCCCTTGCGGAGAGGATCTCTGGATGAGTGGGAAAGTCGCATTACATATGCATAAGTGCATGCGACATATGGCTAATAAAGGGGGAATATCTTAAGCTTATGTTGTACCATGCATATGGTACAACTTAAGCTTATAATGTGCCATGTATCATGGTACACCTTAATTAAGTTGTTCCAAAGGAACAACTTACCCTAAAATAACTACCTTGGGGGCTATAAATAAGACCCAATGGTAAGCCATTTCTTACACCTTTTGCATGAAATTCATGCATGCATCTTCATCCTAGCGAAGCTCTGCAGAAATCCTTTCTCTTCCTCTTTCCAAGTTCTTAATCTAAAATAGAGATTTAGATTGTGGATTAGTAGCCTTACTCCGTTCGTGAGAAGACTCGATCCGTCGTGGCGAATCCGAAGGCAAAGTTCCGAGACTACCGTTCCGCATACGCAAGCGTAAGTCTCAACTTTAATTATCGATCCTAACTCTGTTTTGGCAGGATCCTACATTGGTATCGGAGCCATATGGGTTCGCCCCGGTCAAACCGCCGCCCCGTCGAAACTATGAACGAGTCGTTGTCTTTTTCACGAATGGGTCTCCTACTATTATGGATATAGTAGGAACGCTTCGTGACGGAGAGAACGCAGCGGTTGTTCTTTTCACGTTAGGGTCTCCTATCATTACGGATATGGTAGGAACTCTCCGTGACGGGAAGAACCGACCGTTCACGTAGTATGTTATTTTTCATTTTTTGCACACGGCCATTAGGAAATAACTAATTTCTCGACGAACGGGTGCTTCATCGACGAACGGGTGCTTCATCGAGGAAGATGATGGTAGTTATTTCCATCGGGTAAGAGGAAATTTGGTGCATGTGCACCATGGCCAAATGGGCTATGAAGGCCATGCACCCCCCTCCCCAAGCGGAGGGGGTTGGCTACGGCCAATAACCACCGGCGACCACCCCATCAAGGGGGAGGAATGTGTGCGGCAACCCAATTCAAAGGGGGTGGCCGGCCATGGCCAAAGGGACCATGGCCGGCCAATGCCGAATGGCCTTGGCCATGGCCGGCCATGGCCAAGCCATGGCCGGCCATAGCCAGGCTGGCAGTGGCCGGCCAAGGCCAGGCCGGCAATGGCCGGCCTTGGCCAAGGCCTGCCGGCCAGGCCGACCCTGGCAGTGGCCAGGGCCGGCCCTGGCCGGCCTGCCGGTCCTGGCAGAGGCCAGGGCCGGCGCCCTGGCCACTGCCAGGGCCAGGTCGACCCTGGCAGTGGCCAGGGCCGGCGCCCTGGCCTCGGCCAGGGCCTGGCCGGCCCTGGCAGAGGCCAGGGCCAATGCCCTGGCCTCGGCCAGGGCCTGGCCGGCCTTGGCCGGCCTCGGCCAGGGCAGAGACCCTGGCCGAGGGGGCCAGGGCCCCTGGCCGGCCAGGGCAGAGGCCCTGGCCGGCCCTTGGCCAAGCCCCGGCCAGGGCAGAGGCCCTGGCCGGGAGAAGTTGCATTTCGAAAAAAAATTGGTCGACCAATTTGGTGTTTTTGGTCGACCAATCTGGCAGAAGGCCTGGGTCGACTGCAAACTTGCCTACTGACCCATACGGGGTGACAAAAGGCATTGGCCAAACTCGAATGTGCCGATTAGCCCATACGGGGCTAACCACAGTGCCGACTAGTTCATACGGGACTAACGTTTTAATGAAGTTTTTTGGGCTCTACTCCTTGAAGATTAGCCATAGTGCTCTACTTCATGCGAGATTAGCCATGTCATTGTGCTCTACTCTACGGAGATTAGCCAATGTACTTGTGACGTTGTGCTCTACTCTACGGAGATTAGCCAACGTGCTTTCAAATTTTTTTTTGACAAAGATGTTTTTCAAATAGGTTATGTCCCGTCCTTAAATCGGGATAGCGCAATTTAGAATTCCAAGTCCTACCACGATCCGGCCATGGTTATCTAACCCATGGGTGTGTAGAACAGGTCTCGTGGCTTGGCAATTGTTGCGCTAAAATTCTTTGCGCAAACTCTCACCTATTCTATTTTGAAAGATATGTTTTTCAAAGTAATTTTCCGCTGCTAATACCATACGGGTATTATTTCTGATTTCTTTTTGCTTAAGATAAGTAAGAGGGATACTTTGAAAGTTACTTCTAGATGGTAGTTGGGAACGTAGTGAACTTCTCGATTCTAGAGTAACATTTCAACGCATCCAAGGAACTTATCAAGTGTTTAAAGAATCGAAACTTTATGCATTGAATTTTGATCGTGTTTTTCATTTTCTTTGCAGTTTTTTGAATCGAATATGTCTACCGCTTCTAAGAATATTGTCGCAGAGCTTAACAAAGGTGAAAAGCTCAACGTCGACAATTATAAACTTTGGTCAATTAAAATCCAATATGTTTTGGAGGAGCAAGATGTGCTCGAAACACTCCAAAACATAATGGAAGAACCTGAGTTGGGCAATACGGCCCAACACAAGAGGGACCGGGAAGCTTATGATACTTGGACTCGAAAGAACAAAATAGCACGTATTACGTTACTGTCCGCCATGGACAATGACATAATGCGTCTATTTCGGGAATTCGACCTAGCCAAAGACATATGGTCTGAGCTAGAGATAAAGTTTGGTGGAACTTCGGTTACCAAACTCCGCTCCTTAAATATTCAATTTGATTCGTACAAAATGCGGCGAGATCATTCTATGAAAAAGCATCTCCGCCACATGGCGAATCTTATATCTGAATTAAAGGATGCGGGTGTTACGCTGTCTGACGAACAGCAGATCCAAGCAGTCATTCGTTCACTCCCAGATAGCTGGGATAACATGAAAATGCATCTCACTCATAATGGGTGCATTAAAACTTTAAGCGATGTATCGAAACACCTCGAACTCGAGGAAGAGCGGATTCAAGCCGCAAAACCAAGTGCAGAAGTGCACGTGGCCGCTAGTTCCTCACATGGAGGAAATAAGCGGAAGAATAAACGCTTAAGGTTTGTGAACGAACGTAAGCAAGAACCGGAAACCTCAAAGAAGACTAAGAACAAAAAGTGGCAAAAGAATGTGCACTCAAAGAAGAAAAACTTGAAGAAGATTAAGTGCTTTAAGTGCAACAAGTACGGTCACTTCGCCCGTACATGTACGGATGGAAGTGATAAGGTAACTTGTAGGGCTAGTTACATATGTGTTTCTAGTTCCATGTTTCTTGCTGAATCTAACTATTTTTGGTTGATTGATTCAGGGGCCACAGACCACGTAGCGAAGGACAGAAGGTTCTTCGTAGAGTATCGAAGGATAACTCAAGGAACAAAGTGGATATACGTCGGCAACAACACTCGTGTTGAAGTCAAAGGCATCGGAACATGCAAGCTAGTTCTCGACAACGGCCGGACTTTATTATTGCATGACGTCCTCTTTGCTCCAGATATTAGAAGAAATATCGTATCTGTGGTCATGTTAATGTCTTTAGATTATGAGTGGAGGTTCTATAAACAATATGTTGACCTTGTTTGTAATAATTCTTTGATTGGTTCTGGTAATGTTTGTAATGGATTAATTGTTTTAAATACAATGTATGATGATTCTTCTTCCATTAATGAAAGTTTTCATTTGACAAATGCTTCTAACTCTGAATCTGAGATCATTTGTTGGCATGCAAGACTTGGTCATATTGGACCAACTAGAATGGATAAACTTGCCAAAAGTGGCTTGCTATCTAATGTTTCAAAAGTTGAAATGTCAACTTGCGAACATTGTCTTGTAGGGAAAACTTGTCGCAAGCCGTTTGGAACTAGCACAAGGGCCGAAGTTCCATTACAGCTTATCCATTCGGACATTTGCGGTCTAATGAATGTTAAGACAAGACACGGGAAGTCCTATTTCATCACCTTCATTGATGATTTCACTCGTTTCGGTCACATTTATTTGATTTCCCACAAACATGAAGCTTTAACTTGCTTCAAAAACTATATGAGTTTAGTGGAAAATCAACTAGATCGCAAGATAAAGGTCTTGCGAACCGATCGAGGTGGAGAATATCAATCAACGAGTTTTAAGGAACTCTGTGATGAAAAAGGTATAGTTCATCAAATAACTATGCCTTATACTCCACAACAAAACGGTGTTGCGGAAAGAAGAAATAGGACATTGATGGAAATGGTCCGATCAATGATGTCACAGGCAAATTTGCCCATCACCTTTTGGGGTGATGCATTGTTGACGGCAGCGTTCATCTTAAACCGTGTACCCTCGAAGTCGGTAAGTTCTACTCCTTATGAGTTGTGGAACAATAGAACTCCAGACTTAAGCATTCTAAAACCTTGGGGTTGTGCCTCTTATGCACATTTGTCCTCTCACAAATATGGCAAACTTGGGCCACGTGGGAGGAAGTGTATCTTCATCAGATACGCTGAAAACTCCAAAGGATATGTTTTCGTCGGTCAAGAGGACAATGGGTGTCTTATAGAATTCGAATCGAGGGATGTTGTCTTCTTGGAAAATGAGTTTCCAAGATAGGGTGAGATAAGTCAAGACTTATCCTTGTTTGAGACTTGGGATCAAGAAGGATCGGAACGTTCGAGTGGGAGAATTCTTGGTGAAGAAGAACATATGTTTCAAACTTCACCAATGGATGATACGAACGATACCAATCCTATTCCGAGTGGGAGTGATATTATTCCAAGTGGGAGTGATGTCATTCCAAGTGGGAGTGATCAAACTCAAACAAGACGTAGTAATCGAACGAGGCTAACACCTCTAAGATTTGAGGATGAATTTCCTCAAACATTCATGACATTACTACAAGATGATGACGAACCTGCAAATTTCAAACAGGCAGTCACATGCCCTGCTAAAGATAAATAGATAGCGGCAATGGAAGAAGAACTTCAATCCATGAAAACAAACCAAGTCTGGGACTTGGTTGATTTACCTAAGGGACGTAGAGCCATTGGGAACAAGTGGGTTCTCAAAATCAAGCATAAGGCTGATGGCTCCATCGAGAAATATAAAGCTCGCCTTGTTGCGAAAGGTTTCACGCAACAGGAAGGAATAGACTACGAAGAGACTTTCTCTCCTGTCGTGCGTTTTACCTCCATTCGCTTAATTCTGGCAATGGTGGCTTGTTTGGACCTCGAATTACATCAGATGGATGTAAAGACTGCTTTTCTTAACGGAGAACTAGATGAGGAGATCTACATGGAACAACCAAACGGGTTCGTACAAGAAGAAAACAAACATAAGGTTTGTAAACTTCGTAAATCCATATATGGTCTTAAACAATCCTCAAGGCAGTGGTATATGCGCTTTCAAGAAGTCGTTTTGTCGTATGGTTTCTCCATGCTCGACGAAGACAACTGCGTATATATTAAGAGGATTAAAAACAAGTATGTAATTATGTCTCTTTATGTAGATGACATACTTATAGCCGAAAATGATAAGCGTCTTATCTTGGATATCAAAGCTTGGCTTTCATCCGTCTTTGAGATGAAAGACATGGGTGAAGCTGCATATATCCTTAGGGTTAAGATCTCAAGGAATCGTTCCAAGAAACTTCTTTCTCTCTCTCAAGAGACATATATAAAGAAAGTTTTAGAACGGTTTAATATGCAGGACTGCAAGCCAATTGATACTCCAATAAGCAAAGGCGAGGGTCTATGTTTGGAGATGTGTCCCAAAGATCCAAAAGAAAAGAAAGCTATGGAAAAAGTTCCATACTCCAGTGCTGTCGGGAGTCTGATGTACGCCATGATGTGTACCAGACCAGACATTTGCTATGCTGTTGGTATGGTAAGCCGTTACCAATCCAACCCAGGACAAGCACACTGGAAAGTGGTTAAGAGGATATTAAGATACCTCAAAGGGACTGCGGACTATGCGTTATGCTATCAAGGCAATACCTTGAGACTCGAAGGCTATACCGATGCTGATTGGGCGGGTGATCTCGACGAGCGAAGATCTACCTCAGGCTTTGTTTACTTGCTCGGGAATGGTGCAATATCTTGGAGCAGCAAGAAGCAAACCTGCATCGCCTTATCAACCATGGAAGCCGAATTCGTAGCATTCAGCATGGCGGTCCAAGAAGCTGTTTGGCTTAGGAAATTCTTAGACAGGCTGACGAATGCTTCTGACTCGAGCACTGTTCCCATATACAGTTATAGTCAAGCTTCGATTGCTTACGTCAAAGATCCTAAATTTCATTGTAAGACCAAACACATTGACATTCGATTCAAGTTTGCGAAGGACTATGACAAACGGAAGGAAGTAGACATAGGATACATATCCATGCATGAGATGATAGCGGATCCCCTTACTAAGGCGATCCCCAGAGATGTGTTTTTTAAACACTTATCATCTATGGGAATGCGTAGGTGCTGAGCTGTATCATGTAATATTTCCCATGTCTATAGAAGATCAAAGTTTAATTTTGCATACAAGTTTCTTACAAATGATTTTATGTACATTTGTGTTTAAGCCTCAGCTATTTAATTGTGTGTATGTCGGACAGATTAAGGTTGGCTTTCTCACATAAGCAACCGCCTTATCTTATCAGATGGATAAGATAGAGATGAGACTAGTTTAAAGTCAAAATCATTAAATGATTTAGAGTCATGACTTAAACAAGATAGTCGAATGAAAGATCTGCATCATATGGATGCTTACAAAAGATCTGAGATCTGTATCACAAGGTTATTTGAAAAAGATCTCGTAGGATTTTAAATCCTATCTGTCTTATGCAGGATGAGAGTCCGTGAATATTTCACGAGTAGTAAGGGGACTCAAAAAGATAGGCACAGTGGTGTCTGATCTTTTCATCCGTACAACATCATTAAGACATACTCTCCCTGGGAAAGGAGTGATGTTGTAATACGTGTTCATACCACGTATGCATTTCGACCACTGAGTTAGTAGCAATAGTGTTTGCTATTATGTGAGACTCAAAGGCCATATGGGTCTTAACTCTTACCCTCAAGGACTCCAATTGGTTCCTTTAGATTTGACGAGATGATCGCTATCTTAGCGTTTTACTAATGGGCTATGGTAATTCGGCTCGGCGGGGCACGTTAGAAAAGCGAATCAAGTCAAGATCAGAAGGTTCGCAAGAAGAGGAAGATTGATTTCATATTCGCATTTGGACTTTAGTGATTCAAAGCTGGCCAGCCAATTGTAATCCAAATGGGATTCAATTGTTGAATATAAAGTACAAGAAATGTGAAGAAATAATCTAGGGTAAAGCATGCGTTGAACTACTCAACTTTGCACCTTCGAGGTCGTTGTGTATCTCTAACAAGTGCACAACAACAGACTCTACGCGCATGACGGTCGCACGGTCTATTTCTCGGTATGATAGATGAAAGAACTAAGGGAAAGACGTTCTCTTACAATCCCCTCAAGTGTGAGTGGGAGATGTTGGATATGGAAGACGTTTGTACACCCTTGTGGGGGATGTACGAGGGAATACGGACCTCGAACGTCGCGTACACGAAGTCGTGTACAAAGGGAATCTGTTCCCTTACGGAGAGGATCTCTGGATAAGTGGGAAAGTCGCATTACATATGCATAAGTGCATGCGACATATGGCTAATAAAGGGGGAATATCTTAAGCTTATGTTGTACCATGCATATGGTACAACTTAAGCTTATAATGTGCCATGTATCATGGTACACCTTAATTAAGTTGTTCCAAAGGAACAACTTACCCTAAAATAACTACCTTGGGGGCTATAAATAAGACCCAAGGGTAAGCCATTTCTTACACCTTTTGCATGAAATTCATGCATGCATCTTCATCCTAGCGAAGCTCTGCAGAAATCCTTTCTCTTCCTCTTTCCAAGTTCTTAATCTAAAATAGAGATTTAGATTGTGGATTAGTAGCCTTACTCCGTTCGTGAGAAGACTCGATCCGTCGTGGCGAATCCGAAGGCAAAGTTCCGAGACTACCGTTCCGCATACGCAAGCGTAAGTCTCAACTTTAATTATCGATCCTAACTCTGTTTTGGCAGGATCCTACAGGGAGATGGAATATCGGTGGATCCTGAGAAGATTAAGGCTATCAGAGAGTGGCCTGTTCCACAGTCAGCGTCTGAGATCCGGAGTTTCCTTGGGCTTGCAGGTTATTATCGGCGTTTCATTAAGGAAGTTTCTCGGATTACTGAGCCGATGACCAGACTGACGAGGAAGGATGTATCTTTCATCTGGTCCGATGATTGTGAGAGGGCCTTTTCTATTCTGAAGGAGAAGTTGACGACTGCCCCTGTTCTTGCTGTGTCCGATCGGAGTGGAGGATTTGAGATCTTTTGCGATGTTTCTGGCAAGGGTCTCGGTTGTGTTTTGCATCAGCATAGGCATGTGGTTGTGTATGCTTCTCGTCAGCTTAAGGCTCACAAGAAGAATTACCCGACACCCGATTTGGAGTTGGCTGCAGTCGTATTTGCCCTCAAGATTTGGAGGCACTTCTTGTTGAGTGAGAAGGTGAAGATCATCACCGATCACAAAAGCTTGACGTATATCTTTATGCCAAAGGAGCTCAACATGCGACAGCGTCGATGGTTGGAGCTCATGGCAGATTATGAGATCGACTTGCAATATCACCCTGGCAAGGTGAAAGTGGTTCCGGATGCGCTGAGCAGACTTCCAGCGGTGATGATGTTGACTTAACAGTGGAGGTTGCAGCAGGATTTTTGCGAGTCTGGTATTGAGATCGTGCTTCCTGGAGAGGCTTCTTCGTTGATGTGTATGCAGATACAGTCGACGATCGTGGGCCGGATTAAGGCAGGTCAGGTCGGAGAGTCGAAGCTGGTGAAGATTCGGGAGCAGGTAGAAGCCGGTCTGCGGACTGACTTCTTGATTCATGACGATGGTTCATTGAGATTTGGAGCGAGGTTGTGTGTGCCAGTTGGAGATATCAGAGAGGAGTTATTGGTTGAGGCACACAGTTCGCTGTATTCTATGCATCCTGGTGGTACCAAGATGTACAAAGATCTTCGTCTGAACTATTGGTGGCATGGTATGAAGCGGAGTGTGGCTCGGAGCGTAGCCAAGTGTTTGGTATGCCAGCAGGTCAAGGCGGAGCATCAGCATACGGCAGGGTTGCTACAACCGCTTCTGATTCCGGAGTGGAAGTGGCAACACATCACTATGGATTTCGTGACTAGACTACCTCGGAGTCTAAGGCAGAATGACGCGATTTGGGTGATCGTAGACCGATTGACCAAATCCGCGCACTTTATTCCCTTCCAAGTAGGACAGTCCACTGAGGCGCTAGCGAGGAGATATATGGAGGTAATTCTTTTACTCTCTGTTTTTATTTCCTTTTCCTAGTTTAGATAGTGATGTAACGTGAATCGTGCAGGAGATCGTGTGACTTCACGGAGTCCCCATGAGTATCGTGTCTAACAGAGATACGAGATTCACATCTCAGTTTTGGCAGAGTCTGCAGAAGAGCTTGGGTACGAGTCTGAGTTTCAGCATGGCATAACACCCGCAGAAAGATGGCCAGTCCGAGAGGACGATTCAGATTTTGGAGGACATGCTGAGAGCGTGCATGTTGGACTTCAAGGGATCTTGGGAGGATCATCTCCATCATGTGGAATTTGCCTACAATAACAGCTACCAGGTGAGTATTGGCATGGTGCCATTCGCTGTGCTATACGGGAAGTAATGTCGATCGCCACTTAGCCGGGATGCCATTGAAGATCGGGAGCTGTTAGGACCGGAGATGATCGTGGAGGCTGTGGATGTTGTGAGAAACATCCAGGAGAAGCTGAGGATCGCGCAGGACCATTTCAAGCATTGGGCTGATGCTAACGGAGGCCTCTGGAGTTTCAGCCTGGAGATCATGTCTTTCTGAAGATTTCTCCGAACCGCGGAGCTATCCGATTTGGGAAGAGAGGCAAGCTGAGTCTGAGGTACATTGGGCCGTTTGACGTCCTGGAGAGAGTTGGAGCGGTGGCTTATCACTTGGCGTTACCGCCGTCACTGGAGAGTGTTCACGACGTATTTCACCTATCTTGGTTACGTCGATACGTCAGTGATCCGTCTCATGCTGTGGATTTCTCGGAGATCACGGTTCGTCCGGATCTTACCTATGATCAGCAACCAGTTGAGATTCTGGATCGACGGCAGAAGCAGCTGAGGAATAAGACAGTCGACTTGGTTAGAGTGCAGTGGCATCATGGTTCCCCTGGGGAGTCCACCTGGGAGCGTGAGAATGACATGAGAGAGCGCTTCCCGCATTTGTTTCCGAGTAGTGCTTGATGTTGATTCCGAGGGCGGAATCATTCATAAGGTGGGGAGGATGTAACGGTCTGTTTTCGCTTGTACGCTTTACGTGCACGTAGTCATGTTCGTGCACGTATTTATTTTAGACCTTGTCTATATCCGAACCCTATAGTGTGATATGTCGTTGTAACCCTCTCAGAGAGTATTAAATTGTGGAATTAATTTGGAACATCATTTCACGGGTCGTTCTCCCACGATTTGACCTTGTTTGAAGAGACGTCATGATTTTCACTTTTGTCGTAAGGCCTTTCTATTTTTAATTTCATTTCTCGTCATCGAAATTGTGATCCGTATTCTCTGTCTTCTTTCTCTCGTCGTCCCGGTCACCCCAGTATTTATCTTACGATTTTTGTTGCTGTTGCAGCTTGCTGCTACTTGCAGCGGGCTGTGCGGCGGATCACGGCGATCTCCGGTGATGTTACGGTGGCCAAGGGAGAGAGGAAGGTCGGGGAAGAGGAGATGAGGCCGCCGGTGGCAGTTTAGGCTGGGGAAATGGAGAAGAGAGGCGCTCGTTTGTTTTGCGTGGAGAGAATGTACATGGCGGCGCTTTTGAGCTGCTGTGAAATTTTGTTACCTAGGTTGAATATTAATAGGGGAGAGCACGTGATGGCTGAACGTGGGGGATTGGGCTAGGGTAGGTTAGGACTAGGTCAGGGGTTTTAATTGGTTAGGAATTTGTTATTAAGAATTTTAAAAAAAGAAACTCACCTCACTCCCTCTCTCCCATGCGTGTGTGTGCGGCCAAAGAGAAATGTGGGCTGAGTCAACAATAATTGGACGAGTATTATAAGGATTATTATAAAATACTAGGGGATATGTGTCACATGAAACTTAGGGTTAAACACTGATAGGTTGGCAAAATAGTGAAAGTGGGTCAAACGAAGCACAAAAATTGTAAGATAAATACTGGGGTGACCAGGACGACGAGAGAAAGAAGACTGAGAAGACGGATCACAATTTCGATGACGAGAAACGAAATTAAAAATAGAAAGGCCTTACGACAAAAGTGAAAATCGTGACGTCTCTTCAAACAAGGTCAAATCGTGGGAGAACGACCCGTGAAATGACATTCCAAATTAATTCCACAATTTAATACTCTCTGAGAGGGTCACAACGACATATCACACTATAGGGTTCGGCTACAGACAAGGTCTAAAATAAATATGTGCACGAACAAGACTACGTGCACGTAAAGCGTACAAGCGAAAACAGACCGTTACAGGGGGAACAGTGCATTGTTATTTTCTTTTATATACAAAAAAGCGAATATTTTTTTTCAAAAGCATGAATATGTCAAGCTACAACAATCCTCAGTACTAAGTGGTACAACGTTATCCAAGTCCTGAAGGGTTATAAAACATTATACTTAACTATCAATTCATCGTTCCATGTATAAAGTGGACTCCTAAGTGAAACTCAAATCAACACGTTTTCAAGTACTTGTATCCTAGGGTCTATGAGAATAATCCTGGAATGCATATTAAGTGGGATATGAAGTTAAAAGCTTATCCTAGTAAAATATTCTAAGCAATATCGAGGAATCGATCGTAAAAGTAGAAAATGAAATTCGACAAGATATATCACGCTTATAAAATCTCAAACTTGAAGAATTCTCAAGGCAAATGAAATATATACAAATTGATGCTTGGTGATGCATGATGCATGATGCGAAAGATGGTATTTTTTATTGTTTTTTATTTTTCAAATTTTTATGGGGTTTGATGCATATATGAGCTTGAATTAGTATGATGCAAGGTAAAAGAGAAATAAAAAAAAGGAAAATGAAAAATATGGGTGAGAAAAACATGAAAATATGGATGATAAAGAAGAAAATAAAAGAGATTGAGCATGGAGATGCTCCTCCCCCAAGCTAAATCACGCATTGTCCTCAATGCGATAACTCGTGAATAAGTGAGGACAAAAGATGTGAGGGGGAAGAGTGTGGTAATATCATAAAGATGGGCCATCGTCAGTGTTAGGTATTGGTGTTTTAGACCAATATTTTTTTGATGATGATCACAATATTATGTTGTTGCTAATGACTCTCAATGTTTTAGTCTCATGTTTAACAATTGAAGAATAACATTTTGGAGACTAAAAGCTTGGTGCAAGGAAGGACATCAAGAGGAGGATTGCTAAAGCTTGGAACTTGATAAAATGAATCTCATCAAGTGGTGTCAAAGCTTAAAAGATGGTGGGGAGATCAAGGCTACACATGCTTGAGGACTTAGACTCTAGGAGAAGCAAATTGTAATCCATGTAATTCATATTACTTGCTTTTCTCTTTTTGAGTCTAGGAATTTGTAATGCCTTGATTAGATTGTCTTATTCATTCATGTATATGCATCAACCATCTTAGAGAACCTTAGGATCATCATAGGAATCCAACCGAATAGGTTCTCCATGCCTAATTGGAGTCTCTGGCCTTCCTTCAGGTGCCTGCTGAAGGCAAGACCTGCGACTGGTGTTTCACCAGGTGCCTGACCAGCCTTTCACATGCGGTTGATATGCAGAGCTCAAGTCAATATTTTCTTGACTCTTACTTGAGCTTTTGGAGCAGGCGACTGAATTACAAAAGACAGGCGACTGCCAACCATCAGGCGCCTGTACATTGTTCATCAGTCGCCTATGTACCAAAGTGCATAACTTGTCAATTTTGTGCATCACTCCATCTTATGTGTCAGTCGACTATTATCTAGTTTACAATCGCCTATCAATCCTCAGGTGTCTGGACTTTGTTCATCAGTCGCTTGAATGCACAAGTGCGTAAGTTGACATTTCTCAGCTCCATTCCATCCTAGGAGACAGTCGCCTGACAAAGTCTTTACAGGTGCCTACACAGTTATACAGGCACATGTGTAATCTTCTACAGTCACCTATCCTGGCTCAGATTATAGGCATTAATGAAAATCTAGCCATTGATCAATCGCCTGACTTTTGTTCTACAGGCACCTGTCCAAGCCAATTTCTGCCAAAATCTAATCGTTGCAGAATTCTATCTTTTGGCTTTTTTCTTGGGTTTGAGTGGTTTTCTTGGCTTCATATATATATGAGATACTTTAGTTCTATTAGAACTCTTGATTAATATTGAATATCATATAGAATCAATAAGCCACTCCTGCTTTTCTTATTTCCCTCTCTTGAGCATATTCCTCTTCGTGCATTGAAGCTAGCTCATAGGAAAATCCTCCAAGTGCAACAAAGCTCATCACAACACTTGGAGATCCTCTTACATGCCTTGCATTCAAGATTGAGTAAGTTCATCTTATCAAGGCATATGTAAGAGTCTATTTATTTCATATGTGTGATTGAAACCCTAACTCTCTTTGTGGGAGTTAGTTACTCTCTTTATGGGAGTTGGTTACTCTCTTTGTGGGAATTAGGTTCTTTCTTTGTGGGAGTTCAAATCCCTTGTGTTGGGTATCCCTTGTGTAGGGATTGTATTCACTACCTTATATAGGATCATAGTGAATATTGGTATGGCTAGATGTATCCAAGTTGGGGAACCATGGTAAAATCTCTTGTGTATGCATTTGCTAGATTGTGTGTATTAATTTCCTCTTGCACTTATTATTCCGCATTTGTAAATTTAATTTTTAATTACACAATTATTGCCATTACACTATTCACACACACCCCCCCCCCTCTAGTGTGTGTGTTGTTTAGTATTGCAAGGTAGACGGTCCTTACAATTGATATCAGAGCGAGGTTGAAGCATACAAACAAAAATGGTATTCAACGCTTCATCCATGTCTCAAGAAGAAGGCCAATCAACCGTTCGGCCACCGCTCTTCAACAGAACAAATTATCCAAGTTGGAAGATCAAGATGATGATCTACTTAGAGGATCAAGACCTATGGGACGTCACTGAGTGTTTTTTTGTGAAGCCTACTACACCCGCGGTTACAAGGACAAAGGCGGATATGGATTCAATCAAATTCAATGCGAGAGCAATGAACGTATTTCATTGTGCCATCACCCACAATGAGTTCAACCACATCTCCATGTGCAAATCAGCCAACGAGATTTGGCATACCTTCGAGGTTTCTCATGAAGGGACATCAAAGGTAAAGAAATCTAAACAAAGTGTGTTTATGTAACGGCTGCTTTCCGATCGTTCGTGTTTTTGCGCATACTTTTCCCTTTCGTACGTGTATTTTTTTCTTAGCCCTCTCTTCAATCCAGAATACGTGGTTTTATATGCTATTGTGACTGTATGGAAGAGTAGTTATTTGTGGGATTTTTGGTGAACGTCATTTCACGGGTCGTTCTCCCACAAATCAGTTTTGATTGCAGGATCGTCGTAGCTTTAGACTTCGTCGCCAGATCTTTTTATTTTTTAGTTTTTTCTCCATGGACCAAGTGCACGATTGACCATCGTACCCCCGAGCCTCTCTTCGTCACGGTAGAGCCGATATTTTTTTCGTAATTTTCCGACACCAATAGCCCAACCAACCCCACTAATCACATTCAAGCCCGATTAGCCTAATCAAATTTTTGAAATTCAAATCATTTACGAAATCAATTAGAGATTACATGCATATCATGGGGGAGATCCTTATTGTTACACTCACCTAGCTTTTTCCCTCCTTGCACGCCCCTCTCTCACACTCTCTCTCACCCATCCCTTAAATACACACCCTAAATAGCATATGTCATCTCTTTAAAACAAACACAATCGAAACTTCCATTAGGGCAAGAGCAACCCATATCCGCCACATCTCTTCGGTTTTGCACGGATTATCCTCACCACCAGTGGCACCACCGGCCCTCATAGCCCCCGACAACTCCTCCTCCTCCCCCCCTCTCATATCTCCTCTCTTTCACCCATCAAAACCCCCACAAAACCCAGTTTTTGGACAGCATTGCGCCGACGCCGCAAAACTCGTGTCGCTGCCTCTCCGGCCACCTCCGGTGACTGCCACTGCCCCTATACGACTTCCTTCAAGACCTTATATCACCTACAAGTCTCGTCCCTCTTCCCTTTTCCCTATCTCCTCTTAAAACACCTCTCAAACACAATAAAACTCAATTTTTGACAGATCTGCGCCATCGCCGGAAAACCCCGGCGTCCGGTACCTCCGGCCATCCCCTCCTGCCAAATATGACTCACTCGGACTCCCCTAGAACCCCACTATCATCTGTAACTCTCCTTTCTCTCTTTCCTCATCTCTTCATCCTCGAAAACCCCTTGGAACTCAGCCCTAACGGCAGTTCTGGACAGATCTATCCACCACCAGAAAACACCGACGCCTGGCCACCTCCGGTGACCACTCCACCACCACTGGATCCCCCTCGACCCCCTTTATCTACTGCAAGTCTCCTTTGACCCCTCTGGTCGCCACTTTTCCGCTACGATGCACGACAACGACCGTTGTGCAAATCTGTCCTTCTCGCCTTCAAACGCGCGCCCACCGGCTTCCGGCCGCCGCCAGTGACCCCCCTTGCCGTCGTTGACTCCCCACAGCCTCCTCTAGCTACTACACCCCTTTGCTACACCCTCGGGTCGCGGTGATTCCCCTGCAAACACGAAATAACCCTGTTTACGCAAATCTGTCCTCTTCTCCGCAAAACACCCGGTTCATCGCCGCCGGCCGTTGCTCTGGCCATCCCTCTGGCCACGTGGACCCCCATCGACCTCCTTCAATCCTCGGAAGACCCCATACATGGAGGAGTTCATTTACATCTCTGATCTCGCATGTTTTCCCCGACGTCGTAGCCGTCTCCGTGACGTTTCGTTGCGCTACTTGCAATCGAAGCGATCTCGACGCCGTTCCCATTGCCGTAACATCTCACTGCACTACCTGCAGCCGAGACGATCCCGAGATAATCCGAGACAACTCTTACTGTGCTACCCACATTCGAGGACATGAGCACCGCCACTATTTCCAGACCCAACACCAGATTCGTGCGCGTTCGTTGACGTCCCCTAGATTTGAGCATTCAAGTGCAATAGGATCGGGGATACCAGATTTAAATATTTATACCGCAAGCGCACGGTGTTGTAGTGTGGCTTGGGGGTCGAACTCAGGGAGGCGTATGTTGTGCTTGCAGTCAGAAAGGAACCGGTTCACCCAATGGGTGAGCTCGTCCGAACGATCGGTGGGTTGTCACAAAATATGGATACGAAGGATAAACAAAATAAAAGGAAACCTAGGACTCTGGTTTCCACCCTATCACGTGCCCCCTCTATTGCAATCGACGGATAGAAATTCGATTGGATTTTAGGGTCTAATGGTGAGACGTTGCCTCTAAGAGTGATACCTAGAGTCACATGGGCCCGATATTTCGGTCGGTGCCCAGGATGATACGCTAGGTCTACCCGAGTTCGGTCGGTGGGCATTCTCATGTCCATTAACACCGACCGACTCCAGGAGCACTAAGCTCGCAACGATTACTCCCAACATCTCATCCTGCCGTTTCCACGCGCTAGGATTCAATGTCTACGCTAGGGGTGTGAGCTGTGGCTAGGGAGTCAACCGCCAAGTTTATTCCCCATTGGCCCGACGGTCAAAGTCGGTCTTTATCCCATCAATGACAATGAAACACCTTGTGTAACCATCTAAATTCCTAAACCCTATCGAAATCCTATTCCTATGGTCGTTCTAGGGAGATTCCGCGAAGTGGTTTCCACCAAAATACCAGATTTGGGAACTACTCACAATTCATAGAAAAAACACAATCTAAACAATATTCAACTGTAGAAATCATGATCAGGCAATAGAAAAAAATTGATAGCAATGATATTAATAATATATTAAAGTTTCAAAATGATCGGAACATTTACAAGTTTCAATAAAATTCCAGCCGTCACAACCCAAGAAAAAGAAAGAAAAATAACAACGTTCGTTTTGGGAAAACCTAGGTCAGCTATTTATAAGAATCACGGCCACCCGATCGGTTGAAGCATCAACTGATCAGGTGAGTTGCTTGTCGCTTCGGCTTCGATCTTCAGAAACTTCAACCGGGCTGCGAGCTGAATGGGTGGCGTGACCGGTTCGAGAATTGGGGAGATGCGGCTACAGATGAACCGATCGGGTGATATGTCACCCGATCGGTTGGAATTAAGCCCAAAAAGACAGAGAGCTCTGTCGATCTTACCCGATCACTGAATCGATCGGGTGAGCTGCTCTTCACTTCAGCTCCTGTCCGGGTCGGATACGCGTGCATCAACCGATCGGGTGGCTGTGTCCACCTGATCACTCCATATTTTACACCTTTTTCCGCATGTTTTCACGCCATTTCGATTGCTCATATTGAATTTTTCAAGATTATTCGACAATATTGCGATGCTTTTCACTATTTCTTGTTTTTGTCGGATTTCAGGAAATATGGAGCGATCGGAAGCAAAAATGAGCTTAAGGGATTTGCACCCACTCCGGAGCGTCACACAAGGCTCTTTTGACGGCTATTCGGCGATGGGAGACAGGTGAAAGAAGAATAAACTCTGTAGGAGAGACGAGAAGGAGAAACAGAGAAGATTGGGCATCTACAGCACGCCACTCGGCCGAGTGGGGCAGCCACTCGGCCGAGCAAGAAGACCACTCGGCCGACCGGACCGGACACGCATCAACTGAAGAATATGGGCGTGCACTCGGCCGAGCGACGATAGCCCACTCGGCCGATCACGGAAACCCCCTCGCCCGAGTGGCATGAGAACAGGTGCTTTGAAAATGGCAAACTTACTGTTATTTTACAGGCTTTTCAGAGTTTCCACTCGGCCGAGTACCGAATGCCCCTCGGCCGAGTGAGTAAAGCCACTCAGCCGAGTCACCTCCGAAGACAGTCCCTCTAAGACCCCTGACTTACTGGAATTTTACAGGGTCTGTCACTCGGCCGAGTAGAGAAGCCCACTCAACCGAGTATAGAAGTCAACTCGGCCGAGTGACGCCGAGGACACGCAGCGCCCAGATTTTCAGACATCCTTCCACTCTTTTGAAATATTCTATTATTCCAGAAATCAAAGTATTTTTCTCATATTTTTTATGGATAGTAGACTTTATGACGGTTCCAACGACGCCAAGAACGTGCTAATCGGAGGTCGGATGAAATCTGAAGAATTTCTGCAAGTTGACGCTGCAGTGCTGGAATTTCCACTCGGCCGAGTCACATTTTCCCACTCGGCCAAGTGCGGCCTGGGCCCAGATTTTAAGTTTCGGTTTGGGCTGTTTTTGGGCATGAATTTGAGGGGTTTTCTAGGGTTTCTTGCTAGGGTTTTGGGGGAGTATTTAAGGGGGTTGTAGCCACCATTAGAGGAGGATCCCCCATTATGTTTTCTTAGCCCCCATATGTTTTTCTTAGGATTATTTTAGAGGTTAGGCCATGCCCTAGGCCCCCTCTTGGATCAAAAAGCTTGTATTTGGATTGTAGATCTTCATCAAAGCTAAGTATTTTTATTCTTTTTATTTGAATCTTTGTTTTTCTATCTTTTTGTATGCAAGCAATGATTTCTATTGATTCTCATATCCTTATTGCTATGCTAGAGTAGATTTGTTGTTCAAGGGTTTGGGGATGAACCCTATGGATCTAATTTCATATTTGTGATGAATGAATTTCTAAATTTCTAGAATTGCTAGGAGGTTGGGTTGTGATTGATTTACTACGGATAGCTAGGGATTTCCATCGATTTGGGATTTGCAAGAGATTGGATTCTAATCGATGGGAAGGCCTAGATATTCGATTTAGATTTACAATTGGATTTCTCTAGATTTGGTTTGCAAGAGATTGGACCAAAGCTAGGATTTTTAATTGTAAATCTATACCCATATTCGTTTGCAAGAGATTGGACGAATACGAACTATCACAACCTAGATCGTAACTCGAGTTTGCACGAGAGTGGGCTCGAGGAGCAATTGGACGATGATGTCGATCTTCATGCTAGCGGCTTAGGTTAGGGTTTGCAAGAGATTGGGCCCTAATCTAGGTTGCTATAGACCGGCAATAGTGCGAGAGCGTGAGCTTGGTTCTATATTCAGTTACGACTAGTTCACCTCGACACAAGCCTAGTAATATTGAGATTCACTATTCACAATGACGAATGACGATCCGTAGTGGGGATTCCCTAGCCCTAGACATCTTTTATTATATTGTATTTGAATCGATACTTGACCAACATTTTTATCACCGACACCGACATTCACCACCATTGCCATTACATCATACCATAGCTATATCCACCAATAAAACATTCGTAGTCAAAACAACCTAGGATATATTGGAACCAACACCACCTCCTCGTGTTCGATACCCGCTCGTCGCTACACCGTGCGCTTGCGGTAAAACTACAACCGTTCTTCGGGTTACACTCCGGAGCGATCAAGTTTTTGGCGCCGTTGCCGGGGAGGTGTTTCCGTTGGGTGCCAATTTGTCACAATTAGGTTGATTAGACTACAAAAAAAATAATAATAAATAAATAAAAAGGAAATTTTCACCCCTGCCACCATTATTATCATTTCTATATTCTTTTGTACCACTGATATTTTTCTCCAGGTATTTATCTTTGTTGATCAGGTGATATGGATTATACTACGCGGACCACAGATTTTGATCAGAGTGCTCAGATGGGAGAGTACTATTTTGATGAAAGTGCTCAGATGGGAGAATACTTTTTTGAGGAGACGCACTGGCCCGAGCTTGATGAGGAACAAATGATCTTTTTTGATGAGATGCATGCACACCAGGTTGAAATGCAAGCCGGGATTGAAAAGAGTAACCTTCTATTGGAACGGGTGAAGAGGCAACTTGAAATGAATGCGCTCATGTTTAAGGTTGCGACGATTCACAAAGATATCAGTTCTGTTCCTTCATCTTATGTGCAAGAAGCATCTCCAATCATATTACCATAGCCAGAATGTGCCACCGTCGACCCCACGTCCTACAATACAGATGTTGCATATGAAGAGTGGATGGATGAAGATACAGTGGAGGAAGCAGAAATTGAGCCACCAGCGCAGCCAGAGGATAATGGATTTCAGAGATTATTGGAGGGTCTCTTGGAGTCAGTGAGGTTCACCGGTTCAGAGAGCACTACAGCAGGTGATGCATTTGAGCTACGATTTGCAGATTTTGTTATGAACCGTGTTTCAGCTGCAGGAACAATTGAGGAGGACATCCATGTCAGTCTTGAGGGGGATAGACTATATTTTTGGATTGCTTACGGGCATTCCCGTCCACATGATACATCCCCACAAGTTGACACACCTGAGCAGCCAGCATCACCATCCCAGAGAGAGCCTACATTGATAGTTGATGAGAAGGCAAATGAGCACACTATCGAGCCAGAGCATGCTTTTGAGGAGGCCTTACACACAGAGCCAGAGCTTATCACCGAGGAGGTCATGCATCAGGACGAGGACACAGCCATTCATGACGATCCCGAGCACTATCCTCCTCCATTAGAGCTTCCGCAGCCACCTCATCCTCCCACTGACACAGAGGACTATCCCAAAGAGCTTTTGGCCCCCCTTCAGGGAGATCTCTTTACTCCCTCGCACTCTATCTTTGATTTCCCTCCAGTGTATGATGTTTTTTATGATTCATCGCGCCTTTTGCAGGATTCATGTACATACAATCAAGAGGTACGATGTGACGTATATGAGGAGGAGAGCGAGGAGTTAGCACCCATGGGCACATATGAATATGATCAAGGGGTGCACTGGGATGAGTCTGATGATGATGAGGAGCATCTTGATGAGGTCCACATCTATGATCTAGATTTACCTGAGCAGCATAGAGAAGACACCGTGGAGACAGCTATCACGGCACGTGAGGATATTGGATTATTTCCAGGGAAGTATCGTCCACCATTATTTATTCCATACATTTCTATAGACGATTCTCTTTGGGATACTTTTATTATGAGGGTGAATTTTTTGCGGCGAACTGATGCATCCTATTCTCTGCAGGGTACAGGTGGAGTCCTTGTGGGAATGCTAGAGGATGCATTGCTGGAGTTCGTTGGAGTTCGTGGACGCATGCACCTGGCGGAGCGACGGAAAGAGCAGTTGGAGCAGTTGCCTGCACCGGCAAAGATACTGGATCCACCTTTTGCTATAGGTGATATCAATCCAGTAGTGTAGAAATTTTATGCTTTAAATAAACTCGAATCCTCTCGACAGCGAGAGGACCGTATAGATTTGCTTGAATAAATATCACCTCATATGATGGCAACAAAAATCTTTTACACCCCAAACCCATTATATATATTAATTCCCCTCTCCATATTTTGATACGCCACATCCTTTTGCTCACCACCATCGAGCATTTCTTTCAAGTGAATACTCACTTTTTTATTCATTTGACTTGATAACGCTTTGCAAAGCCATGACATTTTTGATTGAGTCACTTGAATAGGATTGTTTGGTATAAGCTTGGCGGAAAAGCGCTCGCATGCATCATTGTATGTGCATGTAGTTGCATTAGGATTTCATGTCATTCATTTCATCATTTTTCATTCACCCCCTTATTATTATTGTTATTCCTCATATTCTTTCATTATGATCACATTGAGGAAAATGTGAAGTTTAAGCTTGGGGGAGTGCATTTCCATGCCATTTAGATGCATTAGTTGCATTTTTTCTTTATTTTAGGGCTTTTAAAATTTTTCAAAATTTTGCTTCATCTTTTTGAATTTTCCATCTTATTTTCCTTTTATGTTTGTTCATGCATCATATTGTGTGCTTGTTTTTCTTTTCTTTCCTCTCTTTAATTTTTATTTCTTTATTTTCTTTTCCTCCTTTTGCTAGATTTGCTCCTTATGATGATATCTCTTATTGCTTTAGCAACCATCACGATGCTTATTATTCCTTGCCATGCTACTTAGAGTATTTCAGTGTCATGCTTTCCATGTGCTTGCTTATATATTCTTTTGATGATTTCTCTATATGAATGCATGATATTAGTTGAAACTGAATGTATGGATTAGTGTTTAGTATGCTTTAGTTGGAAGTGCACTAAGATTCACGATCAATTGTATAACGGGAGCATCTGCCTTATCATCTTATTCACCTTCTGTTGCATGCTTGATATGAAAGTACTCTGTACCGCTTGACTTCACTTTTTATTGAGATGATTAAGAATATCCATGCTTACATATGAGTTTTAGTTGAAGTATTATTTTATTGAACCGTTCGTGCACATCTTAGAGTGAACCGAGTGTTACATTATTTCTTTCTCCACATATATCTTTTTATTCTCTACATGTCACTTGAGCTCACCTCCTAAAGCTACTTATATCGCATCTATTTCCCAAAAATCCCTACAAAAGAAAAGGTTGCTCCAAAAAGTCCAAAAAGCCAAAAAGGAGCCAAAAACCAAAAATACAAATCAAATAGCTCCTACAAAAATCCAAAAAGAAAAGTGAGAAACAAAAAAAGTTCAAAAAGAAAAACAAAGAAGAAAAAAAATGTTTCTCTATCTCATTATTGGAGCCACAAAATACTTGGAAAAACCAAGGCAAAAATCCCATTGTCCACTATCATATTCCTTTAGATGCGATGCCTCAAGCTAAGCTTTGGGGGGGGGTGAACTCATTTGACTATATGAGTGAGTGCGACATTAGAGTGGAGAGGTGCACAAATGGGGAAGTTTGATAATGCTGAAACTTAGCACAATACCTTAGTTATGGAGATTAATTATGAATCGATATAAATATGTGAATGCCATGATTTATTCTATTCTCCATTGCATGTTTGGTGTGATTCTTATATGCTTCTGTTATGACTCTTGATTGAAAAGTACATCGCCAACAATTGTATATTAAATTCTATAAAATGCATGATGTGGATATGAATTGATTGTATGAATTTAGAGAATCCCTTTTGTTGATCTGAAAATCTTGCAAGTGCCATGTTTAAGTAAGATATGAAATCTTTATAGCATGTGATTCGTATTTCCCAAGTTATCGTGATGTGTAGCTTATGGCTTGAGATCTGAGAGAATAATCGAGCGACCCCTTCCACTTCGTATTCTTTTTCATTTTTTCCTTATTTTTACCCTTCGGGTTCGCCTTCTACTTGTCTTCCTCGAGGACGAGTAAGAGGTAAGCTTGGGGGATTTTGATCACTCCATATTTTACACCTTTTTTCCGCATGTTTTCACACCATTTCGATTGCTCATATTGCGTTTTTTCAACATTATTCGACAATATTGCGATGCTTTTCACTATTTCTTGTTTTTGTCAGATTTCAGGAAATATGGAGCGATCGGGAGCAAAAATGAGCTTAAGGGATTTGCACCCACTCCGGAGCGTCACCCAAGGCTCTTTTGAGGGCTATTCGGCGATGGGAGACGGGTGGAAGAAGAAGAAACTCTGTAGGAGAGACGAGAAGGAGAAACAGAGAATATTGGGCATCTACAGCACGCCACTCGGCCGAGTGGGGTAGCCACTCGGCCGAGCAAGAAGACCACTCGGCCGACCGGACCGGACACGCATCAACTGAAGAATATGGGCGTGCACTCGGCCGAGCGACGATAGCCCACTCGGCCGATCATGGAAACCCCCTCGCCCTAGTGGCATGAGAACAGGTGCTTCGAAAACGGCCGACTTACTGTTATTTTACAGGCTTTTCAGAGTTTCCACTCGGCCGAGTACCGAATGCCCCTCGGCCGAGTGAGTAAAGCCACTCGGCCGAGTCACCTCCGAAGACAGTCCCTCCAAGACCCCTGACTTACTAGAATTTTACAGGGTCTGTCACTCGGCCGAGTAGAGAAGCCCACTCGACCGAGTATAGAAGTCAACTCGGCCGAGTGACGCCGAGGACACGCAGCGCCCAGATTTTCAGACATCCTCCCACTCTTTTGAAATCTGATATTATTCCAGCAATCAAAGTATTTTTCTCATATTTTTTATGGATAGTAGACTTCATGACGGTTCCAACGCTGCTAAGAACGTGCCAATCGGAGGTCGGATGAAATCTGAAGAATTTCTGCAAGTTGACGATGCAGTGCTGGAATTTCCACTCGGCCGAGTCACATTTTCCCACTCGGCCGAGTGCGGCCTGGGCCCAGATTTTAAGTTGTGGTTTGGGCTGTTTTGGGCACGAATTTGAGGGGTTTTCTAGGGTTTCTTGCTAGGGTTTTGGGTGAGTATTTAAGGGGTTTGTAGCCACCATTAGAGGAGGATCCCCCATTATGTTTTCTTAGCCCCCATATGTTTTTCTTAGGATTATTTTAGAGGTTAGGCCATGCCCTAGGCCCCCTCTTGGATCAAAAAGCTTGTATTTGGATTGAAGATCTTCATCAAAGCTAAGTATTTTTATTCTTTTTATTTGAATCTTTGTTTTTCTATCTTTTTGTATGCAAGCAATGATTTCTATTGATTCTCATATCCTTATTGCTATGCTAGAGTAGATTTGTTGTTCAAGGGTTTGGGGATGAACCCTATGGATCTAATTTCATATTTGTGATGAATGAATTTCTAAATTTCTAGAATTGCTAGGAGGTTGGGTTTGTATTGATTTACTACGGATAGCTAGGGATTTCCATCGATTTGGGATTTGCAAGAGATTGGATTCTAATCGATGGGAAGGCCTAGATATTCGATTTAGATTTACAATTGGATTTCTCTAGATTTGGTTTGCAAGAGATTGGACCAAAGCTAGGATTTTTAATTGTAAATCTATACCCATATTCGTTTGCAAGAGATTGGACGAATACGAACTATCACAACCTAGATCGTAACTCGAGTTTGCACGAGAGTGGGCTCGAGGAGCGATTGGACGATGATGTCGATCTTCATGCTAGCGGCTTAGGTTAGGGTTTGTAAGAGATTGGGCCCTAATCTAGGTTGCTATAGACCGGCAATAGCGCGAGAGCGTGAGCTTGGTTCTATATTCAGTTACGACTAGTTCACCTCGACACAAGCCTAGTAATATTGAGATTCACTATTCACAATGACGAATGACGATCCGTAGTGGGGATTCCCTAGCCCTAGACATTTTTTATTATATTGTATTTGAATCGATACTTGACCAACATTTTTATCACCGACACCGACATCCACCACCATTGCCATTACATCATACCATAGCTATATCCACCAATAAAACATTCGTAGTCAAACCAACCTAGGATATATTGGAACCAACACCACCTCCTCGTGTTCGATACCCGCTCGCCGCTACACCGTGCGCTTGCGGTAAAACTACAACCGTTCTTCGGGTTACATTCCAGAGCGATCACCACCCGATCGGTTGAGGGCTGAAACTTGGTTTTCTTTGACGTTTGGCCCTCTAGATCGCGCGTGACTCCTCCCGTTGCTTCGGGGACTCATGATATCTTCTTTATACGTCCCCAACGATGGCAATCTCCTGCATTTACATAAAAACACAAAGAAGTAAAAGAAAACTAAAAATCACAAGAGAAAGGGTACAGAACGATGGAAAACGACGGAAAATCACAAAGAAGATGTGCGTGAATATATAAAATATATACACACGTCAAAATCCCCTAAGCTGAACCCTTCCTCGTCCTCGAGGAAGACGAGTGAGAGTAGGAGCTCGGAGGGAAAAAATAGAGAGAGAGAGAGAGAGAGAGAGAGAGAGAGAGAGAGATATATATATATATATATATATATATATATATATATATATATATTGAAAGGTTAGTGTGAGTCTATATTGAAAATCAAAGTGTATAAGTACCAAAAAAAATCAAAGTGTACAGCGTACAAGGGTAACTAATGGAAGGAGAAGGAAGTTAGAGAGAGGAGGGGGCACAGGCGCCGTCACCCTCTACTAGCTTCCGTCAAACCCCCATTTAAGTTCAGCCCACAAAATTGCAAACATGCAAAAATACAGAAGTTCTCTATCAACCATTATCCCTAAATTCCCAGTTAGACAAGATTTGAGCTGCATCAGTCTCAGCTGTAGCTTGGTCTCTGAGGATCAGTCTAACATCGGCGGCGATGTCCCCAAATAAAGTTGTTTTCGGCTTCATGGCGCCCTCAAAAATTCTTGTATTTCTTTCCCTCCAGATATGCCAAACCATGGCCGAGAGGGCAGTTCTTGCTAATAAACCCACAATATCCTTCTTTGCAAAGTGATGTGTAAAATAGTTCCCCACACCCTGTAATGTTGGCTCAAGAGGGTCTGATACACCAAGCTTGAGTAGGCTTCTGCGCAAAATATAATTAGAGTATGTGCATTCGAAAAAGAGATGGCTAACACTTTCATGAACTCCATCCCTACATAGGATACAGTCAGGATCCGTAGTTATTCCCCGTTTAAGTAGCAAGTCTCTTGTAAGCAACTTCCCGTGAAAAGATCTCAGGAGAGTTATAGACATCTTGGGTACATGATGCTGGTACCAGACTAATTTAGTGTAGGGAAATTGTGTACCTCTATGCCGCACACCCTCCCATGCAGCCTTAAATGAGAAAGCTGTGTTTGAAGCCCACCTCCATGCGTCGGCCTGGGAATTGAGAGTTAATTGCGGTAGCAAGTGCCTAACCGCCTGTAAGCTTGGAGTTGCCGCCCACATGTCAGGTGCCAGCATATAATCCTTGACTTTTTTATGTTGCTCGCCCACAGGAACCTCGAATGTATCTTTGAGAGGCCCCCCCACTAGCCAATGATCATTCCAAAACGAGGTGGAGTTCCCATCATTTACGCGCCTCATTATAAGATTTTTTAAGTAGTGCCTACAATTAAGCATAAACTTCCAAGTTCCGGATTGAGTGACTTTACCTTCAACGCCAAAGAAATCTCCAACATCGCAACAACTGCTTCGCATATAGTTTGCCCATAACCCATTTGAAGTAAGCATACGCCATGTTAGCCTGATACCAGCTACAACATTGAGATCAGTTAGCAATCTCAAGCCTACCCCACCCTCTTCTTTAGGTAAGCAGAGCTCTTTCCAAGCCCAGATTTTTGAGGCACCTGATCGCTCCGGGACGTGACCCAAAAGAACGCAACCAAATACTTGGTCGGCCCCGGATACACAACCGGAGAACGATTGTAGTTTTACCGCAAGCGCACGGCAAAGTGGCGAGCGGGTATCGAACACGAGGAGGTGGTGTTGGCTCCAATCAATCCTAGGTTGGTTTGACTACGGATGTTTTATTGGTGGAGATGGCTATGGTATGATATAATGGAAATGGTGGTGGATGTCGGTGTCGATGATAAAGAAATCGGTCAAATGTCGATTCAAATACAATATAATAAAAGAGGGAATTTGCCTTGCGAAGATCCTGTCACAATCGTCGGGCAAAGTATGGGGATATAAAATCAAATAAAGACGTCTAGGGCTAGGGAATTTCCACTACGGATCGTCATACATCATCGTAAATAGTGAATCTCAATATTACTAGACTTGTGTCGAGGTGAACTAGTCGTAACTGAATAGAGAACCAAGCTCACGCTCTCGCGCTATTGCCGGTCTATAGAAACCTAGATTAGGGCCCAATCTCTTGCAAACCCTAACCTAAGCCGCTAGCATGAAGATCGACATCATCGTCCAATCGCTCCTCGAGCCCACTCTCGTGCAAACTCGAGTTACGATCTAGGTTGTGATAGTTCGTATTCGTCCAATCTCTTGCAAACGAATATGGGTATAGATTTACAATTAAAAATCCTAGCTTTGGTCCAATCTCTTGCAAACCAAATCTAGAAAAATCCAATTGTAAATCTAAATCGAATATCTAGGCCTTCCCATCGATTAGAATCCAATCTCTTGCAAATCCCAAATCGATGGAAATCCCTAGCTATCCGTAGGAAATCAATCACAACCTAACCTCCTAGCAATTCTAGAAATTTAGAAATTCATTCATCACAAATATGAAATTAGATCCATAGGGTTCATCCCCAAACCCTATAACAACAAATCTACTCAAGCATAGCAATAAGGATATAAGAATCAATAAAAACCATTGCTTGCATATAAAAAGATAGAAAATCAAAGATTCAAATAATAAGAATAGAAATACTTAGCTTAGATGAAGAATTCCAATCCAAATACAAGCTTTTTGATCCAAGAGGGGGCATAGGGCATGGCCTAACCTCTAAAATAATCCTCCTAAAACATCTTGGGAACCCCTCTAATGGTGGATACAAACTCCCTTAAATAGCCCCCAAAAAACCCTAGCAAAAAGCCCTAGAAATCCCCGCCAACTCACGCACGAAACGGAGTCCGCGTACAACTTCAATTCTGGGCAAGTTACGACTCGGCCGAGTGGGGAAAGCTCACTCGGCCGAGTGAGAATTCCAGCACTGCAGCGTCGACTTACAGAAATTCCCCAGATTTCATCCGACCTCCGATTTGCGCGTTCTTGGCAGCGTTGGAATCGTCATGAAGTCTACTATCCATAAAAAATATGAGAAAAATAATTTGATGGCTGGAATGATAGCAGATTTGAAAAGAGTAGGAGGATGTCTGAAAATCTGGGCGTCGTGTGTCCTCGGCATCACTCGGTCGAGTGGCAAATGTCACTCGGCCGAGGGGCATTTGGTACTCGGGCGGACGGCTTTCGTCACTCGGCCGAGTCGGGCTTCTGGGGCAGACTGACGGATTACAGTAAGTCGGACATTTTGGCTTGCCGTCGTCTGGGTGCCACTCGGGCGGACGGAGTCTCCGCACTCGACCGAGTCGGCGTGCGATGCTCGGTCGAGTGCACGCTGATACATCTTTGTTGCGTGTCCGATCTGGCCGGCCGAGCGGGGTCTCAATGCTCGGCCGAGTGACTCCTTCACTCGGCCGAGTGGCATGCTGAAAATGCCCAATCTTCATCTTTTCGCTCCCCCGTCGCTCCTACGGCGTTCTTTCTTCTTCCACTCCTCTTCCATTGCAGAATAACCCTCAAAAGGGCCATGGTTGACTCTCCGGAGTGGGCGCAAATCCTCTTGATCTCACAATCGATCAAAATCGCTCCATATATCCTGAAATACGACAAAAACATGAAATAGTGAAAAGCATCGCAATATTGTCGAATAATCGTGAAAAGCGTGATATGGGCGATCAAAACGGTATGCAGATATGCAGAAAAAAGGTGTAAAATATGGAGTGATCAAAATCCTCCAAGCTTACCTCTTACTCGTCCTTGAGGAAGATAAGTAAAAAAGACGAACTCGGGAGATGAAAAATAAGGGAAATGAAATAAAAGAATACGAAGTGGAAGGGGTCGCTAGATTATACTCTCAGATCTCAAGCCATAAGCTACACATCACGATGACTTGGAAAATACAAATCGCTTGCTATAAGGATTTCATATCTCACATAAACATGGTACTTGCAAGTTTTTAAGAACAACAAAAGGGATTCTCTAAATTCATACAATCAATTCATATCCACGTCACGCATTTCATAGGATTTAATATACAAATGTTGGCAATGCACTTTTCAATCAAAAGTTATAAATGAAGCATATAAGAATCACACCAAGCATGCAATAGAGAATGGAATAAATCATGGCATTCACGTATTTATATCGATTCATAAGAAATTTCCATAACTAAGGTATTTTGCTAAGTTTCAGCATTATCAAACTTCCACATTCGTGCACCTCTCCACTCTAATGTCGCACTCACTCATATGGTCAAATGAATTCACCCCCCCAAGCTTAGCTTGAGGTATCACATCTAAAGGAATATGATAGTGGAAAATGGGATTTTTGCCTTGGTTTTCCCAAGTATTTTGTGGCTCCAATAATGAGATAGAGAAATGTATTTTCTTTTTTTTTCTTTTTGAACTTTTTGTTTCTCATTTTTTTTTCTTTTTGGATTTTTGTAGGAGCTATATGATTTGTATTTTTGGCTTTTGGCTCCTTTTTGGCTTTTTGGACTTTTTGGAGCTAACTTTTTCTTTTGTAGGGATTTTTGGGAAATAGATGCGATATAAATAGCTTTAGGAGGTGAACTCAAGTGATATGTAGAGAATAAAAAGATATATGTGGAGAAAGAAATAATGTAACACTCGGTTCACTCTAAGATGTGCACGAATGGTTCAATAAAATAATACTTCAACTAAAACTCATATGTAAGCATGGATATTTTCAATCATCTCAATAAATAGTGAAGTCAAGCAGTAAAGTTTACAACCATATCAGGGCATGCAACAGAAGGTGAATAAGACAATAAAACTGATGCTTCAGATATACTAATGATGCGTGAATCTTGGTGCACTTCCAACAAAAGCATACTAAACACTAATCCATACATTCAGTTTCAATTAATATCATGCATTCATGTAGAGGAATCATCAAAAGAAATAGATTTGCAAGCACATGTGAATAGCAAGACTATGGAATATTCCAAGTAGCATGGCAAGGAATAATAAGCATCGTGATGGTTGCCAAAGCAATAAGAGACATCATCATAAGGAACAAATCTAGCGAAAGGAGGAAAAGAAAATAAAGATATAAAATAAAAGAGAGGAAAGAGAAGAAAAACAAGCACACAATATGATGCATGAACACACATAAAAGGAAAATAAGATGGAAAAATCAAAAAGATGATGCAAAAATTTTGAAAAAATTTTAAAAATCCTAAAATAAAGTAAAAATGCAAAATTTTTTAAAAATCCTAAAATAAAGTAAAAATGCAACTAATGCATCTAAATGGCATGGAAATGCACTCCCCCAAGCTTAAACTTCACATTGTCCTCAATGTGATCATAATGAAAGAATATGAGGAACAACGATAATAATAAGGGGGTGAATGAAAAATGATGTTATGAATGACTTGAAATCCTAATGCAACTACATGCACAGACAATGATGCATGAGAGCGCCTTCCCCCAAGCTTATACCAAACAATCCTATTTAAATGACTCAATCAAAAATGTCATGGCTTTGCAAAGCGTGATCAAGTCAAATGAATAAGAAAGTGAGTATTCACTTGAAATAAATGCTCAATGGTGGTGAGCAAAAGGATGTGGCGTATCAAAATATGGAGAGGGGAATTAATATATATAATGGGTTTGGGGTGTAAAAGATTTTTGTTGCCATCATATGAGGTGATATTTATTCAAGCAAATCTATACGGTCCTCTCGCTGTCGAGAGAATTCGTGTTTATTTAAAGCATAAAAATTTCTACACTACTGGATTGATATCACCTATAGTAAAAGGCGGATCCAGTATCTTTGCTAGTGCAGGCAATTGCTCCAACTGCTCCTTCCGTGGCTCTGCCAGGCGCACATGTCCACGGACACCAACGAACTCTAGCAATGCATCCTCCAGCATTCCCACAAGGACTCCACCTGTACCCTGCAGAGAATAGGATGCATCAGTTCGCTGCAAAAATTTCACCCTCATAATAAAAGTATTCCAAAGAGGATCGTCTATAGAAATGTATGGAATAAATAATGGTGGACGATACTTCCCTGGAAATAATCCAATATCCTCACGTGCCGTGATAGCTGTCTCCACGGTGTCTTCTCTATGCTGCTCAGGTAAATCTAGATCATAGGTGTGGACCTCATCAAAATGCTCCTCATCATCGTCAGACTCATCCCAGCACACCCCTTGATCATATTCATATGTGTCCATGGGTGCTAACTCCTCGCTCTCCTCCACATATACGTCCCATCGTACCTCTTGATCGTATGCACATGAATCCTGCAAAAGGCACGATGAATCATAAAAAACATCATACACTGGAGGGAAATCAAAGATAAAGGGCGAGGGAGTAAAGAGATCTCCCTGAAGGGGAGCCATAAGCTCTGTGGGGTAGTCCTCTGCGTCAGTGGGAGGATGAGGTGGCTGCGGAAGCTCTAATGGAGGAGGATAGTGCTCGGGATCCTCATGAATGGCTGTGTCCTCGTCCCGATGCATGACCTCCTCGGTGATAAGCTCTGGCTCTGTGTGTAAGGCCTCCTCAAAGGCATGCTCTGGCTCGATAGTGTGCTCATTTGCCTTCTCATCAACTATCAATGTAGGCTCTCCCTGGGATGGTGATGCTGGCTGCTCATGTGTGTCAGCTTGTGGGGATGTATCATGTGGAGGGGAATGCCCGCAAGAAATCCGAAAATATAGTCTATCCCCCTCAAGTCTGACATGGATGTCCTCCTCAATTGTTCCTGCAGCTGAAACACGGTTCATAACAAAATCTGCAAATCGTAGCTCAAATGCATCACCTGCCGTAATGCTCTCTGAACCGATGAACCTCACTGACTCCAAGAGACCCTCCAATAATCTCTGAAATGCGTCCTCCTCTGGCTGCGCTGGTGGCTCAATTTCTGCTTCCTCCACTGTACCTTCGACCATCCACTCTTCATATGCAACAGCTGTATTGTAGGATGTGGGATCGACGGCGGCACATTCTGGCTCTGGTAATATGATTGGAGATGCTTCTTGCCCATAAGATGAAGGAACAAAACTGATATCTTGGGGAATCATCGCAACCTTAAACATGAGCGCATTCATTTCAAGTTGCCTCTTCACCCGTTCCAATAGAAGGTTACCCTTTTCAAGCCCGGCTTGCATTTCAACCTGGTGTGCATGCATCTCATCAAAAAAAATCCTTTGTCTCTCATCAAGCTCGGGCCAGTGCATCTCCTCAAAAAAGTATTCTCCCATCTGAGCATTCTGATCATAATAGTATTCTCTCATCTGAGCACTCTGATCATAATAGTATTCTCCCATCTGAGTACTCTGATCAAAATAGTAATCTCCCGTCTGAGCATTCTGATCAAAATCTGTGGTCCACGTAGTATAATCCATAGCACCTGATCAACAAAGATAAATACCTGGAGAAAAGATATCAGTGGCACAAAAGAATATAGGAATGATAATAATGGTGGCAGGGGTGAAAATTTCCTTTTTATTTATTTAATTTTTTTCCCTAGTCTAATCAACCTAATTGTGACAAATTGGCACCCAACGGAAAACACCTCCCCGGCAACGGCGCCAAAAACTTGATCGCTCCGGGACGTGACCCAAAAGAACGCAACCAAATACTTGGTCGGCCCCGGATACACAACCGGAGAACGATTGTAGTTTTACCGCAAGCGCACTGCAAAGTGGCGAGCGGGTATCGAACACGAGGAGGTGGTGTTGGCTCCAATCAATCCTAGGTTGGTTTGACTACGGATGTTTTATTGGTGGAGATGGCTATGGTATGATATAATGGAAATGGTGGTGGATGTCGGTGTCGATGATAAAGAAATCGGTCAAATGTCGATTCAAATACAATATAATAAAAGAGGGAATTTGCCTTGCGACGATCCTGTCACAATCGTCGGGCAAAGTATGGGGATATAAAATCAAATAAAGACGTCTAGGGCTAGGGAATTTCCACTACGGACGTCATACATCATCGTAAATAGTGAATCTCAATATTACTAGACTTGTGTCGAGGTGAACTAGTCGTAACTGAATAGAGAACCAAGCTCACGCTCTCGCGCTATTGCCGGTCTATAGGAACCTAGATTAGGGCACAATCTCTTGCAAACCCTAACCTAAGCCGCTAGCATGAAGATCGACATCATCGTCCAATCGCTCCTCGAGCCCACTCTCGTGCAAACTCGAGTTACGATCTAGGTTGTGATAGTTCGTATTCATCCAATCTCTTGCAAATGAATATGGGTATAGATTTACAATTAAAAATCCTAGCTTTGGTCCAATCTCTTGCAAACCAAATCTAGAAAAATCCAATTGTAAATCTAAATCGAATATCTAGGCCTTCCCATCGATTAGAATCCAATCTCTTGGAAATCCCAAATCGATGGAAATCCCTAACTATCCGTAGGAAATCAATCACAACCTAACCTCCTAGCAATTCTAGCAATTTAGAAATTCATTCATCACAAATATGAAATTAGATCCATAGGGTTCATCCCCAAACCCTAGAACAACAAATCTACTCAAGCATAGCAATAAGGATATAAGAATCAATAAAAACCATTGCTTGCATATAAAAAGATAGAAAATCAAAGATTCAAATAATAAGAATAGAAATACTTAGCTTAGATGAAGAATTCCAATCCAAATACAAGCTTTTTGATCCAAGAGGGGGGCCTAGGGCATGGCCTAACCTCTAAAATAATCCTCCTAAAACATCTTGGGAACCCCTCTAATGGTGGCTACAAACCCCCTTAAATAGCCCCCAAAAACCCCTAGCAAAAAGCCCTAGAAATCCCCTCCAACTCACGCATGAAACGGAGTCCGCGTACAACTTCAATTCTGGGCAAGTTACGACTCGGCCGAGTGGGGAAAGCTCACTCGGCCGAGTGAGAATTCCAGCACTGCAGCGTCGACTTGCAGAAATTCCCCAGATTTCATCCGACCTCCGATTTGCACGTTCTTGGTGGCGTTGGAATCTTCATGAAATCTACTATCCATAAAAAATATGAGAAAAATAATTTGATGGCTGGAATGATAGCAGATTTGAAAAGAGTAGGAGGATGTCTGAAAATCTGGGCGCCGTGTGTCCTCGGCATCACTCGGTCGAGTGGCAAATGTCACTCGGCCGAGGGACATTTGGTACTCGGGCGGACGGCTTTCGTCACTCGACCGAGTCGGGCTTCTGGGGTAGACTGACAGATTACAGTAAGTCGGACATTTTGGCTTGCCGTCGTCTGGGTGCCACTCGGGCGGACGGAGTCTCCGCACTCGACCGAGTCGGCTTGCGATGCTCGGCCGAGTGCACGCTGATACATCTCTGTTGCGTGTCCGATCTGGCCGGCCGAGTGGGGTCTCAATGCTCGGCTGAGTGACTCCTTCACTCGGCCGAGTGGCATGCTGAAAATGCCCAATCTTCATCTTTTCGCTCCCCCGTCGCTCCTACGGCATTCTTTCTTCTTCCACTCCTCTTCCATTGCAGAATAACCCTCAAAAGGGCCATGGTTGACTCTCTGGAGTGGGCGCAAATCCTCTTGATCTCACAATCGATCAAAATCGCTCCATATATCCTGAAATACGACAAAAACAAGAAATAGTGAAAAGCATCACAATATTGTCGAATAATCGTGAAAAGCGTGATATGGGCGATCAAAACGGTATGCAGATATGCAGAAAAAAGGTGTAAAATATGGAGTGATCAGCACCCCATATGAATCTCCTACATGCCGAAGTAATATTGCGTAGGACAGATTTTGGAATTCGGTAAACTTGTAGCCAGAATATTACCATCCCATAAATAACTGTCTTGACCAACTCCAAGCGCCCAGAGATGGAAAGAGTAGATGAAGTCCAGCCCAAGTGCCTTTTTTTGCACTTGTAAATAAGCCTACAATACATTGATGGTTTTGGGTATTTCGAAGAGAGCGGGAGGCCCAGGTAGGTAGTGATAGAAGTCCCTAATTTAATGCCAATCAAGCCAGATAAGCACGCTGGATTTTTGGTACCCTTGCTGAATATGGAGATAGACTTATCCCAGTTAATCTGTAGGCCGGTGAGATTTGAGAAGTTAGCAAGCAGCATTTTCAACCCTTCAAAGGTGTGTTTGTTAGCCCTACAGAATAATAATAGGTCGTCTGCAAATAGTAGATGGGAGATAGCACCAGCACGTCGCATAGGATGGATACTTCTTGATACTAAAGATTTTTCCACCATTAAAGAAAACGCCTCCATGGTAATGACAAAAAGATAGGGGGAAAGAGGGTCACCTAGCCGTAGCCCCCTGTTCCCTTCAAAATAACCAGCAGGGGAGCCATTAATCATAACCGAGAAGGTGGGAGTAGAGATGCATTCCTTTATCCAGTTAATAAACCTCCTGCTGAACCCCATACGATGCAGGATAAAGTAAATAAATTCCCGGTTTACGCTATCAAACGCCTTCCTCAAATCCAGCTTCAGACAAGCCCTGGATCCCATAGGGTTACTAAAATCCCTTATCTGTTCATGAGCTAGTAATGCACTATCAGATAATAACCTACCCTTGAGGAAAGCGGATTGGTTAGGGGAGATTAGCTCATGGATAACCAATTTAAGTCTGTTACAAATTATCTTGCAAATCACTTTATAAAGCACGTTGCAACAGGCAATAGGCCTATAATCAACAAGCCCGCATGCATTTTTAGATTTGGGCACCAAAGAGAGATAAGTGTGGTTTATGGGATGCATAAGAGAGCTGGAACGAAAGAATGAAAGAACTGCATCAGAGACATCTTTACCAATAGTATTCCAGCCATGCTGATAAAAATAACCATTAAATCCATCTGGCCCAGGGGATTTATCCACCCCTATTTGGAAAACCACCTCCTTGATTTCCTCACAGGAGATTCTTCTTTCCAGCCAACTGGAGGCAGAGATAGTCAGCTTCTTCTTGGGGTTGAGGTTTGGGAATACGTTCCAGTAATCTTCCTGATGATAGAGCTTTTCATAAAACTGGGGTGCAGAAACCCTAAGTTCCTCAGTAGATGCATTGTGGTTACCCTGGGAGTCAATTAAATGGCTCAAATTGTTTAGGCTTTGTCTTGATTTGATTGCAGTGTAGAAGAACTTTGAATTCTTATCTCCCAGGCTCAGCCAGTTCTGCCGGCTCTTTTGCCTTAACATAGACTCCTCTGAATCCATCAAGTCAGCTAGTTTATTAGACAAACCCCGCTCTTTCTCCTGTAGGTTGATTTGAGAATGAAGCCCAGGTGTGTTACGCAAAGCCTCTAGCTCCATGCGGCAACTGGTAATATCGGACTGGACATTTTGTGAATGGGCCCAATTTTTTAAAGAATTTTTTAGATTCCTCAACTTGGTCACCAAGCAGTGCATAGCCGAGCCTTGTACAGGCTGGTCCCAAGTAGTGGCTAGTATTTCATTGTAATCTTTCCTATTCACCCAATAATTAAAAAATTTAAAGGGTTTAGGATAAGATTTACCTGTAGACCGCAGTTTAACAAGCATTGGGGCATGATCAGAAGTTAGAGGGTCCAAGTATTCCACCATAGTATCCGGCAATAGGCTGAGCCATGTAGCATTACAGAGTGTGCGATCCAATCTAGCTTCTATTCTTCTAGGGCCCAGTCTCTTGTTACACCAGCTGAGAGAATTCCCGATATATTTGAGATCCTGTAGAGAACAAATATTTAGACAATGGTTGAACTCATCCAAACCAGCTTCATCACAACATCTACCACCGACTTTCTCCTTAGTGTATCTAACACAATTAAAGTCGCCTCCCATTAGCCAAGCTGCTTTACCCACTCTTGTAGCATCGAGCATCAAGTGGTCCCAAAGATGTCTTCTATCATGTCTCAGATTAGAAGCATAGATTGCCGACATTACAACTGATAGGCCGCTGACATTCTCGCACCGGAGGCTAATGTGCTTGGAGGATATTTAGAGGATATTGGCTTGCCAAACAGCATCATTTATTCCAATTAGGATCCGACCACCTTTGTACTGGCTGAAGTTATCAAACATACTCCATCCACCAGGAAAGCAATTCTTCCAGTTCTCCTTACAAACTTTTAACTTCGTCTCAAACAGCATCACCAAAGATGGGTTAATTTTCTTTAATCTATCACGGAGGTCCCTTTTTCTAACAGGATTATTGAGACCGCGTGTGTTCCAGATAAATATACTCATGGATCAAGATTGGGTATGCGTACCTCCTGCCCCTTGTATACGGGAGCTTCTACGCTGAACTACGCCAGGGGGTATGTGCGCAGCTGTTTTCTGAGTGCCCTTTGCATCCTCCTTCACTCTGGCCTCCTCTAGCTCATCAACCCAATCTAGATTTAAATATGTCAACTCTGATGGTATAATATCTGTATCCATATCGCTGTCAACATCAATTAAAGAAGCTTTCGACAACATTTCAGACTGGGTATGGGTTTCTTTAACGCACTGTTCTTCAATAGGACCCAGTGATGCATTATGTTGAGTCATACTGGAGGGAACATGCGCAACATGTGGAACCTCCAAGCTTTCGGAAGTGACCTGCTCTTTGACTTGAGCCCCCAGTTCCGTAGTGGCACTACCTTTATCTTGATTCTCTGTGAAAACAACTCCTATATTTCCATCACCACAGGGAACCTCATTATTTATACCCACTGTAATATGGTTCAATTCCGATATAGAAGTAGATCCCTCGCCATCCAAGCTGCTTTTCGTTGTTGGTTCCGGGTTCCGGGTTTTGGATTGAAGAGAGAGAGAGAGAGAGAGAGAGAGAGAGAGAGAGAGAGAGATATATATATATATATATATATATATATATATATATATATATATATATATATATATATATATCCTCAAAATACCCCAGAGCTTCCTTATTTGCCCGTCTAGTGGATAAATGCAAAAAAAGATTATCGGGATGGTCCTCCACTTTACTCTCCATTTCAGGGAAAATTGAATTGGTCCGCTCAATAATCTACGGTATGGTGGCTTTCTGGATGCAAGCTTACTACTTCCCGCCAACTGTTATAAGATCTATTAATGCAGCTTGCAGAAAATTCATCTGGGGTAAACTCAATAATTGGTCCTGGAAGGATATTTGTTTGCCCAAAAACTAAGGAGGTGTTGGCTTGAGACATTTGGCCGATATGAATTCTGCCTCTGGAATTCGCCTTACCTGGAGAGCCCTCTCATATAAAGGCCTTTGGGCACAATATATGCGTAAACACTATGATGCAATCGACAGTAATTTCTATATGACAAAGCCCAAGTCAACTGATTCCGGAACTTGGAAACACATTCTCAGATGCCGCCATATATCACATCGGGTAATCAAACGAAGTGTTAAAGATGGTACAACAACTTCTTATTGGTTTGATAATTGGCACCCACTTGGACCTCTCCATCTACTGCAAGCCCCTCTTCCAGGAACTGAAAACGCTCAGGTATGCGACTTTTGGACTGATGCGGGATGGAGGGATGTACCGGCAACAAATTGGTTTTTGCCGCAGCTTCTCCAGATCAGACTGGTTCCGGGGTGTGATGTCTGGAGCTGGTCTAAGGATGCGGCCTGCACTTTTCGGAAATGCTGGGAAGCCGCAAGAAGTCCAGGGCCGAAGTTCCCCTACTTCAGCCTAGTCTGGTTCGATCGTCATGTCCCTAAGATGTCTATGACTTTGCTGCGTGCAATCCGAGGTAAATTACCAACAAAAGATTCTCTCTATAAGCTTGGGATCATTAGTAACCAGTTATGTGACCTGTGCAAGGACAATGTTATTGAAAGCATTGGCCACTTATTCTTTGAATGTGAGTTCACTAGGTACATTTTGAGTAGAAGCTTGCTAAAATTGGATTACACTGGTGCAGTCCCAACCTCTATTAATGGTGTTTGTGATCTCTTCATTAGCCGATTCAATAAGAAGGACCAGTTGGGAGTGATGGCGAAGTTAGTTCTATCGGCTATGGTCTGGCACATTTGGAAAGAGCGTAATAAACGGATTTTTGAGGAAAAAGCAACACAAAAAATTATAATATTTGATGAGATTGCTTCTGTGGTGAAGATAAATCTTCAGAATATGGATCTTGATGGTGTATCTGATGACATCCCATTTGCTAACTGGGGACTTTTTGCGAGATGACCTTTTGTTCTTTTCTGTAATACTTGTATTTTAGTTTTGCCATTCAGCTGGTTCTTGTAGGGTGTGTGTGGTAGTGGGTGACGGCGCTTGTGCCCTCTCCCCCCTCCACATGCAACCTGCACATTACTAGTTGGAATGCTGATCATGTACAGAAAAGAGACTTTGTTTTTTAATAAAGACTAACTATTACTCGTCATATATATATATATATATATATATATATATATATATATATATATATTCTATAAAACATGAAGATTTTGAATTTTGTCCTACGTGTCAAGCTTTGTCCTACGTGGCAAGCTGACTAGGACATCTGCATGCTGACTAGGACAAAATAAATTTTGGGGATAAGCTTTTGAATTTTCGTTTTGAATTTGAAAAGGATGAGTTGGGGGGAAAACAAAACTCAAACGGCTGCCTCATTGGGAGAATCGAAAATTTTTCAGGGGAAACACAACCCGTTGCCTCCAAAACTATGAGGGGAACTCAAAATTAAGGAGGGGATCCAAAATTCTGCATCAAAGCCGAAGCCGCACCCTTAGAAACCCCTCAAAGCCTCACACTTTACTCAACCCTCAACCTGTAACATATACAAAGGAGATCGACAGAGGATCAAAAAGAGGAGAAGATGGTGTTTGATATTAAATTGGAGAAGTTCGAGGCTGCAGCAAAGGTGGTGAGTACGTTTACTGATTTAGGGTTGAAGGAGGCGAAAGAGTTGGTGGAGAAGGCGTCGATTGTGTTAAAAAAGGGGGTGTTGAAGGGAGAGGCCGAGGGAATCAAAACCAAGTTAAAGGAAATCAGTGATGATGCGGTTTTGGAGTGAAAAATGTGAATCCTCTGGTTTTATTTTTGTATCATAATTATATGTCATTACTGCTAGACCTCTTACCATTACTCATAGCTTGACAATAGCTGCTCATAGGCACATCCGATGGTGGGATTAAAGCTTGGAATGTTGATTCTAAGAGAGTTGTATGTGATGTCAGTACAACCCAAGAGTTTCCCAGGTTCTTTTAGTGCCTTGCTTCGAGTATTGTGGACTGCAGTGTTGTGGGCTGCAGTGTTGTGGGCTTGAAGTGTAGTCAAGTGGATCCAATTTTTTTCTCTGCATATGCATCTAAAAGGTATCATTACTACTCTTATAATTTCCATGAAGGATGATTTATCGATTTAAGACATTTCGGCCTTTGAAACTTCATCTAAAATGTGAATCCAAAACTCTTTAAGTTTCAATTGATTCCATTTCTAACTCGATAAAGAACAAAAATGCTGACGAGATACTAGATACAAGCTGGATTAGCTGATACATCTTCCACATATATTTAGGCCTTTAAATTGATTCCATTTCTAATCTTGAAAATTGTAGTATTTGACTCTTTCATGTAATCATCAATCAAATTTCATATTCAGTGTTGAACCCAAAGAAATAGGATTATACATCAACATAAATTATTGTGTTTCTTTTTTATCAATAAATACGCAGAACATAAATATGCAGTGTTGTCAACATAAATACACAAAAATGGAGCACTATGTGGCATATGAAATGTGCATTGCTGAATGCATGAAAGAGTCATATACTACAATTTTCGATTGCCTATTTCTTTGGTTCAACACTGAATATGAAATGTTACTGCAGATTTTTGTGCACTGCAGATTTCTTATTTTTGGGTTCAAAACTGCAGATTTTTGTGCACATTTCATATTCAGTGATAAAAATTTTTGAACGTTAAAACATCTATAATCCTATTTCTTTGGGTTCAACACGGCATATTTATGTTGACGGTACAACTCCCAATACATGATTTGGTTTTTGAACACTAAAAACCTATATATTCATATTTATTTGGTTTTTGAACACTAAAAACCTATATATTCAACACGGCATATTTATGGCATGACTTCTCTCCCATCAAGGTGAGTATAGAACTCTTTACTTTGTTGAGAACAAAACTCTTTACTCTCTCTCACTCTCTCATAGGGAGGTATGGCCTACACATTTTTTATCGGAAAAAAATAGATTAGGATGTTCTCCATCAACGAAATTGGTAAGGTATGGAGTAGGCAAAATAACAAATTGATTCTCTTTCTTATTTCAAATTTCAGTCAGATGTTGTTTCAATTTCTTAAGCACATGAATCTATGTTAATTTTTCATGATCAGAGATGACTGAATGCATGTTTTTTCTCATGTTTAGTATATACATGAAATTGGATAATAATTGTTTGAAGGAATTTTCAGTGGAAATTTCGAAGAAATCGAGTGGAATTCTCCTGATCGGTCTCAGTTTTGGAGGTTTTAAGGGAAAAACGCTTGCACCGGTAAGGTCACCGGTGGCGGTATTGGAGAGAGAATAAGGGGAAGAAGAAGGGGATGATAGCAAAGTATCTGATGATTCAGTGGAGGAGGAGGAAGTAGCTTAATGAATTTCTTCTGAATCGCTCTTATGAATTTTTTGATGAATTTTGCTATTTGGGTCTCATTCTTTTGTTAAATTTGGTAGATTTTGATCATTTAACATTTGGATTAAAATTTGTTATTTATGATTAATCCAAAGTTCTGCCAAATTTGGGCTACATGTATAGAATTTGTGGTCAGAAGTGAAATTTTTTATGTAGATTGTCATGATTTCTACTTAATTTTGGCATTGACATCTTCATGTGCAGGGTTTATTTGTTTGGAGACTGGGTTGCTCCCTCGCGTTTTCTCACCACTGATTCGACGAAGCGCCCGATATCATGAAACAATTGCATCTGCAAGCGATGCCATCAACGTCACCGACGATGTCATCCGTGGAACCGAGGTAATATTGAGAATTGGATGGATTTTCCCTTTTGGGTTGCATTTTGTCCCTTTGAGAATTGGATGGATTTTGCTGACGATGGATGAAATATAAGCATTAAGGTTCATTTGTTTGCAGCCGTGGGTTGCGCCCTTGCTTTTTCTCTTTGCCGATTCGACGAAGCTCCCAAAATCATGAAACAATCGCATCAACAAGCGATGCCATCAACGTCCTCGACGAGGTCGACAATGATCATTGACGAGGTAATATTGAGAATTGGATGGACTTTTTTCTTTTGGGTTTCATTTTGTACATTTTAGAATTGGATGGATGAAATATAAGCATTGATGCATGATTTGATTGCTTGATGGTAAAATTTAAGCATTATAAGGGTGCATGGTTAATTTGTTTGCAGACGTTGTATACACATTTTAATTGTGGAATCTTCAATGTTAATTGTTTGATGGTTCGTCCTTTTCTGGGTTCAATTGTTTTAATAAATGATCAATGTAATCTGGGTTAAACTATCATCATATTTAAAAAATATGGATCCAAATTTTTAAATTTTTGCGGGTTCAGCTTTTTCCGACTCCGATGGCAGCTGAATGTGTAGATGACAAAGCAAAGGGGGCTAAAACCCCAATTTTAGAAATATTAGCTGTTATTACTTTGAGTATTCTGGAATCTGTAGGTCGAAGAAATCTCCCAGTAGATCTCATGTGCTCACCCATTATAAGGTATTGACTGAATCTGTTTAATTTGAGTTTTTGAAAAAAAAATCATAATGTAGTTATGGTAGCAGTAAACTCTCAGGACATTGTTATGTGAAGCTCAGGACATTGTTTACTCCATTTAAACTCTCAGTATAATTGAAAATGTCGTGATTATTGGCATGGTTATGAAATGCACTTGAGTCCTTTTTACTAATTTTAAAATGTAAATTCAGGACGAAGTTGAAGAAGAAAAAGCTGGTAAAATTGATTCAGAAATGGACGTGGGAAAGAATGAATACATTTGCGAAGAATGTGGTGAAAGCTTAACTGAAACAACACATGACGAGTCACTCTTTTGAGGTGATTAATGTTTTTATTTCATTTTATTAAGTTTCCATACACTTTTTTAGCTGTACATCAGTTCTTTTTTGCAAATGCATATTGTTTCACACAATCACTTCACAAGGGAACAATATTATGTTGAACAAAGCAATGTTTGTTTCCATCACATTTGACATAAAATTCAGGTATTGTATATTGTCAACAGCCTTATTTTTTTTTAAACAATCAATTCCTCTAAATGATGTGTTGTCCATGATTATTGAAACTTGCTTCCAAGATGGGCAAACTTTGTTGTATTTTGATTTGTTAACATTGCAGTCCAATAATTCATATTAAATTTCACTTTATGCCATGGTATTAAATAGCAGCCCTTTGTTCTATTTTGAATATCAGCTTTCTCTTCATATTATATAACCATTAGATTATAGTTGCTATAACAATGATGTTAGCTGGGTTCAATTAGCATACACATTTTTCAAATCTGTCCTAGGTTGACTATGATGAATCAATGAATATGATGATATTTTATAAAAATTTGGATGTATAACAGATATATCAAAATGACTTTTATTTGACGTTAAAATGATGTTATCTGGGTTCAATTAGCATACACATTTGGATGTCCGAGACGCAGCTTCTATTTGACTTTGTCATTATGGTTCATACCGTCGGGAAGCAAAGATCGAAGTGCGACCGGAAGGAAATTTTCGATGTGGTCGGTTTCAAAGGCTACAAAATTCTACCAGTTCTTGGCTTGCGGTCAGTTATAGAGGTTTATCGTTAGCTATTGGGTTTGTGTAGGGATACTCATAAACGCAGACTTATGATTCGATGAATATCACGACTTGAGGACGACGGAGTGGCATTTGAATTATATGATGAACTTCTCCTCTGTCTTGCATTTGGGGAAAAGAATTTCATTTTTGCCTTGCAGTTCACTAATTGTAATTTTTTTGTTCTCAACTTAAGCTAAACTCATGGATTTAGCAACGACAAATTTTTTCATTGTTTTTAAAAAAATCTGTTTTCACTAAATTTAAAGAAATCAACAAATTTAAAGATGAAATTAGAGTAGAATCTGATAGTTTCATTGGTTTTCCAGCAGGTACATTCTCAAATTGATTTATTCTGGACTTGATTTCGCAAGATTTCGCAAGATTTTAAAGCTTCATAACTATTTCCTCGCAAGGTTATGACTTGATTTTACAAGATGAAGCAATATCTTAAATGAACCACCTCCTTCCTCGCAAGATTTCGCAACAAGCGCCATTCGGTTTGTGTTCTCAACTTGATCTAAACTCATGGGTATTCTCAATTTGTTTTTATGTTCGGTTTGTGCCCCCAAAATTTGTTCTCAACTTGCGCTAAACTCATTGATTTAGCAACGACAAATTTTTTTCATTGTTTTTAAAAAAAATCTGATATAACTAAATTTAAAGAAATCAACAGATTTAAAGATGAAATTATAGTAGAATCTGATAGTTTCATTGTTTTCCAGCAGGTACATTCTCAAATTGATTTATTCTCGACTTGATTTTGCAAGATTTTGCAAGATCTTAAAGCTTCATAACTATTTCCTTGCAAGGTTATGACTTGATTTCGCTAGATGTAGCAATATCTTAAATGAACCGCCTCCTTCCTCGCAATATTTCACAATAAGCGTCATTTTGGTTGTGTTCTCAACTTGATCTAAACTCATGTGTATTCTCAATTTGTTTTTATGTCCGGTTTGTGTCCCCAAAATTCGTTCTCAACTTGAGCTATACTCATGAATTTAGCAACGACAAATTTTTTCATTGTTTTAAAAAAAATCCGATATAACTAAATTTAAAGAAATCAACAGATTTAAAGTTGAAATTTTAGTAAAATCTGATAGTTTCATTGTTTTTCCAGCAGGTACATTCTCAAATTGATTTTTCATTCTCAAATTTTTCATTGAAGATATTTAATATGTTCAGTTGGTATTATATGATATTTAATTTGTACTAAATCAAACTCATTTTTGGACAAACAAGGATCCGAGACCTAATGAAATTAATCTTTTGCTGCCTCGCATGGACGAAACAAGTGAAGTTTGGACAATTTTCCAGGGCAATGACTAGACTGAATTTGAACTGTTTAGCTTGATGCATTCATTTTTCTCAATTGGGTTTTGCCATCATTTGGTTTTTCTCGTGATGATTACTGATGATTTTGGTTTTGTCGAATCAGACTTATCCATGATGTGAAGAGACTGAGGACCACGGTGAAAGATTGATTGATGCCGTAAGCAGCAATGTCCAGATATCTGTATATGGCATTTGCATATAAAGATTCTTAAGGATTTGTGATATTGTGCATCATGCTGCTTGATTGGCACTATTGAGCTTCTTTTTTTGTACAGGCTTGCTGTTGCGTCCATACAAGGGTTATTGAGGAGGATATACAAAGTGTAAGAGCCTGTTAAGCTCGGAAATGCGGTAAGATAGCCATTTTCCTGAAAAGAAGTAAGATTAGCTTAAGCATGTCTGAAAGTATGATAATTTGTTCCTTTTCTTGCATCGTAGGTGTGTGAACTGGAGGTATGTGCATTGGAGGTTCTTGGAGGTTTACAAGTGTCATGTTAAAAACTATTGCATGCGTTGAATCTTGATGAACATAAGGACAAACAATCTGCTGCGGCCTGACCATGACGTATTAACTAGATTGGATACATTTTTTTGCCAAGATAGGATGTAACATACCGTGATCAGCAAGAAAGAAACTAATAGACTATTATCAGTGTATTTTTGGCCAAGCATGGTTGTATTGACGCCAAAGACCTAACCTGGGATCTGATGGAAAACTGGAGTGTTTGATTCGGATCAGCGTATCAGTGCACTTAGGCATTCCATCTTTTAATTTTTTTCATTTCAGATGAGATCAGTGAATGTGATGAGTGTCTGAGAAAGCATGAGTGAAACTTTGTGTTGTCATTATTTTTTTGCCAAGAAATGGAATGTTTCTGCAGCAATGATGTGCCCTTCATATTTCTGTTCTATGGTTATTTATTTTTTTTGTTTTTTTGATAAAAAATGAGATGCCTTTAGGTGGATCATGAAATTTTTGTTCGTTGTTTGTCTCTGTGTGTTATGAGGCAGACCATGATATGTCGATCATGGAGTTATATATTCTCCTCAGAAATATTTGGTCGGGTATTTCTGCGGGAACCACACAGTGTTAGCAATTCTTTTTTATTTTTCTTTCTCTGTGGGTGAGTTATTAGTTAAATATTTTATATTAGATTAATTATGTAGTTATTATATATTAGCAGTAAACAATGTCTCACCTTTAAAAAATATTAAGTAATTTATCTTATGCTTCTTAATATTAATATTTTTATATGTAGGTATAAATACATATTTTAAAATATTTTAAAATATTTTATATGTTATGTATAGATTGTGGGATGACGTTGGGGTTGTAGACATAGTTGTTGTCGTCGTTGGAGTTGTTGTTATAAGATGGAGTTGTCGTTATTAGATGGAGTTAGGTGACAGAACTAATTATTGTTTTCATAATAGAGTTAGGTTACTCAAATAATATTGTCTAAACAATGGGGAAGGAACTAAAATTTTTATGGTAACTATAATTTCCTAACAATCAATTTTTTATAGTAATAAATTCTCAGGAAAACTAAATTTTAGGAGAATTAAAATCTTCGGAAAGTGAAAATTTAGCGAGGAAACCGTAAATTTTCGTAGCAGAACTAAAGTTGGAGGATACTAAATTTTGGAAAGAACTAAGATTTTTGGGAGGAACTAAATTCCCTGTGATGAGCTAAATTTTCAGGGGAACAAAGAATTTGAGGGGTGATATCTTAACTGAACCATGCCCTATGGATACAGTTATGACCAACTTTTGGGGTAATAAATTATCAAGAAAAAACAAATTTTGGAAGCACTAAAATTTTTGAAAAGTGAAATGTTAGTCGGGAAAACCTAAAATTTTAGACCGGAACTAAATTTAAAGGGTACTTAATTTTTAGAGGAACTAAAATTTTTGGTATGAACTAAATTCCCAGGGATGAGCTAAATTTTTGGGGGGGAATATCTTAAACGAACCGTGCCCTATGGGCACGGGTTATGACTAGTATATATATAAAGAGAAAACAAAATCTTAGATCGCCCGTCAGAGCCAACAAAATCAAACATGCCACACGAGGCCAGCTTGCGACAAAACACAACACTAAACCAAGGAATATGAGTCCAAACAAGTGTCGTGGGTCCACGCGGTGAAGCACGAGTGAGTGTCGTCATGTGCTAGCAGACGGTGTCACTAGCTACATTGTGCAGTAAAGCTCCATATACACATACCCAAGGAATGACCCAAATATCGATTCGATTCAAAATTGCGGTGAATAGTAGCTCAAGCGTACATAAGAAGAGTATAAGAATAGAAGCGTATCATACATTGGGGACTCCACAGCTAGGGACTAGGAAATCACCCCACTATCGCCTAGATAACCGCTAGAAAGATCCTATGCCAAGTGTTTTCGAAAACGATGGAGGTTGAGAAGGTGTAGAGTAGAACACTCGGTGCAAATTCTCGCCTTCCCTTTATTCTCGGTAGATAGGAAAAATATTCACACTGGAATTTTTTTGGTTTTTGGGTATTTGTATTTTTTTTTGGATTTTTGGCTATACATATTTTTTTTCTTTTCTTTTCCTTTTTGGGTTTCTCTTTTATCTCTCTTTTTCTTTTTTGGATTTTTGGATTTTTTGGCTATACATTTATATACTCTCCCAAGTGGGAGAACGGTACACGCCAAGGGGATTTGCAACAAGTAAAACAAAAAAGAAATCGGAATCTAAACACTTGGGCAAAGGAGATATTTCTCTCAAATCAGAGCATAAGCTAAATGGGTTATCCTAGTCCTATTTGTGGAATCCCAACACAAGCGAATTGAAGTATACAATATATATATATATATATATATATATATATATATATATATATATATATATATATATATATATATATATATATTCCATGCATATAGAAGCAGACAGTAGAAGCAAATACCGCATATTCAAATCGAAGCATGATAATCTAGGGGTCAACCAAGGACAGGCATATAAATCAACATCACAAAGTAGAAGCACACTAACTAGCTAGTCACGACACACGACTCACACAAAAGCAAAGTGAACCCACGAAGCATGAAATGCAATAGGACTCAGCTTCCCAGGGTTAGTGAAAGTGATAATCGTAACTGTGCTATGTGTGTGTGTGTGTGTGTGTGTGTGTGTGTGTGTGTGTGTGTGTGTGGGGTTTTGAGTCAATTCATCATATGGGGTCATCTCTAGGAGAGGGAGAATAAAAAAAAGAAAGAAAAAGAAAAACACGATGAAAACGACTAAAAACGAAGAAAAAGACACAACTGACGCACACAGTCGACTCCCCCAAGCTGAAACTTGCATTGCCTTCAATGCAATAATAGTGAATACGGTAGGGCAATGATAATGGGGGGGTACGCACCGACTCAAAAATAATGAAAAACATGGAAAACACACAAACGAAATAGAAAAAAAAGAAGGAAGAAGAAACACAGAAAATAAAAGATAGAAAACACATCCACATGACACATATAAACATGAACACCCCAAAGAAGTCACGCGACAACACACATTAAAATCAATTTCCCCCAAGCTGAACATGACAAAGCTAGCAATATGATATGATCAACGGTGATGCAGAAATATGATAGGGGGAAGATTGGAAAAGAAAAAGAAAGAGTTCAAAATACAGGAGAGGAACTGTCCTCTTCCTCCTCGGAATAGTCTGGAGGGGTGGGGGCTGGAGAGGTGATGGGTGTGCAGAGAAGTGGAGAGAGGAGTGGGTGGATGGGTGCATGGGTGGTGTGGATAATGGGTGGGGTGGTGGTGATAATGGCAAGTGGGAGAGAGACGGTGGCCAATGAAGTAGGTGAGGGAAGTGATCTCGAGCGCACTGGTAATTTCTTGCGGTGGGTGTATGCTGTGATGGAAGTGGATGGTGGGAGTGATGGGTCGATGGAAGTGGTCATGGGAGGATCAAAAAGAGTGTGTGGGGACGTAGAAACGGGAATGGAAACGGTGGTTGCGGGAGGTGATGATCGTCGAGGAGGTGAAGGAGGAGGTGAAGGGGGAGGAGTGGGTGGAGGCGGCCCGTGGATGTGAGTAAGAATGCGTAGAATGGAGGACACGTTCCTCTCGAGTGCGAGGAAACGTGGGTGCGAAAAGATAGAAGAGGATGGGTCCGAGGAGGTAGAGGTGGATACGCTAGAGCGCAAAGAAGCTAACTCAGTCTCTAGGGCGAGACAGGCGGAGGTAGCTCGACGAAAAGCAGAAGTAGTGGCCAGACGGATAGTGGAAGTGGTGCCGGCGGCAGTGGTCGTGCCGGTACCGGAGGCGAGGCCTAAGAGGGCCGAAGTGAGAGCCTCAGAAGAAATCAGGACAGAAGCCGGGGTGGCACCACTAGGTCCAGCCCCGGGGTCTCCTCTAGACGCAGGGATGTCCTGCATGCCTAAGTGGGCGGTAGGGGACGGTGGTCGTGGTGCGTCTGTGACGTGTGTTTATATTTTATATATTCACACGTCTTCTTTGTGTTTTTCCGTTGTTTTTCGTTGTCTCGTGCCCATTTTCTTGGGATTTTTAGTTTTATTTCACTTTTTGGTGTTTTTGTGTATTTGTAGGAGATCGCCAATGTAGGGGACATATAACAAAAATATCATGAGTCCCTTGAGCAACGGGAGGAGTCACTTGTGATCTAGGGGGTCAAACGACAAAGATCGCCATTTTTCAGCCCTCACCCGATCAGTGGACACAGCCAACCGATCGGGTGGTGCACGCGTGTCTGACCCGGACGGAAGCTGAAGCGAAGTGAACATCAAACGACCGGTTCGTCGACCGGTTCAAACCAACAGGGCTCTCGCCCAGCTGGAGCCGAATTCCAACCGATCGGGTGATATCTCACCCGATCGGTTCATCTGTAGCCGATTCTTTCAAAAGACGACCCGAAGAACTCAACCGACCGTCCGCTGACCGTGCCAAGTCGATAGAGCTCTCGGCTAATTTTGGGGATATTTCCAACCGATCGGTTGAATGCTCAACCAATCGGGTGACCTTATGCTGCATTTCTCCAAGAGACGACCCGGAGCTGCCAACCGGTCAGACCAAGCGAGCGGGTGAGATTTTGAACGAGATGCTGAAGCGCCGTAGCAGCTCACCCAATCGGTTGATGCTTCAACCGATCGGGTGACGTCGATCTGTATATATAGTTGCCCTAGGTTTCCAAAAACGAGAGCTGTTATTTTTCTGTCTTTTTTCTCCATTTGTGACGGCTGGAATTTTACTGTTTTTTAAGTCTTCTGATCTTTGTGAAACTTTAATATAGTCTTAATAGCATTGCTACTACTTCATTTACATCGTCTGATCATGATTTTTACGGTTGATTCTTGTTTAGATCGCTTTTTAGCCATGATTTGTGTATAGTTCCCAAATCTGAGATTTTGGTGGAAACCCCTTCGTGGGTTCTCCCTAATGCATCCATAGGACTAGGAAATCGATATGGATTAGGAATTTAGAGGTTACACTGGGTGTTTCATTGTCATCGGCGGGAAAAAGACCGCCTTTGACCGTATGGCCAAGAGGGAATAAACTTGGCGGTTGACTCCCTAGCCACAGCTCACGCCCTGAGCGTAGACATTGAATCCTAGCACGTGGGAGTAGTAGGATGAGATGTTCGGAGTTATCGTTGTGAGCTTAGTGCTCCCGGAGTCGGTCGGTGTTAATGGACATGGGAATGCCCACCGACCGAACCCGGGTAGTCCGGCGTATCATCCTGGACATCGACTGGAATATCGGGCCCATGGGACGTTGGTATCACTCTTAAAGGCAACGTCTTACCACTAAAACCCTAATTCCGATCGTTTTCCTATCCGTAGGTCGTAATAGCGAGAACACATAATAGGGTGGAAACCGAAGTCCTAGGTTTCCCTTTTATATTGTCTATCCTCCGTAATTATGTTCCGTGACAAACCATCGATCATTCGGGCTAGCTCACCCGTAGGGTGAACCGGTTCCTCTTAGATACAAGCACAACCACGCCTCCCTGTGTTCAACCCCCAAGCCACACTACAACACCGTACGCTTGCGGTACAAATATTTAAATCTGGTATCCCCTATCCAATTGCACTCTGCATGATTAAAAATCGGGGGACGTCAAGCTTTATGGCACCGTTGCCAGGGAGGCAACGTGCTTGTTTATTTTAGGACCTTTGAACCCTTGAGTCTAGCTCATATCCCTATCTTGAGATAATTTTTGCATTCTACTTTTTCATTTTCATTTTCTATTTCTCTGTTTTTTATCTATTTCCATACCATACTTGCTTCACGGGGTGTTTGTGATTTTTCATGCGCAGGAATACAAGGAGTCTCGACGACTTGATTCCTTTAGACCCGGAAATCAACGCCACCATGAGGCGTCTAAACACAGAAAGAAGAAGAAGGGAAGAAGCTGCAGCCATGGGAGAGAACACTCCTCCCCAGAAATCTCTGATGGAATACTCGATGCCTTCCATCGGGTCCACCTCCTCCATTCAACCTCCGGCTATTGTAGCCCAAAGTTTCGAGCTTAAGCCGTCGCTAGTGACGTGGATCCAGCAGGATCAATTCTCTAGGGCACCCATGGAGATTCCTATTGAACATCTGGACTCCTTCCTCGAGAAGTGTGACACATTCATGATTAATGGTGTCACAACTGAAGCAATCCGTCTGAAGCTATTCCCCTTCTCTCTACAGGATAAAGCCAAACAATGGCTTAGGGGAAAGGATCCGAACACCTTCAATTCCTGGGAGAAGCTCTCGAACACTTTCTTGACTAAGTTCTTTCCCCCGGGAAAGACGATGAAGCTGAGGAGTGAGATCTCCTCCTTCTCCCAGGCCAGCCACGAGTCCCTACATGAAGCTTGGACGAGAAACAAAGGGATGCAACGGAGATGCCCTCATCATGAACTTCCAAAGTGGCAGATTATAAATCTGTTCTATAATGGGTTGAGGGATGACCTAAAATCTTCAATGGACGTCGCGGCTAGGGGGTCCTTCATTTCTAGAAGTGAAGAAGATGCTGGCAACATTTTAGAAAACATGGCATCAAACAATGAGCGGTAGTGCGATGAGCATGCAACACCCAGAACTGGAGGCATTCATAGAGTCTAGGACGTCGACAAGTTGTCTAGCAAATTTGATTTGCTATTGACCCAGATCACAGCGCTTATGGTAGGAGCTGGTGATGCCGGCACCCAACAAGTAGCAGTGGTGGAAGTAGAACTCCTGGGAGACTTCGAGGGTGGTGATATTTCACCACCGGTGGATCAAGCTAGCGCACTTTTCTTCAACCCTACGGGTAATGCACCGTATCCACCACCGACTAGCTCCAATCTGGTTTATTCTCCGACTAACCGGAACCATCCAAATCTTAGCTATCGAGCACCATATCAGCAGCCTCAGCAGCCGCAGCAACAAGTATATCAGTCACCTAGCCAACAGCAGCAGCAGTATCAGCAACAGCAACAGCAGCAGTTTCAGCAACAGCAGCAGCCACATCAAGTATATCATCAGTATCCCCCCAGGAACCAGTAGCCCATGCAGCAGCAGCAGCAGCCATATGGCCAGCAGCGAGTCATCTCCCCGGTTGAGTCCCTCTTGACTCAGTATATCACAAACCAGGAGAAGATCAATTTGAAGCTAGAGATGGGGCAGAGGGCTCTCACCGACCAAGTGACCCAGCTTGGGTTGCAGGTGGAGAACCTTCAAAGGGCTCAAAACCAATTGCCGGGTCAACCGGAAGTGAATCCAAGGGGGCAAATCAGACATTGGCACTAACGCATGATCATGCAAATGTGCCCGTTATCATCTTGAGAAGCGGGACACCAATTCCTACAAGAGTGCCCGCTAAGGAACCGGAAGCTCAGTTGGTCAGTGAGCGACCAATTGAAAAATCAAGTGACGACAGAGCTTCGTCACCAAAGAATACGACTCCAAAGTGAGTCCCTGAAGAAGCGAAGAAGAAGGACGAGGAGGGAAACCTGAGAGTATTTAAGCCCGTTGTGCCTTTTCCACACCGACTTACCAAAGCTAAAATTGATGAAAAATACGGCAAGTTCTTTGTTATGGTCAAGGATCTGAGCTTGTAGATCCCTTTCCTGGAAGCCATAGAGACAATTCCCTCCTACGCGAAATTTTTAAAGGATTTGGTGACGAGGGGTTCCAGAAAGGAAAAGGTCGTTCTCATGGCGAAATGTAGTGCTCTCATCCAGCGAGCGAATCCGACCAAGCTAAACGACCCGGGAATCTTCTCCATTCCTTGTTCAATTGGGGAAGTGAAGATCCATCGGGCGCTCGTGGATTTGGGAGCGAGCGTCAGTCTAATGCCCATGTCACTATACAGGAGGATAGGGATGGGAGACCTAGAGCCCACGGGTATGACACTTCAACTAGCCAATAGATCGGTCAAATATCTTGTGGGAATTGTAGACGACCTGCCAGTCAACGTCAGCAGAGTACATGTGCTGGTAGACTTCGTGGTGATGGATATGCCCGAAGATACTCATACACCCATCATCCTTGGACGGCACTTCATGGCCACAGTTGGCATGCTGATAGATGTGAAGAAAGGGAAGTTATCCCTTAATGTTGGTGACCAGAAGGTCGAGTTTGACTTGGGGTTGTCTATGAAGCACCCTCCAGATAAACCTGGTTGCAATATGCTGGACATTGAAAAAGAAAGAGCTGTGAAAGCTGGGGCCTGGGTAATTCTCTCAAGGAACCCCCCGACAGCTTAGGGGACCTTGAAGAGCATGTCGGTTTGAAGAAGGAAGAAGTTGTTCGGGAAGTGGTTGTCTCACATACGATCCCTCCTGGATTCCAAAAAGTTGCTCTGACAAGGAGAGAGGGGAAAGAGCCCATGGAGCTTACGCTGATGAGATCTGGATCTTAAGAAAAGTGGCGGTCGACGCCAATGTGAGGGAGAAGCCCCCGGATACCATCAACGGAGGTAGGATCATCGAGCAAGTCTACTTATCACCACCGACGATACCAAAGGCCACCGCTCCAACATCTGAAGGAATGCCAAACATTGGGCATCACTCCCGTCCTCCTTGAAAATCATCCACCGGGCATCGAGCAAACGACATTAAACAACAGCGCTTCATGGGAGGCAACCCATGCTTTAAACCCTCATCTTTGTTTTTAGGATTATTTTTAGGTTTATTTTTCTTATTTTGTTGGATAAATTCAGTCACAGAAACTTTCGTCGAGGGAGGATATTTGTGAACTTTTGCAGGAAATAAGCCCCCAACCGATCGGTTGACCCCTCAACCGATCGTGTGGGACGTATCAGACAATGGCCTATATCTGATCTTCAGCGAACCAGTCGGGTGGAACAAGCAGAAACCGAGTGGCAGATCGTGTAAGAAGAGATAAACTCTCGGAATTTTTTGGGATTAAATCAACCGATCGGTTGATAGAAGCAGTGGTCGTGTGGCCGTCCGGGTGAAGTGCACAGAACTCTCGGGAAAATCATGAAGCGGCCAACCGATCAGTTGAAATCTCAACCGATCGGTTCGCCTGTAGCCATTTTTCAACAAATTTTTCGAAAACTTGCCCAACCCGATCGGGTGGCCTAAACCCCTATAAATACCCCTCGTTTCGCCCGACTCGTTTTCTTCACCTGACTTCGATTTCTCCTCCGCCGTTTTGACTTCTCCAAGCCCCAACCGGCCACGTTCTTCCCTCAACCGACCACCAATCCCCCTCAATCGATCTCTCCACATCCTCCTTCCTTCTCTCCATCAATCCCTCTCTCTCCTCCATCCCTATCCAAGCCCTAATTTTCGCCCGACCACCCCCTATTTCGAAAAAATTGTTGAAGAGACGTGCCGTGGCTTCACACTCCCATCATTTGCACAGCGTTGGGTGATTTGCGAGCAAGGATTCACTATGATACTGGGTAACTTTGCTCCTTAGCTCCATTTTCAATTTTGCCCTATTACTATATTTTTGCTCAATTACCATTGATTGTGTGCATTTGTCATATCTCGCATTCACTTGCATCACACACTATCATGGCTAGGGAAAAAGATAAGGGTAAGGGTATCATGCATGAGGAGCAACCGTCTCGCAAGAGACGGAAGTCCACACGTCCTCCTTTCTAACGTCCTCCTCCTACACTGCCCACACAGCCCCAACCCCAACCTATCATCCCTCCTGAGGACCCAATGTTGGGCCTGCATGGTTACCTTTTTCTGAGTCTTGAACAAAAAGATTTTTATCTTAGACTCGACGCACGTTCGCACCTCTCCACCAAGTTTGCACACGCACAAACGCTTATCGATCTCGGAGTTTTCTCCGAAGTGGATACCCTCTTTGCCAACTTAGGATGGTTAGCTTTCTTGAACGCCCACGCGGCGCCCTACCCCGCTCTCACTCTAGAATTTCTATCATCTCTCCGTAGTGAGTCGGGATCGATCGTCGATTTCCGGGTCCGAAGCAAATCTATCCGCACCCACCTGAATACTATTAATGACATTTTCGGATTCCCCATTCTTGGGGACGACGCCATCCGTCCCTATAGATATCACCTTGATTTCGACGTCGATCAATTTTGGTTCCGCATCACCCTCCACGACCACTATCCCCGAGGTAAGGCCAAGGCCTCCTCCATCATTCACCCCGTGTTTCGTCTGTTCCATCGAATCATATCTTGCACGTTCTTCCCCAGGGATGAGTCTAGGACGGTGACTATCCCTGATCTTTTCATTTTGTGGGCCATGACATTTGATTTTATTCGTGGTGACGATGGGATCGCCTTCGAGGCGATCCCGTCTCGAAGGTGATGCTTTGATTTTATTCGTGGTGACGACGGGATCGCCTCCTCCATCATTCACCCCGTGTTTCGTCTGTCCCATCGAATCATATCTTGCACGTTCTTCCCCAGGGATGAGTCTGGGACGGTGACTATCCCTGATCTTTTCATTTTGTGGGCCATGACATTTGATTTTATTCGTGGTGACGACGGGATCGCCTTCGAGGCCCCTTGCATCCATATTCATCCTGGTGCTTGGCTTATTCACAAGCTTCTTGAGATTAGCTGCGTCTGTAAGGGCAAATACTGCTACGGGGGCCTCATTACTATCATAGCTTCATATCCCCAGTTTAATATCGTCATCCCCAGAGATTTCCCTTCTGCCCCACGACCCACACATATAGATTTTGATGTCCTGCGGCACATGCACATGATCAAGCCCCGCCCCGACGGCCGTTTCACTTTTTACTACGGACACCCCCTGCTCCTTATACCATTCTGCCCAACCCTGCTCGTATGACTATCGTTCTAATGGCAGATTGGACATTTCCTCCCGACCCAGAGTTTCTGGGGGGGTTACGTCTTCCGTTCCTTCCCCGGGCGCACACATATCACCTCCCCCTTGTCGCCCACTTAGGCGAGCAGGATATCCCTGTGTTCCGCGGAGACTCCGGGGCTGGCCCCAGTCATACCACCCCAGCTTCTGTCCCTATCACTTCTGAGGATCTGACTGAGGCCTTCTTAGGCCTAGCCTCTGGTGCCGGCATGACCACTGCCGCTGGCACCACTTCTACTTCCCGTCTCGCCCCTACTTCATCCGTTCGCCGAGCCTCCTCCGCTCGCCTCACTCTCGAGGCTGAGCTAGCTTCACTGCGTGCTCGCGCTTCATCATCTGCCCCCTCAGACCCATCCTCTTCGATCTTCTCACACCCACGTTTCCTCACACTAGAGAGAAACGTGTCCACCATTCTCCGCCACCTCACTCACATTTTTGGTCCCCCTCCACCCACTCCTCCCACCTCACCACGATCTTCACCTCCACCATCACATTCATCACCACATCCATCACCCCCTAGGTGACCATCCCCTCCCCCCCACCATCTCCATTCCTCCACTTCACCCCCACTCACGACCACCTCCGTCGATCCCACAGATCCACCGCCCTCCACTTCCGTCACCCCATACGTGAGCTGTAAGAAACTGCAGGTGCGTTCGTGATCACTTCCCCCACCATCCTCTCCCGTCTCCATATCTACCCCATCTACCACCGCATTGGTCGCCATTTCCCTTCCACTCACCATCATCACCACCACACCACCCATCGTCCACACTTCTACACCCATCCACACACATCCTGCACCCCTTTCCCCACTTCTCCGCACACCCCCCACCTCTCCCCTCCGCACCCCTCCATCTTCTGCCGAGGAGGACGAGGACGATTCCTCTCCTGCTTTTTGGTTTCTTTTTCTTCTTCGATCTTCCCCCTTGCATATTTCTGCATCTTCATGATCATATCTTATTGCTAGCACTATCATGTCCAGCTTGGGGGAATTCGAATGTTGTGTGTTTTGTCGTGTTTTTCGTTGTGGTGTGCTTGTTTATATATGTCGTGTGATGTGATTTTTTATCTTTTATTTTCGGTTTTTCTTTTTCCTCTTTCTTTATTTTTCAGTTCCGTATGTGTGTTTTTCTCGTTTTTTTATTCTCTTTATGTCAGTGCGTATCCCCCCCCCATTTTCATTGCCCTCCCGTATTTACTTTTATTGCATTGAGGGCAATGCAAGTTTTAGCTTGGGGGAGTCGCACTTCTTACGTATTTGTGTCTTTTTCTTCGTTTTTGAGTCATTTTCTCCGTGGTTTTCTTTTTCTTTCTTTCATGTCGCATGTGTCGGGATTCCACAATTAGGACTAGGATAACCCATTTTAGCCTATGCTCTGATTAGCGAAATATCTCCCTTGCCCAAGTGTTTAGAATCCGATATTTTTTATTTTTACTTGGTGCAAATCCTCTCGTCGTGTACCGTTCCCCCACTTGGGAGAGTACCCACTTGTATATACCCCAAAATCAAAAAAAAGAAAAGAAAAACCCAAAAAAAGGAAAAGAAAAGAAAAAAGAAAAAAAATACAAATACCTAAAACCAAAAAAAATTGTGTGTGAATATTTCCCTACCTATCGAGAATAAAGGGAAGGCGAGAATTTGCACCGAGTGTTCTTCTCCACATCATCTCAACCCCCATCGCTTTCGAAAACACTTGGAATAGGAAATTTCTAGCTATTATCTGGGCGATAGTGTGGTGATGTCCAAGTCCCTAGCTGTGGAGTCCCTGACACATGATACGTTTCTATTCTCATACTCTTCTCATGCATGCGTGAGCCACATATTCGCCGCTTATTCCAAATCGAATCGATATTTGGGTCATTTCTTGGATTTGTGTATATGGAGCTTATTGCATGATGTAGATAGTGACACCGACTGCTAGCACATGACCACACTCACTCGCGCTTCATGGCATGGGCCCACGGCACTTGTCTGGACTCGTTTTCTTTGGTTTAGTGTGGTGATTTGTCGTTTGCTTGCTTGGTGTGTCGTTTTTGATTTTGTTGGCCCTGACGGGCGATTTAGGATTTAGAGTTCTCTTTTTCTCTTTTTCTCTCTATTTTCTCCCCCCGAGCTCCCACTCTCACTCGTCTTCCTCGAGGACGAGGAAGGGTTCAGCTTGGGGGATTTTGACGTGTGTGTATGTTTATATATCCACGCACGTCTTCTTTGTGTTTTTCCGCTATTTTTCGTCGTCTCGTATCCATTTTCTCGTGTTTTCTCGGTTTCTTTCACTTTTTCGTGTTTTTGTGTGTTTACAGGAGTTTTCCAGTATATGGGACATATAACGAAGATATCGTAAGTCCCCGGAGCAACGGGAGGAGTCATGCGTGATCCAGTGGGTCAGACGACGAAGATCGCCATCTTTCAGCCCCCACCCGATCGGTTGGACACAGTCAACCGATCGGGTGGTGCACGCGTGCACCACCCAGACAGCAGCTGAAGCTACGAGAGCATCAACCGACCGATTCGGAGACCGGTTCAGCCCGACTAATATCTCGGGAATTTGAAGCTGAACTCCAACCGATCGGGTGACCATCACCCGATCGGTTCACATGTAGCCAATTTCCCCAAGAGATGGCCCGGAGAGCTCACACGATCCCCTGCAGACCGTGCCAAAACGTCCGAAGTTTCTGTCTTTTGGGCAACAATTCCAACCGATCGGTTGATTTATCAACCGATCGGTTCACCCGATAACGCCAAGATCCAAACGGCTAGAAGCTTCCGCCAACCGACCGTGTCGCCTAACCGGGTGAAGTCCTAAAGATCGCTGCCAAAGTTCACAGCAGGTCACCCCAACGGGTGATTCTTCACCCGATCAGGTGACGTCGTTTTCTATATATAGAAGCCCTAGGTTTCCAGAAATGAGAGAGTTGTATTTTTTATTGTTTTTTCTCTCTTGCGACGGCTGGAATTTATTTGATATTTGTAAGTTGTCTGATCTTTACCAAACTTTAATATAGTGTTATTTGCATTGCTCTTACCACTTTTCAATTGCCGGGTCATGTTTTTAACGGTCGATTTTTATTTAGATTGCTTTTTACCTAAAATGTGTTAGTAGTTTCCCAATCTAGAATTTTGGTGGAAACCCCTTCGTGGGTTCTCCCTAATGCGTCCATAGGACTAGGAAATCGATAGGGATTAGGAATCTATCGGTTACGCGGGGTGTTTCATTGTCATCGGCGGGAAAAAGACCGCCTTTGACCGTTGGGCCAATGGGGAATAAACTTGGCGGTTGACTCCCTAGCCATAGCTCACACCCTTAGTGTAGACATCGAATCCTAGCGCATGGAAACTGTAGGATGAGATGTTGGGAGTTATTGTTGCGAGCTTAGTGCTCCCGGAGTTGGTCAGTGTTAATGGACATGGGAATGCCCACTGACCGAACCCGGGAAGTCCGGCTTATCATCCTGGGCACCGACCGGAATATCGGGCCCATGGGACGCTTGTATCACTCATAGAGGCAACGTCTCACCAATAGACCCTAATTCTGATCGTCATCCTATCTGTCGGCCGTATTATCGAGAGTCACATGATAGGGTGGAAACCGAAGTCCCAGGTTTCCTTCATTATTGTTTAACCCCTTACCTACGATTTGTGACAAACCATCATTCAATTCAGGCTAGCTCACCCATAGGGTGAATCGGTTCCTATCTTACACAAGCACAACCACGCCTCCCTGTATTCGACCCCCAAGCCACACTACAACACCGTGCGCTTGCAGTTATAAATATTTAAATCTCACGCCCCCATCACATATTATTATTGCACACTTTTGCATGCCACAAACGGAGGGGACGTCAAGTTCTTCCGATGAAAACCCCCATTGCTGAATTTATTCATCAAAAAATAAGAAAAATTATCCTAAAAATAACGACGAAGGTTTAGAACATGGGTTGCCTCCCATGAAGCGCTGTTGTTTAACGTCGTTTGCTCGACGCCCGGTATGTGATTCTCAAGGTGGTTGGTGTGGGTGATGCCCGATGATTGGCATCCCATCAGCTCATAGAGTAGTGGTCCTCGTCAGTGGTAGGGGTTGCAGGTAGACGCTCTCCACGATCCTCCCGCTGGTGGTATCCGGGGGCTTCTCCCTCACGTTGGCATCTACCGCTATTCTTCGAAGTATACGGACTTCCTTAGCAGTGAGCCCCTTAGGCTCTTTTCCCTTGCTCCTCGTCGGAGCAACCTTCTTGAAACCGGGAGGAGTCATCTGTGAGATACACACTCCTCCAGCTGCGTCTTCTTCTTTCACCCCAATTTGCCCTTCAAGGCTCCCCAAGCTATAAGGGGGGTTCCTTGAGAGGATCTCCCAAGCTCCAGCTTCTACTACACTTTCCTCTTCAGCTTCCAGCACATTGCAACTTTGCTCCTCAGATGGATGCTTCATAGATAGCCCCAAAACAAATTCGACCTTCTGGTCGCCCACATTTAGGGACAGCTTCCCTTCCTTCACATCAATAAGCACACCAGCGGTCGCCATGAAGGGCATCCTGAGGATGATCGGGGTGTGATTATCTTCCGGTATGTCCATCACAACAAAATCTACGGGCACATGTATGCATATGATGTTTACCAGTAGGTCGTCCATAATCCCCAGCGGATACTTGACTGATCTGTCTGCAAGTTGATGCGTCATACCGGTGGGTTCAAGGTCCCCCATTCTGATCCTCTTGAATAAAGATAGAGGCATCAGACTGACACTCGCACCCAAATCGACGAGCGCCCGATTGATCTTCACCTCTCCAATCGAACATGGGATAGAGAAGCTCCCTGGGTCCTTGAGTTTTGGCAGGCTCGCTCGCTGAATCAGAGCGCTGCACTCCGTTGTGAGGACGACTTTTTCTTTTCTTGACCCTCTCGTCACTAAGTCCTTCAAGAATTTTGCATAGGACGGGATAGTCTCTATAGCCTCGAGGAAGGGGATCTGCAAGCTTAAGTCTTTGACCATATCAAAGAACTGGCCATATTTCTCATCAATCTTCGCCTTGGCAAGTCGTTGAGGAAACGGCACAACGGGCTTGAAGACTCTCAAGTTCCCCTCTTCGTTCTTCTTCTTCTCTTCCTCAGAGACTCCCTCCGGAGTCATGGTCTTTGATGACGAAGCTCCGTCGTCATTTGCTTTTGCATTTGGTCGCCCATCGACCGATGGAGCTTTGGGCTCTTTAGCGGCCTCCCTAGTAGGAATTTGTGTGCCGCTTCTCAAGACGATAGCGGACACATTTGCATGATCATGCGTTAGCACCAATGTTTGATTCGGCCCCCTGGGATTGACCTCCGGCTGACCCGGCAATTGGCTCTGCGCCCTCTGCAGATTTTCCACTTGCATCCCTAGCTGGGTCACTTGCTCGGTCAAGGTCTTCTGGCCCATCTGCAACTGCAAATTAATCTTCTCATGATTTGTGATATATTGGGTCAAGAGGCTCTCGACCGTGGAGATTACTCGGTGTTGGCCATATGTCTGCTGCTACTACGGGGGCTGCTGGTTCCTCGGGGGATATTGGTGGTACATTTGTTGGGGCTGCTATTGTTGCTGGTACTACTGCTGCTGCTACCGAGGTGGCTGATACAACTGTTGTTGCGGTTGTTGGGGCTACTGATATGGTGCCCTATAGCTCAGGTTGGGGTGGTTTCGGTTATTAGAAGAATAAGCCGGATTTAAGCTAGTCCTTAGTGGATAGGGCATGTTACCCGTCGGGTTGTAGAAAAGTGCACTAGCTTGATACATCGGTGGTGAGATATCAGCACCATCAAAGTCTCCCAGGATTTCTGCTTCCACTGCTGCTACTTGTTGGGTGTTGGCACCACCAGCTCCTACCATAAGTGTCGAGATCTGAGTCGATAGCAAATCGAATTTGCTAGATAATTTGTCGACCTCTTCGACTCTGTGCATTCCACCAGATCTGGGCGTGGCATGGTCATCGCACCACCTCTCATTATTTGATGCCATTTTTTCCAGAATGTTGCCGACATCTTCCTGATTTCTCGACATAAAGGACCCCCCAGCCGCGGCATCCATCGAAGATTTCAGGTCATCCCTCAATCCATTGTAGAACAGATTTATGATCTGCCACTTGGGAAGCTCATGGTGAGGGCATCTCCACGGCATCTCTTTATACCTCATCCAACCTTCGTGCAGGGATTCATGGCTGGTTTGGGAGAAGGAGGAGATCTCGCTCCTCAACTTCATCATCTTTCCCTGGGGAAAGAACTTGTTCAAGAAGGCGTTGGATAGCTTCTCCCAAGTCGTGAAGGTATTGGGGTCCTTTCCCCTTAGCCATTGCCTGGCTTTGTCTCGCAGAGAGAAGGGGAACAACTTGAGCCGAATGGATTCAGTCATGACACAGTTGATCCTGAAGGTGTCACACTTCTCAAGAAAGGAGTCCAGATGCTCAATTGGGCTCTCCATGGGTGCCCCTGAAAATTGATCTTGTTGGATCCACGTCACTAATGACGGATTTAGCTCGAAACTCCCGGCCGTAATAGCCGGAGGTTTGATGCTAGACGTGGACCCGATGGATGGCATCAAGTACTCCAGCAGGGACTTCTGGGGAGGAGTATTCTCTCCCATGGTTTCAGCTTCTTACCTTCTTCTTCTTTCTGTGTTCAGACGCCTCACGGTGGCGTTAATCTCTGGGTCAAGAGGAATCAAGTCATCAGTACTCCTTGTATTCATGCGCATGAAAAATCAACAAACACCCGTGAAGCAAGTATGGTATAGAAACAGATAAAAACAGAAAATAAAGAATAGAAAATAAGAAAATAAAAAAGTAGAATGCGAAAATTATCGTGAGGTGAGAATGTGAACTAGACTCTAGGGTTCACAGGGTCCTAAAAGAAAACAAACACGTTGCCTCCCCCGCAACAGTGCCATAAAGCTTGACGTCCCCTAGATTTGAGCATTCAAGTGCAATTGGATTGGGGATACCAGATTTAAATATTTATAAGCAAGCGCACGGTGTTGTAGTATGGATTGGTGGTCGAACTCAGGGAGGCGTGTGTTGTGCTTACAGTCATAAAGGAACCGGTTCACCCAATGGGTGAGCTAGTCCAAACGATCGGTGGATTGTCACAAAATATGGATACGAAGGATAAACGATATAAAAGGAAACCTAGGAATCTGGTTTCCACCCTATCACGTGCCCCCTCTATTACGACCGACGGATAGGAATTCGATTGGATTCTAGGGTTTAGTGGTGAGACGTTGCCTCTAAGAGTGATACCTGACGTCTCATGGGCCCGATATTCTGGTTTGTGCCCAGGATGATACACTAGGTCTACCAGAGTTCGGTCGGAGGGCATTCCCATGTCCATTAACACCGACCGACTCCGGGAGCATTAAGCTCGCAACGATTACTCCCAACATCCAATCCTGCCGTTCCCACGCGCTAGGATTCAATGTCTACGCTAGGGGTGTGAGCTGTGGCTAGGGAGTCAACCGCCAAGTTTATTCCCCCTTGGCCCGACGGTCAAAGGCGGTCTTTCTCCCACCAATGACAATGAAACACAATGCGTAACCATCTAAATTCCTAAACCCTATCGAAATCCTATTCCTATGGTCGTTCTAGGTAGAACCCGCGTGTAATGCCCTACCAGCTACTGCACAAGTACTAGAGGGGGGGTGAATAGTACTTTAAAATAATAAGGAGTATAATTCCAAATTAAATTGCAAACAACTACCAAATCAATTTGCGGAAGCTTAAATAGAATGACAACACAAAATTAACAATGCTAACAAACGAAGTTAATGGGTTCGGATCCACCCAAGTCTCCCCGACTTGTTCCCGGTGATCCTACGTCCCAACCACCCGGATCCCCTCCGGATACTTGAGTTAGAAACCCTAACTCAAGATTTCCACTATGAATATCTTGTGAAAAACCTTCACAAGATCAAATCATACATGCAATGGCAAAGTGAATCCCACAACCTGGGATCACAATCTTCTCTCACAACCGAGAGAACCAATTAGCAATATTAAAGAGTTTAAATGAAATAAACAATCTTACCACAAAATCCTATACCTTGAGTTTTTCTTACCCAAATGGTGAAATGAAGGATTTGAGGAAGATGAAGTCACCAAGACCTAGCACCAAGGAAATGACCAGCAATCGGTGCCTAGGAATGAGTTGGAGACTTGGATCAAGCAATAGCTTGAAGAGCTCACCAAGAACAAGCTTCTCTCTAGATCTAGAAATGAGAGAGAATGGGTTTCTTGTGAGGAAGAGAGCTTTTGATTAGAGTGAGAATGGCTATCTCTTTTAGAACTCAATGAATCTCTGAATGGAAGCTCTCACCTAGATAGAAATGACCTAGGTTCGTATTTATAGGGTCCCATAAAAACAAGTTAGGTCATTCACCAACGGATAGAAATCTGTGAGACTTAGTCGGTCAAAGAACAATCACTGACCGACTAGTTCATCAACTAGTCGGTCAGCCAAACAACGTGGACCGACTAAGAGTAGATCTGAGAAGAGATAGAATTTCAGACCTAGAAATCTAGTCGGTCCAAGAAGACTGACTGACCGACTAGTTTCACAACTAGTCGGTCAGTCAATGAACGTAGACCGACTAAGAGGCAAAATGACTTAGTCTGAATGCAAAGTGACTTAGTCGGTCCAAGAACAAAAGTTGACCGACTAAATTGTCAACTAGTTGGTCACCAAACGTTCTTAGACCGACTAACGATAAACAGTAGCTTAGGAGAAATTTAGCATGAACAGTAAGTCACAACTAGTCGGTCAAAGAAGCATCACTGACCGACTAGTTCACAAACTAGTCGGTCGGTGAGTCAACGTAGACCGACTAACTGTAAACAGTAAAGTCCAAGAAATTAAGGAATCAAACTAGTCGGTCCAAGAACAGTTGCCGACCGACTAGATCACCATCTAGTCGGTCAGTACTTGTTCTTGTACCAACTAATATGCACATACAAATCCGAATCGAAGCGCGACGCTTCGAGGAAGTTAGAATGAACTTGTGCAAGGATCCTAGAGCTACGAAATGAGCGTAATGAAGATAGAAACGTAAGATATACTCAAGGCTTAACATTCTATATATCGAAGCTAAAAGACTATAAATAAAACCTTAATAAACGGTCTTCGAGAGCTTCGATTGAATCTTCATAACTTCCAAAATGGCGCAAGAGCTTCAACGAAGCTTTAGGCATGAATACGAGCTTTGGGAAGTGTTGAGATGTCGCTTTGAATGTTCTCATGAAATTGGCGACGATCTCCAATACTGCGCTCACAATTTGTTAGTTCATGAATTATTTATGTTTGCTCATCATCAAAACCAAATCCGGGGAGTCCAATATTCAACATTCTCCCCCTTTTTGGTGATGACAAACCAACATAAATAATAATCAAAAATAATGATTCAAATGTAAAATACTTACTCCCCCTGCATTGATGACACGTTAATTCCAAAATGAATATATATGAATTGCATCAAGCAGACGAGTAAGATAAATAAAGAGAATCGATTTTCGAAATATCGGATTTTGAAAATCCTTATATATATCTTAACTCCCCCTGAATCTAACATATCAAACTAGATTCTTGGAAATTGAGTTAAATTTTCATTTGCGCTATTTATTATCATTATCTCTCCCCCTTTGGCATTATCCCAAAAATGGGGGGCATACAACGACAACAATTAGGAAATGTAAAATCCAACATCGGGAGTCGTAGACAAAGACAATGGACCAACTTGACACCAAGGGAAGAGTGTGGAAATCAAATCAAGGTGTGCCAAAATGTCCATTATCACAAAAAAAATCAAAAATCATCAAAAATACCAAATAATTATTCATTTCTTGAATAATGAAATATACTCTTCAATATTCAATATTCTTGGTTAATTTTGTGCATGGAAAACAATTCTATACAATTATAGAAATATAATCTATTTAACCAAGTTTTTAATCGTCGAGCGACGAAGTCACATTTCATATACTTTCAACGAATATTAAATAGAGCACGACGAATAAAAGACAAAGTGAACGACGATGAACATATATATATGTAGAGACAACATGAGTACATCCAAAAAAATATCACATCGAATATATGAGGTACATCATATCAAGTGCTACATATCATCAAAAAGGAATACATCATACATCATCGACATCATCAAAGTATATCAACATACATCAAAACAACATCATAACATAATATCCAACTCCGACATCCAGAAGGCGCAAAAATACATCAAAACATCTCTCAAACCCCATCCTAACCCAAAATACTCTCACTAAGATATATCATCCAAAGCGTAGTGAAGAGTCCTCGAAACAAGCGATCACGAGGAGGTGGCAGGATCTGCAGTCTCCGTGGGTCCAGTCGACGGAGTGGACTCAGGATCTGCAGGGAGTAGAGGTGTCTCAACAGATGGAATCGTCGGGGCAGGAGTGGAGATCTCAGCAACAGGCTCATCAAGGGGAATCTCAATAGCAGCAAGGGTCTCGACAGAAGCAGCAGCAGTGGCAGTGTCAACAGCAGCAGGAGATGCATGAGCAGGCTCGTCAACAGGGTCAGCAGCAGGCTCAGAAGGCTGAAGAGCTGAATCAGAAGGCTCTGGAACACCGGAAGTGGTGCCAACTCCAGGAGCAGAAGTGGAAGTACCAGCAGCAGCAGCAGTGGCCTCATCGCCACGGGCAAAAGAAGTGACAAGCTCGTCAAGCTCCTCATCGTCCATCTCCTCGGCCTCAGACACTGAAGGAGGAAGATCAATCCCCATCATACGAGCCATACGGCAGACTACCTCCTCAGTACGAGCCAAACGGGAGTCGTGCTGACGAAGTAGGCGTACGACATCGTCCAATGTAGCAGGGGAAGAGGAGGCTGCAGCAGCTGACGGAGTAGACTGGGAAGCAGATGCGGTAGACCTCTGCACGTGACGAAGTGCCGCTAGAGATTTCTTCACGGCCGTCGCGTTCAGAGGCGTACCCAAAGGACGCTCATCGTCAGGAGGGAGAGGGACTCGGAAATGACGAAATACAAGAGTCAACAGGCAGGGGTATGGAATGTGCGCAGACTTATTGGTCTTGCTTATACACTCGAAAGAATCCATCTTATCGAGTATCACGCGAGCCCAATTAATCTCGCACCCCAAGAAAAGAGCGTAGATCAATTTCAAGAACGGCTGGGATGGGAGTGAAGAGGATCCATACTTAGGGAGGAGACATGACTTCAAGATCAGGTTAAGAACCCACGCATTCGGCTTGAAAGATTTCGAAGGAACACCAATGAATGCAGAGGGGATAACCTGGAAAATCTCAGAAAGAATAGACTGATCCAAGGAAGAAATGTCATCGACGGAAATGTCCGAAGGGAGGAGACCACACGATGAACAACCAAGAATCTCCCCCAAGATTTCTGCCATGAGAACTATAGGAGTTCCCAAGACAGTCGTCTCAATGGAGTGGCTGGCATCGTACTGGCCTCGAACACGATTGGCATAGAACAATTTCACGAGGCGAGGATACGGTTTGGGATTGGCCTTGGGGTCGTATCAGAGATAATCAAGAAGACCACTATAGGACAGAAGATCAGCAAGGCCGAGAAAATCAGAAAACTGAACGTAATGCTCTAACAACAGTGGACATTGCTCTATACGGTTGTACGCTGCGAGACACTGAGGGTCATCGCGGCACAACGATATGTCTACACCGCCGACTGGCATAGGAGCTTTACCCTTAGCCTTACGGGTCTTCGGAGGTGGAGTGGGTTCCCTAGTGATAGGCTCATCCTCAGGCACAAATTCAGAGTCGGAATCGGGAGGAGTAGCCGGAGTGTGAAGTAAGGGCTTTTTGGTCTTGGATTTGCGGGGCTTGACGGTCGCAGTCCTAGGCTTCTTAGGAGGAGGCGAAGATGGAGAGGCTTGGGTTGACTTGGCACGACGCTTAGGCTTCGGGGGATTCATAGGGTCGGAAGGTTGTTCTACGGTCATAGGAGAAGCCCCGGAAGAGGCGATAGGAATTCTCGTCTTTGCCATAGCACGACGAGAACAAGCAAGTGAAAACGAAGATCAAATATCCTAGCACAAACCCTAGAAGCTAACACAAACCCTAGAAGGAAAAAAATTCCGAAACCCTAGGAGCTAGATGAGATAAATAACAAACCCTAGAGTAGGAATCGACCTAGGAGAGGGAGGGAGATACCTAGGAGGTGGAGTCGACGGCGGCGGACGGCGGGGATCGCCGGAGATCAGGCCGGAGTCGACGGAATTTGAAGGGGCTCGATCGGGGTTTTGGGGGTTTTCGAGTTTGAGCTGAGAGGAGACCGACTAAAAAGTGATTTAGTCGAACGAAATAAGAGTATAAGTCGGTCGGGAAACGAAAAGACTCAACTGCCCTAACACACTTAGTCGGTCACAGTTCAAGCACTGAACGACTAGATTACGATCTAGTCGGTCGGTCAATGAGCTTGAACCGACTAAGTCGAAACAGAGGCACATATGAATTTCTAGGGCAAGAATTAGTCGGTCGCAGTATATTCACTGACCGACTAGTTTTCAATCTAGTCGGTCGGTAAGTGTACTATGACCGACTAACGAAAGAAAAAGATAGGAGTTAGATATAGGCTTGATCTAGTCGGTCTGAGTTCATTTGCTGACCGACTAGATGAGCATCTAGTCGGTTGACAAGTGAACTGAAACCGACTAAAAGAGTCCAAAAATTGATAATTGATTTCTCTTCACAAACCACTTGGATGAAACATCTTAACTCTCTCATTAGTCATCTAAATTACCCCATAAAACGTCGAAATCTTAAATACGACATTGAAATACGAATTCGAGCAATAAATTCGAACAAATCACATAAAATTCCCAAAAATTCAATAAATCTAGCATGAATGAAATATCGCGAAATATAGTAGCATGCAAGATATTTGAATGAAATATGAATCCTATATCTCGGATTCACCCATAATCCCCAATTCTCGACGCAACCGCACAAAGGAGTCCTCCTTTAGGGGTTTCGTGAAAATATCGGCGATTTGCTTTTGGGTTTCAACTTACACTAATATGATGTCCTTTTTAGCAACATGATCATCTAAGAAATGGTGTCGGACATCAATGTGTTTTGATCGGGAATGGTGCACCGGATTCTTTGAAAGACAGATAGCACTTTGGTTATCCACCATGATAGGGCTAGTATCACAGTGAATACCAAAATCCTTTAAAGTGTGTCTCATCCAAAGAACCTGGGCACAAGCGGCACCGGAAGCAATATATTCCGCCTCGGTGGTTGAAAGTGATACCGAATTTTGCTTCTTGGAAAACCAAGAGACAAGAGAATTTCCTAGAAAATGGCAAGTGCCACTAGTACTTTTCCTGTCGGATTTGCATCCCGCATAATCAGCGTCACTATATGAGACTAACTCATATGTGCTAGATTTCGGATAAAGTAATCCAAAATCTAAAGTGTAACTTAGATAGCGAAAAATACGTTTAACCGCTACTAAGTGAGAATCCTTAGGTTGAGACTGATAACGAGCACATATACATACGGCAAACATAATATCGGGCCTACTCGCTGTAAGATAAAGTAAACTACCTATCATACCTCGATATAGACGAATGTCTACATCTTTTCCGCCCGTATCTTTATCAAGATGCGTTGTAGTGCTCATAGGAGTCTTTTCCCGGAGGCATTCTCCATTCCAAATCGCTTTAGCAACTCCACCGTGTACTTTGTTTGGTGGATGAAGATTGCATCGTTCAATTGGCGAATTTGGAGACCTAAGAAATATTTGAGTTCGCCCATGTGGCTCATCTCAAATTGTTCCTTCATAACATTAGAAAACTCTTCGCAAAGAGCAAAGTTAGTAGCACCGAAAATGATATCATCAACATAAATTTGAACTAATAAAATATCATTATTCGCATGCTTAATTAAAAGTGTTGAATCGGCTTCACCCATTTTAAAATTCAAATCCAAAAGAAAATTCTTTAGGCGATCATACCAAGCTCGAGGAGCTTGTCTCAACCCATAAAGAGCTTTCTTTAGTTTAAAAACATGATTTGGAAATTTTTCATTTATGAAGCCCGGAGGTTGAGAAACGTAAACCTCCTCAATGACATCTCCGTTTAAAAATGCACTTTTAACATCCATTTGAAATAATTTAAAATTCTTATGGCATGCAAAAGACAATAATAATCTAATTGATTCTAATCTAGCTACCGGAGCGAAGGATTCTTCGAAATCAATACCTTCCTCTTGTCGATAGCCTTGAGCAACTAACCGAGCTTTGTTCCGGACGACGACTTGGTTTTCGTCGGTTTTGTTCTTGAAGATCCACTTTGTCCCTATGATGGTGTGGTTCTTCGATGGCAATGGAACAAGCTCCCAAACCTCATTCCTCTCGAATTGAATGAGCTCCTCCTCCATGGCTAAGATCCAAGCGCTATCTTTGCATGCTTCATTAATATTCTTTGGCTCTATCGATGAGGCAAAGGCACAATTTGTGAAGTGGTGAACTTGCGATCTCGTCTTGACACTATCTTGAATATTGCCAATGACTTGCTCATGGGGATGGTCACGAACCGAATGAAGCCGTTTGGGAATACCTTGATCACTAGGAACATTCTCAACAACTTCATTAGTTGGGTTAGTCTCAATAGAATCAATAGAATCATTAGACTTAGAATTATCAAACGAATCACATAAAACATCCAAAGAATCATTATCATTTGAAATTCTAGTTGGAACAAATCCTTCATTAAATGAGACATGAAGCGACTCCTCGATCGTTGAGGTTCGTTTGTTGAATATCCGGTAGGCTTTGCTACGCGTAGAATATCCAACTAAAATCCCCTCATCGAATCTTGGATCGAATTTGTCCAAACTACCATATGTGTTCTTAATAAAACATTTCGAACCAAAAACACGAAAATGTTTAACTTGAGGCAACCTACCAAACAACAATTCATAACAAGTTTGTTTAGTGCCGGGCCTCAAAAGTATTCTATTAAACACATAGCAAGCGGTGTGTACCGCTTCCGCCCAAAATTGATGGCCAAGTTGGCTATCATCAAGCATAGTGCGAGTACACTCCACTAGCGTCCTATTCTTTCTCTCAACTACACCATTTTGAGGAGGTGCACGAGGGAAAGAGAAGGTGTGAGTAATACCAACTTCATCACAAAATGTCTCAAAAGACTCATTCTCAAATTCACCTCCATGATCACTATGAATAGTGACAATGGTGGTTCCTAAGAGATTTTGTACTTTCTTAACAAAAATTGTGAAGTTTTCAACAGCTTCATTTTTATTACACAATGAAAATACCCAAGTAAATCTTGAATAGTCATCTACGATGACAAGTCCATACCTTGCATTTCCTAAGGAAGCTACTCTAGTTGGCCCAAATAAGTCTAGATGTAATAGCTCTTATGGCCGTTTAGTAGAGATGCTTTTCTTAGGTTTAAATGAAGATTTAGGAAGCTTGCCACGTTGACAACAATCACAAAAACTTTTCTTTTCAAAAACAAGCTTCGGAAAACCTTTAATAGAATTTAATTTCGAAAGCTTATAAAGTGTTCCAAAGTTCACATGTCCAAAGCGTCGATGCCATAAGTGTTGTTCACTTGTGTTGGCAACGAGACATTGTTCATATGACTTAGGAATATCCAAAATATAAATGTCTTTATGACGAGTTCCGGAAAATAATAATTTATCATTATCTTTTCTTAAAATATGACACAATCCTTTCGCAAAACTAACTTTGTAACCTTTATCACAAAGTTGGCTTATTGAAATGAGATTATGATTTAAACCACTAACAAGATAAACATCACTAATTAAGGGTTTAGAGGGGTTACCGACTTTACCAACACCTATGATGGTTCCGCTCTCGTTGCCTCCAAATACGACGCGGTTTCCATTCGCAATGGGAACCACTCCGGAGAGCAATCGAGCGTCACCCGTCATGTGTTTTGAACACCCGCTATCGAGTATCCAATTCCCTTTGGAGCTAAATTTAAATTTGTTGCTCCTTTTCTTTTTCTTTTCCTTGAGTACCTAAAGATAGAAACTTTCATATCATGGTACCCAAGGTCATTGGGTCCAAGTGATTAGACCTTTGGAAGCCAAGTCCAAGTGGACTTAGACTTCCCCACATAATTCTTACTATGCACAACATCCGAAAAATAAGCATTCATATACATTTGTTTTTCATCCATGCTTGTGTCATTTGGGCTCCAAATAGTGAAAATTTTGGGAGCCATCATCCTATTGGGTGCATGCATGCGACGTTGATTTCTACGTGATGCATGTTGTGGATAGGCATACGGGACATGATGGAATGGTGCACGACGAGAATTATTCATATGATGAGGTGGGTGTACATATGCATATGTGGGAACACGTGCGTGAGGGTGTCTCACATGGTGTGCACGTGCCCGAGAATGTGTTGCATAAAAATCATCATATGTGTGAGCCGGTGGAGTACGACGTGTGTTCCTACGTGGCATGTTATTGGTGTACATGTAGGCATGCCCCTTCTTTGGAGGTCCACCCAAAGTGGGTTTCTTTCCGAAAGAGGGTGTGGACGAGGTGGAAGCACCATTGGTAGATGAACTACCAATAGAGTGTTTGCTCCCACTCGTTGAGGCTTCGGAAGTTGGCCTAACAAAAGTAGTGACCGACTTGGATGAATTTCCCATCATATACCCCAAGCCAATGTGTTGTTTGGCCGGAAGTAAATCTTTTAGGATATTATCCAAATGGCCCTTACCCTTGTTGAATTTGTTGATTCGGCCCAATGTGTCCTCATATTTCTCTTTGAGAGAACGCAAAGAAGTATCCAAAGTGGATATTTGCGATGTGAGCACATAAACACGAGATTTAAGATTTTCGTTCTCAATACTCAAAGTCGAGTTTTGAGAAGTTAAATCCGCTATCTCATGTTCTTCCGCATCCTCAATGCTAACATGTTCAAGTTTAGATTTGAGATTCAAAATCTCATTTCTTAACTCTTCAACAACGGTGTCGTTGTTGGTGATGATATTCTTAGGCGATGTTTGAATGCTAGCTAGGTCATCTTTTACCTTAGTATATCTATTTACTAACTTAGTGTATTTTGACCAAAGTTGAGAGTTAGCATTTCTAAGATCATCCATCGTTACCTCATCGCTTTCGTCATTACTATCATCGAAAGAGGAGGATCCTTGATCTTGCTCCTCTCTTGCCATGAAACACATGTGCGCTTGCTCCACGTGCTCATCGTCCGACTCACCGCTTGAAGAATCATCGGAGTCGATGAAGGTAGCTCCGACAAGTCCCTTCTTGTTTCCTTTCGTGTACTTCTTGGACTTATCGAATTTTGGCGCCTTCCACTTCTCCTTTTGTTTGTTGAGAGGACACTCCGCTTTCATGTGTCCTAGCTTATTGCACTTGAAACACAAAGGAGAGGAAGAGGCGTTAGAAGAACCAAATTTACCTTTGGTCTTGAAGTTACCTTTTCGGAAGAAACGGTTGAACTTCTTGGCCATGAGTGCCATGGACTCTAAGTCCAACTCGTTTTCCGAGTCTTCATCATCGGTTGATGTGGATGTGGATGGAGCGGCTTTGAAGGCAATAGCCTTTTTCTTTGGCTCGTCTTGCTTTAGATAAGACTTCATCTTTTCTTGCAATTTGAGCTTGCTATCCTTGCGTACCTCGTACGACATTAAAGTACCCATTAGTTGAACTACGGTGTACTTATTCATGTCATTACCTTCCTCGATGGCGAAGGTGCGTTTCTCCCAAGAAGAAGGAAGTCCTTCGATAAGCTTTGAGCACTTCTCCTTTTGAGTGTAGGACTTGCCGAGGGCCTCTAACTCGTTTATTATGTCAACGAAGCGAGCGTAATATTCTTTCATCTTCTCGCCCTGTTGCATATGAAACATTTCGTAATCTTTGTTTACGACTACGAGTTTAGAGTCTCTTACCCGACTCGTCCCTTCATGTAGTATGAGGAGGGAGTTCCAAATTTGATATGCACTCTTACATGTGCATATCTTATTGAAGTCATCGGGCTCCAATGCGCATTGCAAGGCGTTCATTGCCTTGGCATTGCTTACCTCCGCGGCGACCTCCGCGGTTGTCCATTTCTCAAAGTCTTCTTCTTCGGGCTCGATGTACTCCTTCATTGTAGTCCTCCATAAAGATGCACTTCGGAGGAAGGTTTCCATCCGACATTTCCAGTACCCGTAGTTGGTACCGTTGAAGAATGGGGGCCTCATAGAGGAATGACCTTCCATCACCGAAGATGCTCCTTCACGGTTCCTGAAGGTGTCATAGTTGGAAGGTGGACGCACGGTCTTGTTGTCGTTGGCAGACATAGCTGAGTATCTGGCTCTGATACCAAATGTAATGCCCTACCAGCTACTGCACAAGTACTAGATGGGGGGTGAATAGTACTTTAAAATAATAAGGAGTATAATTCCAAATTAAATTGCAAACAACTACCAAATCAATTTGCGGAAGCTTAAATAGAATGACAACACAAAATTAACAATGCTAACAAACGAAGTTAATGGGTTCGGATCCACCCAAGTCTCCCCGACTTGTTCCCGGTGATCCTACGTCCCAACCACCCGGATCCCCTCCGGATACTTGAGTTAGAAACCCTAACTCAAGATTTCCACTATGAATATCTTGTGAAAAACCTTCACAAGATCAAATCATACATGCAATGGCAAAGTGAATCCCATAACCCGGGATCACAATCTTCTCTCACAACCGAGAGAACCAATTAGCAATATTAAAGAGTTTAAATGAAATAAGCAATCTTACCACAAAATCCTATACCTTGAGTTTTTCTTACCCAAATGGTGAAATGAAGGATTTGAGGAAGATGAAGTCACCAAGACCTAGCACCAAGGAAATGACCAGCAATCGGTGCCTAGGAATGAGTTGGAGACTTGGATCAAGCAATAACTTGAAGAGCTCACCAAGAACAAGCTTCTCTCTAGATCTAGAAATGAGAGAGAATGGGTTCTTGTGAGGAAGAGAGCTTTTGATTAGAGTGAGAATGGCTATCTCTTTTAGAACTCAATGAATCTCTGAATGGAAGCTCTCACCTAGATAGAAATGACCTAGGTTCGTATTTATAGGGTCCCATAAAAACAAGTTAGGTCATTCACCAACGGATAGAAATCTGTGAGACTTAGTCGGTCAAAGAACAATCACTGACCGACTAGTTCATCAACTAGTCGGTCAGCCAAACAACGTGGACCGACTAAGAGTAGATCTGAGAAGAGATAGAATTTCAGACCTAGAAATCTAGTCGGTCCAAGAAGACTGACTGACCGACTAGTTTCACAACTAGTCGGTCAGTCAATGAACGTAGACCGACTAAGAGGCAAAATGACTTAGTCTGAATGCAAAGTGACTTAGTCGGTCCAAGAACAAAAGTTGACCGACTAAATTGTCAACTAGTCGGTCACCAAACGTTCTTAGACCGACTAACGATAAACAGTAGCTTAGGAGAAATTTAGCATGAACAGTAAGTCACAACTAGTCGGTCAAAGAAGCATCACTGACCGACTAGTTCACAAACTAGTCGGTCGGTGAGTCAACGTAGACCGACTAACTGTAAACAGTAAAGTCCAAGAAATTAAGGAATCAAACTAGTCGGTCCAAGAACAGTTGCCGACTGACTAGATCATCATCTAGTCGGTCAGTACTTGTTCTTGTACCAACTAATATGCACATACAAATCCGAATCGAAGCGCGACGCTTCGAGGAAGTTAGAATGAACTTGTGCAAGGATCCTAGAGCTATGAAATGAGCGTAATGAAGATAGAAACGTAAGATATACTCAAGGCTTAACATTCTATATATCGAAGCTAAAAGACTATAAATAAAACCTTAATAAACGGTCTTTGAGAGCTTCGATTGAATCTTCATAACTTCCAAAATGGCGCAAGAGCTTCAACAAAGCTTTAGGCATGAATACGAGCTTTGGGAAGTGTTGAGATGTCGCTTTGAATGTTCTCATGAAATTGGCGACGATCTCCAATACTGCACTCACAATTTGTTAGTTCATGAATTATTTATGTTTGCTCATCATCAAAACCAAATCCGGGGAGTCCAATATTCAACACCGCGAAGTGGTTTCCACCAAAATACCAGATTTGGGAACTACTCACAATTCATAGCAAAAACACAATCTAAACAATATTCAACGGTAGAAATCATGATCAGGCAATAGAAAACAATTTATAGCAATGATATTAATACTATATTAAAGTTTCAAAATGATCGGAACACTTACAAGATTCAATAAAATTCCAGCCGTCACAACCCAAGAAAAAGACAGAAAAATAACAATGTTCGTTTTGGGAAAACCTAGGTCAGCTATTTATAAGAATCACGGCCACCTGATCGGTTGAAGCATCAACCGATCGGGTGAGCTGCTTGTCGCTTCGACTTCGATCTTCAGAAACTTCAACCGGGCTGTGGCTGAGCGGGTGGCGTGACCGGTTTGAGAATTGGGGAGATGCGGCTATAGATGAACCGATCGGGTGATATGTCACCCGATCGGTTGGAATTAAGCCCAAAAAGACAGAGAGCTCTGTCGATCTTACCCGATCACTGAACCGATCGGGTGAGCTGCTCTTCACTTCAGCTTCTGTCCGGGTCGGATATGCGTGCATCAACTGATCGGGTGGCTGTGTCCACCCGATCGGTTGAGAGCTGAAACTTGGTTTTCTTCGACATTTGGCCCTCTAGATCGCGCGTGACTCCTCCCGTTGCTCCGGAGACTCATGATATCTTCTTTATACGTCCCCAATACTGGCAATCTCCTGCATTTACACAAAAGCACAAAGAAGTGAAAGAAAACTAAAAATCACACAAGAAAGGGTACGGAATGACAGAAAACGACGGAAAATAACAAAGAAGACGTGCGTGAATATATAAAATATAAACACACGTCATTCGTCGCACCAGGTTAGCCCTCTTACTCGTAGCAACCCAAACTTTAATTCATCAAAACCTAATTAAAAATCATCAACTAAAGTAACTAAATTTACTTTGTGCTCCTTTAAAACGATGTGGAACGTAAGATCGACGATCGGACTTTTTAACTGTGCACATAGGATAGAATCGTCGGATAAGCTGAACAGACATTTTGACATGTGATTGTTAGGGTAGCCACGTTTAACCTAGAAATGAACATTAATAGGATCAATGATGAGCGTGACCTGACACCGTCGCTTGACTCATTTCAGCCGACCCATTACCGACGCTCCGACTCGACGAGACGCTCCCGATGGACGTACAGCTCGCCACCGCAGGAAAGTGTGTTCACTTGTGCAGTTTCGGACATGTTTAGGCCATTGTTTTCCTTAAACTGTAAAAAGTAATAACAAGAAAACCAGATGTAAAATGATAGCATCTGGGACACCCCACGACAGTCTGGGCTTGACGACGAAGTTTGGGCACAACAACAACTGACACCATAAGTTTCCTCTGAGTGTGCGTGCGTGTGGACCCCCTAGAATTAACAACGACAACAACTGCTACCATAAGTTTTATCTGTGTGTGCGAGTGTGTGGACACCCTAGAATGAACAACTCTCATCCAGTCTTGTCATGTCATGTAACTCTTATCCGTTCTCGTCTTGTCCTGTCATGTCATGTATTGCATAAGCTTGCAGGTGAATAGAGCACTCTCCAAGCTAGAGAGAGTGGTCCCTTGTCACGATTGGAAATGTATAAGCATGCGGGCGAATAGGGCACTCTCCAAGCTAGAGAGAGTGATCCCTTGTCACGATTGGTAATGGACAAGCCTACGGACGAATAGGGTACTCATCGAGTGAGTGGGTGATCCCTTGTCATGTCTTGTCTTGTGCACTTGGATTGGGGTAGGGTTGAGCGGTCACACAGGGAGAGGGTTTGATCCCCCTCAAACCGTAAGGCGTGAACCCTTCGTGACACACACTTGTATTGTCTTGTATTGTCTTGTCTAGTCCGGTAGCCAATAGCACACACGATGGCTATTGCCTGTCACGTTTACTTTTCAGCGTTGTCTTTACTTTCTTGCACATATACATATCTGCCATGCTGTTGCATCATCATCATGTAAACAACCTTTAAAATGTCAACCTTAAAATGTTATGCACCTTGCAGTGGAGTCTCTCACGTTTACTTGCAGACCCTGACGTACAACCACGTTCTCTTGGTGTTTGTACGTCAGGTACCGAGACAGGGTTAGTAGATCCGGAGCCGGTACCAGAGGACTTGGAGCAGGAGTATGTTGCTGATCAGGAGTACGACCCGAGTGAGGACCAGTCTTAGAGGTTCCTATGTTGCTGACTTTGGAGGTTTGGTCACCTTCTAGTTTGGGTGCGTAGCACCATTTTGCTTTCTATTTTAGGTTGGGTGCATAGCACCTTTAGTTTCCTTTTCTGTGTTGTAGCCATGCTTGGGCTTCTTTTTAGACTTTTGTACTCGCTGGATATTATCTCTTTATATTAATGAATACAGTTTCCTTATTTGTACTCTTATTCCTTTGTTCAGAACTTTTATATGCAAGAACCTGTTATTTTATGGTATCCCTACAGATGCTTATTGGGTCTGGGCTTCACAGCCACAGCCCATGCGGACATTCGTCTCGTCTCGCTTCCGTTGTTTTGGGAAGTGGGGCGTGACATTTTAGATCTAAATATGAATTGTTTAAGATGCATGAATGAGAGAGCATCTTAGAAATGTTCAAAGGTTCACAGATATTGTGGACGCTTTGGAAGGACTTGGGAAGGTGATTTCTTAATAGGATCGAGTGGAGAAGATCATTGACTCTCTTACACCTCAATGGGAGTCAAAGGCCAATGATATTTTAAAGTCAAATGACTTGCCCAAATACACCATTGAGGAGTGCATTGGATATCTCATGGCGTATGAAGTAAATCGTCAACATATCACCTCCCCCGTCATATCCATCACCACACCCATCACCCCCTAGGCGACCATCCCCTCCCCCCACCACTGTCTCCATTCCTACCACTTCACCCCCACTCACGACCACTGCCGTCGATCTCACAGATCCACCACCCTCCACTTCCGTCACCCCATACATGTGCCGCAAGAAATTGCAAGTGCATTCACGATCATTCCCCCACCATCCTCTCCAGTCGCCGTATCTACCCCCATCTACCACCGCATTGGTCGCCATTTCCCTTCCACTCACCATCATCACCACCACACCACCCATCGTCCACACTTCCATACCTATCCACACCCATCCTGCACCCCTCTCCCCACTTCTCCGCACACCCCCCACCTCTCCCCTCCGCATCCCTCCATCTTCTGCCGAGGAGGACGAGGACAGTCCCTCTCCTGCTTTTTGATTTCTTTTTCTTCTTCGATCTTCCCCGTAGCATATTTCTGCATCTTCATGATCATATCTTATTGCTAGCATTGCCATGTCCAGCTTGGGGGAAGTCGATTTTTTATGTGTGATGTCGTGTTTTTCTGTGTGGTGTGCTTGTTTATATATGTCATGTGGTGTGATTTTCTTTCTTTTATTTTCTGTATTTCTTTTTCCTCTTTCTTTATTTTTCAGTTCCGTATGTGTGTTTTTCTCGTTTTTTATTCTCTTTGTGTCGGTGCGTATTCCCCCCCCCCATTTTCATTGCCCTCCCGTATTTACTTTTATTGCATTAAGGGAAATGCAAGTTTCAGCTTAAGGGAGTCTCACTTCTTGCGTCTTTTGTGTCTTTTTCTTCGTTTTGAGTCGTTTCCACCGTGTTTTTCTTTTTCTTTCTTTCCTTTCTCTCCTCTCCCTCCTAGAGATGACCCCAAATGACGAATTGCCACAGAATCACACACACACCTAGTATGGCTTCGATAATCACATTCACTAACCCTAGGAAGCTGAGTCCTCTTGCATTTCATGCATCGTGGGTCCACTTTGCCTTTTTGTGAGTCGTGTGTCGTGTCTAGCTTACGATGTGCTTCTACTTTGTGATGTTGATTCATATACATGTCCTGGGATGATCCCTAGATTATCATGTTTCGATTTGAATATGTGGTATTTGCTTCTCCTGTCTGCTTCTATATGCATGATATATATATATATATATCATATACTTCATTTCGCATGTGTCAGGATTCCACGGTTAGGACTAGGATAACCCATTTAGCCTATGCTCAGATTAGCAAAGAAAATCTCCATTGCCCAAGTGTCTAGAATCCGATTTCATTTTTAATTTACTTGGTGCAAATCCCCTCGTCGTGTACCGTTCTCCCACTTGTGAGAGTACACATGTATATATATATATATATATATATATATATATATATAATATATCTCAATATATAGGGTAAATGTCCGAGAATTGCGGAGCTCTCCCAAGGAGCGATCTGCCCAGCGATCGTGAGGATGGCGGCCAGAGTGAAGCTAATCTGGCGCTTGATGCCCTCAAATCTACATACGATGATTCAGGCAAAGGCTCTTCCGATGGATGGCAACGTGTGGATTATGCGAAGAGGAGGGCGGCCATCAATAGGAGAGGTCCGGCTATGGACCGGCGTGGTGCTCCGGCTAGCAATAGCAGAGGTCCGACTTCTTCCCGATCTTCGAAATTTATGAATTTTAAAAGATCCCAGGATATCAGTTGGGTTCCTGGGAGAAGGACACGCCCATCGGATAGCCTTTACAACCATGGCCATCAGGTGCTTGATAAAACTCCTATAAGGCCATTGGCAACAATCAGTATTAACCCTGACGGGGGAAAAAAATCTTGGCTTGATGTTTGTTCCCAACGTCGTAAATACGATGATCCCCTAATAATGTCCCATATCCCACCATCTGGAGTAGAGAATGGCATTGCTAAGGTGAAAGTCACTAATGCGCAATTGGAAGGGGGAATTGCCCGATGGAAGAATTCCCTGGTAGGGTATGTCTTGGGTGATATCCCGTACTATGGCCAAATCAAGGCATGGACTGACAGGCTATGGAAACTCAAGGGAGGTCTTCAGATTTACAGCAAGGAGAATGGGTTCTTTTATTTCTGATTTGAAAAGGAGGAAGACTGCGAAGGTATTCTACATGGGGGACCGTGGCTTTTTGATGGGCGTCTGGTAGTTCTGCAACGTTGGAGCCCGCTAGTCAAGCATGACCGTGATTTTCTCACAGCTGTTCCTGTGTGGATTCAGCTGCACAATCTTCCACTCCATATGTGGTCTAAGGATATCTTAAATAGGGTGGCGAGTGGAGTAGGTACACCCATTTGTTTAGATCGCGGTACTGCTAATCTGAGTAAAATCATGTACGCAAGATGTTTGGTTGAGGTAGAAGCAAGCAAACCATTGGCCCGAAATGTTATGGTGGAACTTGATGATGGATCAACCGTTTTGGTGATGGTAAAATATGAGGGAGAACCACCCCGATGTACTTCGTTCTCAAGTTTTGGCCATCTGAACACCCATTGCTCAATCAAGGAGAAGCTAAAATAGCCCTCTTCGATCCAAAAGCCAATGGCCGAACCACTGATTGCTGCAGTTCAGCCTGAAATCTTGCCAGGGGAAGGATCTGGTAGTCCAAATCAAATAACTGATGGTCCTGTGTTAGTTACTTTGATTGAAGAAGTAAATTTGGGGGCTCCTCACAATAATGTTATGCAGCAAAATCCGAATTTGACCGTTATTGGGACAGATGGAGTTATTTTGGGTGCTACCCAAAATGAGGAAATAACAGGTCAAATTGATAAGCATGCCCAAGAAAGCCCGGCTGCTACTATGTTGCCGAATCCTCCACATGATCCTGCTGTACAGCCGATCCCACATCCTACAGTTGAGATGGGCTCTCATGAATCTGTGTCCTCCCCACCATCTGCCGCATGTTTGAACTCACCTGCATCTACTGAAGCTGATTTGAAGGAGAATATATCTCAACCGCAGAATGCTAAAGAACCATCTGAGTAGACTGTCGCTGTGCCAGAATGGACAGCTGAACATGTAGGCCTCAAAGCTTCTGTCGCTAAACACAAGTCAAAATCAGGTCCTACATCGCCAAAGTCTGCCAGGCGTAGCACAAGAATTGCAGGTAGCGCCTGCCCCCCATATAATTAAATTAATGTCTATTTTATTTTGGAATACACGGGGTCTAAACAACCCTGTTCGTCATGCTGACTTGAAGCAAAAGTTAAGAAGTATCAGACCTTCTATTGTGTGTTTGCTTGAAACCAAGGTGGAGAGTAATTATTCTGATAGAATTGTTAAATGCTTTGGTACGGATTGGCAAAGTGTGGACAACAGGAACATATGTAAAGGAGGCAGGATAATTATATTTTACCATACTTTGACCTGGAAGTGTGTTCTTATTTCGGCTTCGGAGCAACATATCTCTTGCACCGTATCTAATGCTGGGGGCCTAATCTTAGCCCTCTCTGCTGTCTATGGGTTGAATTCAGCTAGCTCTCGAGTTCCGCTCTGGAATCATCTGGCAACGGACTCTGTTACTATTCGGTCTATGCCTTGGTTAGTTGGGGGCGATTTCAATTGCGTGCGCAGTTCCAATGAAAAGGTTGGGGGTAGATTGGTTGATTCTTATGCTATTGACTCATTTAATGCAGCTATTTGCAATTGTGGTTTAACAGAATTGAAGAGTAAGGGGAGCTTGTTCACTTGGAATAACAAACGTATTGGGTTGGAACGAATTGTTGCCCGTCTTGATCGTGCCTTGGCCAATGCGGAGTATTTCCAACTTCTCTCAAATTCTTTCAGTGAATATTCGGATTCAGGCACTAGTGATCATAACCCAAGGACTGTATATCTTCATGCTCAGATTATTCAAGCACCTTGCCCTTTTAGGTTCTTTAATTCGTGGGTTTCTTTACCTGGATTCCATGAATTGATCAAAGCAATGTGGAATACTGAAGTTGTGGGATCGCCAATGAAGAGGTTGGTTGATAAACTGAAATTGCTCAAACTTGAATTAAAAAAATGGTCTGCGATTCAGAGGGAGAGGATGAATGTTAATTTGTGTAGAAGGAATCTGGAGAATATTCACAAGGATCCAAGATTGATGTCTGATATCCATATTCAAAATTTAGAGAAAGTAGCGGCAAACAATCTAGCACTTGCTATGGATATGGAGGAAGCTGATTTGCGACAAAAAAGCAGGCAGAATTGGATCACTTTGGGTGACAGGAACTCGAAATTCTTTTATACAGCAATGAAAACCCGCCTCAGTTACAACAGTCTCAGTCACCTGGTCTCTTCTTCTGGCGATAGGAATGTGGCTATTGCTAATCTTCGAAAGGAGGCTCCAAAATTCTACCATGATTTGTACAACCAATGTAGCTACTGCAATGATTTCCCCTCTGTTGTCCCGAAAAGGAAACTTTCCCCTGAGGCGGCAGACTGGATGGACAGAAATATTACAGCTGAGGAGATTAAAATAGCTACCTTCCAGATGGGAAAGGATAAAGCCCCGGGACCTGACGGGTATAATGCTTTCTTTTATCAGAATTGCTGGGGTATTGTTGGAAAGGATGTTACAGCAGCGGTTTCATCCTTCTTCGATTCAGGTCATATTCTTCGACAAATAAATCATACTTTTCTTACTCTAATTCCAAAGAATTCTAAGGCTTCAGGTTTGGGAGACTATAGACCAATATCTTGCTGTAATGTAATCTACAAAATCATTAGCAAGGTGCTTTGTAATAGGTTGAAGATGGCCATTAGTGAATTAATCTCCCCAAATCAGTCTGCTTTCTTAAAGGACAGGATGCTTGCTGACTGTTCTCTTATTGCTCATGAACAAATCCGTGATTTCAGCAATCCTATGGGGGCTAGGGCATGCATCAAATTGGATATCCGTAAGGCATTTGATAGTGTCAATAGAAATTTTATCACTTACATGCTAAAACAATTGGGGTTCAGGGGCAGATTTATTTCTTGGATATCTAGCTGCATTAATACTCCTTTTTTTTCGGTAATAATTGATGGGGCACCAGAAGGGTTTTTCACTTCTACAAGGGGCTTAAGGCAAGGAGATCCACTATCACCCTATCTTTTTGTGCTGATAATGGAAGCTTTTTCTTTGTTGATGGCAAAAGCGGAAACTATCGAATCTATTCAGCCTATGCGGCGCTCGGGCTCAATTTCCCATCTTCTTTTTGCGGATGATCTTTTGGTGTTTTGTCGGGCGAATACCAAGTCATTCAGGGGTATTGTAGACCTTCTCCACTCATTCGAACTATTCACAGGATTGCAGGTTAACTTGGAAAAGAGTTCAGCGATGTTTAGTAAGGGCGTCAAAAATCCAAGGGATTTGGCTAATATGCTTGGAATTAGAATTGTTACTTCCATTACAACATACTTGGGTCTGCCACTTTCTCCTAAGTATCCTAAAGCTTCAATGTTTGGACGGCTGATTGACAAATGTAAAAAGAGACTCCAGGGTTGGTCTTCCTCATTATTATCCATTTCTGGCAAGATTGAGCTTGTACGCTCTGTGATCTATGGTATGGTAAGTTTTTGGATGCAAGCATATTGTCTTCCTAACTCTGTTATTCGGGAAATTAATTCGGCTTGTAGGAAATTTATTTGGGGGAAACTTCATACCTGGGCTTGGAAGGATCTTTGTACTCCAAAGAAAGAAGGTGGGGTAGGATTGAGGCAACTTAAAGATCTTAATGCGGCCTCTGGTGTCCGTCTTACATGGCGATACCTATCGACTAATTGTCTCTGGGCGAAATTGATGAGGAAAAATCATGGATCCCCCAATGAGTTCTACACTGCTATTCCAAGACCAACTGAATCGGGTACGTGGAAATTCCTTCTGAGAAATAGGCCTATATCTCAAAAGCTAATCAAACGCATAGTCAGTGATGGTGCATCAACGTCCTTTTGGTTCGATAACTGGCTATCTATTGGTCCTCTGTTCAAGCTCCAAATTCCTCCTGCTGGTACTGAATTTGCGGTGGTTCAGGATTATTGGGAAAACAATGGTTGGGCAAAAAAACCGGAACTAATTCCCCTAATGCAACATCTACAAAGTGTGAAACTAAGCCCGGGTCCTGACTCTTGGCTATGGGCGGATGGCACAGGATTTACTTTTCGCAAATCATGGGAGGGTGCTCGTACACCAGGTATTAATTTCCCCTATTATAGTTTGATTTGGCATGGGTACCATGTGCCAAAGATGGCTTTATCTCTTCTCCGGGCTTTTCGAAATAAGCTACCTACTAAAGAAATTCAGTCAAGATGGGATCCGGCTTTGGATGATGCTTGTGTTTTATGTGATTCTAAGAAGACTGAAAGTATCAAGCATTTGTTTTTTGAGTGTGATTATAGTAAGTACCTACTTGCTAGAATGTTGCTAAAGCTGGGATACAGAGGGGTTGTCCCTCACTCTCTTGAGGATGTCGGAGATTTGATACTTAATTCTTTCCAACCCAAGGATTGTGTGGGGATACTAGCTAAAACGGCACTTGCTACTATGGTCTGGCACCTTTGGAGGCAACGTAACATGAGGATTTTTGAGAAAAAAGAAGTAGGGAGGGTGACACTATTCGAGGAGATTGCTTCAGATGTTCGCATCATCCTTCGTAATGTTGAAAGAGACTTCTCTTCCCCTGATAATCCCTTTTCTTATTGGGGATTCCTAGATGCTGGTTAATTTGTAATTTTCTGGTATTTTTGCTTTTAACTTGTTTCTCCTCTTTGGAGGTAGGCTGTAGGGGGTGACGGCGCTTGTGCCCTATCCCCTCTCTTCATACTTTCCGGGCAGGGGATTCGAGTTTGTAAATTTGGATTTCTATCTGTTTATAATATAGTACTACATTACCGGTCAATATATATATATATATATATATATATATATATATATATATATATATATATATATATATATTGACCGGTAATGTAGTACTATATTATAAACAGATATCCAAAACCGAAAAAAATTACATATATCCAAAACCGAAAAAAATTCATGTGTGAATATTTTCCTACCTACCGAGATTGAAGGGAAGGCGAGAATTTGCACCGAGTGTTCTACTCCACATCTTCTCAACCTCCATCGTTTTCGAAAACACTTGGAATAGGAAATTCCTAGCTATTATCTAGGTGATAGTGTGGTGTTCTCCTAATCCCTAGCTGTGGAGTCTCTGACGCATGATATGATTCGATTCTTACTCTGTTCTCATGCATGCTTGAGCTATATATTCACCGCTTATTTCAAATCGAATCGATATTTGGGTCTTTTCTTGGATATGTGTATATGGAGCTTTATTGCACAATGTAGATAGTAACACCGTCTGCTAGCACGCGACCACACTCACTCGTGCTTCACCGCGTGGGCCCACGACTCTTGTTTGGACTCATATTTCCTTGGTTTAGTGATGTGTTTTGTCGTATGCTTGTTTAGTGTGGCATGTCTGACTTTGTTGGCCCTGACGGGCGATTTAGGATTTTGACCTCTCTCTCTCTCTCTCTCTCTCTCTCTCTCTCTCTCTCTCTCTCTCTCTCTCTCTCTCTCTCTCTCTCTCTCTCTCTCTCTCTCTCTCTCTCTATTTTCTCCCTCCGAGCTCCTACTCTCACTCGTCTTCCTCGAGGACGAGGAAGGGTTCAGCTTGGGAGATTTTGACGTGTGTTTATATTTTATATATTCACACACGTCTTCTTTGTGTTTTTCCGTTGTTTTCCGTTGTCTCGTGCCCATTTTCTTTGGATTTTTAGTTTTCTTTCACTTTTTGGTGTTTTGTGTATTTGCAGTAGATCGCCAGTGTAGGGGACATATAACAAAGATAACATGAGTCCCTGGAGCAACAGGATGAGTCACGTGTGATCCAGGGGGTCAAACGACGAAGATCGCCATTTTTCAGCCCTCACCCGATCGGTTGGACACAGCCAATCGATCGGGTGGTGCACGCGTGTCCGACCCGGACGGAAGGTGAAGCGAAGTGAACACCAACCGACCGGTTCGTCGACCGGTTCAAACCAACAGGGCTCTCGGCCAGTTGAAGCTGAATTCCAACCGATCGGGTGACATCTCACCCGATCGGTTCATCTGTAGCCAATTCTTCCAAAAGACGACCCGGAGAGCTCAACTGGCCATCCACTGACCGTGCCAAGTCGACAGAGCTCTCGGCTAATTTTGGGGATATTTCCAACCGATCGGTTGAATGCTCAACCGATCGGGTGACCTGATGCTGCATTTCTCCAAGAGACGACCCGAAGCTGCCAACCTGTCGGACCAAGCAAGCGGGTGAGATTTTGAACGTGATGATGAAGTGTCGTAGCAGCTAACCCGATCGGTTGATGCTTCAACCGATCGGGTGACGTCGATCTGTATATATAGTTGCCCTAGGTTTCCAAAAACGATAGCTGTGATTTTTCTGTCTTTTTCTCCATTTGTGACTGCTGGAATTTTACCGTTTTTGTAAGTCTTCTGATCTTTGTGAAACTTTAATATAGTCTTAATAGCATTGCTACTACTTCATTGCAATCGTCTGATCATGATTTTTACGGTTGATTTTTGCTGAGATCGCTTTTTAGCCATGATTTGTGAGTAGTTCCCAAATCAAGGATTTTGGTGGAAACCCCTTCGTGGGTTCTCCTCGATGCGTCCATAGGTCTAGGATTTCGATAGGGATTAGGAATTTCGATGGTTACGCAGGGTGTTTCATTGTCATCAGCGGGAAAAAGACCGCCTTTGACCATAGGGCTAAGTGGGAATAAACTTGGCGGTTGACCCCCGAGCCACAGCTCACGCCCTGAGCGTAGACATTGAATCCTAGCGCGTGGGAATGGCAGGATGAGATGTTGGGAGTTATCGTTACGAGCTTAGTGCTCCCGGAGTCGGTCAGTGTTAATGGACATGGGAAAGCCCTCCGATCGAACCTGGGTAGTCCGGCGCATCATCCTGGGCATCGACCGGAATATCGGGCCCATGGGACACTGGTATCACTCTTAGAGGCAACGTCTCACCACTAAACCCTAATTCCAATTGTTTTCATATCTGTAGGTCGTAATAGCGGGAACACATGATAGGGTGGAAACTGAAGTCCTAGGTTTCCTTTTATATTGTCTATCCTCCGTAATTACATTCTGTGACAAACCATCGATCGTTCGGGCTTGCTCACCCGTAGGGTGAACTGGTTCCTCTTAGATACAAGCACAACCACGCCTCCCTGTGTTCGACCCCCAAGCCACACTACAACACCGTGCGCTTGTGGTACAAATGTTTAAATCTGGTATCCCCTATCCAATTGCACTCTGCATGATTCAAAACCTGGGGGACGTCAAGTTCCTTCTTTGCTCGAAGTGTACGATTGGGGATTCGCTATCCGTGCTTTTAATGCCGACTTTACCATGACTTTTAACGAGCTAAATAATTCGCTGAATTTCCCTCACCCCGATCATTATGTTGAATGTTCCACTCATGATCGGTCTGATATCTATTCCTACTTCAGGGACGATGGCGTTTGGCAACGATTCACCCGCTATTCCACCTTTCCATCGGAGGCGCTCGCCTCCTACATTATACACCCGTGTTACCGCTACGCGCACTGTCTCTTTGCCAACACCATTTTTTTCCTCGTGGATACTTCCACAGTGTCTAGGGACGAGCTTTTCTTTCTATATGCCATGTCCCACGACAAGATCCGTGGACATGACCCATTACCCATCAACACCGCCCATTGGATAATCCATGAGCTTTTATATGTTAGCCGTTCAACCTCAAGATCGTGATCGTGCAGTTTACCTTTATGGGCCTGACAATATTGTTTTTGCTATCCTCCCACCATCATCTGTTGAGCGAATCCCCATTCGCACTTTCCATTTACCGTGGGAATTCTATCCCGATCCATGGTATACTGACTTGCATTTATATTTTATATATCCACGCACGTCTTCTCCGTAATTTCCCGTCGTTTTTCGTTGTTTCGAATCCGTTCCTTTGTGTTTTTTAGTTCCTTTTTTACTTTCGTTGTGTTTGTGTGCTTTTGTAGGATATTGCTAGCACGGGGGACATACAAGGCAAACATCACGAGTCCCGGAGCAACGGGAGGTGTCACACGAGACCCTGAGGGCCAATCGTCAAGATAAACCATGTATCAGCTCTCAACTGATCAGGTTGACAGATCCACCTGATTGGTTCGTGCGGTCGTATCAGTCCTGAGGAAGAGGCAGATCCACCCGATCGGTTCAGCGATCGGGTGAATGTGACACAGAACGCTGATTTAAGAGCCAAAGTTCACCTGAAGACTGCTTCCCATGCTCGAGAACCCGAAGACTCACCCGATGGGTTCAACGATCGGGTGAAATTTATCAGAAGCCGAAGACTAAATTTCCTGCCATTTCACCCGATCGGGTGAAGTCTCATCCGATCGGGTGAATGTCATTTTTTGTCTTTTTGTGGGAATATTCCCTGGCATCTTGCCAAATTGTATAAATAGAGCTAGGTTTTCCCAGAAACGAATCCCCCATTTTAAAGCTGTTTTTAGGGATTTTTGGCTGCTTTGAATTAAACTCTATTTGTAAGTTCGTTGATCGTTCTTATATGTTAATATTGCTTTTATACTTCTATTTGCTAGGGTAATCTATTGCTTGATTTACATTCTTATGGCTATAATCTGTTTTATTGCATCTCATGCCAAGATTAGTGAGTAGTTCTTGTAATGCCCTGCTAAGCTACTGCACAAGTACTAGAGGGGGGGAATAGAACTTTAAAATAATTAAGAGGCTAATTCCTAATTACCTTGCAAACTCTACCAATTAATGCGGTAATACGGAATAGTAAATAATCGACAACAAATAAACAATCGTAAACAAACGATATTACTGGGTTCGGATCCACCCCAAGTCTCCCCGACTTGTACCCGGTGATCCTACGTCCCAACCACACGGATCACTTTCGGATACTTGAGTTAGAAACCCTAACTCAAGATTTCCACTATGAAATACTTGTGAAAAACCTTCACAAGTCAAATCATACATAAATGACCTTGTGACTCCCACAACCCGGGATCACAAACACACTCTCACAACCGAGAGTGAATCACTTACAATAACAAAGTAAATTGAAATGAAATGCTTACCACAAAATACCTATGCCTTGAGTAAACTTACGAATTAGGGCAAAGATAATTTTGAGGAAGATGAAGAGGCACCAAACCCTAGCTCCAAGATGTAGACCAGCTATGGAGAGCTATGAGGTTGATGGTGACCTAGGATCAAGCACTTGGCTTGGAAGGCTCACAATCAATGAATCTCTCTTTTGAAATAAGAGTGAGAAGAGATTCAAGATTGGAATGAAAGAGCTTTGAATGGGAGGGAATGATTTCTCTTTGATCTCTAAACTTGTCTTAATATCAGCCTTTTTGTGCAATGAATGCAGCTCATCAAGTATATATAGGTTAGAGGAGAGAGAGAGAGAGAGAGAGAGAGAGAGAGAGAGAGAGAAACGTTTCAATTAAAGCTCCAACGGATCTATTCTGAACCAAACTAGTCGGTCAAAGAACAACCACCGACCGACTAGTTCATCAACTAGTTGGTCGGTCAATCAACATGAACCGACTAACTGGTGAACAGTGAATAGGTCGAAGTTCAGACTTAAGGAACTAGTCGGTCAAAGCACACTTGTCGACCGACTAGTTTCACAACTAGTCGGTCGGTGAGTTAACTTAAACCGACTAAGAGATAAAACACAAAGTCTGAGAACAAATTGAATTAGTCGGTCAAAGAACAAAAGTTGACCGACTAGTTCATCAACTAGTCGGTCGCCAAATGTACTTGGACCGACTAACGACAAACAGTAACTTGGCATGTACAGTAGAAGCTCAACTAGTCGGTCAAAGAAGCATCACTGACCGACTAGTTCACAAATTAGTCGGTCGGTGAGTCAACGTAGACCGACTAACTGTAAACAGTAAAGAGCTATGATTTGAGAAAGCAAACTAGTCGGTCCAAGAAGGATTACCGACCGACTAGATCACCATCTAGTCGGTTAGTTCTTCTTCTTGAACCAACTAACATGCACAAGAAGTCGCGAATCGAAGCGCGATGCTTCGGGAAACTTTGTATGGACTTCTTACAAGTTCCTATGTCTAAGATAGGAGTGTTATGAAGATTAAAACGTAAGACCTACTCAAGGCTTAACATTCTACGGAACGAAGCTAAAAGACTATAAATAAACCTTAACGAACCGTCTTCGAAAGCTTCGATCCGAATCTTCATGACTTCTAAAATGGTCCAAAAGCTTCAACGAAGCTTTAGGCATACGATCACGTGCTTTGAGAAGTCTCGAGACGTCGCTTTGGATGTTCAAATGAATTTGGTGACGATCTCCATAACTGCGCTCACAAATTGTTAGTTTACAATATATTTATGTTTGTTCATCATCCAAAACCAAATCCGGGGAGTCCAATATCCAACAGTTCTTAAATCTGGGACATTGGTGGAAGCCCCTTCGTGGGTTCTCCCTAGAACGGCTATAGGATTAGGGATTCGACAGGATATAGGGATTTAGATGGTTACACGGGGGCGTTTTATTGTCATTGGTGGGAGAAAGACCGCCTTTGACCGTCAGGCCAAGGGGAAATAAAACAGGAGTTTTGTTGGATATTGGACTCCCCGGATTTGGTTTTGGATGATGAACAAATATAAATATATTGTGAACTAACAATTTGTGAGCGCAGTTATGGAGATCGTCGCCAAATTCATTTGAAAATCCAAAGCGACGTCTCGAGACTTCTCAAAGCACGTGATCGTATGCCTAAAGCTTCGTTGAAGCTTTTGGACCATTTTATAAGTCATGAAAATTCAGATCGAAGCTTTCGAAGACGGTTCGTCAAGTTTTATTTATAGTCTTTTAGCTTCGTTCCGTAGAATGTTAAGCCTTGAGTAGGTCTTACATTTTAATCTTCATATCGCTCCTATCTTAGACATAGGAACTTGTAAGAAGTCCATACAAAGTTTCCCGAAGCATCGCGCTTCGATTCGCGACTTCTTGTGCATGTTAGTTGGTTCAAGAAGAAGAACCAACCGACTAGATGGTGATCTAGTCGGTCGGCAATCCTTCTTGGACCGACTAGTTTGCTTTCTCAATTCATAGCTCTTTAATGTTTACAGTTAGTCGGTCTACGTTGACTCACCGACCGACTAGTTTGTGAACTAGTCGGTCAGTGATGCTTCTTTGACCGACTAGTTGATCTTCTACTGTACATGCCAAGTTACTGTTTGTCGTTAGTCGGTTCAAGTACATTTGGCGACCGACTAGTTGATGAACTAGTCGGTCAACTTTTGTTCTTTGACCGACTAATTCAATTTGTACTTAGACTATTTGTTTTATCTCTTAGTTGGTCTAAGTTATCTCACCGACCGACTAGTTGTGAAACTAGTCGGTCGGCAAGTGTGCTTTGACCGACTAGTTCCTTAAGTCTAAACTTCGACCTATTCCCTGTTCACCAGTTAGTCGGTTCATGTTGATTGACCAACCGACTAGTTTATGAACTAGTCGGTCGGTGATTGTTCTTTGACCAACTAGTTTGGTTCAGAATAGAGTCGTTGGAGCCTTTAATTGAAACGTTTTTCTCTCTCTCTCTCCTCTAACCTATATATACTTGATGAGCTGCATTCATTGCACTCAAAGTTGATATTAAGACAAGTATAGAGATCAAAGAGAAATTATTCCCTCTCATTCAAAGCTCTTTCATTCCAATCTTGAATCTCTTCTCACTCTTATTTCAAAAGAGAGATTCAATGATTGTGAACCTTCCAAGCCAAGTGCTTGATCCTAGGTCACCATCAACCTCATAGCTCTCCATAGCTGGTCTATATCTTGGAGCTAGGGTTTGGTGCCTCTTCATCTCCTCAAAATCATCTTTGCCCTAATTCGTAAGTATACTCAAGGCATAGGTATTTTGTGGTAAGCTATTTCATTTCAATTTACTTTGCTATTGTAAGTGATTCACTCTCGGTTGTGAGAGTTGTGTTTGTGATCCCGGGTTGTGGGAGTCACAAGTTCATTTGTGTATGATTTGACTTGTGAAGGTTTTTCACAAGTATTTCATAGTGGAAATCTTGAGTTAGGGTTTCTAACTCAAGTATCCGGAAGTGATCCGGGTGGTTGGGACACCGGGAACAAGTCGGGGAGACTTGGGTGGATCCGAACCCAGTAATATCGTTTGTTTGCGATTGTTTATTTGTTGTCGATTATTTACTATTCCGCATTTCTGCATTAATTGGTAGAGTTTGCAAGGTAATTAGGAATTAGCCTCTTAATTATTTTAAAGTACTATTCACCCCCCCCCCCCTCTAGTACTTATGCAGTAGCTTAGAAGGGCATTACATTTGGTATCAGAGACAAGTCTATAGCTATGTCTGCCAACGACAACAAGACCGTTCGTCCACCTTCCAACTATAGCACCTTCAAGAACCATGAAGGAGCGTCTTCGGTAATGGAAGGACATTCCTCAACGAGGCCTCCATTCTTCAACGGTACCAACTACGGGTACTGGAAATGCCGGATGGAAACTTTCCTCCGGAGTGCTTCATTATGGAGGGCCACGATGAAGGAGTATGTCGAGCCCGCCGAAGAAGATTTCGAGAAATGGACTCCTGCGGAGATCCCCGCGGAGGTAAGCAATGCCAAGGCAATGAACGCCTTGCAATGTGCTTTGGAGCCCAAGGATTTCAACAAGATATGCACATGTAAGAGTGCAAATCAAATATGGAACTCCCTCCTCATATTGCATGAAGGGACAAGTAGGGTAAGAGACTCCAAACTCGTAATAGTAAATAAAGATTTTGAGTTATTTCATATGCTACAGGGTGAGAAGATGAAGGAGTACTATGCTCGCTTCGTCGACATCACAAACGAGTTGGAGGCTCTCGGTAAGACCTACACCCAAAAGGAGAAAGTCTTGAAGATTATCGATGGACTTCCTTCTAGTTGGGAGAAACGTACCTTCGCCATCGAGGAAGGTAATGATATGAAAACCTATACGGTTGTTCAACTAATGGGTACCTTGATGTCTTATGATGTACGCAAGGATAGTAAGTTGAAGTTGCAAGAAAAGATGAATTCCTACCTATAACAAGACGAGCCAAAGAAGAAGGCTAATGCTTTCAAGGCCACTCCATCTACTTCCACATCGACCGATGATGAAAACTCAGAAAACGAGTTGGACTTGGAGTCCATGGCTATCATGGCCAAGAAGTTCAACCGGTTCTTCCGGAAAGGTAACTTCAGAAACAAGTCAAAGTTTAATTCTTCTAACGCCTCCTCTCCTTTGTGTTTTCAATGCAACAAGCCCGGACACATGAAAGCGGAGTGTCCTCAAAACAAGCACAAGGAGAAGTGGAAGGCGCCGAAGTACGACAAGTCCAAGAAGTACAAGAAAGGGAACAAAAAGGGGCTTGTCGGAACATTCACCGACTCCGATGATTCCTCTAGCGGAGAGTCAGATGATGAGCAAGTGGAGCAAGCACACATGTGCTTCATGTCTAGAGATGAAAATGAACAAGGATCTTCCTCTGATGATAGCGACAACGAAGGCGATGAGGTAGCTATGGATGACCTTAGGAATGCTAATTCTCAATTGTGGTATAAATACACTAAGTTAGTAAATAGGTATACTAAAGTAAAAGATGACTTAGCTAGCATTCAAACCTCGCCTAAAACTATCATCACCAACAACGACACCGTTGTTGAAGGGTTGAAGAATGAGATTGTTAATCTCAAGACTCAACTTGAACATGTTAGCATTGAGGATCTGGAGGAACACAAGATAGCGGATTTGACCTCTCAAAACTCGACTTTGAGTATTGAGAATGAAAATCTCAAATCTCGTGTTTATGTGCTCACATCGCAAGTATCCACTTTGGATGCTTCTTTGCGTTCTCTCACCGAGAAATATGAGACACATTAGGCCGAATTAATAAATTCAATAAGGGTAAGGACCATTTGGATAACATCCTAAGTGACTTACTTCCGGCCAATCACCATATTGGCTTGGGGTATATGATGGGAAGCTCATCCAAATCGGCCACTACTTTTGTTAGGCCAACTTCCGATGCCTCAACGAGTGGTAGCAAACACTCTATTGGTAGTTCATCTACCAATGGTGCTTCCACCTCGTTCACACCCTCTTTCGGAAAGAAACCCACTTTGGGTGGTCCTCCAAAGAAGGGGCATGCCTACATGTACACCAATACCATGCCACGTAGGAACACACGTCCTACTCCACCGGCTCACACATATGATGATTTCTATGCTACACGTTCACGGGCACGTGCACGCAATGTGAGACACCCTCATGCACGTGTTCCTCCACATGCATATGTACACCCACATCATCGTATGAATAATTATCCACATGCGCCATTTCATCATGTTCCTTATGCCTATCCACGACATGCATCACGTAGAAACCAACAACGCATGCATGCACCCAATAGGATGAGGGCTCCCAAAATATTCACAATTTGGAGCCCAAAGGACACAAGCATGGATGAAAAACAATTTTACATGAATGCTTATTTTTTGGATGTTGTGGATAATGATAATTATGTGGGGAAGTCTAAGTCCAGTTGGACTTGGCTTCCAAAGGTCTAATCTTTTGGACCCAATGACCTTGGGTACCATGATATGAAATTTTCTATCTTTAGGTACTCAAGAAAAAGAAAAGGAGCAACAAATTTAAATTTAGCTCCAAGAGGAATTGGATACTCGATAGCGGGTGTTCAAAACACATGACGGGTGACGCTCAATTGCTCTCCGGAGTGGTTCCCATTGCAAATGGAAACCGGGTAGTCTTTGGAGGCAACGAGAGCAGAACCATCATAGGTGTTGGTAAAGTGGGTAATCCTTCTAAACCTCTTATAAATGATGTTTACCTTGTTAAAGGATTAAACCACAATCTTATTTCAATAAGTCAACTTTGTGACAAAGGTTACAAAGTTAGCTTTGCGAAAGGAATGTGCCATATTTTAAGAAAAGATAATAATGAATTATTGTTTTCCGACACATGCCATTAGGATATATACATCCTAGATCTTCCAAGAACACATGAACAATGTCTCATTGCCAACACAAGTGAACAACACTTATGGCATCGACGTTTTGGTCATGTGAACTTTGGAACACTATTTAAACTTTCCAAGTTAAATTCTATTAGAGGCTTCCCTAAGCTAGTCTTTCAAAAGAAAAGCTTTTGTGACTCGTGTCAACGAGGCAAGCTTCCAAAATCGTCGTTTAAACCTAAGAAAAGCATTTCTTCTAAGCGGCCACTAGAGCTATTACATCTAGATTTATTTGGGCCAACTAGAGTTGCTTCATTAGTAAATGCACGTTATGGACTTGTCATCGTTGATGACTTTTCTAGGTTTACTTGGGTATTTTCATTGAGTAATAAAAATGATGCTTTTGAAAACTTCACAATTTTTGTTAAGAAAGTACAAAATCTCTTAGGAACCACCATTGTCACTATTCGTAGTGATCATGGAGGGGAATTTGAGAATGAGTCTTTTGAGACATTTTGTGATGAAGTTGGTATTACACACACCTTTTCATTCCCTCGTGCACGTCCTCAAAATGGTGTTGTTGAGAGAAAGAATAGGACGATAGTGGAGTGTGCTCGCACTATGCTTGATGATAGCCAACTTGGCCATCAATTTTGGGCGGAAGCGGTACACACCGCTTGCTATGTGTTTAATAGAATACTTTTGAGGCCCGACACCAAACAAACTTGTTATGAATTGTTGTTTGGTAGGTTGCCTCAAGTTAAACATTTTCGTGTTTTTGGTTCAAAATGTTTTATTAAGAACACGTACGGTAGTTTGGACAAATTCGATCCGAGATCCGATGAGGGGATTTTTGTTGGGTATTCCTCACGTAGCAAAGCCTACCGGATATACAACAAACGAACCTCAACGATCGAGGAATCGCTTCATGTTTCATTTAATGAAGGATTTGTTCCAACTAGAATTACTAATGATGATGACTCCATGGATGTTTTATGTGATTCAATTAGTAATTCTAATTCTAATGATTCTATTGATTCTATTGATACTAACCCGACTAATGAAGTTGTTGAGAATGTTCCTGGTGATCAAGGAATTCCTAAACGGCTTCATACCGTTCGTGACCATCCTCATGAGCAAGTCATTGGTAATATCCATGATAGTGTCAAGACGAGATCTCAAGTCAACCACTTCGCTCATTGTGCCTTTGCCTCCTCGATAGAGCCAAAGAATGTTAATGAAGCATGCGAAGATAGCGCTTGGATCCTTGCCATGGAAGAGGAACTCATTCAATTCGAGAGGAATGAGGTTTGGGAGCTTGTTCCATTGCCTTCAAAGAAACACACCGTCATAGGGACAAAGTGGATCTTCAAGAACAAGACCGACGAAAACCAAGTCGTCGTCCGGAACAAAGCTCGGTTAGTAGCTCAAGGCTATCGGCAAGAGGAAGGTATCGATTTCGAAGAATCCTTTGCTCCGGTAGCTAGATTAGAATCAATTAGATTATTGTTATCTTTTGCATGCCATAAGGATTTTAAATTATTTCAAATGGATGTAAAAAGTGCGTTTTTAAACATAGATGTTGTTGAGGAAGTTTATGTTTCTCAACCTCCGGGTTTTATAAATGAAAAATTTCCAAATCATGTTTTCAAACTTAAGAAAGCACTTTACGGTTTGAGACAAGCTCCTCAAGCTTGGTATGACCGTTTAAAGAATTTTTTTTGGATTTAGGTTTTAAAATGGGAGAAGTTGATTCCACATTATTTGTTAAGTATTCGAATAATGATATAATTTTAGTTCAAATTTATGTTGATGATATCATTTTCGGTGCTACTAACTTTGCTCTTTGCGAAGAGTTTTCTAATGTGATGAAGGATCAATTTGTGATGAGCCACATGGGTGAGCTCAAATATTTCTTAGGTCTCCAAATTCGCCAAATGAACGATGCAATCTTCATCCACCAAACGAAGTATACGGTGGAGTTGCTAAAGAGATTTGGAATGGAGAATGCCTCCGGGAAAAAGACTCCAATGAGCACGACTACACATCTTGATAAAGATGCGAGCGGAAAAGATGTAGACATTCGTCTATATCGAGGTATGATAGGTAGTTTACTTTATCTTACCGCAAGTAGGCCCGATATTATGTTTGCCGTATGTGTATATGCTCGTTATCAGTCTCAACCTAAGGAGTCACACGTAGTAGCGGTAAAACATATTTTCCGTTATCTAAGTTATACACTTGATTTTGGATTACTTTATCCAAAATCTAGCACGTATGAGTTAATCTCATATAGTGACGCAGATTATGCGGGATGCAAATCCGACAGGAAAAGTACTAGTGGCACTTGCCATTTTATAGGAAATTCTCTTGTCTCTTGGTTTTCCAAGAAGCAGAATTCTGTATCACTTTCAACCACCGAGGCGGAATACATTGCCGCCGGTGCCGCGTGTGCTCAAGTTCTTTGAATGAGACACACACTTAAAGACTTTGGTATAAACTGTGATACTTGCCCTATCATGGTTGACAACCAAAGTGCAATTTGTCTCTCCAAGAACCCGGTACACCATTCCCGTTCGAAACACATAGATGTCTGACACCATTTCTTAGATGATCATGTTGCTAAAAAAGGACATCATATTAGTGTACGTTGAAACCCAGAAGCAAATCGCCGATATTTTAACGAAACCCCTAAAGGAAGACTCCTTTGTGCGGTTACGTCGAGAATTGGGGATTATGGGTGAATCCGAGATTTAGGATTCATATGTTTTCAATAATCTTGCACGCTATTCAATTCTTTATATTTGTGCGTGCTAGATTAATTGAAATTTTCTGGATTTTTGTTGAATTTTCAGAATTTTCGCTCTATTTGTGTGTAATCGTCAAATTTCAGATTTTCGATGTTTAATGGGGTAGTATAATGATTAATGAGAGTATTTTGATGTTTCGTCGAAGTGCGATTAGGAGAGAAATCAAATTTCAAAATTTTCAATTTTTGGACTCTCTTAGTCAGTCCAAGTTCATTGGCCGACCGACTAGATTCAGTTCTAGTCGGTCAGTGAATGAGCTTAGACCGACTAAATCTTGTCAGGAAATTTGGCTTCAGTTACTGTTTACATCTAGTTGGTTCAAGCTCATTGACCGACCGACTAGATCGTGATCTAGTCGGTCAGTGCTTGAACTGTGACCGACTAGTTGTGACGGGGACTGTCTTGTCTTTTGAGCTTCCAATCGATTTATATCCTCATCCGACCGACTATTTACATTTCCAGTCGATCGAAAATAACTCTCCAGCTCGAAAAACCCCCGACCCCTTCGACTTCCACTCCCTCTCCGATCGATCTCCGGCCAATTTCCGGCCATCCCCGCCGTCGCCGATCGTCATTCTTCCTACCTAGGTGATCTCTCCTCCCTCTCCTAGCTATCTAGGGTTAGATTTTTTAGCTCATGTGCTTAGGGTTAGGGTTTAGCTCATTTCAGCTAGGGTTTCAGTTTGCTAGGGTTTCGAATTTCTAGGGCTTTCTCATTTGATTGCGTCGTGTCGTGCCGCGCTTATGGCCCGTACACGCATTCCGATCCGTCCTACGAGCCCATCGCCTATGACCATAGAGCCATCCCCTACAGATCCCGTTCAACCCTCGTGAACCCCTCCTAGACGCCGATCAAAGACCACCCAACCCTCGTCGTCGTTGCCTCCTCTCAAGCGGAAGAGGACGACGACAGCGAAGCCTAGAGCCCAATCTCAGCCCAAGCCCAAGCCCAAGCAACTTGCGTCTCCCTCCTCTTTTCATACTCCTACGGATTTCGACACCGAGTATAGACCTGAGACAGAGACCCGTAGGGAACCCTCACCTCCTCCTAGGCAGCCTGAGTCTAGCTCTCGACCTCATACACGTCAGCCTAAGGGAAAGGCTCCGATGCCGGTTGGTGGTGTCGATATCTCGTTGTGTCACGATGACCCTATGTGTCTCGTGGCTTACAACCGTATCGAACACTGTCCGCTGCTTCTGGAGCATTTTGTTCAGTTTAGTGACTTCATAGGGCTAGCAGATCTTCTGTCGTCTTCAGGTCTTATCGATTACCTTCGATATGATCCTAAGGCGAATCCTCACCCCTACCCTCGCCTAGTGAAACTTTTCTATGCCAATAGGATCCAGAGTCAGTACGACGTGACCCACTCAATTGAGACTACTGTTTTGAGGACCCCGATTGTCCTCACGGCAGAAGTCTTAGGCGAGTTGATTGGTTGTTCGTCGTCTGGCCTCCTCCCCTCTGATATTTCCGTTGATGATATCTCTTCACTTAATCAGGTTATCCTCTCTGAGATCTTCCATGAGATTCCTCCCGCCATGATTGGCGTCCCCTCCAAGTCATTCAAGCCAAATGCCTGGGTCCTGAATTTGATTCTGAAGTCGTGCTTACTTCCTCTTCGTTGCCATCCCAGCCATTTCTGAAGTTGAGCTATGCCATCTTCATGGGTAGCGAGATTAACTGGGCCCGGATTATACTCGATAAGATGGATTCTTTCGAGTGTATCCGAAAGTCCACGAAGTCTGTGCATATCTCATATCCTTGCTTGTTGACCCTTGTTTTTCACCACTTCCGTGTCACACTTCCTCCTGACGATGAGCGTACACTTGGTCCTCCTCTAAACGCGACGACCGTCAAGAAGTCTCTTGCGGTGCTCCGTCACATTTAGAGGACGACACCTTCAGCGTCTGCCTCTGCTTCTGCCTCATCTGCTCCCTCTACCACTCTTGACGAGCTTGCACGTTCAGTGAGACGTGTGGAGTCTCGTTATGCTCGTACCGAGGAGATTCTTGCTCGCATTGCTCGCCACCTTGGTATTGAGATCCCTCTGTCAGTCTCTGACGAGGAGGAGTTGGACGAGGAGGAGATTGAGGAGCTTGTGCGTGTTTCTACTCGTGCCCCCGAGGGCACTTCTGGTGCTGTTGTTGCCTCTTCTGGTGTTGACCCCGAGAGTACTCCTGTTGCCACCGTTCTTGCGATGGATGCTACGACTGGTGCTCCCGAGGCCACTACTGTTGCTGCTCCAGAGATTTCCACTTCCGTCGCTCCCGTGGACACTACTGCTGACCCAGTGACCACCACTCCTGCTGCAAAGCCTACTGCTGCTGCAGATCCTGCCAATGCCTCTTGAGCTTCTTTGAGGCCTCTCCCGATGCACTTTAGATGAGTTATCTTTTAGTGAGAGAGTGTGGGTTAGGATATTTTGGGTGGGTTTTATGGTTATGATTTTTGATATTTTTGGTTGTATGATGATGTATCCCTGATGATGTTGTATGTTTTGTGATACTCTTATATATGTGTGATATGATGTTGTATCTTTTGTGCTTCGATCATTGGATCGCATTTTGTCTGTTGACGGATGTATCATCTTGATGTACTCATGCTTTATATATATATACATCGATGTTGACATCTCATTATGTTGTGCACATTTTATAATTTATATGTCTCTGATGTTTGATTTCGTCGCTCGACGAAAATACTTGGTTAAATAGAATTCATTTTATGAAAACATAGAATTGTTTTCCATGCACTAAATTAACCAAGAATGTTGATATTGGAGAGTATATTCCATAACTCAATTCGTAAAATTTATTTGAGTTTTGATGATTTTATTTATCGATTTTCGACTTTGGTCTCATTGACATGCCTTGATTTCATTCGTATTTTTCTTTGGTGTAATTTGGACCGTGGTCGTATTCTACAACTCCTGTGCTTTTATTTGAAGCCAATGTTGTTGTCGTTGATCTCCTCCCGCTCTTTTTGCTAATGCCAAAGGGGGAGAGATATAATAATGACATGTGCTAAATGATAATTTAAGCATTTTTCCAAGAATCTAATTTGATGTGTAAGATTCAGGGGGAGTTAAGATATATAAATGGAATTTCTCTTCCTAAATTTCAATATTCGATTCTCATTTTTATACTTTACTCGTCTGCTTGATGCGTATTATTTTTATTCATTTTGGAATTAACGTGTCATCAATGCAGGGGGAGTAAGTAAATTACATTTGAATCATTATTTTTTATTATTATTTATGTTGGTTTATCATCACCAAAAAGGGGGAGAATGTTGGATATTGGACTCCCCGGATTTGGTTTTGGATGATGAACAACCATAAATATATTGTGAACTAACAATTTGTGAGCGCAGTTATGAAGATCGTCGCCAAATTCATTTGAACATCCAAAGCGACGTCTCGAGACTTCTCAAAGCACGTGATCGTATGCCTAAAGCTTTGTTGAAGCTTTTGGACCATTTTAGAAGTCATGAAGATTCGGATCGAAGCTTTCGAAGACGGTTCGTCAAGTTTTATTTATAGTCTTTTAGCTTCGTTCTGTAGAATGTTAAGCCTTGAGTAGGTCTTACGTTTTAATCTTCATATCGCTCTTATCTTAGACATAGTAACTTGTAAGAAGTCCATACAAAGTTTTCCGAAGCATCGCGCTTCGATTCGCGACTTCTTGTGCATGTTAGTTGGTTCAAGAAGAAGAACCAACCGACTAGATGGTGATCTAGTCGGTCGCAATCCTTCTTGGACCGACTAGTTTGCTTTCTCAATTCATAGCTCTTTAATGTTTACAGTTAGTCGGTCTACGTTGACTCATCGACCGACTAGTTTGTGAACTAGTCGGTCAGTGATGCTTCTTTGACCGACTAGTTGAGCTTCTATTGTACATGCCAAGTTACTGTTTGTCGTTAGTCGGTCCAAGTACATTTGGCGACCGACTAGTTGATGAACTAGTCGGTCAACTTTTGTTCTTTGACCGACTAATTCAATTTGTACTCGGACTATTTGTTTTATCTCTTAGTCGGTCTAAGTTATCTCACCGACCGACTAGTTGTGAAACTAGTCGGTCGGTAAGTGTGCTTTGACCGACTAGTTCCTTAAGTCTGAACTTCGACCTATTCCCTGTTCACCAGTTAGTCGGTTCATGTTGATTGACCGACCGACTAGTTTATGAACTAGTCGGTCGGTGGTTGTTCTTTGATCGACTAGTTTGGTTCAGAATAGAGCCGTTGGAGCCTTTAATTGAAACGTTTTTATCTCTCTCTCTCTCTCTCTCTAACCTATATATACTTGATGAGCTGCATTCATTGCACTCAAGGCTGATATTAAGACAAGTTTAGAGATCAAAGAGAAATTATTCCCTCTCATTCAAAGCTCTTTCATTCCAATCTTGAATCTCTTCTCACTCTTATTTCAAAAGAGAGATTCATTGATTGTGAGCCTTCCAAGCCAAGTGCTTGATCCTAGGTCACCATCAACCTCATAGCTCTCCATAGCTGGTCTACATCTTGGAGCTAGGGTTTGGTGCCTCTTCATCTTCCTCAAAATCATCTTTGCCCTAATTCGTAAGTATACTCAAGGCATAGGTATTTTGTGGTAAGCTATTTCATTTCAATTTACTTTGCTATTGTAAGTGATTCACTCTCGGTTGTGAGAGTTATGTTTGTGATCCCGGGTTGTGGGAGTCACAAGTTCATTTGTGTATGATTTGACTTGTGAAGGTTTTTCACAAGTATTTCATTATGGAAATCTTGAGTTAGGGTTTCTAACTCAAGTATCCGGAAGTGATCCGGGTGGTTGGGACGTAGGATCACCGGGTACAAGTCGGGGAGACTTGGGTGGATCCGAACCCAGTAATATCGTTTGTTTGCGATTGTTTATTTGTTGTCGATTATTTACTATTCCGCATTTCCGCATTAATTGGTAGAGTTTGCAAGGTAATTAGGAATTAGCCTCTTAATTATTTTAAAGTACTATTCACCCCCCTCTAGTACTTGTGCAGTAGCTTAGCAGGGCATTACAAGTTTGATTCTCTAGCCACAGCTCACCCCCCAGCGTAGACATTGATTCCTCGCGCGTGGAAACGACTTGGATGAAATGTCGGAAGAAATCGTTGCGAGCTTAGTGCTCTCGAAGTCGGGCGATGTTGGATATGGGAATGCCCATCGTTCGAACCCGGGTAGACATAGCGTATCATCATGGGCATCGACCGGAATATCGGGCCCATGGGACACTAGGTACCACTATTAGAGGCAACGCCTCATCGCTAAACCCTAGAATCCGATCACATTCCTATCATTTGGTCGTAATAATGAGAACTCATGATAGGAAGGAAGCCAAAGTCATAGGTTACATTTTTATCTCTTACACCTTTTTCATTAGTTTACTATCATGACATCCAACAAGAGAATAAGCTAGCTACCCACCGGGTAATCCGGTTCCTGATTGTTTACGAGCACAACACACGCCTCCCCATGATCGACCCCCAAGCCACACTTCGACACAGTGTGCTTGCGGTTTACAAATTCTAATCCTAGTATCACCGTCCCGATTTGAGTGCCAAACGGACGGGCGGTCAAGCTTTATGGCGCCATTACCGGGGAGGCAATGTGCTTGTTACATTTACGACCATGTTATCCCTGAGACTAGCTCACATCCTTACCCCGTGATAATTTTCACATTCTACATTTTTTGTTTTTATTTTTGTTTTTATTTCGCATCATACCATACGTGATTCACGGTATATCTTGATTTTTCATGCGCAGGAACTCGAGGAGTCTTGACGACTTAGTTCCTTTGGATCCCAAGATCAACGCCACCCTGAGGTGTTTGAATGCAGAAAGAAGAAGAAGAGAAGAATTTTCCGTCATGGCTGGAAATATCACTCCTCCAAAGTCTTTGCTCGATTACTCGATGCCGTCTATTGGGTCTACATCCAGCATTCAACCTCTGGCCATTACGACCGAAAACTTTGAGCTGAAGCCATCATTTGTGGCTTGGATCCAACAAGACCAATTTTCTGGAGCTCCTACGGAGAATCCCATCGAGCACTTGGACTCTTTTTTGGAGAAGTGCGAGACATTCAAGATCAATGGCGTATCAACCGTGGCTATTCGGTTAAGATTATTCACGTTCTCTCTACAGGATAAAGTGAAGCAATTGCTGAGGGGGAAGGACCCCAACACGTTCACAACCTGGGAGCGGATTTCGAACGCATTCCTGAACAAGTTCTTTCCTCCGGGGAAGATGATGAAGCTAAGAAGCGAAATCTCCTCTTTCTCCCAGACTAGCCATGAGTCGCTACATGAAGCGTGGGTTGGGTACAAGGAAATGCAGAGGAAATGTCCTCACTACGAGCTCCCCCGCTAACAGATCATCAACCTATTTTATAATGGACTGAGGGACGAGTTGAAGTCCTACATGGATGCCGCAGTGGGTGGATCCTTCATGTCAAGAAATGAAGTGGATACCGGAACTATCTTGGAGAACATGGCATCCAACAACGAGAGATGGAGTGATGAGCGGGCCACACCAAAAGCTGGTGGAATGCATCGGGTTGAGTAAGTGGAAAAGCTGTCAAGCAAATTCGATTTGCTTTCCACTCAAATTTCAGCGTTTACGGTTGGGCCGGTGCCGCTAACCCACGCATGTAGCGGCCGTGAAAACTGAAGTGATGGGAGACTTCGATGTTGGAGACATTTCGGCACCCGTGGATCAAGCAAGTGCCCTGTTTTATAATCCTACGAGAAATGCACCCTATCCACCAAGAACAAGTTCTAATCCTGGATATTATCCCAACAATCGGAATCATCCAAAATTTTAGCTACAAGGCACCCTACCAACAATTTCAGCAACCTCCTCAGCAACAACAATATCAGCCTCCTCCGCCTCAACAAATGTATCAACAGTTTCCTCCTCGACATCAGCAACCTCTGCCCCAACATCAATAGTACAATCAACAACAACGAGTGGCCTCTCTGATCGAGAACCTCCTGGCACAGTACATTTTGAATCAGGAGAAGATCACTCAACAACTACAGCTTGGGCAGAAATCCCTGGCCGACCAAGTGACCCAGTTGGGGTTACAAGTAGCCAACCTCCAAAAGGCGCACGGACAACTGCCGGGTCAACCGAAGGTGAACCCTAGGGGACCAAGCCAAACTCTAGACTTGACACACGGTCAAGCGAATGTCTCCGCCATTGTTCTGAGGAGTGGGAAGAAGATTTCGGCACGGGAGGCCGAGAAAGATAATGAAGCACCATTTGTCAATGAGAAACCGAATGTGGGGATGAACGACGGTGGAGCTTCAAGATCGAGCCATATGACTCCGGAGGTAGATTCTGAGAAGACGAAGAAGAATGAGGTCTACGACTTGAGGGTTTCAAGCCTTCAGTACCATTTCCGCAGAGGCTTGCCAAGGCCAAAATTGAAGAAAAAGTATGGCAGGTTCTTTAAGATGGTGAAGGAACTAAGTCTTCAAATCCTGTTCCCAGAAGCGATTGAGACTATTCCCCTGTACGCAAAATTCCTTAAGGATCTGGTGACGAAGGAGACAAGAAAGGAAAAAGTGGTCCTTACGGCGGAATGTAGCATCCTGATTTGGCGAGCCAATCTGCCAAAGCTAAAAGACCCGAGAAGTTTCTCGATCCTGTGCTCTATAGGGGAAGTCTCTATTAATAGAGCACTTGTCGATTTGGGAGCAAGTGTAAGTTTGATGCCCCTATCTATGTACAGAAGGATCAATATGGGTGAACTTGAACCTATGGGGATGACCCTACAGCTAGCAGATAGATCCGTGAAGTACCCGTGGGAGTCGTCGACAACTTACCAGTTAATGTCCGCGATGTACGTGTGCCGGTGGATTTTGTGGTTATGGATATGCCCGAGGATAATCACACTCCGATTATTCTCGGAAGACCTTTTATGGCAACCGCCAGTGTGCTCATCGATGTAAAGAAGGGAAAATTGTCCTTAAACGTCGGCGATCAAACGGTGGAATTTGACTTGGCGCTGTCCATGAAGCTACCACCCGATGTATCCAAATGCAACCTTCTGGAAATTGAAGAAGATAGAGTTAATGAAGCAAGAGCATGTGAAGTTCTTACTAGGAACCCCCCTGAAGACTTAGATGGAATCGAGGAGCACACTAGGCTGGATGGAGAGAAAATTCTTGAGCCAGAATTTGTCTCCTAGTCAACTCCCCCTGGACTTGGAAAGAATGCTTGGATGAAGAGCAAGGGGAAAGAGCCTTTGATGCTCATCGCTGATGAAGTTTGAATTTTGAAGAGAGTGGCGAGTGTCACCAGCACAAAAGAGAAGCCCCTCGATATCACCAGTGGGGGAGTTATTGAGACCATCCATTTGTCGCCGCGGTCAACAACCAGAATTTTTGTCCCAACAGCTGAGAGGACACCAACCGTTGAGCGTCACCCATTCAAGCCACCCTGAATATCATATCAGGAGTCGAGCAAACAACTATAAAAAATAGCACTTCATGGGAGACAACCCATGACCTAAACTTCTGTTTGTTTTCAATAAGATTAGTTTATCAATTTTTTTAAATAAATGCTGTGGTGGGGATTTTTATTGGGACACTTAGAGGATTTATACTGTTTGTGCAGGAATTGCCCCACCCGATTGGGTCATACATCAACCGATCAGGTGGATCGTTTCAGTAAGTGGCCAGCTTCAGTCGAAGACTGAACCGATCGGGTGATAAAGTCGGCAATCGGGTCGCTGATTGGGTGATGAAAACAGAGGCCTGGGAAGTTTTTTGGAGAGCGGTCAACCGATCGGGTGAGATCTCACCCGATCGGGTGACCTGTAGATGCTGATCCAAAGGATTTTTTGAAAATTGATCCAACCGATCGGGTGATTTTCACCCAATTGGTTCACCCAAACCCTATATATATCAACCCCCCACCTGAACCCTATCTAAGGATGCAGCGTGCACCAGCTTTTATACTCGCACATGCTCCTCTACCCCAACCAGATCCTATCCCTACTATCTTACCTGCACCACTCAATATGCCTCTTTCTCAGCCTTCTGCAGGGCCTGCCACTCTTTCGTTGAGTCGGTTGCACCACTCCTGGACACTCGTGTTGTTGACACACACATTCCCGCACTCGTCGACACACCTGCTATCCTACTTTCAACTGAGCCAGTTGCCCCTTCTGTTGCCTTGCCGGTCGACACACACTCCAAGCCTTCATATGTTATCCCACCATCTGGTCCTCAGTAGCAGGGCCCATCATCGCCTACCCAGGGTAATGTCAATGCTTGATCCCTATATTATTTTTGCTCCAGTTCTCCCCCCTCCCCCCAAATATTTTTATGCTCATCTATCTCTTCGGGGCCTTGATCTTGCATTGCTTGGAGAAGAACCTCATTTTGCACCATCTGCATATATCCCACTTGCATCATATCACTGTTTACATCATCTGCCTGCTTGTTCATATTTTTGCATTCTAGGCATTAGGCCATGCATCTACGTTTGCATTTTTCCTTTTTATTTGTATGGTTTCATTTTTTAGTTTCCTTTCTTTGTTTTCCGCCCACCCACCCTAGCATCATTTCCCGCCTTGCACGCGTGTTCTTAGTAGTGAGGACAATGCCGTGTTTAGCTTGGAGGATGAGCGCTATCGCTTTTTATTTTTCCTTTTTTAATATTTTCTCTCATTTTACCCCTTCTTATTTTTCATTTTTTCCACCCATTTTGTCACCATTTCATTTTTCTCTTTTAGCATCATATTTTCCATGTTTTAGTATGCTTGCTTGCCTACTTTTATTTTATTTTTCCGCTTTTCTTCTTTTCCTTGCTAGATTTATTCAGTATGATTTATCTCTTATAGCTTTAGCAGCTTTCACGATGCTCACCCTTGCCATGCTATTTTGAGTATTCCAGTATCTTACTATCCATGTGCTTGCACATATCACTTTTTGATGATTTCTCTATCTGAATGCATGATAGTAATTGAAGCTGAATATATATAGCAGTGCCTCGTATGCTTTTGTTGGGAATGCACCAAGATTCACGCATCAATTGTATATCTGAAGCATCTGCCTTATTGTCTTATTCACCTTCTGTTGCATGCCTGATATGATTGTACGCTTCATTGCCTGACTTCACTATTCATTGAAATGATTAAGAATGTCCATGCTTTCTTATGAGTTTTAGTTGAAGTATTATCTTATTGAACCATTTGTGCACATTTTAGAGTGAACTGAGTGTTATATTATTTCCTTCTCCACATATCTTTTTATTCTCTACATGTCACTTGAGTTCACCCCTTGCAGCTACTTATACCGCATCTACTCCCTAAAAATCCTAAAAGAAAAGGTTAGCTCCGAAAAATCCCCTAAAAATACCTGTTATATAGCTCCTAAAAGAAGAAAAAAGAGAAATATATATATATATATTTCTCTATTTCATATTGAAGCTACAAAAATACTTGGGAAAAGCCACAAAAACTCCATTAATATTCCTTAGATGTGATTCCTCAAGCCAAGCTTGGGGGTTGAATTCATTTGACCATATGAGTGAGTATGCCATTAGAGTGGAGTTGTGCACAATTTGGAATATTTGATAATGCTGAAACTTGGCAAAATAGTTTGGCTATGGATATTGTTAAAGTCAAAATTGACCGAAACAGTTGTCAAGCTGACGTAGACTCGAGACGCTGAGTCGGAGCCTCATCGGCAATTGGAATGGCACCCTTGGTTGGAAGAACCAGGGTCGAGTGATGGTGGTTGGAGCTGGTACGACGTTCGATCGACCTTGAAGTGATAGTAGCGTCGATCGTTTGAGGCTAGGAAGCTTGATGTCGACCTTCAGCGTTGGATGATGACTGTCGATTTGCACTACAGAGACTCGTTAGGGGGTCGGCTCTGGGTTCCGACCCAAATCCCCTTCGATGCTTAAGTTAGTATGGAACTTAAGAGAGGGAGAGAGAGAGAGAGAGAGAGAGAGAGAGAGAGAGAGAGAGAGAGAGAGAGAGATGGAGCTTGGTGCAGCTGAGATCGACCCACGGAGGTTCGTCTCAAGACTGGCAGCGTATGCTCAAATATATAAGAGATGTAGGCGGAGAAGATAGAGTTCTATGTCTTAGACCTCGTACCTTTAAAATGGAACCCCTTTACCTTCGTTCTTCAGTCTATTTATAGGTAATCCCCCTTGATGATGTGTAACTTCCCCTCATTGATTGGGGCACGATCTTCTCCGGGATTCGAGTTAACGGCTGCTCATTTACTCGGTCCCATTAACTTTCACCTGAATGTAAGTGCCAGCCTAACGGTCGAATGAGCCATTCGTCTGACTCAACGGTACCCTGCTAAGAACGTGGCGGGTACTGGGTCGCGGATTCTAAATGGGTCGGGTATGATGATACTCCAGTTGGATTCGTACCCGTGTACTAATAATGGCCCCCATCATTCGTGCCTCGGAAATCGTGCTGACTGAGACCAAATGATGAGTGATCTCCTTAAATGTTCACGGTTTTCGAAATATTTGATTTGATATGTGTCGCCAAAAACCCTTTTGCCTTTGGAGAGATCTCCGCCGTTTCTTGTGGCTGGCCTTGGACACGTGTCGCGCATCAGACTTCAGCCGATTGGATTTCTTCATGTAAAAGAGAAAAGGCAAGAAAAAAGTAGAGATCTTTCTGCTTCATCTTCATCCTTGTTTCGTAAGTTTGCTTCCAGTGTCACCTCCCTGGAGATCGCCTGCTTCAATTTCAAGGTATCCTCCTTCTTCGACGCTGATTCTTTTTAGGTTCGTCGGGTATGTTTACTCCGGTCCTATTCAAGGAGCCAACCTATGAGTAGCGTGTGGCACGCATCTAGCCCCCTCGATGCATGGAAGTTCCTGGGAAGGGAAAAGGAATTTGAGGTCGAATGTCCCTAGAGTCATCTTAGATATGGCCCCTAGGTTTTCCCTTGATCTGACTACCGAGGTGTGGCGAGGTTGCTTCTGTGATCCTTTTAGGCTTAGACTACCCAATCTGGATGAGAGTGTGTGTTTCCCATATAAAAGTGAGGTTGGGGTGTATCTCAAAGCTTTTCGCTTAGGTCTCTGATTCCCCCTTCACCCCTTAATCATGGAAGTTCTATGCTCTTCGGAGCTTTCCATCTGTAGACTCGCTCCTCAGGCTTCCCCTCCGTTAGTTGGCTTCATCGAGTTGTGCGAGATTTGTGGAGTCCGTCTGACCCTTGGGCTATTAAGGTATTTCTTTAGGATAATAGCCAACCCTCACCGAGTGTGGTACCATATCGATGCTCGTCCGGGCATGAGGCTCATATACGACCTTCCAATTTCCAACCCTGGGTGGAAGGATACATTCGTGTTCGTCGTTCTTCCTAATCTGGGCTCCTTTCTCAATGGTTGGAGTTCTCTGAATCCTGAGCTTGCAGAGGAGTCTCGGTTGTCGTTGGAGGAGGTCAGAGCCAGGTTGTTACCAGGCGAGGCCGAGGCAATGAAGTCCCTTCTGGGTCGATCGAGGCAAGAAAGGTCGACTCAGTATTTATTGGATGATCACACACTAAAGATCCTTCTATGGAGCCCGGGTAATGTATCTCGATTCTAAAGATCCTTCTATGGAGCCAGGGTAATATATCTCGATTCTACGTCTTTATCTCTGGCACTCACGATAATTGTGTTCATTGTCTGCAGATATGACTAACGAAAACTGACGCAGTGGCGAGTCCAGTATTGACCGAGTCTGGAGGGAATAGCGGAAGAAGAAGAGAATGGTCGAAAGGTCAGGTGCCCGCGCCGAATGGTCGAGTGCACGTATCGAGGGATTCAGCTCTCGGTCTCCTCTCTGCATCCACCAGAGTTCTTCTTCCGAAGGGGGGAGACTAGGCAGACATCCAGGCCTTCTCTCTTGCCTTTTCGAGGGAGGCATCTAGCTAACCACATATGTGGCCCGTTGTGCCCCTGGCTTCCATTGTGGTTGCAGAGCCTCAGAAGGTGGTCGACGTTGATGCAGCCGATGTCGTTGAGCCGTCTGAAGTGGTCAACCAGAAGAGGGAGATGCCCTCCCATGGGGAAGAGGAGTCTCCAAAGAGGAGGCAAGAGGAGGAGGAGGATGCCATGGGGAAAGGTATTGGGGTCGCTCCTCTTGAGCCTCCAGAGGTGTCGGAGACCCCTTCGGTGTCTCAGGCCCCCGTGACATGCCTTCTGGATCAGTGGCCTTGGGATGACATCGTATCGCCCGCTCCTTTGGTCGGCTCGATCCTTGTGGAATTCGATCAAGTGTTACTACTCACTTGGCTCTCATCTCGATCCTTGGGGCTGGTCCAATGTGACTTTCATCTACCTCCATTTGCCATTGGAAGGGAGGAGTCAGCCTTGAGGGACATCGGGATAATTGCCAGGTTGGTGGAGAACTCGATTCTCCCCAAGGATCTGGAGCACTTGCAGAGGTTGGACCTTGAAAGGGTGGCCAACTTTTTCATGGGGAGCGGATACCAGGTATGTGATGCTCTCGAAACTAACACCTAGAAGCCAACTAGCAATTGCACGAATGCCAAGGGCTAGATGTATCCCAAATGCGAGTTCCCGGCACTTTACGCAAGCATACGATGTCAAGTAATAGTGTAAAAGATATCGATCCCACAGAGAAGGTAGAGATGTTCTTATCTTGGGTTATTTTCAAATCTCAGAATTCAGGTAGCAGTCGGTTTCAAGAGATTGTTTGTTTATGATTGTGAACAATTAATAAAGACTAGGGCTTTAGGACTCACCGCTAGGATCGTCGGATGTCGATGCTTGGTTAAACTCTACGTTGCATTGGCTTTATAGGGATTGTCGCATCCAAGATATGGAATTCATATTTCTAACCACCATAAATCTAACGTATCGCATTAACCCCGCTCTCGCGACAATACGTGCATTAAGAATCGACAATATTCATGCCACTCTCGTGGACAGAATGATCTCAGCTCTGTCACTCTCGTGGGTTAGAGCATCGTTGTATTTTGGCGGCTCTCATTAACGTAATGGCAGTAGCCGTCAATTAGTAATATAGTTCGTCGGTGGATCCCATCAAGACAATAGTCGGGCATGGTCACGAGTCCCAATTGAATCCACTAACTACCTAATTAAGTTTATAGGATACTCCTTTAGCCAATCGATTCCACCGATCGTGAGCACGATCTCAGTATGAGTTCTCCTACAAACTTTGCAAGATCAACCAAAACACGTCCCTTTTATACCAACACAACCAAAAATCCTAACTTTGCATCTAAATCCTAAGATCCATTGGCTAATCCATTAGCCCTAGATAGAACTACTTACGCATAATAAAAATAACAACAAAATATTCAATAGATGCAATGGAATTCATCATAGCAATAGAAAACATCAAAATCAATAGAGAGTTTAGAAAGTTGTTACCAACATGTCGTGGATCAATAGCAATCCGAATTAAGAAAATGCACAAAATAACAATAAAAATCCAAGATTTGTCTTCACAATAATAGCGACGACACAAAACTCTCTAGAACTTAAAACACTAATTAAAACTAAACTAAAAGTTTATCCAAAGTTTCTCTCAGAAAATAGAGCTAAACCGTGCTTAAATACGTAGGGTAGAAATCCCGAAAAATCTCAAAAAATCTGGGCACTTGGGCCCACCAACTAGGCTGGTCGCGTCGTGCAACTCGACCGAGTAGCGGAGCCTGCTCGGTCGAGTCATCTTCAGGCTCCGCTTGCTGCTGCTTCTGCTTCTGGGTGATACGGGCTACTAGGTCAAGTAATCCCCTACTCGGTCGAGCTACAGTAGATCGGAACTTCTTCCAAAACACTGCTTTGTTTCTTGACGACTCGGGTCCAGTATGTGAGTTTCTCGGTCGAGCTAGGGTGCCTTGGAGAAAAGCTCAAAAGCTTCATCTGTTTGGTGCGAGTCGGGTCGAGTCAGATGTCTGCTCGGTCCAATAGGTAAGGACGTTTCATGTATGATTTCTACGTGTCAGCTCAGCCGAGTAGCTGATTCCACTCGGTCGAGTCACCTGGGAAACTGAACTGAATTGAAGCCTTCTCTCGCTCTCTTCTCATCCTCTCCTCCGATCTTTTTCCATACCTCGGCGAACTCCCATGGAGCCTTGCCAATGACGTCTAGGATGTGCCGTCCCAAAATAGCTCCAATTCGTTCCAAAACTCTTGAAAATCCAAAAGCTATACAAAACTCTAATATGGCATTAGAAGCGCGATTATATATAAAAATATGGAGTTTGGAGACGAATATGACTTGAAATGATGCGATAAAAACATGTAAAATATGGACACATCAAAATCCCTCAAGCTTACCTCTTACTCATCCTCAAGGAAGACAAATACAAGGCTCACCGAGCGATGAAAATAAAAATAGAAAAAGAATGGAAGATGAAGGGGAGTGCTAGAGTACTCGGTCAGGTCTCAAGCCATAGCGATATATCACAATACTTCGAAAATAGATCACATGCTAATAAGAATTTCATATCTTAGCTAGACATTTTACTTGCAAGCATTTAAGAACAAAGGAAGGGGCCCTCTAAAATCATGCAATCAATTCATATCCACATCATGTAATTCATAGAGTTTAGTATAAACATGTTGGCGACGCACTTTTCAATCAAATGGAGATAAATGAAGCATATAAGAGTCATACAAAGCATGCAACAAAGAATAGACTAAGGATCATGGCATTTATATATTCATCTCAAATCATGAAAAATCTTTATAGCTAATATATTTCGCAAAGTCTGAGCATTATCAAATATCCCCAATTGTGCACAACTCCACTCTAATGGCGTACTCACTCTCGTATAATCAAATGGAATCACCCCCCAAGCTTAGCTTGAGGCATCGCATCTAAGGACTAATAAAGGAATTTTTGTGGCTTTTTCCCAAGTATTTTTGTGTAGCTTGATCGCTCCGTATTTTACACCCTTTTTCTGCATGTTTGCATGCCACTTTGATCGCTCATATCGTGTTTTTCACGATTATTCGGCAATATTGCGATGCTTTTCATGATTTCTTGTTTTTGTCGTATTTTAGGAAATATGGAGCGATTCGGAGTGATTTTGAGATCAAGAGGATTTGCACCTACTCCGGAGTGTCACCCAAGGCTCTTTTGAGGGCTATTCGGCGATGGAAGACAAGTGGAAGAAGAAGGAACGTCATAGGAGCGACGAGGAAGCGAAAAGATGAAGATTGGGCATCTGCAGCATCTCACTCGGCCGAGCAAGATGACCACTCGACCGACCGACCAGACCGGACACGCATCAACAGAAGGAAATAGGCGTGCACTCGGCCGAGGGACGATAGTCCACTCGGCCGAGCATGCAAATCCCCTCGCCCGAGTGGCATGAGAAAATCCACTTCAAAAACGGCCGACTTACTGGAAATGTACAGGCTTTTTGCGGTTCCCACTCGGCCGAGCAAGAATTGCCCCTCGACCGAGTGAGTAAAGTCACTCGGCCGAGTCACTCCCGAAGACAGACCCCCGAAAAGTCCCGACTTACTGGAATTTTACAGGGTTTGTCACTCGGCCGAGTGATATTTGTCACTCGGCCGAGTGAGCCGCCCCGCCTGCTGCGTAAACTGCGATTTCTGGGCTGCGCAGGGGCATTTTTGTCACAAATTTCTGGGTGATTTTGAGGGGTATTTAAACCCAATTTTTGCCCTAGTTAGAGAGAACTTTTTGATACTTTTTGCAGCCTTTTTAGAGAGCTTTTTAGGTAATTAGATTTAGGCTTTTTGAGAGATTAGAAAGGGGACTTTTGTTGGATGCTATTGGATTCTCATTGGTTTGTCTCTTTTCTTGTCAAAAACTCTATTTTTATTGATAATTTCTCTATTGCAATGATTTGTGCTGAATTTTCTATTGAATTTCTTATGAATTGCATGATGATTAGTGAATAGTTCTATTGTCCTAGGGCATAGGGATGAACCCTATGAACCCTATTTCTTAATTGTGATGAATTGGTGAAATTCTTACTAGAATCGATTAGGGTTAGGTTGGGATTGATAAATTAGGGATAGCTAGGGATTCATATCGATTGGGATTTGCAAGAGATTGGGGCCCAATTGATAGGAAGCCCTAGAAATTCGATTTAGACTTACGATTGGAATTTTCTAGAATTGGTTTGCAAGAGATTGGACCAAGGCTAGGGTTTTTAATCGTATTTCTATACCCATACCCGTTTGCAAGAGATTGGACGGGTAGGAACTATCTCAACCTAGGTCGTAGCTCGAGTTTGCACGAGAGTGGGTTCGAGATACGATTAAACGATGATGTCGATCCTAATGCTAGCGGATTAGGTTAGGGTTTCCAAGAGATTGGGCCCTAACCTAGGTTTGCTATAGATCGGCAATAGCGCGAGAGCGTGAGCTTGGTTCTACATTTAGTTGTGACTAGTTCACCTAAAATTCAAGTCTAGCAATGACGTAACCTACGAATCACAACGATGAGATACGGTTCGTAGCGGGGATTCCCTATCCCTAGGCGCTTTATTTCATTGATATTTCTATCGATATACGAACGATTGTGACAATTTTACCCCAAATTATATTTGACATTTTGATAGCTAGGTGATTAGAACGAGACACCATCATTGTTCCTACCTGAGTTCGATACCCACTCGCCACTACGCCGTGCGCTTGCAGTAAGACTACGAGTCGATTGTCCCGGTTGCGTGCGCATACCGTGGCATCGATCATAGCTCCAAGTAATGAGATATATGAAATATTTTCTTTTCCTTTTGTTTTTTTGAACTATTTGTTTCTTTTTCTTTTGAACTCTCTCTTTTTTTTTCTTTTTGTAGGAGCAACAGGATACACATATATTTTTTGGCTCCTTTTTGGTTTTTTGGATCCTTTTTGTAGGAGCAATAGGATCAACTAGAAAGACTTTTAGATGTTCTTAGGAGTCACAAAGATGTGCTTGGATACACCATCTCTGACCTTAAAGGAATAAGCCCTAGGCTTTGCACGCACAGAATCCACTTGGAAAACACTGAAGCCACCTCGATAGAGCCTCAAAGGCAGTTGAACCCCAACATGAAGGAGGTGGTTAAGAAGGAAATTCTTAAGTTACTCGAAGCCGGCATTATTTACCTAATCTCTGATAGCCGGTGGGTTAGCCCCGTTCACGTCGTTCCTAAAAAAGGAGGAATGACCGTTGTAAAAACGACAAGGGAGAACCCATTTCTACACGCACCATCACGGGATGGCGAATGTGCATTGATTATAGGAAACTAAATAAGGCCACCCGAAAAGACCATTACCCATTACCCTTCATTGATCAAATGCTTGAGCGTCTTGCTAAACACAAATACTTTTGTTATTTGGATGGGTATTCAGGGTTCTTTCAAATTTCCTTGCATGAAGACGACCAAGAAAAGACCACTTTCACATGTCCTTATGGTACATATGCCTATCGTAGAATGCCCTTTGGACTTTGTAATACTCCCGCCACTTTTCAAAGATGCATGACATCAATCTTTTCTGATTACGTTGAAAATATTATGGAAGTATTCATGGATGATTTTTCTGTGTATGGAAGTGAGTTTGATTCTTGTTTGGCTAATCTTACTAAACTCCTCAAACGATGACAACAAAACAATCTCACTCTTAATTGGGAAAAATATCATTTTATGGTCACCGAGGGGATAGTGCTTGGGCATCTTGTGTCCTCTCGAGGGATTGAGGTTGATAAGGCGAAAGTTGAGGTAATCGAAAAACTCCCTCCTCCTATTAATGTAAAGGGCATTAAAGGCTTCCTTGGTCATGTGGGGTTTTATCGCCGCTTTATCAAAGACTTTGCCCTAATTGCCCGACCACTCACTTCCTTACTTGCTAAAGATGCCCCCTTTGTCTTTTCAGGAGAGTACTTGCAAGCATTTAATACGTTGAAGGAAGCACTCATCTCCGCCCCCATCATACAACCGCCGGATTGGAGCCTTCCGTTCGAGCTCATGTGTGATGCAAGTGACCAAGCCATCGGAGCGGTGCTAGGGCAAAGGAAAGACAAGAAGCTTCATGCTATATTCTATGCTAGCAAGACATTGGACGACGCGTAGAAAAATTATACTACCACCGAGAAAGAGCTTTTAGCTGTTGTCTACTCCATCGAGAAGTTCCATTCCTACCTCCTTGGATCCAAGGTTATTGTCCACACCGACCATGCGGCATTGAAGTATCTTCTAAGCAAGAAAGAGGCAAAACCAAGATTGATAAGATGGATACTTTTGTTGCAAGAATTTGACTTGGAGATTAGGGACAAGAAGGGAATAGACAATGTAATGGCGGACCACTTACCTAGGCTTGTTCGTGGCGAGGAGGACGAGAGCCTACCTATCGATGACACCATTGTTGATAAGAGGCTATATGCCATAAGGCCCGGAGAGGTGCCTTGGTATGCGGATTTCATCAATTATTTGGCTTGTGGGATAAAACCATGCGGAATGCCCACGCAACAAAAGAGGAGGTTTATGCACGAAGTCCGAAATTATTTTTGGGAAGATCCGTATCTCTTCAAGATTTGCAAGGATGGTGTTATTCGGAGATGTGTTTCCAAGGAGGAGGTCGCGTCTATCATCTTGCATTGCCATGGTATGCCATGCGGGGGACATCACGCCTCATCTAAGACCACCGCTAAGATATTGCAATGCGGATTCTTTTGGCCGACCATGTTCAAGGATATGCATAACTTCGTCAAGGGATGCGATCGATGCCAAAGGACCAGGAATATATCAAGGCGAAACGAGATGCCGATGAGGCCCATTCTAGAAGTTGAGCTATTCGATTGTTGGGGAGTGGACTTCATGGGACCTTTTCCGTCAAGCAAAGGAAACAAGTATATCTTACTAGCCGTGGACTATGTCTCTAAATGGGTGGAAGCCATTTCGACCCCTACTAATGATGCGAGGGTGGTATCCAAGTTTTTCAAGCATAACATCTTCCCACGCTTTGGAGTGCCTCGTACTTTGATAAGCGATGGGGGAAGCCACTTTATAGAGAACAAATTTGAAGCCATGTTGAAAAGATATGGGGTGAATCATAGAGTTGGCATGGCATACCATCCCCAAATGAGTGGCCAAGTGGAGGTGTCGAACCGAGAAATCAAGCAAATTCTAGAAAAGACCGTAGATAGATCTAGAAAAGATTGGTCAATGAAATTGGACGATGCACTATGGGCTTATCGTACGGCCTTTCGCACTCCTATTGGCACCACACCGTACCGAATTGTTTATAGGAAAGCTTGTCACTTGCCGGTAGAGTTGGAGCACCGCGCATATTGGGCTATTAAGACATTCAACTATGACTATAAGAGTACGGCGGTGAGGCGACTCTTAGACATTAATGAGCTTGATGAGATTAGACGTGATTCCTATGAGAGCTCAAGGATTTATAAGGAAAGGACTAAAATCCTCCACGACGCGCGCATCACAGTCGCGGACTTCAAGGTCGGAGATAAAGTCCTCCTATTCAATTCCCGGCTCCGCCTCTTTCCCGGAAAATTGAGATCGCGATGGTCCGGACCATTCACCATTAAGCACATACAACCGGGAGGAGCTTTTGAATTGGAAGGGAAAGACGGAGCCACATTCAAGGTGAATGGACAACGGCTCAATCATTATTCCGAAGGAGTCCCCTCCGGTGAAGTGAATTGTATATATCTACTCAAGGGATGCCCCCACGATCTTTCATATCTCCTCGATGAAGTGATTGAAGAAGCTTCGAGGAAGACCGATGATCATCACGACCCAGAGCCGAGCGGCCTTCCCGACAAGTTTGACAGGTGCATCTCGTATGCACCCAATATCGTGAGCTAAGCGGATATCTAAAGGGGTCGAGCTCACGACCTTAAACAAGCGCTTGTCAGGAGGCAACCCGACGGTTTTTGCATTGTTTTTATTTTGATTATCATTTTTGGTTTAGCCTTTTGTTAGTTTTTAGAATGTTTTGTCCATGAAAATCGTGACAACGGGTCCTATTTTTCATGACATGAGAAGGAGAAAGGGAGATCAATCATATGGAGGATGATAGAGGCAAGGAAGAGCGCTCCAGGAATGCGTTCAGGCCTTAGGAGGTGGAAGAAACAGACTGGAGGAAGAAAAACAGAGACCAGAGCGAAAACGGAGAGCCGATGCAGAAAACAGCACGTCACTCGGCCGAGTCGCATATGCCACTCGGCCAAGCAAAGACTCCACTCGGCCGAGTAGAGCACCAATCAGGGAAGTTTTTGCAGACCAACTCTCTGTCACTTTCTGTAAGTTTTAATTTTAATTGCCACTCGGGCGAGTGACTTGTCACTCGGCCGAGTGAAACAGATACCCTACTAGCTTAAAATTGCTGAGTGGCAGAACCACTCGGCCGAGTGGAGTTTTTCCCTTTGGCCGAGTGAAGCAAATCCTGTCACGACCCGCTTCCCTAAAATGGAGGCGAGACGTGAAAAGGTCCGCACGAGAGTGGAGCTGTGAGGCCCCAAACCCGATAAACGTCAATAAAGCATAAGCAGGTCCCTGTAAACACAAACGGAGCAACAATAATAATAAAAGGAGAGACAGAAATAAAATTCTCATATCTCATAAACTGTCCAACATGAAAGATAAGTCCAACATCCAGAAAAGACACCAGGCTAAAAGAAAGAGTCTAAAGGCCCAGAACAAGGCCAACAAAACTAACAACATAACAAAGTATAGGTGCTATGCACCGACAACAAAACAGCAGTCTAAAACAAAAAGGAAAACACAACGAAGACACTAGGACTGGTCCCCAGTGTCCACGTACTCCCCGTCAAACACAAGCTCGGGCTCGGCGTCAGCAAACACCTCGTCCTCAACAAGGTACTCAGGCTCAGGATCTAACATGTGTCACCCAAAAGAGTAAAGGGGCACATGTCAGCAAGTCTAAAAGACTTGGGCAAGGAAACAGAAAGTAAGGCAACTAGCAACCTAGCAGTTTTAGTATGCATGACATGGCAGTTATAACATGAGTGCACAATTAAGACATGGTGAACAGTAAGTACAAGAGAACAAGTATCGGGACAAGACAAGAGTAGCCAAGCTACTAACAATCTCAATCAATTCACTATTCACGTTTCACAGTTGTTTGTAGATGTTTACGCCCTTCAGCTGAATGGTACAACATTCACGCTGATCGGCACTAAACACTACCCCGTCCCAGAGTTTACGCCTTACAAATGCAGTTGCTGATCAGGCAGACCCCCAGTTGAATGACCGCTTAACTCTTACCCCATCCCACACGTAAACAAGCCAGGGTCCCTGCACATGAGCCCAGCAAGTGAGCCAGGGTTGCCCCGCACGGGAGCTTGTTTTCCTAGTTCACAATTCAATATCGAGCGTTGGGGTTAGCAACTCATTATGCTCGCTTCTGGTCACGAGCCAGGAAACACAAGTATTTTAGCGATGCTACGCAATCACGGGATCACTTAAGAATGCAATGACATGACAATTAATTTGCGTACCGTTAATGGAATTTAAACATGACATGGTAATTGTGCAACATGCTAAATGTCGGAACTAGCTTCGTTGTCAAGCTAGTTCCCCAATTTGCGCCTAGGCGAGTATCATTTCGTCGCCTAGCCTCTTTTACGCCTACAACAAGCAAATGGCCTAAAACATGGCCTAAACCCTAAGTGGCAAGTTTCACTTGCCTAGCACCGAGGATGACGATCACGAAGGTTCGTCTCGCAGATGCTAATCTACGGGGAAATCGCTGTTATGGGGAAACAATCATCAAAACAACATTCATTCATTAGGGTTTCATAAAAATACAAAGAGGTTATGAAAACATCAAGAGATCGATTTCTTACCGAGAGGAGGCGGAAGAAACACTCCGGGGAACCTAGGGACCAGATCTGGAAACGAATGGAGAAGTTTGGAGAGCTAGGGTTTTTGGGGGATTTTGGGGATTTGATGAGATTTTGGGGAAGATGAGAGGTAGAATGAGTTGATGGATGGTTTGGATGATGGATTTAGGGCTTGGAATGAAGGAATAAGGGTTTGGGGAAGAAGGGGGCTCAATGGGGGAGAAACTAGGGTTTTGGGTCGAGTGGAGGAAGAAGAAAACGTTTGGGAGGGGTTTAAATAGGATGGGCTGGCGGCTGCCCAGAAATTAGGGTTTTAACACAGATTAGTCGGTCAAAGAGCAACCACTGACCGACTAGTTTGGAAACTAGTCGGTCGGTCGACCAACGCAGACCGACTAAGTGTAAACAGTAACTCCTGAACGAAAATAGGATTTAGATTTAGTCGGTCAATGAACAACGGCTGACCGACTAGTTTGGCAACTAGTCGGTCGAGAGATGAACTTAGACCGACTAAGAATGAACAGTACTGATACTAAAATTTAGATGATGAGTTAGTCGGTTAAAGAAGCATTGTCGACCGACTAGTTTGCAACCTAGTCGGTCAACCAACGTTCTTAGACCGACTAATGATAAACAGTAACTTCTGAGAAATTTAGAAAGCCAACTAGTCGGTCCAAGAAGGATTGCCGAGCGACTGGATCGTCATCTAGTCGGTCGGTGCCCCTTCTTACACCGGCTAATAAGCACCAAAAGTTCCGATACGGAGCGCGGAGCCCCGGGATCGATTTCTAAGACTCCTAGGCTTGATCTAACAGTAAGATACGACCGTTATGAAGCCCGTCATGAATGACTTGCTCCGAAATCGACGATCCTAAAGAAGAAACGGGAAAACACGACGAAACGATCGAAAATGAAAGTTACGGAGACGAAAACCACATATGAGGAGAAAATCCACCAAAACATATATTATAATATAATAAATCCAGATACAAGAAAACCAGTCGTTACATCCTCCCCAACTTAAGAAAAATTTCGTCCTCGGAATTTCCAAACACGCCTCGGAATTTCCAAACACTCACGTGTCCGGAAACAAAAGTGGGAAGCGCTCTCGCATCTCATCCTCATTCTCCCAAGTAGACTCTACAGGTGAGCCGTGTTGCCACATCACCCTCACAAGATTGACAATCTTGTTCCGAAGCGATTTCTGACGCCTGTCCAGAATCTGCATTGGATGCTGGTTATACGTCATATCGGGGCGAACGGTAATCTCCGAAAAATCCACCGCATGAGATGGATCGCTAATGTATCGACGAAGCTGCGACGCATGGAAAACATTGTGAACTCCTTCCAAAGATGGCGGCAAGGCCAAGCGATAAGCTACCTCACAAACTTTCTCCAGAATGTCAAACGGTCCAATGTATCGTGGGCTCAACTTCCCTCGCTTCCCAAAACGAATCACACCGCGATTCGGGGAAATCTTCAAGAACACATGGTCGCCCGGCTGAAACTCCAAAGGACAGCGTTTAGCATCCGCCCAATGCTTAAAATGGTCCTGAGCAATTCTCAACCTCTCCCGAATATTCCTGACGATATCCACGGCCTCCACGATCATCTCAGGTCCCAACAGCTCCCGATCACCAACGTCATCCCAACTCAATGGCGATCGACATTTCCTCCCATAAAGAGCGGCGAAAGACGCCATGCCAATACTCGCCTGGAAGCTGTTGTTGTAAGAAAACTCTACTAGATGTAGATGGTCCTCCCACAAACCCTTGAAATCCAACATGCACGCCCTCAGCATGTCCTCCAAAATCTGAATCGTCCTCTCGAACTGGCCATCCGTCTGCGGATGGTACGCCGTGCTGAAACTCAGACGCGTACCCAAACTCTTCTGCAAACTCTGCCAGAACTGAGATGTGAACCTCGTGTCTCTGTCCGACACGATACTCAAGGGGACTCCATGAAGTCGCACGACCTCCTGCACGATTCACGTTACATCATTATCCCAACCAGGAAAAAGGAAATAAAACGGAGAGTAAAAGAATTTTACCTCCATATATCTCCTCGCCAGCGCCTCAGTGGACTGTCCCACTCGGAACGGAATAAAGTGTGCGGATTTGGTCAATCGATCTACGATCACCCAAATCGCGTCATTCTGCTTCGGACTCTGAGGTAGTCCAGTCACGAAATCCATAGTGATGTGTTGCCACTTCCACTCCGGAATCGGAAGCGGTTGTAGCAACCCGGCCGTACGCTGATGCTCCGCCTTCACTTGCTGGCAAACCAAGCACTTGGCTACACTCCGAGCCACGCTTCTCTTCATACCATGCCACCAATAATTCAGACGAAGATCCTGGTACATCTTGGTGCCACCAGGATGCACAGAATACGGCGAACTGTGTGCCTCCACCATCAACTCCTCTCTAATATCCCCAGCCGGCACACACAACCTGGCTCCAAACCTCAGCGAGCCATCCTCATGAATCAAAAAGTCAGTCCGCAGACCGGCTTCCACCTGCTCCCGAATCTTCACCAGCTTCGGATCCTCAGCCTGGCCAGCCTTAATCTGATCCACGATCGTCGACTGTACCTGCATGTACATCAACGATGAAGCCTCCCCAGGAAGAACAATCTCAACACCAGACTCGCAGAAATCCTGCTGCAATCTCTACTGCGAGGTCAAAATCATCACCGCTGGAAGCCTACTCAGCGGATCAGGGACCACATTCACCTTGCCAGGGTGAAACTGTAAATCAATCTCATAATCTGCCATAAGCTCCAACCATCGATGCTGTCGCATGTTGAGCTCCTTCTGAGTGAAAATATACTTAAGCTATTGTGATCGGTGAAAATCTTCACTTTCTCACTCAGCAGGAAGTGCCTCCAAATCTTAAGAGCGAACACAACGGCAGCCAACTCCAAATCATGCGTCGGGTAATTCTTCTCATGAACCTTGAGCTGACGAGACGCATACGCCACAACGTGCCCGTGCTGATGCAACACACAACCGAGACCCTTGCCAGAAGCATCGCAAAAGATCTCAAATCCACCGCTGCGATCAGGCACAACAAGAATAGGGGCAGTCGTCAACCTCTCCTTCAGAATACCAAAAGCACTCTCACAATCACCCGACCAAACAAAAACAACATCCTTCCGCGTCAACCTGGTCATCGGCTCAGCAATACGGGAAAAGTCCTTAATGAATCGCCGATAGTAACCAGCAAGTCCAAGGAAACTCCGAATCTCAGATGCAGACGACGGAACAGGCCACTCTCTGATGGCCCTAATCTTCTCGGGATCCACTGAAATACCATCTCCAGTCACCACATGCCCGAGAAAAGCAACTCTATCCAGCCAAAACTCGCACTTCGAAAACTTAGCATACAACCGATGCTTCCTCAAGATCTCCAATACCGTCCTCAAGTGCGATGCATGCTCTTCCTCCGACTTCGAATAGATCAGAATGTCGTCAATAAAGATAACGACAAACTTATCCAAAAAGTCATAGAAAATCAGGTTCATCAGATTCATGAAAACTGCGGGCGCGTTAGTTACGCCGAAAGGCATAACCACAAACTCATAGTGTCCATACTTCGTCCTGAACGCTGTCTTCGGAACATCTCCCTTCTTCACCTTCAACTGATGGTAACCACTCCTCAAATCCAATTTAGAGAACACCCTCGAACCTCCAAGCTGATCAAAAATATCATCGATGCGAGGCAACGGGTATTTATTCTTAATGGTCACCGCATTCAACTCCCGATAGTCCACGCACATGCGACGCGAACCATCCTTCTTCTTCACCAGCAGCATCGGTGCTCCCCACGGAGACACACTAGGATTGATATAACCCTTCTGCAAGAGCTCATCCAGCTGCTTCCGCAACTCTTCCAATTCTGCAGGTGCCATACGATACGGCGCCTTCGAAATCGGCTGCGCACCTAGAATAAGATCGATAGAAAATTCTAGAGCTCGATCAGGTGGCAAACCAGACATCTCCTCGGGGAAGACGTCGCCAAAATCATGCACCACAGCTGGACACTCCAGCTCCATCTGCATAGCCACAACCTCCACCGGCCTGGCCCGAAATCGGACAGGACCAAGCGAACTGCTACCACGACTGAACTCAAATACTGGATGTCCGGGAATCTCGAACACCACCTTCTTCCTTCGACAGTCGATCGTAGCATAGAAGCTCACTAGCCAGTCCATCCCAAGAACTGCATCATAGTTGATGATGCCGTGGACAATGAAATCGGCGAAAAGCTCATGTCCACAGACCACCAACGAGCAAGAATTGCAACCACGATGCATCGAGACCACGCCATTCCCTGTAATGATGTTCCAACTCTTGGGAAGAGGGGACGTCGACAAGGAATGCCTCTCCACGAAGCTCCGAGAAATAATGCACATCGATGCACCAGAGTCAAAGAGGACTCGTGCAGGAAATGTGCACACCAAAATCACACCTAACAAGCAATTAACAATCAAACCCTAGTCTAGCAAACAACCATGTTCAAGCAAACAACACAATCTAACATTCAAACCAGCTAGGAAAGTAACAGCTAGATTGAGGATTACCTGCGATAACCTCATCCACGGCCTCGCTCTCCATAGCGGTCATCAGAAAAGCCTGCCTCCTCGGCGGAACAGCCTGCTGGAAAGCCTGCCTCTGCGGAACAAGAGCTGCTCCACGACCAGCAGGAACAGGCGCTCTCTGCTGCAACGGCTGTGCTGTAACAGGCGCCCTCCGCAGCGGACCCGCATGCCGACAATCCTTCGCGACATGGGAAGCATCACCACAAACCAGACACTATCCCAAAAACTTCCGACACTGTTCCTTGATGTGGCCAGGCTTGCCGCAGAAATGGCAAGTCTTCAGAATAGGCCCTTCTGGCCTCTTAAACTGAGCTGGCTGATTAGGCTTGAAAATAGGCCTAACCACCGCTCTGGCCTGCTCCATAGGCCTCTTCCCAGCACCAACAATAGACCCCCTCCTCTGACTCAGGTTCAGCTCCTGCCTCCTCGCAGCGACCAGAACCTTCTGATAAGAGTCCAGATCGGAGGAAGACACAAAACTCTGGAGCTCCAAAGCAAGTCCCTGCAGGAACCTCTGGGCCCTCTCATCAGCATCCTGCACCATCTTCGGTGTGAACCGACTCAGCCTAGTGAACTCTTGGTGGTACTGGTCCACCATCAAGCTCCATTGCTTCAGATCAATGAAGCGCTGCAGCATCTCCTTCTTCGCAGCCTTCGAAAAGAATTCCTCATCAAACCTGGACTTAAAGGTAGCCCAAGCTATCGGCTCAACCAACATCTTCTCTTCCGCATCCCACCAGTTCCGAGCATTATCCTTGAGTTGCCTCTTCGCCAAATCAACCCATCCAGCCGGGGTGATCTTGGCCAACTTCAGATTATCCTCAATGTTCCGAATCCACTCATCAGCAGCCAGATGACCCTCCGACCCATCAAAATATGCGGGACCCAGCTCCCGAAACTGCTTCGCTCCCGGCTCAGAGCGAGGGGCATCCGGAAGAGCCCGGGCAGCTCGAGCAAGTGGAGCATTCTGGACTTGCAGGAGCACGCCCTGCTGCACTTGCATCATCTGCAGCATCATCCGTATCATCTCACCGTTGGTGGTTTCCCGCTCAGGCTCCTCATCATGAGGGAGCGCACCACTACCCCCACCACGGGTGAAACGCCTTCCTGCCATCTAATGACACAGAAAACGAATAAGATTAGACTCATAGCTTATGACTCGGACGTCGAACTTAGTTCATTGGACATTCTAATATTATTATCGTCATTCCAAAAATCGCAGTTACAGAAGGACCTGCATGGGCCACCAACAAAACCTGTCACGACCCGCTTCCCTAAAATGGAGGCGAGACGTGAAAAGGTCCGCACGAGAGTGGAGCTGTGAGGCCCCAAACCCGATAAGCGTCAATAAAGCATAAGCAGGTCCATGTAACCACAAACGGAGCAACAATAATAATAAAAGGAGAGACAGAAATAAAATTCTCATATCTCATAAACTGTCCAACATGAAAGATAAGTCCAACATCCAGAAAAGCCACCAGGCTAAAAGAAAGAGTCTAAAGGCCCAGAACAAGGCCAACAAAACTAGCAACATAACAAAGTATAGGTGCTATGCACCGACAACAAAACAGCAGTCTAAAACAAAAAGGAAAACACAACGAAGACACTAGGACTGGTCCCCAGTGTCCACGTACTCCCCGTCAAACACAAGCTCGGGCTCGGCGTCAACAAACACCTCGTCCTCAACAAGGTACTCAGGCTCAGGATCTAACATGTGTCACCCAAAAGAGTAAAGGGGCACATGTCAACAAGTCTAAAAGACTTGGGCAAGGAAACAGAAAGTAAGGCAACTAGCAACCTAGCAGTTTTAGTATGCATGACATGGCAGTTATAACATGAGTGCACAAGTAAGACGTGATGAACAATAAGTACGAGAGTACAATTATCGGGACAAGACAAGAGTGGCCAAGCTACTAACAATCTCAATCAATTCATTATTCACGTTTCACTGTTGTTTGTAAGTGTTTACGCCCTTCAGTTGAATGGTACAACATTCACGCTGATCGGCACTAAACACTACCCCGGCCCAGAGTTTATGCCTTACAACTACAGTTTCTGATCAGGCAGACCCCCAGTTGAATGACTGCTTAACTCTTACCCCATCCCACACGTAAACAAGCCAGGGTCCCTGCACATGAGCCCAGCAAGTGAGCCAGGGTTGCCCCGCACGGGAGCTTGTTTTCCTAGTTCACAATTCAATATCGAGCGTTGGGGTTAGCAACTCATTATGCTCGCTTCTGGTCACGAGCCAGGAAACACAAGTATTTTAGCGATGCTACGCAATCACGGGATCACTTAAGAATGCAATGACATGACAATTAATTTGCGTACCGTTAATGGAATTTAAACATGACATGGTAATTGTGCAACATGCTAAATGTCGGAACTAGCTTCGTTGTCAAGCTAGTTCCCCAATTTGCGCCTAGGCGAGTATCATTTCGTCGCCTAGCCTCTTTTACGCCTACAACAAGCAAATGGCCTAAAACATGGCCTAAACCCTAAGTGGCAAGTTTCACTTGCCTAGCACCGGGGATGACGATCACGAAGGTTCGTCTCGCGGATGCTAATCTACGGGGAAATCGCTGTTATGGGGAAACAATCATCAAAACAACATTCATTCATTAGGGTTTCATAAAAATACAAATAGGTTATGAAAACATCAAGAGATCGATTTCTTACCGAGAGGAGGCGGAAGAAACACTCCGGGGAACCTAGGGACCAGATCTGGAAACGAATGGAGAAGTTTGGAGAGCTAGGGTTTTTGGGGGATTTTGGGGATTTGATGAGATTTTGGGGAAGATGAGAGGTAGAATGAGTTGATGGATGGTTTGGATGATGGATTTAGGGCTTGGAATGAAGGAATAAGGGTTTGGGGAAGAAGGGGGCTCAATGGGGGAGAAACTAGGGTTTTGGGTCGAGTGGAGGAAGAAGAAAACGTTTGGGAGGGGTTTAAATAGGATGGGCTGGCGGCTGCCCAGAAATTAGGGGTTTAACACAGATTAGTCGGTCAAAGAGCAACCACTGACCGACTAGTTTGCCAACTAGTCGGTCGGTCGACCAACGCAGACCGACTAAGTGTAAACAGTAACTCCTGAACGAAAATAGGATTTAGATTTAGTCGGTCAATGAACAACGGATGACCGACTAGTTTGGCAACTAGTCGGTCGAGAGATGAACTTAGACCGACTAAAAATGAACAGTACTGATACTAAAATTTAGATGATGAGTTAGTCGGTTAAAGAAGCATTGCCGACCGACTAGTTTGCAATCTAGTCGGTCAAACAACGTTCTTAGACCGACTAACGATAAACCGTAACTTCTGAGAAATTTAGAAAGCCAACTAGTCGGTCCAAGAAGGATTGCCGACCAACTGGATCGTCATCTAGTCAGTCGGTGCCCCTTCTTACACCAGCTAATAAGCACCAAAAGTTCCGATACGGAGCGCGGAGCCCCGGGATCGATTTTTAAGACTCCTAGGCTTGATCTAACAGTAAGATACGACCGTTATGAAGCCCGTCATGAATGACTTGCTCCGAAATCGACGATCCTAAAGAAGAAACAGGAAAACACGACGAAACGATCGAAAATGAAAGTTACGGAGACAAAAACCACATATGAGGAGAAAATCCACCAAAACATATATTATAATATAATAAATCCAGATACAAGAAAACCAGTCGTTACAAATCCACTCGGCCGAGTCGTAAGCGGCAAGGAGATTTTTGAAAATCTTTTTAGTTTACGCACTCGGCCGAGTGACATTTTCACTCGACCGAGTCGTAACAATTCCTATATATAATCGCTGTGGGCTGCGCGAAAACCGAAACGAAAAAACCCCAAATTCTCCGCCCGAGCCGCGACGCTTGAGCTCCTTCACCCGATTTGACTTGTCCCTCGCCCGATCGACTCCCCTTCACTGGTGATCATGTTCCCCTCCCCTCACCGATGATCGGCCGCCACCCCCCTCACCGGCGCCGGCCTCCATCGCCTCGGTTCACCCCGTTTTGCTCCAAAACCCCCTTTTCTCCCCGTTTCTCTTGATCCGTACGCCCATTGAGCCCCTAAACCAAATTAACTTTCATATCTATGTATTATCCCCTATCTCCCCCATACATATTGAATATTATCGATTGATTTGATCGTTTGATTTGCAGGCTATCTTGGGGGGTCTTTGGGGAGCTTTAGGACGCGCTTTGAGCTTCGCGGTGGAGGCGTCTATTCTCACGCACCACTTATTGCTCTCGCGACGTGTTCAGGTACATTCATTCCATTATTTAGCACGTCGATGTATTTATTTAGTTGGGACACGTCTCGCGGCATACATGTCGTCGCGCACTAGGCCACGAACACGGGGATCTGCTCCCAAGCGGAGGAGGACCGATGATCCCGGTCCCTCTCACGCTAGGGAGGACTCCCCTCCACCTAGCCTACCACCGCCACCACCACCCACACAGCCTATCCCTGCCGATCATGTTCCTCCACCCGCTCCCACCGTCGGGCCGATGGGGATCACGTTTTGAAATGATGCACACCACACCAGATTCGAGCGTATCTACCATCGCTCGATAGTACCCTCTAGGTTCGTGCACTTAGCTGACCTTGACCGCCTAGGGGTACTCGAGGGGCTTCTCACGTTGTACGACAACGTGGGATGGCGTGATTTTCTGGCAGTGTCGGCGGATACTTACATCCGTCCGACACTAAAGGTCCTACGCTCTATTGACCGGACCCCTGGAGGATGCACATTCCGCTTGATGGATTGAGAGTCTGAGATCACTCTCGACATGCTTAGAGCATTCTTCCAGTGGCCTGCTGTCCATGTCCCTGACCGTGCCTACGCTCCCACGCACATCCCACCCCGTCGTTCGACACCTCCACCTTCTGGACACGGATCACAGGATCCCAACTTGGCTTTGACCCTAGTAGGGCCAAGGCCTCAGCCATCCTGTACCCTGCCTCCGCATTGCACAGCGCCTCATGGCAACTACTTTCCTAGCGAGGTATGAGCCCAGGACTTTGTCTACGCCAGAGCTCTACTTGCTCTACGCGATGACTCGCCACAGGGCTCTGGATAGGGGTAGCGACGACCTGGTCCCTGCCGTCGAGATTGACATTGCTAGTTGGTTTCTTGACCGCATTATCATTTCGGTGAGCGGTCGCTCACCTATTTGTTGCGGCGGTCTGATCACACTTCTAGCCCTTATGACCGGCGTGGACCTACCTGACGACTTGCGTCGAGCCCCGGGCCCCACCTCACTCTCGATAGATGTTATGGCCTGGATGAAGATGCTTCGTCTCCACGGTCGTAGGCATTGGGTGTGGTTGCACGGTCCCTTTAGTGCTGACTACATGGTTCTTCCGAGCCTTGCTCGAACACACATTAGACCGGCCCATGGGGATTGAATTCCAGCGATGGATCTACTTATCCCTGCTGCCTACGTGCTTGAGGCTGAGGATGCTGAGCAGGCACCCCCTGCACCACCTATTGACCCCATGATTCCTCGGCCTGCACCTGCACTGTCTGCACCTCCTGACACCTCTGTCCACACTTCTGTCAGTGTCGGGAGCACCTTAGCTGAGTCCACCACTACCACCACCGCCGCCGCCGCCGCCGCTGAGCCTATGTCCATTGAGCATATCACCTCTCTGAGCCCTGAGCGTCCCACCACCATTCTAGAGAGCGACGAGTCTTCCTTTTCTGTCGCTGTGGAGACCCTCTCCCGATTACTGTTGACGACTCCTGGTGAGTCATCTTTTGTGCACTACACAGCCTCCCCAGTCGTCGACCTTACGGTCTCCACCGCCCCTGTCAATACCGAGAGCGTCGTGACATCTGTCCCCACTTCTGCGTCACTGACCTCTCCTGCTGCCTCGTTGCCCGTTTTGACTTCCACCTCGCTGTTATTGCTGCTGCTGCTGCTTCGACCCAGCCTGCGTCCCAGCCTCACACCGAGGCTGGGCATCACTTACCGAGCGCAGCACCCCTTCCACCCTACCCTGTTGGCCCCATCCTATACACTGCCTGCCAGAGACAGCCCCGTACCTCACCTGTTCGACCTGTGCGTCCCTCTGCTCCACCACCCCCAGACACTCTAGTTCAGAGCATTCGTGCTCTTGAGGGGGCCGTTAGTGGACTTCGAGGAGACTTTAGGGCTCTCTCTATCACGGTCAGTTTCGTGCAATCCCGTGTCGCCCATGCTTCCCGATATTCAGGCTTGCCTGACTCAGATTCTGGCATGTCTTCCTCCACCACCCACACCCACTGATCGGCCCCCGGATATACACCCAGAGAACGATTGTAGTTTTACCGCAAGCGCACGGCGTAGTGGCGAGCGGGTATCGAACTCAGGGAGGAACAGTGACAGTGTCTCGTTCTAATCACCTAGCTATCGGAATGGTTAAGAATAATTCGGGATGAAATTGTCACAATCGTTCGTATATCAAAAGAAATATCAATGAAATAAAATGCCTGGGGATAGGGAATCCCCGCTACGAACCGTATCTCATCGTTGTGATTCGTAGGTTACACCATTGCTAGACTTGAATTTTAGGTGAACTAGTCGCAACTAAATGTGGAACCAAGCTCACGCTCTCGCGCTATTGCCGGTCTATATCAAACCTAGGTTAGGGCCCAATCTCTTACAAACCCTAACCTAAGCCACTAGCATTAGGATCGACATCATCGTTCAATCATATCTCAAGCCCACTCTCGTGCAAACTCGAGCTACGACCTAGGTTGAGATAGTTCCTACCCGTCCAATCTCTTGCAAACGGGTATTTGTATAGAAATACGATTAAAACCCCTAGCCTTGGTCCAATCTCTTGCAAACCAATTCTAGAAAATTCCAATCGTAAATCTAAATCGAATTTCTAGGGCTTCCTATCAATTGGGACCCAATCTCTTGCAAATCCCAATCGATATGAATCCCTAGCTATCCGTAATAAATCGATCCCAACCTAACCCTAATCAATTCTAGCAATAATTTCACCAATTCATCACAATTCGGAAATAGGGTTCATATGGTTCATCCCCACACCCTAAGACGATAAAACTACTCACAAATCATTATGCAATTCATAAGAAATTCAATAGAAAATTCAGCACAAATCATTGCAATGGAGAAATATTCAATAAAAATAGAGTTTTTGACAAGAAAGAAGACAAACCAATGAGAATCCAATAGCATCCAACAAGAATCTCCTTTCTAATCTCTCAAAAAGCCTAAATCTAAATCCCTAAAAAGCTATCTAAAAAGGCTGCCAAAAGTATCAAAAAGCTCTCTCTAACTAGGGCAAAAACTGGGTTTAAATACCCCTCAAAATCGCCCAAAAATTCGTGACAAAAATGCCCCTGCGCAGCTCAAAAATCACAGTTTACGCTACAGGCGGGGCGGCTCACTCGGCCGAGTGACAAATGTCACTCGGCCGAGTGACAAACCCTGTAAAATTACAGTAAGTCGGGGATTTTTGGGGGTCTGTCTTCGGAGGTGACTCGGCCGAGTAGATTTACTCACTCGGCCGAGGGGCAATTCTTGCTCGGCCGAGTGGAAGCTCTGAAAAGCCTGTAAAATAACAGTAAGTCGGCCGTTTTCGAAGCGTCGGTTCTCGTGCCACTCGGGTGAGGGGGTTTCCATGCTCGGCCGAGTGGACTATCGTCACTCGGCCGAGTGCACGCCTATTTTCTTCTGTTGATGCGTGTCCGGTCTGGTCGGCCGAGTGGTCTTCTTGCTCGGCCGAGTGGGTGGTTCACTCGGCCGAGTGAGATGCTGCAAAGGCCCAATCTTCGTCTTTTCGCTTCCTCGTCGCTCCTACGATGTTCTTTCTTGTCCCACTTGTCTTCCATCGCCGAATAACCCTCATAAGAGCCTCGGGTGACACTCCGGAGTGGGTGCAAATCTTTTTGATCTCAAAATCACTCCGAATCACTCCATATCTCCTGAAATACGACAAAAACAAGAAATCGTGAAAAGCATCGCAATATTGTCGAATAATCGTGAAAAACGCTATATGAGCGATCAAAGTGGCATGCAAACATGCAAAAAAAAGGGTATAAAATACGGAGTGATCAAAATCCCCCAAGCTTACCTCTTACTCGTCCTCGAGGAAGATGAGTAAAAAGCGAGCCCGACGGGCAAAATGCTGGAAAAGAGGGAAAAATAAAAGAAATGAAAATAAAAACAAAAAATAAAAATAGAATAGAAGGCGAAGAAGGGGTTGCTAGATCATTTTTCTCAGGACGTGGGTTTTGCTTACTCATATAGCATACATCGAATATAAAACACACGTCAAAGACTTTTATTTCGATATTATAGTATAATTGATGCATTCGAAATAGAAAACCCCAAAATATCAATATAGCATGAAATATGGAATCATTTTAGGATTAACATCGTCTGGAGCATCTAAAGCGGTATGCATAACCATAGATCACACACTTTTCAATTGAATGCTTTCTATAAGGAGTATAAGAGATATCACACGATATGGAATAGTAAGAATAGAAAAGCATGGTTTTCATAAAATGAATGCTAAGTGTCTATTTCTGGATTTCGTGAAACTTTAGCAATCTCACCGAGTATAGAATATTACTTAGCCTAGGTTGTCATGCACCGTCAAGTAGTCACTCTCTCACACATCATTGGATCCTCTCCCCCAAGCTTATCCATAAGCGTGGTGGCATAAACACATCAATATGTACATTCCCCATTTCTTTTTGTAACGACTGGTTTTCATGTATTTGGATTTATTATATTATAATATATGTTTTGGTGGATTTTCTCCTCTTATGTGGTTTCCGTCTCCGTAACTTTCATTTTCGATCATTTCGTCGTGTTTTCTCGTTTCTTCCTTAGGATCGTCGATTTCGAAGTATGTCATTCGTGACGGGCTTCATAACGGTCGTATCTTACTATTAGATCAAGCCTAGGAGTCTTAGGAATCGATCCCGGAGCTCCGCGCTCCGTATCGGAACTTTTGGTGCTAATTAGCCGGTGTAAGAAGGGTCACCGACCGACTAGATGACGATCCAGTCGGTCGGTAAACCTTCTTGGCTTTCTAAATTATTCTGGAGATACTGTTTATCGTTAGTCGGTCTAAGAACGTTGGTTGACCGACTAGGTTGCAAACTAGTCGGTCGGCAATGCTTCTTTAACCGACTAACTCATCAACTATTTTTGACACTAGTTACTGTTTACTCTTAGTCGGTCTAAGAACGATCATCGACCGAATAGATGTCAAACTAGTCGGTCAGTAGTTGTTCTTTGACCGACTAACTCTTAGTTCAGGTTTTCGACTGGAGTTACTGTTTACACTTAGTCGGTCTGCGTTGGTCCACCGACCGACTAGTTCTCAAACTAGTCGGTCAGCAGTTGTTCTTTGACCGGCTAAGCAGTGCAGGAAACCCTAGTTTTGCCCTAGCCGCCACCAAACTCTATAAATACCCCTCCAAACGTTTTCTTCTCCTCCCTCACGACCTAAAACCCTAATTTCTCCCCCATTGAGCCCCCATCTCCCTCAAACCATTAATCCTTCATCCCAAGCTCATCCTCCATCATCCAAACCCTCCCTCAACTCATTCTACCTCTCATCTTCCCCAAATCTCCATCAAATCCCCAAAATCCCCCCCCCAAAACCCTATTTCTCCAAACTTCTCCAATCGTTTCCAGATCTGAACCCTAGGTTCCCCGGAGCGTTTCTTCCGTCGCTGTGGTTGCTCGGCGTTATTCTCCCGTTCCCTACGCGGTAATACTCGATTCCTTTAGTTTTAGCATAACCCACATTGACATTTGTGAAACCCTAATAAAATGTATTATTAGATGATTAGGGCTCTAATAAGAAACCTATTTAGAATCATTTCGCTAATGATTGTTTTGCCATAACAGTGATCCATTCCGTAGTTAGCTTGTGTGACGATCTTCATTGCTCGTCAATCCCGGTATCAGGCAAGTGAAACTTGCATCCCTTGATTTAGGCCATGTCTTAGGCCATTTACCTTGTTTTAGCGTAAAAGAGACTAGACGGTGAAAGGATAGCCGTTTAGACGCCATTGACCTAGCTTGACAACGAAGCTTGGTCCGTCACCTTCATCATGCTTGTATGTCACGTTTACTTTCCCTTAACGGTACGCGAATTAACTGTTCATGTCATCCATGCATCCTTAACTGCTGTTGCATTTTAACTGCCATGTTTAATTTCAATTAACGGTACGCGAATATGTTCATGTCATTGCATTTTGCCTGTCACGTTTAAATACAATTAACGGTACGCGAATATCTGCTCATGTCATTGCATGCTCGAATACTCATCGTGATTGCGTAGTTTCGCTACAAACTTGTACTATTGGTCCCGGCTAGGCACCCACCTTGCGTGGGCACAATCCTATGCCAATTTCACTTTCTGGCTCGTGTTCCAGAAGACGAGCTCAACACAGCCTGCGGGCAATAGGGCACTCGTTGAGTGATCCCTTGTACTTGATACTTGAACACAGCCTGCGGGCAATAGGGCACTCGTTGAGTGATCCCTTGTACTTGTACTTGTTACTTGACATTACATGTCACAACAACCACTTGCCACTTGTACTCTCCTTTACTTTACTTGTTACCACCTTACTTTACTTGCCATGCACCATACTTTAACTGCTAGGTTGTTAGTTTACCTTTCTTTCCGTTTCCTTGCACAAGTCTTCCGACTTGCTGACATGTGCCCCTTTTCTCTTTTGGGTGACACATGTTAGAGCCCGAGCCCGAGTTACTTGCTGAGGACGTGGTGTTCGCTGACGCTGAGTCAGGACCCGCGTTGATCGAGGACTACGTTGACACTGGGGATCAGTCTTAGTGTCGTCGTTTAGCTACTTTTGTTAGACTGCTTAGTTGTCGGTGCGTGGCACCTAGTTGATACTCTGTTATGTTTGTGTTGCTTTTGTTTGGCCTTGTTCTGGGCCTTAGACTCTTTCCTGTTAGCCTGGTGGCTTTTCTGTGATGTTGAATATTTTGTGGACAAACTTTGGGATTGGTTTTTCATATCCGTCTCTTTATTATTATTATTGTTGTTGTTCCTTTTGCGATTACAGGGACCTGCTTATACTAAATTGACGCTTATCAGGCGTGCAGCTTCACAGCTCCACGTCTGAGCGGACCTTCTCACGTCTCGCCTCCATTTTAGGGAAGCGGGTCGTGACAGGTTTTAGTGGTGGCCCATGCAGGTCTCTCTGTAACTGCAATTATCAGGGATAACAATAATAATATAAGATTGTCCAACAAATAAGTTCGATATCCGAGTCATAAGCTATGAGTTTAATCTGCTTCGTTTTCTGTGTCACTAGATGGCAGGAAGACGATTCACCCGTGGTGGGGGTAGTGGTGCGCTCCCTCATGATGAGGAGCCTGAGCGGGAACCCACCAACGGTGAGATGATGCGGATGATGCTCCAGATGATGCAAGTGCAGCAGGGCGTGCTCCTGCAAGTCCAGAATGCTCCACTTGCTCGAGCTGCCCGGGCTCTTCCGGATGCCCCTCGCTCTGAGCCGGGAGCGAAGCAATTTCGGGAGCTGGGTCCCGCATATTTTGATGGATCTGAGGGTCCTCTGGCTGCCGACGAGTGGATAAGGAACATTGAGGATAACCTGGCGATGGCGAAGATTAACCCGGCTGGATGGGTTGATTTGGCTAAGAGGCAGCTGAAGGACAACGCCAGGAATTGGTGGGATGCTGAAGAGAAGATGTTGGAGGAGCCGATCGTTTGGGCTACCTTCAAGTCCAGATTTGATGGAGAGTTCTTCCCGAAGGCTGCTAGGCAGGTGATGCTGCAGCGCTTCATAGATCTGAAGCAGGGGAGCTTGTCGGTGGATCAGTACCACCAAGAGTTCACGAGGCTCAGTCGGTTTGCACCAAAGATGGTGCAAGATGCCGATGAGAAAGCTCAGCGATTTCTTCAGGGACTTGCCTTGGAGCTTCAGAGCTTTGTGACCTCTTCTGACTTGGAGACATATCAGAAGGTTCTGATTGCTGCGAGGCGGCAAGAGTTGAATTTGAACCAGAGGAAGGGACATGTTTCCGGTGCTGGGAAGAGGCCTATGGAGCAGGCCAGGGCGGTGGTTAGGCCTGGTTTCAAGCCTAATCATCCGGTGCAGTTCAAGAGGCCAGGAGGGCCTATTCTGAAGACTTGCCATTTCTGTGGCAAGACTGGACACCTCAGGGATCAGTGTAGGAGGTTTCTAGGACAGTGCATTGTCTGCGGAGATCCTGCCCACACCATCCGGGAGTGTCCGAAGTCGAGGCAGCCTTGGCGGGCTCCTATTGCAGCACAGCCGTTGCAGCAGCGCGCTCCTGTGCCCGTTGGACGTGGAGCGCCTCTTGTTCCACAGAGACAGGCCTTTCGGCAGGCTGTTCCGCCAAGAGGGCAGGCCTTTCTGATGACTGAGGAGGAGAGCATGGCCATGGATGAGGTTATTACAAGTAACGCTCATTCTAGCTATTTTTCTTCCTTAGTTTGATTGTTGATTTTGTTGGTTGCTTTCTCATGCTTGTTACTAGAATAGGATTTGATTGTTAGATTGGTTGCTAGGTGTGGTTTTGGTTTGCACATTTCCTGCACGAGTCCTCTTTGACTCTGGTGCGTCGATGTGCATTTTGGCCCGGAGCTTCGTGGAGAAGCATTCCTTGTCGACGTCCTCTCTCCCTAAGAGTTGGAATATCGTCACAGGGAACGGTGTAGTCTCGGTGCATCGTGGGTGCAATTCTTGCCCGTTGGTGGTTTGTGGACGTGAGCTTTGTGCTGATTTCATTGTCCACGACATCATCAATTACGATGCGGTCCTTGGGATGGATTGGCTTGCGAGCTTCTATGCTACGATTGACTGTCGGAGGAAGAAGGTGGTGTTCGAGATTCCCGGACATCCGGTGTTTGAGTTCAGTCGTGGTAGCAGTTCGCTGGGTCCGGTCAGATTTCGGGCCAGACCAGTGGATGTTGTGGCTATGCAGATGGAGTTGGAGTGGCCAGCTGTGGTGCGTGATTTTGGCGACGTCTTCCCCGAGGAGATGTCTGGATTGCCGCCTGATCGAGCTTTGGAGTTTTCTATTGATCTTATCCCAGGTGCGCAGCCCATTTCGAAGGCGCCATATCGTATGGCACCTGCAGAGTTGGAGGAGTTGCGTAAGCAGCTGGATGAGCTTTTGCAGAAGGGTTATATCAATCCTAGTGTGTCTCCGTGGGGAGCACTGGTGTTGTTGGTGAAGAAGAAGGATGGTTCGCGTCGCATGTGCGTGGACTATCGGGAGTTGAATGCAGTGACCATTAAGAATAAATACCCGTTGCCTCGCATCGATGATATTTTTGATCAGCTTGGAGGTTCGAGGGTGTTTTCTAAATTGGATTTGAGGAGTGGTTACCATCAGTTGAAGGTGAAGAAGGATGATGTTCCGAAGACAGCGTTCAGGACGAAGTATGGACACTATGAGTTTGTGGTTATGCCTTTCGGCGTAACTAACGTGCCCGCAGTTTTCATGAATCTGATGAACCTGATTTTCTACGACTTTTTGGATAAGTTTGTCGTTATCTTTATTGACGACATTCTGATCTATTCGAAGTCGGAGGAAGAGCATGCCTCGCACTTGAGGACGGTGTTGGAGATTCTGAGGAAGCATCGTTTGTATGCCAAGTTTTCGAAGTGCGAGTTTTGGCTGGATAGAGTTGCTTTTCTCGGGCATGTGGTGACTGGAGATGGTATTTCAGTGGATCCCGAGAAGATTAGGGCCATCAGAGAGTGGCCTGTTCCGTCGTCTGCATCTGAGATTCGGAGTTTCCTTGGACTTGCTGGTTACTATCGGCGTTTCATTAAGGACTTTTCCCGTATTGCGGAGCCGATGACCAGGTTGACGCGGAAGGATGTTGCTTTTGTTTGGTCGGGTGATTGTGAGAATGCTTTTGGTGTTCTGAAGGAGAGGCTGACGACTGCCCCTGTTCTTGTTGTGCCTGATCGCAGCGGTGGATTCGAGATCTTTTGCGATGCTTCTGGCAAGGGTCTCGGTTGTGTGTTGCATCAGCACGGGCATGTTGTGGCTTATGCTTCTCATCAGCTTAAGGTTCATGAGAAGAATTACCTGACGCATGATTTGGAGTTGGTTGCCGTTGTGTTTGCTCTTAAGATTTGGATGCACTTCCTGCTGAGTGAGAGGAGTTGATGGTGGGGGCACACAGCTCGCCGTATTCTGTGCATCCTGGTGGCACCAAGATGTACCAGGATCTTCGTCTGAATTATTGGTGGCATGGTATGAAGAGGAGTGTGGCTCGGAGTGTGGCCAAGTGTCTGGTTTGCCAGCAAGTGAAGGCGGAGCATCAGCGTATGGCCGGGTTGCTACAACCGCTTCCGATTCCGGAGTGGAAATGGCAACACATCACTATGGATTTCGTGACTGGACTACCTCGGAGTCCGAAGCAGAATGACGCGATTTGGGTGATCGTAGATCGATTGACCAAATCTGCGCACTTTATTCCGTTCCGAGTGGGACAGTCCACTGAGGCGCTGGCGAGGAGATATATGGAGGAGGTCGTGCGACTTCATGGAGTCCCTGTGAGTATCGTGTCGGACAGAGACACGAGGTTCACATCTCAGTTCTGGCAGAGTTTGCAGAAGAGCTTGGGTACGCGTCTGAGTTTCAGCACGGCGTACCATCCGCAGACTGATGGCCAGTCCGAGAGGACGATTCAGATTTTGGAAGACATGCTGAGGGCGTGCATGTTGGATTTCAAGGGTTCGTGGGAGGACCATCTGCACTTGGTGGAGTTCTCTTACAACAATAGCTTCCAGGCGAGTATTGGCATGGCGCCTTTCGCCGCTTTGTATGGGAGGAAATGTCGATCGCCATTGAGTTGGGATGACGTTGGTGATCGGGAGCTGTTGGGACCTGAGATGATCGTGGAGGCCGTGGATATTGTCAGGAATATTCAGGAGAGGTTGAGGATTGCTCAGGACCGTTTTAAGCATTGGGCGGATGCTAAACGTCGTCCTTTGGAGTTTCAACCTGGAGATCATGTGTTTTTGAGGATTTCCCCGAATCGTGGTGTGATTCGTTTTGGGAAGCGAGGGAAGTTGAGCCCGCGATACATTGGACCGTTTGACATCTTGGAGAGGGTCGGCGAGGTAGCTTATCGCTTGGCCTTGCCGCCATCTTTGGAATGAGTTCATGATGTTTTCCACGTGTCGCAGCTTCGTAGATACATTAGCGATCCATCTCATGCTGTGGATTTTTCGGAGATTACCGTTCGCCCCGATTTGACGTATGACCAGCATCCAGTGCAGATTCTGGACAGGCGTCAGAAATCGCTTCGGAACAAGATTGTCAATCTTGTGAGTGTGATGTGGCGACACGGCTCACCTGGAGAGTCTACTTGGGAGAATGAGGATGAGATGCGAGAGCGTTTCCCACTTTTGTTTCCGGACACGTGAGTATTTGGAAATTCCGAGGACGGAAATTTTCTTAAGTTGGGGAGGATGTAACGACTGGTTTTCATGTATTTGGATTTATTATATTATAATATATGTTTTGGTGGATTTTCTCCTCTTATGTGGTTTCCGTCTCCGTAACTTTCATTTTCGATCATTTCGTCGTGTTTTCTCGTTTCTTCCTTAGGATCGTCGATTTCGAAGTATGTCATTCGTGACGGGCTTCATAACGGTCGTATCTTACTATTAGATCAAGCCTAGGAGTTTTAGGAATCGATCCCGGAGCTCCGCGCTCCGTATCGGAACTTTTGGTGCTAATTAGCCGGTGTAAGAAGGGTCACCGACCGACTAGATGACGATCCAGTCGGTCGGCAAACCTTCTTGGCTTTCTAAATTATTCTGGAGATACTGTTTATCGTTAGTCGGTCTAAGAACGTTGGTTGACCGACTAGGTTGCAAACTAGTCGGTCGGCAATGCTTCTTTAACCGACTAACTCATCAACTATTTTTGACACTAGTTACTGTTTACTCTTAGTCGTTCTAAGAACGATCATCGACCGAATAGATGTCAAACTAGTCGGTCAGTAGTTGTTCTTTGACCGACTAACTCTTAGTTCAGGCTTTCGACTGGAGTTACTGTTTACACTTAGTCAGTCTGCGTTGGTCCACCGACCGACTAGTTCTCAAACTAGTCGGTCAGCAGTTGTTCTTTGACCGGCTAAGCAGTGCAGGAAACCCTAGTTTTGCCCTAGCCGCCACCAAACTCTATAAATACCCCTCCAAACGTTTTCTTCTCCTCCCTCACGACCTAAAACCCTAATTTCTCCCCCATTGAGCCCCCATCTCCCTCAAACCATTAATCCTTCATCCCAAGCTCATCCTCCATCATCCAAACCCTCCCTCAACTCATTCTACCTCTCATCTTCCCCAAATCTCCATCAAATCCCCAAAATCCCCCAAAACCCTATTTCTCCAAACTTCTCCAATCGTTTCCAGATCTGAACCCTAGGTTCCCCGGAGCGTTTCTTCCGTCGCCGTGGTTGCTCGGCGTTATTCTCCCGTTCCCTACGCGGTAATACTCGATTCCTTTAGTTTTAGCATAACCCATATTGACATTTGTGAAACCCTAATAAAATGGATTATTAGATGATTAGGGTTCTAATAAGAAACCTATTTAGAATCATTTCGCTAATGATTGTTTTGCCATAACAGTGATCCATTCCGTAGTTAGCTTGTGTGACGATCTTCATTGCTCGTCAATCCCGGTATCAGGCAAGTGAAACTTGCATCCCTTGATTTAGGCCATGTCTTAGACCATTTGCCTTGTTTTAGCGTAAAAGAGACTAAACGGTGAAAGGATAGCCGTTTAGACGCCATTGACCTAGCTTGACAACGAAGCTTGGTCCGTCACCTTCATCATGCTTGTATGTCACGTTTACTTTCCCTTAACGGTACGCGAATTAACTGTTCATGTCATCCATGCATCCTTAACTGCTGTTGCATTTTAACTGCCATGTTTAATTTCAATTAACGGTACGCGAATATGTTCATGTCATTTCATTTTGCATGTCACGTTTAAATACAATTAACGGTACGCGAATATGTTCATGTCATTTCATTTTGCATGTCACGTTTAAATACAATTAACGGTACGCGAATATCTGCTCATGTCATTGCATGCTCGAATACTCATCGTGATTGCGTAGTTCTGCTACAAACTTGTACTATTGGTCCCGGCTAGGCACCCACCTTGCGTGGGCACAATCCTATGCCAATTTCACTTTCTGGCTCGTGTTCCAGAAGACGAGCTCAACACAGCCTGCGGGCAATAGGGCACTCATTGAGTGATCCCTTGTACTTGATACTTGAACACAGCCTGCGGGCAATAGGGCACTCGTTGAGTGATCCCTTGTACTTGTACTTGTTACTTGACATTACATGTCACAACAACCACTTGCCACTTGTACTCTCCTTTACTTTACTTGTTACCACCTTATTTTACTTGCCATGCACCATACTTTAACTGCCAGGTTGTTAGTTTACATTTCTTTCCGTTTCCTTGCACAAGTCTTCCGACTTGCTGACATGTGCCCCTTTTCTCTTTTGGGTGACACATGTTAGAGCCCGAGCCCGAGTTACTTGCTGAGGACGTGGTGTTCGCTGACGCTGAGTCAGGACCCGCGTTGATCGAGGACTACGTTGACACTGGGGATCAGTCTTAGTGTCGTCGTTTAGCTACTTTTGTTAGACTGCTTAGTTGTCGGTGCGTGGCACCTAGTTGATACTCTGTTATGTTTGTGTTGCTTTTGTTTGGCCTTGTTCTGGGCCTTAGACTCTTTCCTGTTAGCCTGGTGGCTTTTCTGTGATGTTGAATATTTTGTGGACAAACTTTGGGATTGGTTTTTCATATCCGTCTCTTTATTATTATTGTTGTTGTTGTTCCTTTTGCGATTACAGGGACCTGCTTATACTAAATTGACGCTTATCAGGCGTGCAGCTTCACAGCTCCACGTCTGAGCGGACCTTCTCACGTCTCGCCTCCATTTTAGGGAAGCGGGTCGTGACACTTTTGAAGCTCCAAAAAAAAGTAAAAATAAAACAAAAGAGGGAAGAATGAGAGAAAGAGTATGAGATGGGATCGTTATGAACATCTTTTTCTCTTTTCTTTTCTTTTTCTCAATTTTTCTCTTTCTTTTTCTTTTTTTTCATTGCAATAACAATATATACATAAGCGATCCCAAATCAAAAGAGAGAAGGATATACAGATATTTTTTTTTTCTTTTTGATTTTGGGGATTTGGAGCATGGAAATTAATAGCGGGGGAAATGCCGATAATAGATTTTGCTAGGGGGGATTCACCAATGAATTTCAAGTAGAGAAATAATGCTCAAGATATGTGGAGAAAGAAATCAATGTATCACTCAGTTCACTCTATAGGACGTGCATGACAACTATCAGCAGAGTAATATAATCTACTCAGTTTAATCACAAAAAGTAAACTAGTCCAGATATATCATCCTAGCAAACATTCAATCAACCTGAAAGTGAAGCGTACAATTCATGCAATAAGAAGTGATATGAGAGAGGAAAGCAGTACTCCAAATATAAGCAGACAATGCGTGAAGCTTGGTGTGTTTTCTATGTTAAGCATACATATGAATCACCAGACATCAGCTAATAATAGAATTTCATCCATATTCATACAGGAAAAGAGTGGGTTACTATTTCAAAATGCAAAGCAGGACATAGCATATGATATCTGAAACAAAAGCTATGACGTGAAAAAATAGCATGCATATGTAGGTAAGCTAACACCGCGTCATCATCATCACAGAAAAATCATCTCTAGCAAAAGATGAAAGAAAACAAGGATAAACGAAAATAGAACTATATACAATGCGGCATACAAAGAAAATAAGAAAACGTGATGCATGATAAAAAAACGAAAAAGTGGTGAAAATAAGTGCAAAAGTGGAAAGAAAACGTGAGAAATCAAAAATAAAGGGTGGTAAAAATGAAAAAGTGTCAGAACTCACTCCCCCAAGCTGAAGTGCACAGTGTCCTCAATGTGCAAAGTGTGGCACACCGAGAGACGGGAAGTGGGTGGGGAGGGTGAGGATGCATGCATGATCAAAAAGAAAGAAAATGAAAAATAAAATAAAATGCGAATGAATGCGATGCTTGCAAAGATCAGGATGATGCAAATATGAGTGTCCCCAAATAGGTCTCTCCCTCACTCCCAAAAAGGTATATAAATATATGATCAGGTAGGCATCAAAATAGTACGTGGAGGAGGGGGGTCAAAAAAATAATCATCAGTCCCAGGAACAAACGGGAAGCAAAACGACAAAAATATCAGAGGCATCAAGGGTGTGCCTAAGCTGGTGGTGGCGCTGCACCATCACCGCCCTGTGGCGGAGGTGGTGGCAGAGGTGGTGGGGGTGGTGGCTGCTGGGAGGGTGTGGGTAGTGGAGGCAGGCGCGCCAGAATCTGAGTCAGGCAAAACAGTATATCGGGAAGCATGGCGACGCAGGACTACACAAAACTAACCGTGTCAGAGAGAGCCCTGAAGTCTCCTCGAAGTCCACTAACAGCCCCCTCTAGAGCACGAATGCTCTGAACTAGAGTGTCAGGGGGTGGTGGAGTGGAGGCACGCATAGGTCGAACAGGTGAGGCATGGGGCTGTCTCTGGCGGGAAGCATATAGGATGGGGCCAGCAGAGTAGTGTGGAAGGGGTGATGTGCTCGGAAAGTGATGCCTAGCCTCGGTACGAGGCTGGGACGCAGGCTGGGACGAAGCAGCAGCAGTAACAGAGGTGGAAGGCACAATATGTGAAGAGGTAGCAGGAGAGGTCAGTGACGCAGAAATGGGGACAGAAGTCACGACACTCTCGGTGAAGACATCGGTAGTGGGGTCAGAAGGGCCAACGGCAGGGGTGGCCGTGGACAAAAGTGAGGTCAGGACCGCCACTGCGGCGGTAAAGGAAGTCTCGTCGGTCTCTAAAATAGTGGTGGGACGCTCGGGGCTAAGAGAAGTGATAGGCTCGATGGACATAGGCTCAGCGGTGGTGGTGGTGGTGGTGGGGGACGGCTCAGCAAAGGTACTCCCGACACTGACAGAAGTATGGACAGAAGTGTCGGGAGGTGCAAACAGTGCAGGTGCGGGCTGAGTGATCACGGGGTCCACAGGTGGTGCAGGGGGTGCCTGCTTAGCATCCTCAGCCTCAAGTACGTAGACAGCGGGGATAAGTAGGTCCATCGCTGGGATCCAATCCCCGTGGGCCGGTCCTATGTGTGTCTGAGCAAGGCTCGGAAGAACCATGTAGTCAGCACTAAAGGGACCGTGCAACCACACCCAGTGCCTGCGACCGTGGGGATGAAGCATCTTCATCCGGGCCATAACATCTATCGAGAGTGCAGTGTGGCCCGGGGCTTGTCGAATGTCGTCAGGTAGGTCCACGCCGGTCATAAGGGCTAGAAGCGTGATCAGACCGCCGCAACAAATAGGTGAGCAAGCACCCACCGAAATGATGATGCGGTCTAAAAACCAACTAGCGATATCAATCTCAATGGCGGGGACCAGGTCGTCGCTACCCCTATCCAGAACTCTAGGGCGAGTCATCGCGTAGAGCATGTAGAGCTCAGGCGTAGACATCGTCCCAGGCTCATACCTTGCCAAGAAAGTAGTCGCCATGAGGCGTTGTGCAATGCGGAGGCAGGGGTGCAGGATGGCTGAGGACTTGGCCCTACTAGGGTCAAAGGCAAGTGGGGATCCCGTGATCCGTGTCCAGAATGTGGAGGTGTCAAATGACGGGGGTGGGATGTATGTGGGTGCGTAGGCACGGTCTGGGACAGAGACAGCGAGCCACTGGAAGAATGCACGAAGCATGTCGAGAGTGATCTTGCACTCTCGATCCATCAGGCGGAATGTGCATCCACCAGGGGTCCGGTCAATCGAGCTCAGGACCTCAAGTGTCGGTCGGATGAAGGTATCCACCGACACCGCAAGAAAATCACGCCATCCCACGTTGTCGTACAACATGAGAAGCCCCTCGAGTACCCCCAGGTGGTCAAGGTCAGCTAAGTGCGCGAACCTAGAGGGTACTATCGAGCGATGGCAGATACGCTCGAACCGGGCGCGGTGTGCATCGTTTCGAAACGTGATCCCCATCGGCCCGACAGCGGGAATGGGTGGAGGGACAGGATCGGCTGGGATCGGCTGTGTGGGTGGTGGTGGCGGTGGCGGGCTAGGTAGAGGGGAGTCCTCCCTAGCGTGAGAGGGACCAGGGTCATCGGTCCTCCTCCGCTTGGGGGCGGATCCACGTGTACGCGGCTTAGTGCGCAACGGCATGTGTGCCACGAGACGTGTCCCAACTCAAGTAAATACTGCGGTGTGCTAAATGATGGAACGAATGTACCTGAACACGCCGCGAGAGCAATAGGTGATGTGTGCGAAGAGACGCCTCCGTCGCGAAGCTAAATGTGCGTCCATAAGCTCCCCAAAGATCCCCCAAGCTGGCTTGCAAATCAAACAATCAAATCAGTGAATAATATTCAATATGTATGGGGGAGATGGGGGATAATAGATAGATATAGGAATTAATTTGGGTTAGGGGCTCATAGGGCGTACGGATCAAGAGAAACGGGGAGAAAATGGGCTTTTGTGGCAAAATGGTGCGATAGGGGCGGTGGAGGGCCGGCGCCGGTGAGAGGGGACGGCGGGCCGAACGTCAGCGAGGGGAGGGGAGCTCGGTCGACGGTGATCGGGGGTGGGTTTGCTCGATTCGGGCGCAGCGGGTGCGAAGCAGCGGCCGAGGAGAGAGCGAGCGACGCGATTTGGAATTTTTTTGGTTTTTTAGAAATTTGCGCCCACTGCCGAGGTTATATAGAAAATGTTACGACTCGGCCGAGTGGAAATGTCACTCGGCCGAGTGCGTAAACAAAAGAATTTCGAAAAATTTCGTTCCCACTTACGACTCGGCCGAATGGCTTTGCTCCACTCGGCCGAAAGGAGAATCTCCGGTCGGCCGAGTGGCTCCGCCACTCAGCAATTTTTAGTCTAGGAGGGTATCTGTTTAACTCGGCCGAGTGAGAAGTCACTCACCCGAGTGGCAATTAAGACTAAAACTCACAGAAATTGACAGAGAGTTGGTCTGCAGAAACTTCCCTGATTGGTGCTCCACTCGGCCGAGTGGAGTCTGTGCTCGACCGAGTGGCATATGCTACTCGGCCGAGTGATGTGCTGTTTTCTGCATCTGCACTCCGTTTTCGCTCTGGTTTCTGTTTTTCTTCCTCCAGTCTATTTCTTCCTCCTCCTAAGGCATGAACGCATTCCTGGAGCGCTCTTCCTTGCCTCTATCTTCCTCCATATAATTGATCTGCCTTTCTCCTTCTCCTGTCATGAAAAATAGGACCCGCTGTCACGATTTTCATGGACAAAAAACTCTAAAAACTAATAAAAGGCTAAACTAAAAATGAAAATCAAAATAAAAACAATACAAAAACCATCGGGTTGCCTCCCGACAAGCGCTCGTTTAAGGTCGTGAGCTCGACCCCTCAAGATATTCATTTAGCTCGCGTTGTTGGGCGCATATGAGATGCACCCGTCAAACTTGTCGGAAAGGCCGCTCGGATTTGGGTCTTGATGTTCATCGGTCTTCCTCGACACCTCCTCATCATGGGCATTGTTGGGGGATAAGTCCCCCAAGCTAGAGCTTGGTCCCATCTTCTTCTTGGCCGGTGACACCGATCTTCTGTTCGGTGGAGCTTTCTTCGGATTCTTGGCCCTTGAGAGCTTGCAAAGCTCTCGTATTCTTGTGACATCAGCGTCTCCTTCATCATCATCTGTGGAGCTATCTGGAGGGTCTTCCAACTTCTCTTCTTCACCCGAAGCTTGGCCTTCTTCGAAGCCATTGTCATGGAGAGCACCGATAGAATGGGGGATTGCTTCTTCAATCACTTCATCGAGGAGATCCACATAATCTAACTCCTCGTGATATGGCATATGTTTCATGGCCCGGGGTATGTGAAGCTCGACTTCTATGTTGCCGACATTCAAGGATAGAGTTCCTTCATACACATCGACGATAACGCCGGCGGTTGCGAGGAACAGGCGTCCAAGTATGAGCGAAGTGTCGCCCTCTTCCTTGATGTCCATTATAACAAAATCACAAGGCAAGCATATACCTCCCGATACTTGGAGTGGAATATTCTCTGCGATCCCTTCCGGCCTAGTAATCCGACCGTCCGCAAGTTGAATCCTCATGTCGTTCGGCTTCAAGTCGGTGCCCGTGTTCAATCTCTGGAACATACTAAGGGGCATAAGGCTCACACTAGTGCCCAAGTCTACTAGAGCTTTTTGCAAAGGGACGCCTCCTAGTGTGCAAGAGATGTGGAAACTCCCGGGATCCTTAAATTTCACTGTCTCCTTCTCCTTCTGGATAAACCAAGTTCCTTGCTCCGCAAGCATAATTTTCTCCTTCCTTTTCTTTCCCGAAATCAAATCTTTCAAGAACTTCGCGTAAGTTGTGATCTCAACAATTGCATTTAGGAAATGAATATTGAGGCTTACTCCCCTCAAGTATTCTAGGAACTTGGCGAGCCTTTTCTCCATCTTGGCTCTAGCTAGCCGTTGTGGAAACGGCACCGGTGGCATGTAGCGGCGCTCATCAAGTAGCTCCACCACATTAGAATTTCCTCCTTCAATTGGCTCCTTCTTGATTTCTTCTTCAATTTCCGTCTCATTTTCTTCCAAAATTTCCACCACGGGTTTCTTGCTTTGGGTCATAGCGGGAGTGGTATCCTTCCCGCCCCTTTTTGTAACCGCAACCATCGCATTGATGTGTCCGGTGTTGCTCCATGGATTGGGCTCGGATTGAGCCGACAATTGTTGGGCGTTCTTGTTAAGCAACGCAAGTTGCTCCGAAAGTTGAGCGACGACGGTATTTAGTGAGTCTTGCCCTGCCGTCAATCTAGTGTTGATCTTCCGTTGCTCCACCATAAATTCTTCCACCCTAGCTACGTGGTCCGATCGTGGTAGAGCTTGAGGTGGGTTGGGAGCTCTCCATCCTTGGTTGTACCCGGTGGGTCTATATGGTCCCGCTTGTTGCCTTGGCGAGTAGTTTTGTTGCGGTGACCCCCTTGGTTGATATTGAGGTTGTGGTGGTGGAGGCCGAGCTTGAGGAATTTGTTGCGGCGGGGGGTTCAAAGCACCATCATTGTTTGCATATGAAAAGCCCGGATAGTTTCTAGCGGCCGGGTTGGCCCAATATCTGGAATTCCCCGTGACATATTGTACTTGCTCCAAGGTTCCATCTCCATTGTCCCCTCTTACATACATGGCTTGAGATTGGTCTTGCCAATCGCTCATATTGCTTGTCGGCGTAGATGTAGAGGGTGCTCCATGTGGTTCGGTGATGTATTTCTCCAATCTCTCTACCACCTTGTGGAGAGAGTCAAATTTGGTTGAAAGCTCCGCCAAGGCCTTGGCCTCATAAATGCTAGTGGGCTTCAAGGAGGATGAAGAATGTCCTCGCTCATCCCCCCATTATTGGTTATTAGAGGCCATCTCTTCTAACAAGGCCGTAGCTTCATTCGGGGTCTTTGACAATATGGCTCCATTAGCAGTTGCGTCAATAATTTGCTTCGTGCCCGGTTGGAGTCCATTTTATAAACTATGGACTAGCTCCCAATCTTCTATACTATGATGGGGGCATTGGTGTTGTAAGTCCTTGAAGCGCTCCCATGCTTCATAGAGGGTTTCTTACGGTCCTTGCTTAAAGGACATGAGAGCACTCCGGATCTTCACCGTCTTGGAAGGAGAGTAAAACTTGTCAACGAAGACGCTCGCCAACTCATCCCAAGTGGTGAATGTCCCTTCCGCTTGCATTCTCAACCAATACAAATCTTTATCCTTGAGTGTGAAGGGGAAGAGTCGCAGTCAGATTGCATCAACGGAGACGCCCGGCATTTGGAAAGTGGCGCACTTAGACAAGAAAAGTTAGATGTGGTAATGCGGATTTTCGTGGGCATTCCCATGAAACGGGTCTTGTTGCATCAATACTACCAATCCCGTCTTTAGCTCAAAATTCTTGACCGTCGCTAGTTCTGGCATGGCGATGGACGATGTGGTGGAAGAAGTCTTAGGCCGAAGCCTATCTCTAATAGATATGATCCTCGCCATTCGTGCGGCTAGCTCCTCCGGTGTCTCCACACGGCTCATACAACCGTCCTCCGTAGCGTGCCTTCTCTCAGCTCTAATCCTCCTCATGGTATGCTCGATCTCCGGATCAAATAATATTTCTTCGGGGTTCGCCGTAGATCTCGTGTACATGCAAGGGAAAACAGAGTTTCAAAGGAAATATTAGCACGAATAAGGAGTAAAAAGATAAAAATAATGAAACAAAAAGGAAAATACTAGGTAAAAAGAATAAAACACTATTGCCTCCCCGGCAACGGCGCCAAAAACTTGATCGGCCCCAGATACACACCCGGGGAAAGACTTGTAGTCTTACCACAAGCGCACGGTCAAGTGGTGAGCGGGTATCGAACTCAGGGAGGAACAGTGACAGTGTCTCGTTCTAATCACCTAGCTATCGGAATGGTCAAGAATAATTCGAGATGAAATTGTCACAATCATTCGTATATCAATAGAAATATCAATGAAATAAAACGCCTGGGGATAGGGAATCCCCGCTACGAACCGTATCTCATCGTTGTGATTCGTAGGTTACACCATTGCTAGACTTGAATTTTAGGTGAACTAGTCGCAACTAAATATGGAACCAAGCTCACGCTCTCCCGCTATTGCCGGTCTATAACAAACCTATGTTAGGGCCCAATCTCTTGCAAACCCTAACCTAAGCCACTAGCATTAGGATCGACATCATCGTTCAAACGTATCTCGAGCCCACTCTCATGCAAACTCGAGCTACGACCTAGGTTGAGATAGTTCCTACCCGTCCAATCTCTTGCAAACGGGTATTTGTATAGAAATACGATTAAAACCCCTAGCCTTGGTCCAATCTCTTGCAAACCAATTTTAGAAAATTCCAAAGAAAATTCCAATCGTAAATCTAAATCGAATTTCTAGGGCTTCCTATCAATTGGGACCCAATCTCTTGCAAATCCCAATTGATATGAATCCCTAGCTATCCGTAATAAATCGATCCCAACCTAACCCTAATCAATTCTAGCAATAATTTCACCAATTCATCACAATTCGGAAATAGGGTTCATATGGTTCATCCACACGCCCTAAGACGATAAAACTACTCACAAATCATTATGCAATTCATAAGAAATTCAATAGAAAATTCAGCACAAATCATTGCAATGGAGAAATATTCAATAAAAATAGAGTTTTTGACAAGAAAGAAGACAAACCAATGAGAATCCAATAGCATCCAACAAGAATCTCCTTTCTAATCTCTCAAAAAGCCTAAATCTAAATCCCTAAAAAGCTATCTAAAAAGGCTGCCAAAAGTATCAAAAAGCTCTCTCTAACTAGGGCAAAAACTGGGTTTAAATACCCCTCATAATCGCCCAAAAAAATCGTGACAAAAATGCCCCTACGCAGTTCAAAAATCGCAGTTTACGCTACAGGCGGGGCGGCTCACTCGGCCGAGTGACAAACCCTGTAAAATTACAGTAAGTCGGGGATTTTTGGGGGTCTGTCTTCGGAGGTGACTCGGCCAAGTAGATTTACTTTCTCGGCCGAGGGGCAATTCTTGCTCGGCCGAGTGGAAGCTCTGAAAAGCCTGTAAAATAACAGTAAGTCAGCCGTTTTCGAAGCGCCGGTTCTCATGCCACTCGGGGGAGGGGGTTTCCATGCTCAGCCGAGTGGACTATCTTCACTCGGTCGAGTGCACACCTATTTTCTTCTGTTGATGCGTGTCCGGTCTGGTCGGCCGAGTGGTCTTCTTGCTCGGCTGAGTGGGTGGTTCACTCGGCCGAGTGAGATGCTGCAAAGGCCCAATCTTTTTCTTTTCGCTTCCTCGTCGCTCCTACAATGTTCTTTCTTCTCCCACTTGTCTTCCATCACCGAATAACCCTCAAAAGAGCCTCGGGTGACACTCCGGAGTGGGTGCAAATCCTTTTGATCTCACAATCACTCTGAATCGCTCCATATCTCCTAAAATACGACAAAAACAAGAAATCGTGAAAAGCATCACAATATTGTCGAATAATCGTGAAAAACGTGATATGATCGATCAAAGTGGCATGCAAACATGCATTAAAAAGGGTATAAATTACGGAGCGATCACCCACCCAGCAGACACCACGCCCACCACCTCCACCACCTCCTCCTCCACAGGACGGTGCTGGTGCAGCACCACCACCAGCTTAGGCACACTCTTGATGCCTCTGATATGTTTTGACGTTTTGCTGCCCGTTTGTTCCTGGGCCTGGTGATTGATTTTTGCCCCCCTCCTCCACGTATTATTTTGATGCCTTCATGATCATATCTTTTCTATACCTTTTTAGAGTGAGGGAGATAGAATTTTTTGGGGACACTTATATCTACATCATCCTGATCTTTGCATGCATCACATTCATTTGCAGCCAACTCCAAATCATGCGTCGGGTAATTCTTCTCATGAGCCTTGAGCTGACGAGAAGCATACGCCACAACATGCCCATGTTGATGCAACACACAACCGAGACCCTTGCCAGAAGCATCGCAAAAGATCTCAAATCCACCGTTGTGATCAGGCACAACAAGAATAGGGGCAGTCGACAAGGAATGCTTCTCCACGAAGCTCCGAGAAATAATGCACATCGATGCACCAGAGTCAAAGAGGACTCGTGCAGGAAATGTGCACACCAAAACCACACCTAACAAGCAATTAACAATCAAACCCTAGTCTAGCAAACAATCATGTCCAAGCAAACAACACAATCTAACAATCAAAACCAGCTAGGAAAGTAACAGCTAGATTGAGGGTTACCTGCGATAACCTCATCCACAACCTCGCTCTCCACAGCGGTCATCAAAAAAGCCTGCCTCCTCGGCGGAATAGCCTACTGAAAAGCCCGCCTCTGTGGAACAAGAGCTGCTCCATGTCCAGCAGGAACAGACGCTCGCTGCTGCAACGGTTGTGCTGCAACAGGTGCCCTCCGCAGCTGATTCGCATGTCGACAATCCTTCGCGACATGAGAAGCATCACCACAAACCAAACACTGGCCCAGAAACTTCCTACACTGATCCTTGATGTGGCCAGGCTTGCCGCAGAAATGGCAAGTCTTCTGAACAGGCCCTCCTGGCCTCTTGAACTGAGCTGGCTGATTAGGCTTGAAACCAGGCCTAACCACCGCTCTGGCCAGCTCTATAGGCCTCTTCCCAGCACCAGAAACATGTCCTCTCCTCTGACTCAAGTTCAGCTCCTCCCTCCTCGTAGTGACCAGAACGTTCTGATAAGAGTCCAGATCAGAGGAAGACACGAAACTCTGAAGCTCCAAAGCACCTCCATACAGGAACCTCTGAGCCCTCTTATCAGCATCATGCACCATCTTCGGTGCGAACCAACTCAGCCTAGTGAACTCTTGGTGGTACAGGTCCACCGTCAAGCTCCCTTGCTTCAGATCAATAAAGCGCTGCAGCATCTCCTTCCTAGCAGCCTTCGGAAAGAACTCCTCATCAAACCTGGAATTAAAGGTAGTCCAAGCTATCGGCTCCACCAACATCTTCTCTTCCGCATCCCACCAGTTCCGAGCATTATCCTTGAGTTGCCTCTTCGCCAAATCAACCCATCCAGCCGGGGTGATGTTGGCCATCTTCAAGTTATCCTCAATGTTCCGAATCCACTCATCGGCAGCCAGAGGACCCTCAGACCCATCAAAATATGCGGGACCCAGCTCCCGAAATTATTTCGCTCCCGGCTCAGAGCGAGGGGCATCCGGAAGTGCCCGGGTAGCTCGAGCAAGTGGAGCATTCTGGACTTGCAAGAGCACGCCCTGCTGCACTTGCATCATCTGAAGCATCATCCGCATCATCTCTCCGTTGGTGGGTTCCCGCTCAGGCTCCTCATCATGAGGGGGCGCACCACTACCTCCACCACGGGTGAATCGCCTTCCTGCCATCTAGTGACACAGAAAACGAAGCAGATTAGACTCATAGCTTATGACTCGGACGTCGAACTTAGTTTATTGGACATTCTAATATTATTATTGTCATTCCGATAATCGCAGTTACAGAAAAGGACCTGCATGGGCCACCAACAAAACCTGTCACGCCCCGCTTCCCTAAAATGGAGGCGGGACGTAAAAAGGTCCGCACGAGAGTGGAGCAGTGAAGCCCCAAACCCGATAAGCGTCAATAAAACATAAGCAGGTCCCTGTAACCACAAACGGAACAACAATAATAACACAAGGAGAGACAAAAATAAAATCTCATATCTCATAATTTGTCCAACATGAAAATTAGGTTCAACATCCAGAAAAGCCACCAGGCTAAAAGAAAGAGTTTAAAGGCCCAGAACAAGGCTAACAAAAGCAACAACGTAACAAAGTATAGGTGCTACGCACCGACAACAAAACAGCAGTCTAAACAAAAGGGAAAGCTCAACGAAGACACTAGGACTGGTCCCCAGTGTCCACGTACTCCCCGTCAAACACAAGCTCCGGCTCGGCGTCAGCAAACACCTCGTCCTCCACAATGTACTCAGGCTCAGGATCTAACATGTGTCACCCAAAAGAGTAAAGGGGCACATGTCAGCAAGTCTAAAAGACTTGGGCAAGGAAACTGAAGGTAAGGCAACTAGCAACCTAGCAGTTATAGTATGCATGACATGGCAGTTATAACATGAGTGCTCAAGCAAGACATGGTGAAACAATAAGTACAAGAGAACAATTAACGGGACAAGACAAGAGTAGCCAAGCTACTAACAATCTCAATCTTTTCACTAGTCACGTTTTAAGTTGTTTGTAGATGTTTACGCCTTACAGCTGAACGGTTTGGCATTCACGCTGATTGGCCGCTTAACACTACCCCAGAACCCAGAGTTTACGCCTTACCACTGCAGTTGCTGATCGGGCAGACTCCCAGTTGATTGGCCGCTTAACTCTTACCCCCAATACCCATATGTGAACGAGCCAGGGTCCCTGCACACGAGCTCAGTAAATGAGCCAGGGTTGCCCCGCACAGGAGCTCGCATTCTAGTTCACGACTCATAAGCATTTGGCGTAGGGGTGCACCTAGCCGGAAACAAGTAGTTCGGGCATTGGCTATCAACCAACACATGGCCCGCTTCTGGAACACGAGCCAGGAAACACAAGTATCGTAGCGAAGCTACGCAATCACAGAAACACTTAAAGAATGCAATGACATGACAATTAATTTGCGTACCGTTAATGGAAATTAAACATGACATGGTAATTGTGCAACATGATAAATGTCGGATCTAGCTTCGTTGTCAAGCTAGTTCCTAAATTTGCGCCTAGGCGAGTATCATTTCGTCGCCTAGTCTCTTTTACGCCTACAACAAGCAAATGGCCTAAAACACGGCCTAAACCCTAAGTGGCAAGTTTCACTTGCCTAGCACCGAGGATGACGATCAACGAGGGTTCGTCCCACGGACGCTAATCTACGGGGAAGTCACTGTTATGGAGAAACAATCATCAAAACAACATTCATTTCATTAGGGTTTCACAAAAACACAACGGGTGATGAAAACATTAAGTGATCGATTATTACCGTATAGGAAACGGAAGAATGATGCCGAGCAGCCACGGTGACGGAAGAAACGCTCCAGGGAAGCTAGGGTTCAGATCTGGAAATGGATGGAGAAGTTTGGAGAAATAGGGTTTTGGGGGATTTTGGGGGTTTGATGAGATTTTGAGGAAGATGAGAGGTAGAATGTGTTAAGGGAGGGTTTGGATGATGGATTTTGGGCTTGGGATGAAGGAATAAGGGTTTGAGGTAGTAGGGGGCTCAATGGGGGAGAAACTAGGGTTTTGGGTCGTGAGGAAGAAGAAGAAAACGTTTGGGAGGGGTTTAAATAGGAAGGGCTGGAGGCTGCCCAGAAATTAGGGTTTCGACACTGATTAGTCGGTCAGAGAACAACCACTGACCGACTAGTTTGGGAACTAGTCGGTCGGTTGACCAACGCAGACCGACTAAGTCCAAACAGTAACTCCTGTACAAAATAGGAATTAGATTTAGTCGGTCAAAGAACAACTACTGACCGACTAGTTTGTCATCTAGTCGATCGATGAACGTTCTTAGACCGACTAAGAGTGAACAGTAACTGGTACCAAAAATAGTTAATGAGTTAGTCGGTTAAAGAAGCATTGCCGACCGACTAGTTTGCAACCTAGTCGGTTAACCAACGTTCTTAGACCGACTAACGATAAACAGTAACTCCTGAGAAATTTAGAAAGCCGACTAGTCGGTTCAAGAAGGTTTTCCGACCGACTGGATCGTTATCTAGTCGGTCGGTGCCCCTTCTTACACCGGCTAATGAGCACCAAAAGTACCAAAATGGAGCGCGAAGCTCCGGGATCGATTCCTAAGACTCCTAGGCTTGATCTAACAATAAGATATGACCGATATGAAGCCCGTCACGAATGACTTACTCTGAAATCGACGATCAACGGATGAAGCTAAGAAAATACGACGAAATGATCGAAAATGAAAGTTACGGAGACGAAAACCACACATGAGGAGAAAATCCATCAAAACATATAATATAATATAATAAATCCAGATACATGAAAACCAGTCGTTACATCCTCCCCAACTTAAGAAAAATTCCGTCCTCGGAATTTCCCAACACTCACGTGTCCGGAAACAAAAGTGGGAAACGCTCTCGCATCTCATCCGCATTCTCCCAAGTAGACTCTTCAGGCGAGCCGTGTCGCCACATCACCCTCACAAGATTGACAACCTTGTTCTGAAGTGACTTCTGACGCCTGTCCAGAATCTGCACTGGCTGCTGGTCATACGTCATATCGGGGCGAACGGTAATCTCCGAGAAATCCACAGCATGAGATGGATCGCTAATGTATCGACGAAGCTGTGACACATGGAAAACATTGTGAACTCCCTCCAAAGATGGCGGCAAGGCTAAGCGATAAGCTACTTCGCCAACTTTCTCCAGGATGTCAAACGGTCCAATGTATCGTGGGCTCAACTTCCCTCGCTTCCCAAAACGAATCACTCCACGATTAGGGGAAATCCTCAGAAACACATGATCTCCAGGCTGAAACTCCAAAGGACGATGTTTAGCATCCGCCCAATGCTTAAAACGGTCCTGAGCAATCCTCAACCTCTCCCGAATGCTCCTGACAATATCCACGGCCTCCATAATCATCTCAGGTCCCAACAACTCCCGATCACCAACGTCATCCCAACTCAATGGCGATCGACATTTCCTCCCATAAAGAGCGACGAAAGGCGCCATGCCAATACTCGCCTGGAAGCTGTTGTTGTAAGAAAACTCCACCAGATGTAGATGGTCCTCCCACGAACCCTTGAAATCCAACATGCACGCCCTCAGCATGTCCTCCAAGATCTGAATCGTCCTCTCGGACTGGCCATCCGTCTGCGGATGGTACGCCGTGCTGAAACTCAGACGCGTACCCAAACTCTTCTGCAAACTCTGCCAGAACTGAGATGTGAACCTCGTGTCTCTGTCCGACACGATACTCACGGGGACTCTGTGAAGTCGTACGACCTCCTGCACGATTCACGTCTCATCACTATCCAAACTAGGAAAAGGGAATAAAAACGGAGAGTAAAAGAATTTTACCTCCATATATCTCCTCGCTAGCGCCTCAGTGGACTGTCCCACTCGGAACAGAATAAAGTGCGTGGATTTGGTCAATCGATCTACGATCACCCAAATTGCATCATTCTGCTTCGGACTCCGAGGTAGTCCAGTCACGAAATCCATAGTGATGTGTTGCCATTTCCACTCCGGAATCGGAAGCGGTTGTAGCAACCCGGCCGTACGCTGATGCTCCGTCTTCACTTGCTGGCAAACCAAACACTTGGCTACACTCCGAGCCACACTCCTCTTCATGCCATGCCACCAATAGTTCAGACGAAGATCCTGGTACATCTTGGTGCCACCAGGATGCACAGAATACGACGAACTGTGTGCCTCCACCATCAACTCCTCTCTAATATCCCCAGCTGGCACACACAACCTGGCTCCAAACCTCAGCGAGCCATCCTCATGAATCAAAAAGTCAGTCCGCAGACCGGCTTCCACCTGCTCCCAAATCTTCGCCAGCTTCGGATCCTTAGCCTGGCCAGCCTTGATCCGATCCACAATCGTCGACTGTATCTGCATACACATCAGCGAAGAAGCCTTCCCAGGAAAGACAATCTCCACACCAGACTCGCAAAAATCCTGCTGCAATCTCCACTGCGAGGTCAAAATCATCACCGCTGGGAGCCTACTCAGCGCATCAGGGACCACATTCACCTTGCCAGGGTGATACTGCAAATCAATCTCATAATCCGCCATGAGCTCCAACCATCGACGCTGTCGCATGTTGAGCTCCTTCTGAGTAAAAATATACTTCAAGCTTTTGTGATCGGTGAAGATCTTCACTTTCTCACTCAGCAGGAAGTGCCTCCAAATCTTAAGAGCAAACACAACGGCAGCCAACTCCAAATCATCCGTCGGGTAATTCTTCTCATGAGCCTTGAGCTGACGAGAAGCATACGCCACAACATGCCCGTGCTAATGCAACACACAACCGAGACCCTTGCCAGAAGCATCGCAAAAGATCTCAAATCCACCGCTGTGATCAGGCACAACAAGAATAGGGGCAGTCGACAAGGAATGCTTCTCCACAAAGCTCCGAGAAATAATGCACATCGATGCACCAGAGTCAAAGAGGACTCGTGCAGGAAATGTGCACACCAAAACCACACCTAACAAGCAATTAACAATCAAACCCTAGTCTAGCAAATAATCATGTCCAAGCAAACAACACAATCTAACAATCAAAACCAGCTAGGAAAGTAACAGCTAGATTGAGGGTTACCTGTGATAACCTCATCCACAGCCTCGCTCTCCATAGCGGTCATCAGAAAAGCCTGCCTCCTCGGCGGAATAGCCTGCTGAAAAGCCCGCCTCTGTGGAACAAGAGCTGCTCCACGTCCAGCAGGAACAGACGCTCGCTGCTGCAACGGCTTTGCTGCAACAGGTGCCCTCCGCAGCTGATTCGCATGCCGACAATCCTTCGCGACATGAGAAGCATCACCACAAACCAAACACTGGCCCAGAAACTTCCTACACTGATCCTTGATGTGGCCAGGCTTGCCGCAGAAATGGCAAGTCTTCTGAACAGGCCCTCCTGGCCTCTTGAACTGAGCTGGCTGATTAGGCTTGAAACCAGGCCTAACCACCGCTCTGGCCTGCTCCATAGGCCTCTTATCAGCACCAGAAACATGTCCTCTGCTCTGACTCAAGTTCAGCTCCTGCCTCCTCGCAGTGACCAGAACCTTCTGATAAGAGTCCAGATCAGAGGAAGACACGAAACTCTGAAGCTCCAAAGCACGTCCCTGCAGGAACCTCTGAGCCCTCTCATCAGCATCCTGCACCATCTTCGGTGCGAACCGACTCAGCCTAGTGAACTCTTGGTGGTACAGGTCCACCGTCAAGCTCCCTTGCTTCAGATCAATAAAGCGCTGCAGCATCTCCTTCCTAGTAGCCTTCGGAAAGAACTCCTCATCAAACCTGGACTTAAAGGTAGTCCAAACTATCGGCTCCACCAACATCTTCTCTTCCGCATCCCACCAGTTCCGAGCATTATCCTTGAGTTGCCTCTTCGTCAAATCAACCCGTCCAGCCGGGGTGATCTTGGTCATCTTCAAGTTATCCTCAATGTTCCGAATCCACTCATCGGCAGCCAGAGGACCCTCAGACCCATCAAAATATGCGGGACCCAGCTCCCGAAATTATTTCGCTCCCGGCTCGGAGCGAGGGGCATCCGGAAGTGCCCGGGAAGCTCGAGCAAGTGGAGCATTCTGGACTTGCAGGAGCACGCCCTGCTGCACTTGCATCATCTGAAGCATCATCCGCATCATCTCTCCGTTGGTGGGTTCCCGCTCAGGCCCCTCATCATGAGGGGGCGCACCACTACCTCCACCACGGGTGAATCGCCTTCCTGCCATCTAGTGACACAGAAAACGAAGCAGATTAGACTCATAGCTTATGACTCGGACGTCAAACTTAGTTTATTGGACATTCTAATATTATTATCGTCATTCCGATAATCGCAGTTACAGAAAAGGACCTGCATGGGCCACCAACAAAACCTGTCACGCCCCGCTTCCCTAAAATGGAGGCGAGACGTGAAAAGGTCCGCACGAGAGTGGAGCTGTGAAGCCCCAAACCCGATAAGCGTCAATAAAACATAAGCAGGTCCCTGTAACCACAAACGGAACAACAATAATAACACAAGGAGAGACAGAAATAAAATCTCATATCTCATAATTTGTCCAACATGAAAATTAGGTTCAACATCCAGAAAAACCACCAGGCTAAAAGAAAGATTCTAAAGGCCCAGAACAAGGCCAACAAAAGCAACAACGTAACAAAGTATAGGTGCTGCGCATCGATAACAAAATAGCAGTCTAAACAAAAGGGAAAGCTCAACGAAGACACTAGGACTGGTCCCCAGTGTCCACGTACTCCTCGTCAAACACAAGCTCGGGCTCGGCGTCAGCGAACACCTCGTCCTCCACAATGTTCTCAGGATCAGGATCTAACATGTGTCACCCAAAAGAGTAAAGGGGCACATGTCAGCAAGTCTAAAAGACTTGGGCAAGGAAAATGAAGGTAAGGCAACTAGCAACCTAGCAGTTATAGTATGCATGACATGGCAGTTATAACATGAGTGCTCAAGCAAGACATGGTGAAACAATAAGTACAAGAGAACAATTAACGGGACAAGACAAGAGTAGCCAAGCTACTAACAATCTCAATCTTTTCACTAGTCACGTTTTAAGTTGTTTGTAGATGTTTATGCCTTACAGCTGAACGGTTTGGCATTCACGCTGATTGGCCGCTTAACACTACCCCAGAACCCAGAGTTTACGCCTTACCACTGCAGTTGCTGATCGGGCAGACTCCCAGTTGATTGGCCGCTTAACTCTTACCCCCAAAACCCACATGTGAACGAGCCAGGGTCCCTGCACACGAGCTCAGTTGTAACAACCCGTTTTTATCGCTACATTTATCCGTATTTCTCTCGTATAATATTTTTCCCCGTATCCATTGTTCGACGTATCTGTCCCCGTATCGTACCCACTTCTAACTCTTGTATGTTAGCTATTAATGTCATTATTTTAAACTGCAAATAATTATCTTAAAATATCTTTTATAATTAGTTACATTTTCAAAATTCCGAAATTTGGATTTGAAATTCAAATTAAGCTTTCCTTTTTTTCCCTCTTTTAATAGTAATTTCAATTCTGGTTTCTTTCCATATTATCTTAAGATTTAATTCTCTTAATTACTATTAACTCAATTCATTTTCAAATCTCATTTATTGGGTTTTATTATTATTAAGAGAGGCTAAACACAGAAAAAAACAAATGAGGAAGAGTAATCCAAACCTATAAACCCAAGACCCAGCCTTAGACCCTCCACGTTGTCCAATCCTTCACCCTACTTCCCTTGTAAAAACCCCTAGAGAAAGCCTAAGGGCTATCGCACAGCACCCTATTTCTCCTTTATTTCATTTTAAAACCCAACTCCACGTACTGTCATTGACCTAACATTTCATTTCTTTATAAAGGAACATAAGTTCATTTTATTTTACCTACAGCACGCCGCCTTTCTCTTCTCTTTCGCATCGCTCCGCCAACACACCCCCACGACCCCGCCTCCTCCGCCTCGAACCCACGCCATCTCCCTCACCTTCAGGCCTCGCTGACGCCCGTGCCCTGTCCGCTGCCTCCGGCGACTTCAACCGCACGCCGCCATCTTCTCCGGCCTCCCCTTCGAGCCGCGGCCACCACGTCTCCCTCCGCGCGTTCTGCTCCTCCCCTCGCCCATCAACGCCGTCGACGCCGCCGTCAGCCCCAACTCGCCACCCCGAGGCGCCGCCGCATCGACTTTGCCTCCCCCACCACCAGCGTCTCCAGCCCGATGCCAGATCTCCGATCCCGCCTCCCGATCTCCCGCCTGCAAGCCGTCTCCGTGCAGATCTCTGACACCGCCTCTCATCCGCCGTTAAACGTCGCCAACCGCCTCCGCCGTCCGACTGAGGCTCCCGGAGATCACCCCTCGCCGACATTATCGACCCGCTCTAACCCCCCATGTCGACTCGACGACCTCCGCTCTCCGACGACGCCGTCAGCCCCAGCTCGACGTCCGACGCCGTTGTTCCGCACCCCGCTGCACAACCAACGGCAACAGCGAAGCATTATATTGTGAGTTATCTCTTTAGTGTGAACAGCATAATGCATGCACTAAGTTATAGAGTATGGGTAATATGCTAGGTATTATTACACCTCTTATTATGAAACCCGTATATAATCTTATATATATATATGACTTTATATATTAACAGCATCCTCCCCCTTCCGTTCGAAGCTCACACCGGGCACCGCACGTCCGCCCAGCGCCTTGGATCGAAGCCGTCTGCACCGTTCGCCTGCGCATCTCTGCCGTACGCGCCGTCCCTCGCACCTCCGAGCGTCACCTCCGGTCGCCCCTGCCGGCGCCTAGCTGCGGTCGCCCGCCTTCCGCTTGCATGCTCAGGTAAACGATGATCACGTTGGTTCATCACCTAGGCGCAACGTTAGTTATATATTGTAATATTAGTAACATATGTTAGTACTGTAATATTATTAGTTATATAATAAAATTAGCTATCTATTTTGCCTACGTACCTACATTTCTACATTTATACATGAGGATGTCAGTACTGTTGATATTATAAGATGTCAGATGGTAACATGTTAGTACTTATGCATATTTTTATATATATTATAGTTAATTAATGCTTCCTTCATTCTCATGTTAACTAGTATAGGTATAGCAGTATATGATTATGCTGATGTAAGTTAGTTTGTGCTTATTAGTTTTATTCATTGTCTTGACGATAAGCCCGTGGCGCAGATAAAATCATGCCCTTCTCGTGATTGGCTGTACCCCCAGAATCACGTCGCTTCAGGCAAGTATAATATTTTCTACAAACTTTCAAATGCGCAAGTATCTAACCCTTACGAGTATTTAATCTTCTACTAATTTTCAAAGGCGCAAGTGTCTCTACAGGTCCTCAAAGGAGCAAGTATTTACCCTCTTTAAGTACACTGACTTTCCGCAAGTTCAAAAGCTCAATAATTATTACTAACCGCTTTTGACCACATCGCTACGGTCTCGTGACCGAAATTACCAAACAATTACAAATAACAACTTTTAAGTGCGTTGCTCAGGTTTAATGAATCTAGTGACATGGATTGGTAACTTTTTACTTTCATCACTTTTGAAATAAAGTATTTGAAACGCACGTATTATTTGTATGCCTTTTAAACTTCTAAATGTACACCAGTGATGAGATGTGATGTTGGGCCCTTCGGGCAATTACAGATTATTGGGCCTTCGGGCAATTACAGATTATTGGGCCTTTGGGCAAATTACGGATTAATGGGCCTTCGGGCAATACGGATATGGGCCCGCGGGGCATTTACGGAATGTTTTGCCACTCGGCAAACATTAAACTACAGATTGACTTATGGACACTTGGGTGGGGTAGTCTAGTGTAGTAGAGGCTGGAAAGCTGGATTGCACCCGATTGGTGAACTTGACCGACACCTGGCCGGGTCGGTGAGTAGAGAGTCACGGGTAGCTCCCGTTGGCTTGGGTGTGATGCTGGTCACCTCCCCCTCGGACACTGGGCTTGTCACTAGAATTAGCACGGGTTGGCACTCTTGGTTATTGCTGCTAATATCGTGGATGTATAAGCTGTAAACTAAGCTCAGATAGTGTTTACTTTGTACATCGCAAATGCCGTGCTTTACTTTGTGCATTACGAAAACCATGTATGCCACTTGTTACCTTATGCACTACACTTGTCACTACTCTTGCTGTACACACTACGCTTGTCACTACTTTTTGCTGTACACACTACATCTTGCTGTGTTTGCTACTTGCACACCACACTTCGCCTGCTCACTGCTTTGCACATTACACATTGTTGATGCTCATATGTTTCCATATGCTGTTATGTACTATCTTGTTGACATCATACTTTGTAAACCTTATTATAATCTTGCCGAGGGTCTTTTTCCTACTAATGTTTTTAAATCTTGCCGAGCGACCCTCGCTGACGTATATTTCCTTGTTTGTGAAATATACGTTAGGTTTTGAGCAGGAGGACTAAGAGAACCAAGAACACGAGATCCGCTACTGAAGACGACGGACACTGCGCAGCTCGCTAAATTTTAATAATTGTTGTATTTACCTTCAGGTGTATTTTAATTTCCTTGTAACTGTTGTAATGGCCATGCTAGGCCCTTTAATTTTTGTGTACTTGTAATCTGGAAAAGTTAAAGTATAATGATGGCATCGTTTTGTTGTTCCGAATATTCGCAAGCAAGAACCTGCCAATGCAGTCATACACAGACGCTTATTGGGTTGGGGCCTCACCGCTCCAGCCCAAGCGGACCCGCTCACGTCCTCACTCCCAAGTATAATGGGAAGCGGGGCGTGACAGGTTTTAGTGGTGGCCCATGCAGGTCACGCTTTCTGCGTAATACTCGGAACAATATAGATGTCATTATTAACTTGACTGTCTGGATAATTCGCGTACGCAAATGTTTACTTTGTTTGTTGCAGCATGACAAGAAGACGTAATACTCGACCAGGATCCGGAGCTGCAGGAAGCGGAGAGAACGACGAGCCAGTGGTGAACGGTAACGTTTGAACTCTGACCTATCATCGTAATTAGTGATTTATATCATGTGCTCATCCTATCGTCGCTTCTTAGACGTACCCTTCACTTCTACCGTTACCATTTTCGTTCTAGGTGTTGTTTCATTGTTTCGATCTTAGACCCTTTTCAATTCAGAAATTTCTTTTCCTCTATATGTCTCTTCCTTCCTTGATACCCTGACCCTTCGTCTATCCAGTTTTTCCTCGATCGTACCCAGTTTAAGAAATTCCGAGGACGGAATTTTCTTTAAGGTGGGTAGGATGTAACAACCCGTTTTTATCGCTACATTTATCCGTATTTCTCTCGTATAATATTTTTCCCCGTATCCATTGTTCGACGTATCTGTCCCCGTATCGTACCCACTTCTAACTCTTGTATGTTAGCTATTAATGTCATTATTTTAAACTGCAAATAATTATCTTAAAATATCTTTTATAATTAGTTACATTTTCAAAATTCCGAAATTTGGATTTGAAATTCAAATTAAGCTTTCCTTTTTTTCCCTCTTTTAATAGTAATTTCAATTCTGGTTTCTTTCCATATTATCTTAAGATTTAATTCTCTTAATTACTATTAACTCAATTCATTTTCAAATCTCATTTATTGGGTTTTATTATTATTAAGAGAGGCTAAACACAGAAAAAAACAAATGAGGAAGAGTAATCCAAACCTATAAACCCAAGACCCAGCCTTAGACCCTCCACGTTGTCCAATCCTTCACCCTACTTCCCTTGTAAAAACCCCTAGAGAAAGCCTAAGGGCTATCGCACAGCACCCTATTTCTCCTTTATTTCATTTTAAAACCCAACTCCACGTACTGTCATTGACCTAACATTTCATTTCTTTATAAAGGAACATAAGTTCATTTTATTTTACCTACAGCACGCCGCCTTTCTCTTCTCTTTCGCATCGCTCCGCCAACACACCCCCACGACCCCGCCTCCTCCGCCTCGAACCCACGCCATCTCCCTCACCTTCAGGCCTCGCTGACGCCCGTGCCCTGTCCGCTGCCTCCGGCGACTTCAACCGCACGCCGCCATCTTCTCCGGCCTCCCCTTCGAGCCGCGGCCACCACGTCTCCCTCCGCGCGTTCTGCTCCTCCCCTCGCCCATCAACGCCGTCGACGCCGCCGTCAGCCCCAACTCGCCACCCCGAGGCGCCGCCGCATCGACTTTGCCTCCCCCACCACCAGCGTCTCCAGCCCGATGCCAGATCTCCGATCCCGCCTCCCGATCTCCCGCCTGCAAGCCGTCTCCGTGCAGATCTCTGACACCGCCTCTCATCCGCCGTTAAACGTCGCCAACCGCCTCCGCCGTCCGACTGAGGCTCCCGGAGATCACCCCTCGCCGACATTATCGACCCGCTCCAACCCCCCATGTCGACTCGACGACCTCCGCTCTCCGACGACGCCGTCAGCCCCAGCTCGACGTCCGACGCCGTTGTTCCGCACCCCGCTGCACAACCAACGGCAACAGCGAAGCATTATATTGTGAGTTATCTCTTTAGTGTGAACAGCATAATGCATGCACTAAGTTATAGAGTATGGGTAATATGCTAGGTATTATTACACCTCTTATTATGAAACCCGTATATAATCTTATATATATATATGACTTTATATATTAACAGCATCCTCCCCCTTCCGTTCGAAGCTCACACCGGGCACCGCACGTCCGCCCAGCGCCTTGGATCGAAGCCGTCTGCACCGTTCGCCTGCGCATCTCTGCCGTACGCGCCGTCCCTCGCACCTCCGAGCGTCACCTCCGGTCGCCCCTGCCGGCGCCTAGCTGCGGTCGCCCGCCTTCCGCTTGCATGCTCAGGTAAACGATGATCACGTTGGTTCATCACCTAGGCGCAACGTTAGTTATATATTGTAATATTAGTAACATATGTTAGTACTGTAATATTATTAGTTATATAATAAAATTAGCTATCTATTTTGCCTACGTACCTACATTTCTACATTTATACATGAGGATGTCAGTACTGTTGATATTATAAGATGTCAGATGGTAACATGTTAGTACTTATGCATATTTTTATATATATTATAGTTAATTAATGCTTCCTTCATTCTCATGTTAACTAGTATAGGTATAGCAGTATATGATTATGCTGATGTAAGTTAGTTTGTGCTTATTAGTTTTATTCATTGTCTTGACGATAAGCCCGTGGCGCAGATAAAATCATGCCCTTCTCGTGATTGGCTGTACCCCCAGAATCACGTCGCTTCAGGCAAGTATAATATTTTCTACAAACTTTCAAATGCGCAAGTATCTAACCCTTACGAGTATTTAATCTTCTACTAATTTTCAAAGGCGCAAGTGTCTCTACAGGTCCTCAAAGGAGCAAGTATTTACCCTCTTTAAGTACACTGACTTTCCGCAAGTTCAAAAGCTCAATAATTATTACTAACCGCTTTTGACCACATCGCTACGGTCTCGTGACCGAAATTACCAAACAATTACAAATAACAACTTTTAAGTGCGTTGCTCAGGTTTAATGAATCTAGTGACATGGATTGGTAACTTTTTACTTTCATCACTTTTGAAATAAAGTATTTGAAACGCACGTATTATTTGTATGCCTTTTAAACTTCTAAATGTACACCAGTGATGAGATGTGATGTTGGGCCCTTCGGGCAATTACAGATTATTGGGCCTTCGGGCAATTACAGATTATTGGGCCTTTGGGCAAATTACGGATTAATGGGCCTTCGGGCAATACGGATATGGGCCCGCGGGGCATTTACGGAATGTTTTGCCACTCGGCAAACATTAAACTACAGATTGACTTATGGACACTTGGGTGGGGTAGTCTAGTGTAGTAGAGGCTGGAAAGCTGGATTGCACCCGATTGGTGAACTTGACCGACACCTGGCCGGGTCGGTGAGTAGAGAGTCACGGGTAGCTCCCGTTGGCTTGGGTGTGATGCTGGTCACCTCCCCCTCGGACACTGGGCTTGTCACTAGAATTAGCACGGGTTGGCACTCTTGGTTATTGCTGCTAATATCGTGGATGTATAAGCTGTAAACTAAGCTCAGATAGTGTTTACTTTGTACATCGCAAATGCCGTGCTTTACTTTGTGCATTACGAAAACCATGTATGCCACTTGTTACCTTATGCACTACACTTGTCACTACTCTTGCTGTACACACTACGCTTGTCACTACTTTTTGCTGTACACACTACATCTTGCTGTGTTTGCTACTTGCACACCACACTTCGCCTGCTCACTGCTTTGCACATTACACATTGTTGATGCTCATATGTTTCCATATGCTGTTATGTACTATCTTGTTGACATCATACTTTGTAAACCTTATTATAATCTTGCCGAGGGTCTTTTTCCTACTAATGTTTTTAAATCTTGCCGAGCGACCCTCGCTGACGTATATTTCCTTGTTTGTGAAATATACGTTAGGTTTTGAGCAGGAGGACTAAGAGAACCAAGAACACGAGATCCGCTACTGAAGACGACGGACACTGCGCAGCTCGCTAAATTTTAATAATTGTTGTATTTACCTTCAGGTGTATTTTAATTTCCTTGTAACTGTTGTAATGGCCATGCTAGGCCCTTTAATTTTTGTGTACTTGTAATCTGGAAAAGTTAAAGTATAATGATGGCATCGTTTTGTTGTTCCGAATATTCGCAAGCAAGAACCTGCCAATGCAGTCATACACAGACGCTTATTGGGTTGGGGCCTCACCGCTCCAGCCCAAGCGGACCCGCTCACGTCCTCACTCCCAAGTATAATGGGAAGCGGGGCGTGACATCAGTAAATGAGCCAGGGTTGCCCCGCACAGGAGCTCGCATTCTAGTTCACGACTCATAAGCATTTGGCGTAGGGGTGCACCTAGCCGGAAACAAGTAGTTCGGGCATTGGCTATCAACCAACACATGGCCCGCTTCTGGAACACGAGCCAGGAAACACAAGTATCGTAGCGAAGCTACGCAATCACGGAAACACTTAAAGAATGCAATGACATGACAATTAATTTGCGTACCGTTAATGGAAATTAAACATGAAATGGTAATTGTGCAACATGATAAATGTCGGATCTAGCTTCGTTGTCAAGCTAGTTCCTAAATTTGTGCCTAGGCGAGTATTATTTCGTCGCCTAGTCTCTTTTACGCCTACAACAAGCAAATGGCCTAAAACACGGCCTAAACCCTAAGTGGCAAGTTTCACTTGCCTAGCACCGAGGATGAAGATCAACGAGGGTTCGTCCCACGGACGCTAATCTACGGGGAAGTCGCTGTCATGGAGAAACAATCATCAAAACAACATTCATTTCATTAGGGTTTCACAAAAACACAACGGGTTATGAAAACATTAAGAGATCGATTATTACCGTATAGGAAATGGAAGAATGATGCCGAGCAACCATGGCGACGGAAGAAACGCTCCGAGGAACCTAGGGTTCAGATCTGGAAATGGATGGAGAAGTTTGGAGAAATAGGGTTTTGGGGGATTTTGGGGGTTTGATGAGATTTTGAGGAAGATGAGAGGTAGAATGTGTTAAGGGAGGGTTTGGATGATGGATTTTGGGCTTGGGATGAAGGAATAAGGGTTTGAGGTAGTAGGGGGCTCAATCGGGGAGAAACTAGGGTTTTGGGTCGTGAGGAAGAAGAAGAAAACGTTTGGGAGGGGTTTAAATAGGAAGGGCTGGCGGCTGCCCAGAAATTAGGGTTTCAACACTGATTAGTCGGTCAAAGAACAACCACTGACCGACTAGTTGGGGAACTAGTCGGTCGGTTGACCAACGCAGACCGACTAAGTCTAAACAGTAACTCCTGTACAAAATAGGATTTATATTTAGTCGGTCAAAGAACAACTACTGACCGACTAGTTTGTCATCTAGTCGGTCGATGAACGTTCTTAGACCGACTAAGAGTGAACAGTAACTGGTACCAAAAATAGTTAATGAGTTAGTCGGTTAAAGAAGCATTGCCGACCGACTAGTTTGCAACCTAGTCGGTCAACCAATGTTCTTAGACCGACTAACGATAAACAGTAACTCCTGAGAAATTTAGAAAGCTGACTAGTCGGTTCAAGAAGGTTTTCTGACCGACTGGATCGTCATCTAGTCGGTCGGTGCCCCTTCTTACACCGGCTAATGAGCACCAAAATTTCCGAAATGGAGCGCGAAGCTCCAGGATCGATTCCTAAGACTCCTAGGCTTGATCTAACAATAAGATATGACCGATATGAAGCCCGTCACGAATGACTTACTCCGAAATCGACGATCAACGGATGAAGCTAAGAAAATACGACGAAACGATCGAAAATGAAAGTTACGGAGACGAAAACCACACATGAGGAGAAAATCCATCAAAACATATAATATAATATAATAAATCCAGATACATAAAAACCAGTCGTTACATGTATGAATATGGATGAAATTCTGTTATTAGCTAATGTCTGATGATTCATATGTATGCTTTTTATAGAAAACACACCAAGCTTCACGCATTGTCTGCTTATATTTGGAGTACTGCTTTCCTCTCTCATGTCACTTCTTATTGCTTGAATTGTACGCTTCACCTTCAGGTTGATTGATTGTTTGCTAGGGTGATATATCTGGACTAGTTTACTTTTTGAGATTAAACTGAGTAGATTATATTACTCTGCTGAAAGTTGGCATGCACGTCCTATAGAGTGAACCGAGCGATACATTTATTTCTTTCTCCACATATCTTGAGCATCATTTCTCTAGTTGATATTCATTGGTGAATCCCCCCTAGCAAGTCTATTATCGGCATTTCCCCCGCTATTAATTTTCATGCTCAAAATCCCCAAAATCAAAAAAAAAAAATACACGTATATCCTTCTCTCTTTTGATTTGGGATTGCTTATGTATATATGTCTATTGAAAAAAAATTGAGAAAAAAATAAGAGAAAAGAGAAAAGAAGTTCATAACGATCACATCTCATACTCTTTCTCTCATTCTTCCCTCTTTTGTTTTATTTTTACTTTTTTTGGAGCTTCGAAAGAAATGGGGAATGTACATATTGATTTGTTTATGCCACCACGCTTATGGATAAGCTTTGGGGAGAGGATCCAATGATGTGTGAGAGAGTGACCACTTAACGATGCATGACAACCTAGGCTAAGTAATTTTCTTTACTCGGTGGGATTACTAAAGTTTCACGAAATCCAGAAATCGACACCTAGCATTCATTTCATGAAAACCATGCTTTTCTATTCTTACTATTCCATATCGTGTGATATCTCTTATACTCCTTATAGAAAGCATTCAATTGAAAAGTGTGTGATCTATGGTTATGCATACCGCTTTAGATACTTCAGACGATGTTAATCTTAGAATGATTCCATATTTCATGCTATATTGATATTTTGGGGTTTTCTATTTCGAATGCATCAATTATACTGTGATATCGAAATAAAAGTCTTTGACGTGTGTTTTATATACAATGTATGTTATATGAGTAAGCAAAACCCACGTCCTGAGAAAAATGATCTAGCACCCCCCTTCTTCGCTTTCTATTCTATTCTTATTTTGTTTTTATTTTTATTTCTTTTATTTTTCCCTTTTTTCCATCATTTTGCCCATCGAGCTCGCTTTTTACTCATCTTCCTCGAGGACGAGTAAGAGGTAAGCTTGGGGGATTTTGATCGCTCCGTATTTTACACCCTTTTTCTGCATGTTTGCATGCCACTTTGATCGCTCATATCGCGTTTTTCACGATTATTCGGCAATATTGCGATGCTTTTCACGATTTCTTGTTTTTGTCGTATTTCAGGAAATATGGAGCGATTCGGAGTGATTTTGAGATCAAGAGGATTTGCACCCACTCCGGAGTGTCACCCAAGGCTCTTTTGAGGGCTATTCGGTGATGGAAGACAAGTGGAAGAAGAAGGAATGTCGTAGGAGCGACGAGGAAGCGAAAAGATGAAGATTGGGCATCTGCAGCATCTCACTCGGCCAAGTGAACCACCCACTCGGCCGAGCAAGATGACCACTCGGCCGACCAGACCGGACACGCATCAACAGAAGGAAATAGGCGTGCACTCGGCCGAGTGACGATAGTCCACTCGGCCGAGCATGGAAATCCCCTCGCCCGAGTGGCATGGGAAAATCCACTTCAAAAACGGCCGACTTACTGGAAATGTACAGGCTTTTGCGGTTCCCACTCGGCCGAGCAAGAATTGCCCCTCGGCCGAGTGAGTAAAGTCACTCGGCCGAGTCACTCCCGAAGACAGACCCCCGAAAAGTCCCGACTTACTGGAACTTTACAAGGTTTGTCACTCGGTCGAGTGACATTTGTCACTCGGTCGAGTGAGCCGCCCCGCCTGCTGCGTAAACTGCGATTTCTGGGCTGCGCAGGGGCATTTTTGTCACGAATTTCTGGGCGATTTTGAGGGGTATTTAAACCCGGTTTTTGCCCTAGTTAGAGAGAGCTTTTTGATACTTTTTGCAGCCTTTTTAGAGAGCTTTTTGGGTAATTAGATTTAGGCTTTTGAGAGATTAGAAAGGGGACTTTTGTTAGATGCTATTGGATTCTCATTGGTTTGTCTCTTTTCTTGTCAAAAACTCTATTTTTATTGATAATTTCTCTATTGCAATGATTTGTGCTGAATTTTCTATTGAATTTCTTATGAATTGCATGATGATTAGTGAATAGTTCTATTGTCCTAGGGCATAGGGATGAACCCTATGAACCCTATTTCTTAATTGTGATGAATTGGTGAAATTCTTGCTAGAATCGATTAGGGTTAGGTTGGGATTGATAAATTAGGGATAGCTAGGGATTCATATCGATTGGGATTTGCAAGAGATTGGGTCCCAATTGATAGGAAGCCCTAGAAATTCGATTTAGACTTATGATTGGAATTTTCTAGAATTGGTTTGCAAGAGATTGGACCAAGGCTAGGGTTTTTAATCGTATTTCTATACCCATACCCGTTTGTAAGAGATTGGACGGGTAGGAACTATCTCAACCTAGGTCGTAGCTCGAGTTTGCACGAGAGTGGGCTCGAGATACGATTGAATGATGATGTCGATCCTAATGCTAGCGGCTTAGGTTAGGGTTTCCAAGAGATTGGGCCCTAACCTAGGTTTGCTATAGACCGGCAATAGCGCGAGAGCGTGAGCTTGGTTCTATATTTAGTTGCGACTAGTTCGCCTAAAATTCAAGTCTAGCAATGGCGTAACCTACGAATCACAACGATGAGATACGGTTTGTAGCGGGGATTCCATATCCCTAGGTGCTTTGTTTCATTGATATTTCTATCGATATACGAACGATTGTGACAATTTTACCCTAAATTATATTTGACCATTTTGATAGCTAGGTGATTAGAACGAGACACCGTCATTATTCGTCCCTGAGTTCGATACCCGCTCGCCACTACGCCGTGCGCTTGCGGTAAGACTACGAGTCGATTGTCCCGGTTGCGTACGCAAACCGGGGCGTCGATCATAGCTCCAAGTAATGAGATATATGAAATATTTTCTTTTCCTTTTGTTTTTTGAACTATTTGTTTCTTTTTCTCTTGAACTCTCTCTTTTTTTCTTTTTGTAGGAGCAACAGGATACACATATATTTTTTGGCTCCTTTTTGGTTTTTTGGGGCTTTTTGAAGCTAGCTTTTTCTTTTGGGATTTTTGGGAAGTGGATGCGGTATAAGTAGCTGCAAAGGGGGTGAACCCAAGTGACATGTAGAGAATAATAAGATATGTGGAGAAGGAAATAATATATCACTCGGTTCACTCATAAGATGTGCACAATAGTTCAATAAGATAATACTCGAACTAAACTCATAAGCAAGCACATATATTTTCATTCATTTCAACGAATAATGAAGTCATGCAGTAAGGCACACAATAATAGCAGGCATGCAATAAGAAGTGAAAAAGATAGTAAGGCAGATGCTTCAGATATTCTAAAGATGCGTGAATCTTGGTGCATATCCAATATAGGCATACTGAATACTACTATATACATTCAATTTCAATTCATTTCATGCATTTATATAGAGAGATCGTCAACAGAATATATATGCAAGCATATGAATAGTAAGACACTGAAATACTCTAAATAGCATGGCAAAAGTAATAAGTATCGTGATAACTACTAAAGCTAAGAGAGATATCATCATTCGGAATATATCTAGCAAAATGGGAAAAGAAAGGCGGAGAAAATAAAATAAACGCAAGTATGCAAGTATACCAAACATGGAAAATATGATGCTAAAAATGAAAAGGTGAAAAGTGGTGGAAAAATAAAAATAAAAGGTGTAAAATGAAAGAAAATGAAAGAAATAAAAATAAAAGCGAGAGCGCTCATCCCCCATGCTAAACGCAGCAGTGTCCTCACTGCTGAGAACACGCTGGCAAGAAGGGAAAATGAGGCTAGGGTGGGAGGGTGGTAAATAAAAATAAAAACAATAAAATAAAAGCGAAACTATGCAAATAAAATAAGAAATGCAGATGCAAGACATAATGCCTAAGATGCAAAAATGTGAACGGGCAAGCATATGATGCAAATGATGACATGATGCAGGTGGAAGATATGCAAATGCGAAATGATGGAATATAGACAGGCGGTGCAAAATGGTCATCCCCCAGCTATGCAAGGACAGGGCCCCGAAGAGACAGATGGGCACAAAATTAAATAAGGGGTTGACCGAAGCAAAAGATAATGTAGAGATCAAGCAGCGGCATCACCCTGGGTGGATGATGATGGGTCCGACTGCTGGGGACCAGAGATAGGAACATCGAGCACAGAAGGTATAGGCTCGACCGGTGTGTCGACCGGTAAGGAAATGGAAGACATAACAGGCTCAGAAGATAGTGTAACAGCTGGAGTGTCGACAGGTGGGAGAACGTCTGTGTTGAAAATGGAAGTCTCCAACTGTGGTGCAACCGACTCAATGGAAGAAGTGACAGGCCCTACAGAAGCCTGAGAGTGGGACACTGTAAGCGGTGTAGGAGGGACAGAAGGGACATGGTCTGGCGTGGGAGGAGGGGATGTTGCAAGTATAACAGGATGTGCATGCTGCTGCCTAAGAATGTCAAGAATGGCGGTGAGGTCTGATGGGCGTTTATATTTTATATATTCACGCACGTCTTCTTCGTGATTTTTCATTGTTTCCGGTGTTTCGTATCCATTCTCTCGTGATTTTTAGTTTTCTTTCACTTCTTTGTGTTTTTGTGCCAATGCAAGAGATTGCTGGCGTTGGGGACATATAAAGCAGATTTCAAGAGTCTTCAGAGTAACAAGAGGTGTCACGCGCGATCCCGAGGACCAAACGTCGAAGAATACCATGTTTCAGCCCTCAACCGATCGGGTGGACAGAGCCAACCGATCGGTTTGTGCACACGTATCCTACCCGGACAGAAGCAGAAGTGAAGAAGAGCTCAACCAATTGGTTTAGCGATCGGGTGAAAACGACAGAGCTCTCTGTCTTCTGGAGCTGAATTCCAACCGATCGGGTGATATCTCACCCGATCGGTTCATCTGTAGCCGAACTCTCCCAACTCACTACCCGGTGACATCTACCGATCGGCTCAGCGACCGCTTGATGTATCTCAAATGCTGAAGGCAGTGTCGACCGTCAACTCACCCGATCGGTTGATGCTTCAACCGATCGGGTGGTCGTGTTTTCTATATATAGCCCTAGATTTTTTCCTGAATGGAGGCCGAGTTATTTTTTCTGTCTTTTTGGGATTTTTGACAGCTCCGAATTTATTCTTTCTTGTAAGTTTTCTGATTGTTCTGAAACTTTGATATTACATTAATACTATTATTAGCTCCATATTTCTATTGCTTGATTTTGATTCCAATGGATAAATTTTGTTGTGTTGATCTTTTTGCTATGAATCGTGAGTAGTTCCCCAATCTAAGGCATTGGTGGAAGCCCCTTCGTGGGCTCTCCTTAGAACGACCATAGGATTAGGATTTCGATAGGGTTTGGGAATTTAGATGGTTACGCGGGACGTTTTATTGTCATTGGAGGGAGAAAGACTGCCTCTGACCGTCAGGCCAAGGGGAAATAAAACTGGCGTTTGATCCCCTAACCACAGCTCACACCCTTAGCGTAGACATTGAATCCTAGTACGTGGGAACGGCAGAATGAAATGTCGGGAGCAATCGTTGCGAGCTTAGTGCTCATGGAGTCAGTCGGTGTTAATGAACATGGGAATGCCCACTGACCGAACCTGGGTAGACCTAGTGTATCATCCTGGGCATCGACCGGAATATCGGGCCCATGGGACGCTAGGTATCACTCTCAGAGGTAACGTCTCACCACTAAACCCTAAAATCCGATCGTAATCCTATCCATCGGTTGTAATAGAGAGGGCACATGATAGGGTGGAAACCAAAGTCCTAGGTTCCCTTTTATATCTTACATTCTTTGTGTTTCTGTTTCGTGACAACTAACCGATTGATCGGGCAAGCTCACTCACCGGGTGATCCGGTTCCTCCTTGATAACAAGAACAACACACGCCTCCCTGAGTTCGACCCCCAAGCCACTCTACAACACCGTGCGCCTACTGTTACAAATATTTAAATCTGGTATCCCCGATCCTATTGCATATAGTGCTAAATCTAGGGGACGTCAAGCTTTATGGCGCCGTTGCCGGGGAGGCAACGTGCTTGTTTCTTTTAGGACCCTGTGAACCCCCTTTTATTTTTATTTTTTATTCTTTATTTTCTGTTTTTATCTGAAGTTATACCATACGCGTTTCACGGGTGTTTCTTGATTTTCATGCGCATGAACACAAGAAGTCTTAACGACTTGATTCCTCTAGATCCAGATATAAACACCACCATGAGGCGTCTGAACGCCGAGAAAAGAAGAAGGGAAGAGGATGCTACCATGGGAGAAAATACCCCCCCAGAAGTCCTTGCTTGAGTACTCGATGCCGTCCATCGGGTCCACGCCTAGAATCCAACCTCCGGCCATTACAGCCGGAAATTTTGAGCTGAAGCCGTCGTTGGTGACATGGATCCAACAGGACCAATTCTCAGGAGCTCCTATGGAGAGCCCAATTGAGCACTTGGACTCATTTCTGGAGAAGAACGATACCTTCAGAATCAACGGGGTGTCGACTGAAGCCATCCGGCTCAGATTGTTCACATTCTCTCTGCGGGACAAGGCCAAACAATGGTTGGAGGGGAAGGACCCCAATACTTTCACAACTTGGGAGAAGTTGTCCAACGCCTTCCTGAACAAGTTCTTTCCCCTGGGGAAGACAATGAAGCTGAGGAGTGAGATCTCCTCCTTCTCCCAAGCCAGCCACGAATTCTTGCATAAGGCATGGATGATGTATAAAGAGATGCAACGAAAATGTCCTCACCATGAGCTCCCCAACTGGAAAATCATCAATTTGTTCTATAATAGGTTGAGAGACGATCTGAAGTCCTCAATGGATGCTGCGGCTGGAGGGTCCTTCATGTCAAGGAACGAAGAAGATGCCGGAAACATTATGGAGAATATGGCATCTAATAATGAAAGGTGGTGCGATGAACGCGCCATGCCTAGATCTGGAGGAATGCACCGAGTAAAAGAGGTTGATAAGATGTCTAGCAAATTTGATTTGCTATCTACCCAGATCTTAGCATTCATGGTGGGAGCTAGCGGTGTCAATACTCAGTAAGTGGCAGCAGTAGAAGCTGAAGTCTTGGGAGACTTTGATGGTGGTGATATCTCATCATCGGTGGATCAGGCGAGTGCTCTTTTCTATAACCCGACGGGTAATGCACCCTATCCACCGAGGACAAGCTCGATTCCGGTGTATTCTCCCAACAACCAGAACCAACCGAATCTGAGCTACAGTGCACCATACCAGCAGCCCCAGCAACCTCAGCAGCAATTGTATCAGCCACCTCGGCAGCAGCAGCAGTTATACCAGCAGCAGCAGCAACCTCAGCAGTAGATGTTTCAACAGTACCCCCTGAGAAATCAGCAGCCCCCCGCCACAGTAGCAACCATATAACCAACAACGGGTAATCTCTCCGGTCGAGAATCTCTTGACCCAATACATTTCGAATCAGGAGAAGATTAACATACAGCTGCAAATGGGACAGAAGACCTTGGCCGATCAAGTGACCCAGCTGGGGTTGCAGGTGGCCAATCTTCAGAGGACACAGGGCCAATTGCCAGGTCAGTCGGAGGTCAATCCTAGGGGGCCCAATCAAACATTGGCCTTGACGCATGATCATGCAAATGTGTCTGCGATAGTCTTGAGAAGCGGCACACAGATTCCGACTAGGGAGGCCGCTAAAGAACCCGAAGCTCCATTGGTCGATGGGAGACCAAATTTAAAAGCAAATGACGATGGAGTTCGGCATCTAACACTATGACTCCGGAGGGAGTTTTTGAGGAAGAAAAGAAGAAGAATGAGGAGGGCAACTCGAGAGTCTTCAAACCTGTGGTGCCATTACCACAAAGGCTTGCCAAGGAGAAAATAGAAGAGAAGTACTGCAAGTTTTTCGACATGGTGAAAGACTTGAGTTTGCAAAGTCCCTTCCTAGAGGCTATAGAGACCATCCCTTCCTATGCAAAATTTCTGAAGGATTTGGTAACGAAGGGTACAAGGAAAGAGAAATTCGTCCTGACAGCGGAGTGCAGCGCTCTGATTCAACGAGCGAATCCGCCAAAGCTCAAGGACCCAGGGAGCTTCTCCATCCCATGCTCAATAGGGGAGGTGAAAATCAATCGGGCGCTCGTCGACTTGGGTGCGAGCATGAGTATGATGCCTTTATCATTATACATGAGGATAAAAATAGGCAACCTTGAACCCACGAGAATGACTCTACAATTGGCAGACAGATCGATGAAGTACCCGGTGGGGGTTGTGGACGACTTACCGGTGAACGTCAGCGGCGTACAAGTGCCTGTGGATTTTGTAGTAATGGACATGCCGGAGGACAATCATACCCCGATTATCCTCGGGAGGCCCTTCATGGCAACCGCTGGCGTACTCATTGATGTGAAGAAGGGGAGGCTGTCCTTGAATGCCGGGGAACAAAAAGTAGAGTTTGATTTGGGATTGTCCATAAAGCATCCGCCGAAGGAACAAAGGTGTAATCTACTGGATGTTGAGGAAGAAAGAATCGTTGAGGCTGGATCTTGGGAAGTTCTCTCAAGGAACCCCCCCCCCCCCGATAGCTTGGGGGGCCTTGAGGAGCACATTGGGTTGAAAGAAGAAGAAGTATCTGGAGAGCTGTGTATCTCACGGACGACTCCTCCCGGATTCAAGAAGGTTGTTCTGACAGAGAGCAGGGAAAAAGAGCCCTTGGGGCTCACTGCTGATGATGTCCGGATCCTGCGAAGAGTGACGGTTGACACCAACGTGAGGTAAAAGCCCCCGGACACCACCAGCGGGAGGATAGTTGAGAGCATCTACATGTCACCTCTGTCATCGACAAATGCACCTGCTCCTACAGCTGAAGGGATGCCGATCATTGGGCATCACCCGTACAATCCCCCATGAAGATCATATATCGAGAGTCGAGCAAACGACTTTAAAAAGCAGCGCTTCATGGGAGACAACCCATGTTCTGAACTCTCGTCGTTATTTATAGGATTAGTTTTCTTATTTTTGGTGAATAAATTCTGCCATGAGGATTTTCGTCGGGAGATTTAGATGATTTTTGTGTTTGTGCAAGAAATTACCCCCACCCGATCGGTTCAAGCATTAACCGATCGGGTGGGATGTGTCTAAAGATGGCCAGTATCAGAACATAAGTCAACTGATCGGTTGAGCTGAAGCTGTGATCGGGTGGCAGATCGGGTGACAACAACAGATCTCTCGGGAATTCTGATGAAAAAACCAACCGATCGGTTGAGCTGAAGCTGTGATCGGGTGGCAGACCGGGTGAAGGGTACAGTGCTCTCGGGAAATTTGTGAAGCGGTCAACCGATCGGGTGAAAACTCACCCAATCGGTTCGCCTGTAGCTGCTTCCCAACAAGAATTTTCGAAAATTAACTCAACCGATCGGGTGAGATCTCACCCGATCGGTTCGCCTGCCCCTATAAATACCCCCCACTTAACTGGTTTCTATTTTCACCCGAACTTTCTCTCTCTTCGATCGTTTCATCTTCCCCCCCTCTCTCTCACGATCTCTCCTCTCTACCACAGCTCCAAATTTCACTCCTCCCGCTTCCTCCATCTCTCTCTCTTATCATCAACCCTCTCCCATCCTCATTCACCCCCAATTTCGCCCTAGCCCTAGCCCTAGCCCTAGCCCCCCCCCCCCCCCCACCTTCGAAAATTTCATCTCTTGTTGGACTGAAGTGCCGCAGCTTCACACACTACTCCATTGCACGGCGTAGGATCTTTTGCGAGCAAAGAATTGCTTCGATACTAGGTAAACTCTCTCATGAGCTTTATTATTACTTTGCCCAAGTATTTGCATTTTGCTCCATTTTCATTTGATTGTGTGCATTCGCATAGTCTCGCATTCACATTGCATCACCACACTATCATGGCCAAAGACAAGGGTAAGGGGATCATGCAGGAAGAGGAGCCGTCTTGCAAGAGACAAATCCACACGTCCACCGCGTGCACGTGCTCCTCCTACTCCTCCTACCTGACCTCCTACCCAACCCATCATTCCCATGGCAGACCCGTTGATGGGCCCGTAGGGAATCCGTTTCTTGAGTCTAGAGCATAAAGATTTTTATAATCGACTCAACCAACGATCTCATTCAAACCATAATCGATCTTGGAGTTTTCTCTGGTGTTGAGACTCTATTCGCGAACCTAGGATGGCTAAGCTTTTTAAACTCCCATGCACCATCATACCCCGCCCTCACACTCGATTTCCTCTCGACTCTAAAAACCGAGGGGGGTCAATCTTAGATTTCTGCCTCCGAAACCGAAACTATCGCACCCATGTGAACACCATCAACAACATTTTCGGTTTCCCCATTCTCGGTGCCGATATCCGTCCCTATGATTTTCATTACGACTTCGATGTTGATTATTTTTGGGGTCTCCTCACCCTTCATGATCATTATCCTCGAGGCAAGGCCAAGGCCTCCTCCATCATCCACCATGTCTTTCGTCTAGCCCACCGCATCATATCGAGCACTTTCTTCCCCTGGGATGAGTCCGGGACCGTGACCATCCCTGACCTTTTTATCCTTTGGGCTATGACTTTTGATTTCATTCCCGGTGTTGACGGGATCGCTTTCGAGGCCCCGAGGGTACCCATTAACGGCGGTGCATGGCTAATTCAAAAACTCCTTTATATTAGCCGCATCAGCAAGGGAAAATATTGTTGCGGGGGCCTCATTACCCTCATTGCCTTACACCCCGCATTCAACATCGTTATCCCCCGCGATTTGCCGCATGCCGCAGGATCTACATATCTAGATCTTGATGTCCTGCGGCACACCCACATGATCAAGCCGCGAGGCGTGCGTCGGTACGTCTTTTACTATGGCCACCCCTTGCCCCATATACCACTCTGCCTAATCCTGGCCTTATGGCTATTCATCTTGAGGCAGACTGGTCGTTTCCTCCAGACACAGAGTTTGTGGGGGGTTACATCTTCAGTTTCCACTCTCTGACGCACCACGACCACGTCCCATGCCGCCCACTTAAGCGAGCAGGATATCCATGCGTTTAGAGGAGACCCCGAGGCTGGCCCTAGTGTCACGACCCTGGCTTCTGCCACTGTTTCTTCTGAGGCACTTACTACGGCCCTCTTAGGCGTTGCCTCCGGTGCCGGCATAACCACTATCGCCCGCACCTCGTCTGTTGTTCGTCAGGCCACCTCCACTCGCCTCGCTCTTTAGGCTGAGCTGGTAGCTCTGCGCACTGGCACATCTACCTCTACCTCCTCGGACCCATCCACTTCTTACTTTTCACACACACGTTTCCTCGCACTCGAGCGAAAGGCCACCATTCTCCGTATTCTTACACACATTCACGGTCCACCTCCACCTACTCCAGCACCATCACCACCTCCTTCACCTCCTCGATGATCTTCACCTCCTCAATCACGATCATCACCTCCTCCATCACCCCCTAGGCGATCATCCCCTCCCATCACCACTTCTTCTCCACCCACGACCACTACCGTCGACCCTACACTCCCACTACCCTCCTCCATCACCACTGCATATTTGCGCCGCAAGAAATTAGCTGTGCACTAGAAATCATTGCCCACTCCCTCCTCATCGATCGTCGCATCCCTCCCACTCACCATTATCACCGTCACTCCACCCATTATCCACACCACCACCGCATCAATCCATCCACCATCTCCCCCCTCTCTCCACTTCTCCGCACACCCATCACCTCTCCCGCCCATACCCCTCCATCCTCTTCCAAGGAGGATGAGGTGATCACCCCTCTTGCACCTTGATTGTTCTTTTTCTGATTTTCCCCCTTGCCATTTATTTCTGCATCACATTGATCATATCATTTTGCTAGCATTTTCATGATCAGCTTGGGGGAAACGATTTTTGTGCATATTGTCGTGTGATTTCGTTTGTATGCATGTTTATGCGTGTTCTTTGGATGTGCTTTTCTATCTTTTATTTATGTGTTTCTTTTTCTTTATTTTTTATTTTTATTTTTCTGTTTTGTTTGTGTGCTTTTCATGTTTTTCATCTTTTTTGTGTCAGTGTGTACTTCCCTTCCATTTTCGTTGCCCTCCCGTATTTACTACTATTGCATTGAGAGCAATGCAAGTTTCAGCTTGGGGGAGTCGCACTCTGTGCGTCAGTTGTGTCTTTTTCACCGTTTTTTTGAGTCTTTTTCATCGTGTTTTTCTTTTTCTTCTCATCCTTTTGTTCTCCCTCTCCTAGAGATGACCCAACATGATGAATTGCCATGGAACCACACACACACCTAGCTTAGCTACGATAATCACCTTCACTAACCCTAGGAAGCCGAGTCCTATTGCATTTCATGCTTCATGGGTTCACTTTGCTTTTATGTGAGTCCTGTGTTGTGACTAGCTAGCTGGTGTGCTTCCACTTTGTGATTTTGTTTTTATATACATGTCCTTGGTTGACCCCTAGACTATCATGCTTCAATTTCGAATATGCGGTATTTTGCTTCTACTATCTGCTTCTCTGTGCATGAATTATATATATGTATTACACTTCAATTCGCATGTGTCGGGACTCCACAAATAGGACTAGGATAACCCATTTTGCTTATGATCTGATTTGCGAGAAAAAATTTCCCTTGCCCAAGTGTTTAGAATTCAATTTCTTTTTTGTTTTACTTGGTGCAAATCCCCTCGTCGTGTATCGTTCTCCCACTTGGGAGAGTACACAAGTACATAGCTAAAAATCCAAAAGCCCAAAAAGAAGAAAAAGAGAGAAGAAAAATCCAAAAGAAAAAAAGAAGAAAAAATATGTATAGCCAAAAACCAAAAAAATACAAATACCCAAAACCCAAAAAAATTTCCCGTTGTGAATATCATTCCTATCCACCGTGAATACAGGGAAATGGAGAATTTGCACCGAGTGTTCTACTCCACACCTGCTGAACCTCCTTCGTTTTCGAACACACTTGGCATAGGAATTTTCTAGTGATTATCTAGGAAATAGTGCGGTGATCTTCTAGTTCCTAGTATTCAAGTCCCCGACACATGATACGCTTCGATTCTTACTCTATTCTCATGCATGCTTGAGCTATTATTCACCGCTTATTCGAATTGAATCGATATTTGGGTCATTCCTTGGGTATGTGTATATGGAGCTTTATTACACAATTTAGGTAGTGACACCGTCTGCTAGCTCATAACCACACCCACTCGCGCTTCACCGCGTGGGCCCACGACACTTGTATGGACTCATTTTTCTGGGTTTAGTGATGTGTTTATCACATGCTTGCTTAATGTGGCGTGATTGATTTCGTTGGCTCTGACGGGCGATCTCGGATTTTATTTTCTTTATTTTTGTTTCTTCCTTTCCATTTTTCCATCCGAGCTCCTACTCTCACTCGTCTTCCTCGAGGACGAGGAAGGGTTCAGCTTGGGGGATTTTGACGTGCGTTTATATTTTATATATTCACGCACGTCTTCTTCGTGATTTTCCGTTGTTTTCCGATGTTTCGTATCCATTCTCTCGTGATTTTTAGTTTTCTTTCACTTCTTTGTGTTTTTGTGCCAATGCAGGAGATTCCCAGCGTTGGGGACATATAAAGCAGATATCAAGAGTCCCCGGAGCAACATGAGGTGTCACGCGCGATCCCGAGGGCCAAACGTCGAAGAATACCATGTTTCAGCCCTCAACCGATCGGGTGGACAGAGCCAACCGATCGGTTCGTGCACGCGTATCCGACCCGGACAGAAGCAGAAGTGAAGAAGAGCTCAACTGATCGGTTCAGCGATCGAGTGAAAACGACAGAGCTCTCTGTCTTTTGGAGTTGAATTCCAACCGATCGGGTGACATCTCACCCGATCGGTTCATCTGTAGCCGAACTCTCCCAACTTACGACCCGGTGACATCAACTGATCGGCTCAACGACCGCTTGATGTATCTCAAATGCTGAAGGCAGTGTCGACCGTTGACTCACCCGATCGGTTGATGCTTCAACCGATCGGGTGGTCGTGTTTTCTATATATAGCCCTAGATTTTTTCCAGAACTGAGGCCCAGTTATTTTTTCTGTCTTTTTGGGATTTTTGACGGCTCCGAATTTATTCTGTCTTGTAAGTTTTCTGATTGTTCTGAAACTTTGATATTACATTAATACTATTGTTAGCTCCATATTTCTATTGCTTGATTTTGATTCCAATGGCTAAATTTTGTTGTGTTGATATTTTTTCTATGAATCGTGAGTAGTTCCCCAATCTAGGGCATTGGTGGAAGCCCCTTCGTGGGTTCTCCCTAGAACGACCATAGGATTAGGATTTCGATAGGGTTTGGAAATTTAGATGGTTACGCAGGGCATTTTATTGTCATTGATGGGAGAAAGACCGCCTCTGACCGTCGGGCCAAGGGAAAATAAAACTGGCGTTTGATCCCCTAACCACAGCTCACACCCCTAGCGTAGACATTGAATCCTAGCGCATGGGAATGGCAGAGTGAAATGTCAGGAGCAATCATTGCGAGCTTAGTGCTCCCGGAGTCGGTCGGTGTTAATAGACATGGGAATGCCCACCGACCGAACCCGGGTAGACCTAGCATATCATCTTGGGCATCGACCAGAATATCGGGCCCATGGAACGCTAGGTACCACTCTCAGAGGCAATGTCTTACCACTAAACCCTAAAATCTGATCGTAATCCTATCCGTCGGTCGTAAAAGAGAGGGCACATGATATGGTGGAAACCAAAGTCCTAGGTTCCCATTTATATCTTACATTCTTCGTGTTTCTGTTTTGTGACAACCAACCGATTGATCGGGCTAGCTCACCCACCGGGTGATCCGGTTGCTCCTTGATAACAAGCACAACACACTCCTCCCTGAGTTCGACCCCTAAGCCACTCTACAACACCGTGCGCTTGCGGTTACAAATATTTAAATCCGGTATCCTGATCCTATTGCTTATAATGCTAAATCTAGGGGACGTCAAGGTCCTGCTCTACGGACTGCTGAAAAGAGGAGAGCGAGGTCGCGAGGGTGTCAAAGGCACGCCTCAGGGTGACAACCTCGGTCTCCATCGTAGAAAGACGTGCGTCCGTGGTGCGGGAGCTAAGATGTGGTCGTGAACTACTAGAGACCACCCTCGTAGGGTGCCCATGGGAGAGTGATACCCGGGGTCTAAACTGAAAGTTAGGGGAGGGTGGTCTAGCGAGGATCTCGGCTGAAGAATACGTGAGTGGAATGGATCCGAGATCTGGTGCAGGGATAGAAGCAATAGCATCATCAGAAATAGTAGACGTCGTGGCAACAGAAGTGGTGATAGACACCACGACGCTCTTAGAAAATACCGCTGATGCTGGTATAGAAGTAGTGCCAGGTAGTGTGACTGCAAACCCTAGAGTGGTAGGATGGGAAATGAGGAGGTCCACATATGCGAGAGTGTGCTGGCAGCGACAGGCTCCGAAATAGGTGAAGCGGTAGGCTCTGGAGTGGTAGAACTAGCTAACTCTGAAAAGGTGGAATAATTAATATCGGGAGCTGCAGAGACAACCGTGCCCTCGGGTCTAGGCACGGTAGAAACAGAGGTAGTGACCTCAGGGAAAAAGGTGTGGACAGTCCCCGAGGTCTCTACGGTGGGGGTGTGGGTGGTGGTGGTGGTGGGAGCACTAACAGAAGTGGGAACATAAGTGCTCCCTATTGGGGGTGGATGTGCAGGCTGAGCTGGCTGGGCTGCCACGAGTGCAGCAATGTCAGGCTCGTCATCATCAGAATTGAGCACCCAGTCATCGATGTCGTCGTCGGCTGGTGCTCCATATGGATCAAGGACGTGGATGGGGGGATCAGAAAAATGCGGGGACTGAGCTAGTCAAGCATGACTGGGGTGACATGGGTGAGGTCGGGGCGGGGCAGGGGGTGTTGTTGGCTGCTCGACCCAAGCACGGGGTATGCTCGGGTGGCGCGTGCAGTCAGAACTCCGACGAATCGTCGGAGCAAGGGGCGGCTGCGGGGTTTTAAGGGAAAGAGAGGGAGGGAGGGAGATGATTAGGGGTAGGGAAGGGGAAAGGGAGGGGGGTTGATGCGTCGTCGATGCTGGGCAGCGCTGGCGACGTTGCTCCGGCTAGGTGTCATAGCTAGGACGGCGATTGGGGGGATATAGGGGGATGGAGAGAGAGGTAGGAGGAGAGAGGGAGTGAGAGAGATAGGAGGGAAGGGGGTAGCAGGGCTGACCGAGCGATGACAGACGGTGGCGCTCGAGTGGAGCACGCAGCGGCAACGATGGCGGGGTCAGGTCGAGTCGAGTTAGGGCTAGGGTTACCTCAGGATTTGGGGGGGGCTGATTTCAATTCGGATTAGGGATTTAAACGGAGTCAAATTTGTATTATAATGGCCGAGTCAAGCTGAATTGAATTGTGGGCCCCAGCTGGGTAAGTTGTTGCTCGGGCCGAGTAGATATAGCTACTCGGTCGAGTAATAAAAGATATAAAATATGAGAATTTAAGCTCAGAAGTTATGCCCTAGTACTCGACTGAGCTACTTACTCAGCTCGGTCGAGCTGAACTAAAACAAAGTGTTGTTTTCAGCTCTCTTTTGCTCTCCCTGCAGCTCGGCCAAGTATAGTAGCTACTCGGTCAAGTCCATTAAGCTTTCCAGAGCACCCATTTTAGCACTTTTGGGACTCCTCCTGTAGCTCGACCGAGTAGGGTAGCTACTCGGTCGAGTCGAATTAGAAACAGAGTAGGGTACTACTCGGTCAGTCGCAATTAATTTCCAGAGCAATTTTTTGCCAGTTCCTCCAGCTTTCTGCAGCTCCGAATGTAGCTCGACCGAGTAGGGTTCTACTCGGTCGAGTCGAGTTTAATTTCCAGAGCGTGTTTTTGCCTTCTTTCTCCAGTTCTCTACAGCTCGACCGAGTAGGGTACCTACTCGGCCGAGTCACTTGGAACTCTTTCCCCAAGCTTGTATTGCTCTATCGTGCTCCTCCCTTGGTCCCGTCTCCTTCATTTCATCGTTTAGTACGCTCTCCTCATTGTTCAACCTGTAGAAGGAAGAACTCATCAAATTTTTATGTTTTTGTATTTTTATAGAATTAAAAACGTATTTATTTGGTTTTTGAATAAGAAAAGAAAAACACAAAGAAAAAACAAAAACCAAGGGAAAGAAAATCGGGTTGCCTCCCGATAAGGGCTTGTTTTAAGTCGTAAGCTCGACTCCCTCAAGATCTTCAATGAATGATGTTGGACGCATATGAAATACGCCATTCATACTTCCCAATGATCACGTGCAGTGGTATTTGGCAGGCCTCTCCATGTCGGCCCTCAGCGGCCAAGAAGATAGTAGCCTCCGGTTCTTGATGGTGCAAGTGTATGTCCGGGAGCTCTTCGTCAAGAAGTCGTAGATAGGCAGCCACCGCCTTGTTGTATACGACGTCACCGTCGTCGTCCAAGCTCATCTTCATAGGATCTCTGGAAATCTCCACCATGGTATATTCATAGGTAGCTTCGTCTTCCAAGAGATCAAGGTAATTAGCGTCTTCCGGCAGTGGGCATTCCCTCATAGGCTTTTGCAAGCGGAATTGGACATCAATATTTCCCACGTTCAAAGATAACGTCCCCTCACGGTTGTCGATCAAGACTCCGACCATCGCCATGAATGGACGACCCAATATGATCTTCAAGCTATCTTTCTCCGGCATGTCCATAATCATAAAATCTACCGACACGCATAGCCCAGGCGGTATCTGCAGGATGATGTCGCGTGTGATGCCTACCGGATAAGTAATAGAGTGATCCACTAATTGAATGCTAATATCGGTAGGCTCAAGTTCTGTCCCGGTATTTAGCCTCTTAAAGATAGAGAGCGACATCAAACTAATGCTTGCTCCCAAGTCGATCAATGCTCTACTAATAGGGGTGCCACCAACGGAACACGGCACCGTGAAACTCCCGAGATCCGGCAACTTCTTTGGTAGATGGTTCTTAATAACTGAGGTGCAATTATCCAAGAGCTTCACCTCTTCTTGTTTATGCTTCCCAGTAATGAGATCCTTCAAGAACTTGGCATATGTGGGGATTTCTGTGGTGTCGTCCATAAAGGGGATGTTCAGTTAGATACCTTTGAGGAGCTCGGAGAACTTGGCGTATTTCTTCTCCATCTTCGCTAGTGCCAACCTTTGAGGATATGAAGGTGAAGGTTGTAATGCCCTACAAGCTACTGCACAAGTACTAGAGGGGGGGTGAATAGTACTTTAAAATAATAAGGAGTATAATTCCAAATTAAATTGCAAACAACTACCAAATCAATTTGCGGAAGCTTAAATTGAATGACAACAACAAAATTAACAATGCAAACAAATGATGTTAATGGGTTCGGATCCACCCAAGTCTCCCCGACTTGTTCCCGGTGATCCTACGTCCCAACCACCCGGATCCCCTCCGGATACTTAGGTTAGAAACCCTAACCCAAGATTTCCACTATGAATATCTTGTGAAAAACCTTCATAAGATCAAATCATACAACAACGGCAATAGTGAATCCCACAACCCGGGATCACAACCTTCTCTCACAACCGAGAGAATCAACAAGCAATATAAATGAGTTTATATTGAAATAAGCAAACTTACCACAAAATCCTATACCTTGAGTTTTTCTTACCCAATAGGTGAAATGGAGGATTTGAGGAAGATGAAGTCACCAAGACCTAGCACCAAGGAAATGACCAGCAATAGGTGCCTAGGGATGATTTGGAGACTTGGATCAAGCTATAGCTTGAAGAACTCACCAAGAACAAGCTTCTCTCAAAAGGGATTCTAGATCTAGAATAGTGAGAGAATGGGTTTCTTGTGAGGAAGAGAGCTTTAGATTTGAGTGAGAATGGCTATCTCTTTTGATCTCAATGAATCTCTGAATGGAAGCTCTAACCTAGATAGAAATGACCTAGGTTCGTATTTATAGGGTCCCATAAAAACAACTTAGGTCATTCTCCAACGGATAGAAATCTGGGAGAATTAGTCGGTCAAAGAACAATCACTGACCGACTAGTTCATCAACTAGTCGGTCAGTCAAACAGCATGGACCGACTAAGAGAGGAACTGAGAGGAAAGAGAATTTCAGACCTAGAAATCTAGTCGGTCCAAGAAGACATTCTGACCAACTAGTTTCACAACTAGTCGGTCAGTCAGTGAACGTAGACCGACTAAGAGGCAAAATGAAATAGTCTGAACACAAGCTGAAACTTGCATTGTCCTCAATGCAATAGTAGTGAATACGGGAGGGCAATGAAAATGGGGGGAAGTTACGCACCGACACAAAAAGAAGAAAAACACAAAAAACACATGAGCGAAACTAAAAATAAGACACACGAAAACATGCACACAAATCGATTTCCCCCAAGCTGAACATGACAATGCTAGCAAAATGATATGATCAATGTGATGCAGAAATATGCTAGGGGAAAATCGGAAAAGAAAGAAATCAGAATGCAGGAGAGACAGTCTGCTCGTTCTCCTCGGAAGAGGATGTGGGGTGAAATGATAGAAGGGCACGACATGAAGGGTTATTAAGATGCAAAAGCAAATCCTAGATACGCTCCCCTCGCTAATGAGAGGAGACGAGATTATTCAAATCTAAACTAGAAAGCGGTAAATTTTTACACTACTGGATTAGGATACACCTGAGCATAGGCGGATCCAAGATCTGGAGTGGGGCAGGTAGCTGCTCTAACAGCTCCTTCTGTGGCTCCGCCAGAAGCGCTGTGCCACGTGTGCCAATGGACCCAAGCAATGCACCTCCAAGCATCCCTCGTAGGTGTCCACCTGCGACCTGCAAAGGACGAGGTGCATTAGTCCATGGCAAAAAATCTTTCCCCAAAATAAAAGTATCCCAGAGATAATCGTCAAAATAAGATTGAAAAATAGTGAAAGTGTGACGAATACTCCCTGAGAATGGGTCGCTATCCTCTATACTAGCGACGACCAAATCCTCGCTCTCCATAAGAAGTGGCTTTCCAGGTGGTGACACACCGCAACATACCTCAAAGGAATTCGATCCTGTGTCCTGCGAGAGATATGGTGTGTCAAAAATATATAAGTCTAAAGGAATAGGATGTGAAAAGCGAGACTTAAATGTGGAGTGAGAGTGAGTATGAAAATCTCCCTGAATAGGGGCAATATGCTCAAATAGATGCTCAGCCGCAGAAGAAGTGGAGCGTGACGGTAGAGGTAGATGTGGCTCGGGCTCCATGAAGTGGACGATCGTATCCAAGTCCTCATGCACATCCTCCTCGATGATATGCTCATGCTCCTCTATCTGCCCGATGTCCTGAATGACATCCTCATGGTTGACCACCGACCAAGGAGAAAGCTGTGACAGAGATGGCTGTGGAGGTGGATGTGGAGCGGACCACTCGCATGTGGTCGTGGTGTCGTCGTCCTCACGCACATCCTCCTCACAGGTATGCATAAGCTCTGTGGTCTCCTCGGTGCTCTCATAGGACTCATATGGGGTATCCAAATCAAGACAATAAGTCTCTCCCACAGATCCTATAGAAATCACCCCATCCTCACTATCATCATCAAAAAATGCTTCGTCATCCAAGTGGTAGTGATGGAAAAATGGGGTATCGGCTTGAGATGTGTCTATGGTGGCCGATGGCATGGTGGTCTCAACCATGAAAGTGGATATATCCTCTCCTTCATCCCCTCTCCTCGGTGTCGGCTCGGTGATCGGTACCATCAAGTTTTGTAATATTTGGCCTTGGTTAAACATGGCACTTTCAAGGAGAGACACGAGGCTTGATTCTTCTTGTATTTGTGGAGGGGTATAAGGTTGAGGAAATAGATGGGAGGTGTTTGGGCTAAGGTTGTGGGAAAATGTTTGGCTTTGGAGTGGGGGGAGGCTCTCAAGGCAATCATAATACACGTGCCCCGCCATCCCACAAGTCTCACAAACCAAAAATGAATAGGGATTGTAGCCTCTCATCTGAGCATCGAAATCTGATCTCCACATGGCCATATCAAAGATACCTGGACAACAAAAATAAGAAAACTAGAGAGGAGCGTCAATAGTACAAGAGAATAACAAAAAGATAATATAATGGTGGGGGAAAATTCCTTGGTTATTGAATATATATATTTTTTTTAAAAAAAAAGAAAAAGAAATTTTTTTTGTGTTTTTATGCGTAGTCTAACGAACCCAAGCTAAGCTAATATCAAACCGAACGCCTCCCCGGCAACGGCGCCAAAAACTTGACCGGCGCCCCGTTTACGGTTTGGGCGTGGTGTCGTTTTACCGCAAGTGCACGGTTAGTGTAGGGTGCGGGTATATCGAACACAGGGAGGTGGATGGCTTGAGTGGCTACTAGCCTCGCCTCGGTCGTGTGCTAGCTACGCGGATGATGTGGGTGGAAGTGTAGAAATAAAAGAAAGAAATGAAAAAGACACGAAATGAATCCCCGCTAACACGGGCTAGAGCACTCATGACACTTGGCATTTGACTTGATCCAGGGTGAGACAGTGCCCCAAAAGGTGGTACCTAGCGTCCATGGCCCGATATTCCGGTCGGTGCCAAGCACGCTAGGCCTACTCGGTTCCGGACGGTGGGCACTCCCGTGTCCATAAACACCTTCCGCAACCGGGAGCATTAAGGCCACAATGATATCTCCCAACACTTCGTCCAAGCCGCTCCCGCGCGCGAGGACTCGATGTCTACGCTGGGGGCGTGAGCTATGGCTAGGGAGTCAACCGCCAAGTTTATTCCCCCTCGGCCCGACGGTCAAAGGCGGTCTTTTTCCCGCCGATGACAATGAAACACCCCCGCGTAACCCTAATGGCCAAATAGGTCAAATGTGATTTCTAGCAATACATCGAAGCGGATCTTGACACGACAAGCACCGGACCCCAATCCCCAACACATCTAGTGTGTTGTCGTATGAATTGGACCCAGATTGCTAGAAATCCACATTGACACATTTCATCGAACACGTGCCATGCAACCAAGTCTAATGTAAATTCCCAAGCAACAATCCTACCCTAACCCGTATTAGGGTTCATCAATACTACTCCATGATGAAAGACATATAAACAAACAACACAAAACACACACAAACATTCATCATGAAGCAAAAGAAATACAATACAAAAATGGAGAACAAGAGAAAGAAATACTTATCTTGAGTGAATCGTTGATCCCATACAAGACTTATTGAACAAAATACCTAATCTAAAACTAACCTAGAACTCCCAAGAGAAGGGGGGCAAAAGCCCTAAAAAACTGAGAGGAGATCCCCCTTCAGTCGGCCAACTTCGAGTATTTATAGCCCCACTTCGAAACCCTAGTGGTTCGGGTCCAAACCCGCAGGAAAAGCGTCACCCGATCGGTTGACAAGTCAACCGATCGGGTGATCTGTTACAAATAACAAACAGAAAACGGCGGAGCTTCACCCGGTCAGATGAACCGATCGGGTGAGTTCTTGAGTGACCGGTTGGATCTTGGAGCCGTCGGGTGAAGCGATCGGTTTGGCGCCCGTATCTTCAGCTCTTCATCTTTGGCTACAGATGAACCGATCGGGTGAGAGTCACCCGATCGGTTGGAATTCTGCTCGAAAAAACAGAGAACAGCCGCCCGCAGAACCGGTCTGTGAACCGGTCGGGTGACTTCCTTATGAGCTGCGGCAGAGACCGGGTGGTGCACGCGTGCATCACCCGATCGGTTGGAGATGACCAACCGACCGGGTGAGGGGCTGAAAGATGAATTCTTTGACGTTTGACCCCCTGGATCACGCGCGACTCCTCCCGTTGCTTCGGGGACTTGAGATATCGTCATTAAACGTCCCCTACACGGTCAATCTCCTGCAAACATGGGCAAACAAGGAAAAGTGAATGAAAACGAGAAAATACGAGAAAACGAATAAAAGACGGCGGAAAAACACGGGAAAACAATGAAGAAAACGTGCGCAAATATATGAAATATAAACGCACGTCAACAGCATACATCGTCAACATCAAAATACAACATCATCATCAACATCATCCAAAGTACATCAAAATATCCAACACCGACATCCAGAAAACTCAAAAATACATCAATTCAACCCTCAAACTCCATCCTAACCCAAAATACTCTCAATAAGATATATCATCCAAAGAGTAGTGGAGAGTCCTCGGAACAGACGATCACGAGGAATTGGCTGGATCTGCAGTGTCTGTGGGTCCAGTCGACGGAGTGGACTCAGGCTCTGCAGGGAGAAGAGGTGTCTCAACAGACGGGATCGTCGGGGCAGGAGTGGAAACGACGTGCTCAACAGCAGGGGTCGCAACAGAAGTATCAGCAGGGGTCTCAACGGCAGCAGGTAAGACAGGAGCAGGCTCGTCAACAGGAGTAACAGCAACCACAGAAGTCTGGACTACTGCAGCAGAAGGCTCTGGAACACCGGAAGAGGTGCCAACTCCAGGAGCAGAAGTGGTAGCAGCAGCAGCAGTGGCCTCATCGCCACGGGCTAAGGAAGTGACAAGCTCGTCAAGCTCCTCATCGTCCATCTCCTCGGCCTCAGAAACTGAAGGAGGAAGATCAATCCCCATCATACGAGCCATACGACAGATGACCTCCTCAGTACGAGCCAAACGTGAGTCGTGCTGACGAAGAAGGCGTACGACATCATCTAATGTGGCAGGAGGAGCGGAGGCTGCAGCAGCTGAGGGAGAAGCCTGAGAAGCAGATGCGGTAGACCTCTGCACGTGACGAAGCACCGCTAGAGATTTCTTAACGGCCGTCACGTTCAGAGGAGTACCCAAGGGACGCTCATTGTCAGGAGGGAGAGGGACACAGAAATGACGAAAGACAAGGGTCAGCAGACACGGATATGGAATATGCGTAGATTTATTGGTCTTGCGTATACACTCGAAAGAGTCCATCTTATCGAGTATAACGCGAGCCCAATTAATCTCGCAACCCAAGAAAAGAGCGTAAATGAGCTTCAAAAATGGCTGGGATGGAAGTGAAGATGAGCCGTACTTGGGAAGCAAGCACGACTTCAGAATAAGATTCAGAACCCAGGCATTTGGCTTGAACGACTTTGAAGGAACTCCAATAAAGGCAGGAGGGATCACATGGAAGATGTCAGAAAGTACGGACTGATCCAAGGAAGATATATCATCGACGGAAATGTCTGAAGGAAGGAGACCGGACGACGAACAACCAAGTATCTCCCCCAAGATTTCTGCCGTGAGAACTATAGGAGTTCCCAAGACAGTAGTCTCGATGGAGTGACTCGCGTCGTACTGGCCTCGGACACGATTGGCATAGAACAATTTCACTAGGCGAGGATATAGTTTAGGATTGGCCTTAAGATCATATCGAAGATAATCAAGGAGACCACTATAGGAGAGGAGATCAGCTAAGCCAAGGAAATCTGAAAACTGAACGTAATGCTCCAATAGCATCGGGCAGTGTTCAATACGGTTGTAGGCCGCGAGACACATAGGGTCGTCGCGACACAACGATATGTCAACACCACCCGCTGGCATTGGGCCATTTCCCTTTGGCTGGCGAGTCCTAGGACGAAGTGGAGGACTGGGTTCCTTATGGCTAGGCTCATCCTCAGGCACAAACTCAGTGTCGGAATTGGGAGGAGTAGAGGGTGAGTGGAGTATGGGCTTTTGGTCTTAGATTTTCGGGGTTTGACAGTCGCCGTCCTCTGCTTCTTCAGAGGAGGCGAAGACGGAGAAGCTTGAGTAGATTTAGCACGACGCTTAGGCTTAGGTGGATTCCTAGGGTCTGAAGGCTCTACGCTCATTGGGGAAGCCCCAGATGAGGCGATAGGGATCCTCGTCTTTTCCATGATCGTGGCACGACGAGCACAAGCAAATGATGACGAAAGATCAACTACCCTAGCTGAAACCCTAGATTCCTACAGCAAACTCGAAATAAACAAGCCCTAGAAGAAATTCGAAACCCTAGGAGCTAGATCAACCCTAGAATAGGAAATGAGACCTAGGAGGAGGGGGTTTTACCTAGGAGGAGGAGTCAACGGCAGCGGACGGCGGGGATGGCCGGAGATCTGGCCGGAGTCGACGGGAATAGGAAGAGACTCGAGAGGGTTTGGGTTTTTGCGGGCTTGAGCTGAGAAAAACAACCGACTAAATGAAGAGGAAGTCGGATAAAATCGTTTTAAGTCGGTCGAGATCTGGAAAAGACACAAATGCCCTAACCTACTTAGTCGGTCACAGTTCAAGAACTGACCGACTAGATTACGATCTAGTCGGTCGGTCAATGAGCTTGAACCGACTAAGTCGAAACAGAGGCAAACAGGGATTTTTAGGGCTAGAATTAGTCGGTCGCAGTATATTCACTGACCGACTAGTTTTCAATCTAGTCGGTCGGTAAGTGTACTGAGACCGACTAAAGAAAGAAAATTGATAAGAGTAAGACAAAAGCTTGATCTAGTCGGTCTGAGTTCACTTGCTGACCGACTAGATGAGCATCTAGTCGGTTGACAAATGAACTGAAACCGACTAGAAGAGTCCAAAAATTGATAATTGATTTCTCTTCACAAACCACTTGGATGTAACATCTTAACACTCTCATTAGTCATCTAAATTACCACATAAAACGTCGAAATCTTAAATACGACATTGAAATACGAATTCGAGCATAAATTCAAACATATCACATAAAATTCCCAAAAATTCAATAAAGCTAGCATGAACGAAATATCACGAAATCGAATAGCATGCAAGACAATTGAATGAAACATGAACCCTATATCTCGGATTCACCCATAATCCCCAATTCTCGACGCAACCGCACAAAGGAGTCCTCCTTTAGGGGATTCGTGAAAATATCGGCGATTTGCTTTTGGGTTTCAACGTACACTAAAATGATGTCCTTTTTAGCAACATGATCATCTAAAAAGTGGTGTCGGACATCTATGTGTTTTGATCGGGAATGGTGCACCGGATTCTTTGAAAGACAGATAGCACTTTGGTTATCCACCATGATAGGGCTAGTATCACAGTGAATACCAAAATCCTTCAAAGTGTGTCTCATCCAAAGAACCTGGGCACAAGCGGCACCGGCGGCAATATATTCCGCCTCGGTGGTTGAAAGTGATACGGAATTTTGCTTCTTGGAAAACCAAGAGACAAGAGAATTTCCTAGAAAATGGCAAGTGCCACTAGTACTTTTCCTGTCGGATTTGCATCCCGCATAATCGGCATCACTGTATGAGACTAACTCATACGTTCTAGATTTTGGATAAAGTAATCCAACATCAAGTGTATAACTTAGATAACGGAAAATACGTTTTACCGCTACTAAGTGAGACTCCCTAGGTTGAGACTGATAACGAGCACATATGCATACGGCAAACATAATATCGGGCCTACTTGCGGTAAGATAAAGTAAACTACCTATCATACCTCGATATAGACGAATGTCAACATCCTTACCGCCCGTATCCTTGTCAAGATGCGTAGTCGTGCTCATTGGAGTCTTTTTCCCGGAAGCACTTTCCATTCCAAATCGCTTAAGCAACTCCACCGTATACTTCGTTTGGTGGATGAAGATTGCATCGTTCAATTGGCGAATTTGGAGACCTAAGAAATATTTGAGTTCGCCCATGTGGCTCATCTCAAATTGGTCCTTCATAACATTAGAAAACTCTTCACAAAGAGTGAAGTTAGTAGCACCGAAAATGATATCATCAACATAAATTTGAACTAATAAAATATCATTATTCGCATGCTTAACAAAAAGTGTAGAATCGGCTTCACCCATTTTAAAATTCAAATCCAAAAGAAAATTCTTTAGGCGATCATACCAAGCTCGAGGAGCTTGTCTCAAACCATAAAGAGCTTTCTTTAGTTTAAAAACATGATTTGGAAATTTTTCATTTATGAAGCCCGCAGGTTGAGAAACGTAAACTTCCTCAACAACATCTCCGTTTAAAAATGCACTTTTAACATCCATTTGAAATAACTTAAAATTTTTATGGCATGCATAAGACAATAAAAGTCTAATTGATTCTAGTCTAGCTACCGGAGCGAAGGATTCTTCGAAATCGATACCTTCCTCTTGGCGATAGCCTTGAGCAACTAACCGAGCTTTGTTCCGGACGACGACTTGATTTTCGTCGGTTTTGTTCTTGAAGATCCACTTTGTCCCTATGACGGTGTGGTTATTTGATGGCAAAGGAACAAGCTCACATACCTCATTCCTCTCGAATTGAATGAGTTCCTCCTCCATGGCAAGGATCCAAGCACTATCTTCGCACGCTTCAACTATATTCTTTGGCTCAATCGATGAGGCAAAGGCACAATTGGCGAAGTGGTGGACTTGAGATCTCGTCTTGACACTATCATTAATATTGCCAATGACTTGCTCATGGGGATGGTCGCGAACGGTATGAAGCCGCTTGGGAATACCTTGATCACTAGGCACATTCTCAACAACTTCATTAGTCGGGTTAGTCTCAAAAGAATCAATTGAATCAATAGACTTAGAATTTTCAAACGAATCACATAAAACATCCATAGAATCATCATCATTTGAAATTCTAGAAGTAGTAAAATTCTCATTAAAAGAGACATGAAGTGATTCCTCGATCGTAGAGGATCTTTTGTTGTATATTCGGTAGGCTTTGCTACGTGAGGAATACCCAAAAAATATCCTCTCATCCGATCTCGGATCAAACTTGTCCAAATTATCATATGTGTTTTTAATAAAACATTTTGCGCCGAAAACACGAAAACGTTTAACTTGAGGCAATCTACCAAACAACAATTCATAGCAAGTTTGTTTGGTGCCTGGCCTCAAAAGTATTCTATTAAACACATAGCAAGCGGTGTGTACCGCTTCCGCCCAAAATTGATAACCAAGTTGACTATCTTCGAGCATAGTGCGAGCACACTCCACAAGCGTTCTATTCTTCCTCTCAACAACACCATTTTGAGGAGGTGCGCGAGGGAAAGAAAACGTGTGAGTAATTCCAAGATCATCACAAAAATTTGAGAAAGACTCATTCTCAAATTCACCCCCATGATCACTACGAATAATGACAATGGTGGTTCCGATGAGATTTTGTACTTTCTTCACAAATATTGTGAAGTTTTCAAAAGCTTCATTTTTATTACATAAGAAAAATACCCATGTAAATCTTGAATAATCATCAACGATGACTAGTCCTTATCTTGCATTTCCTAAGGAAGCAACTCTAGTTGGCCCAAATAAATCTAGATGTAATAGCTCTAGTGGCCGTTTCGTAGAAATGCTTTTCTTAGGTTTAAATGAAGATTTAGGAAGCTTGCCACGTTGACAAGAATCACAAAAACTTTTCTTTTCAAAAACGAGCTTCGGAAAACCTTTAATGGAATTTAATTTCGAAAGCTTATAAAGTGTTCCAAAGTTCACATGTCCAAAGCGTCGATGCCATAAGTGTTGTTCACTTGTGTTGGCAACGAGACATTGTTCATATGACTTAGGAAGATCCAAAATATAAATATCTTTATGGCGTGTGCCGGAAAATAATAATTTATTATTATCATTTGAAATATGACACAATCCTTTCGCAAAGCTAACTTTGTAACCTTTGTCACAAAGTTGGCTTATTGAAATAAGATTATGATTTAAACCATTAACTAGATAGACATCACTAATTAAGGGTTTAGAAGGGTTACCCACTTTACCAACACCGACGATGGTTCCGCTCTCGTTGCCTCCAAATACGACGCGATTTCCATTTGCAATGGGAACCATTCCGGAGAGCAATTGAGCGTCACCCATCATGTGTTTTGAACACCCGCTATCGAGTATCCAATTCCCTTTGGAGCTAAATTTAAATTTGTTGCTCCTCTTCTTTTTCTTTTCCTTGAGTACCTAAAGATAGAAACTTTCATATCATGGTACCCAAGGTCATTGGGTCTTCAAAAGTTAGACCTTTGGAAGCCAAGTCCAATTGGACTTTGACTTCCCCACATAATTTCTACTATGCACAACATCCGAAAAATAAGCATTCATATATACTTGTTTTTCATCCATGCTTGTGTCCTTTGGGCTCCAAATAGTGAAAATCTTGGGAGCCCTCATCCTATTGGGTGCATGCATGCGACGTTGATTTCTACGTGATGCATGTTGTGGATAGGCATAAGGAACATGATGGAATGGTGCATGACGAGAATTATTCATATGATGAGGTGGGTAAACATATGCATGTGTGGGAACACGTGCGTGAGGGTGTCTCACATGGTGTGCACGTGCCCGTGAACGTGTAGCATAGAAATCATCATATGTGTGAGATGGTGGAGTAGGACGTGTGTTCCTACGTGGCATGGTATTTGTGTACATATAAGCATGCCCCTTCTTTGGAGGTCCACCCAAAGTGGGTTTCTTTCCAAAAGAGGGTGTGGACCAGGTGGAAGCACCATTGGTAGATGAACTACCAATAGAGTGTTTGCTACCACTCGTAGAGTCACCGAAAGTTGGCGTAACAAAAGTAGTGGCCGCTTTGGATGGACACCCATCGTATACCCCAAACCAATGTGGTGATTGGCCGGAAGTAAGTCACTTAGGATTTTATCCAAATGGTCCTTACCCTTATTGAATCTATTGATTCGGCCTAATGTGTTCTCATATTTCTCTTTGAGAGAACGCATAGAAGTATCTAATGTGGATACTTGCGATGTGAGCACATAAACACGAGATTTAAGATTCTCGTTCTCAATACTCAAAGTCGAGTTTTGAGAAGTTAAATCCGCTATCCTATGTTCTTCCGGATCATCAATGCTAACATGTTCAAGTTTAGATTTGAGATTAACAATCTCATTTCTTAACTCTTCAACAACGGTGTCGTTGTTGGTGATGATAGTCTTAGGTGAGGTTTGAATGCTAGCTAGGTCATCTTTTACTTTAGTATATCTATTTACTAACTTAGTGTATTTAGACCATAATTGAGCGTTAGCATTCCTAAGATCATCCATAGTTACCTCATCGTTGCCTTCGTCGTCGCTATCATCGGAGGAGGAAGATCCTTGATCATGCTCCTCTCTTGCCATGAAGCACATGTGCGCTTGCTCCACTTTCTCATCGTCCGACTCTCCGCTTGAGGAATCCTCGGAGTCGGTGAATGTTGCTCCGACAAGTCCCTTTTTGTACCCCTTTTTGTACTTCTTTGACTTGTCGAACTTCGGCGCCTTCCACTTCTCCTTTTGCTTGTTTTGAGGACAATCCGCTTTGATGTGTCCTGGCTTATTGCATTTAAAGCACAAAGGGGGAGAGGCGTTAGTAGAAGTAAATTTAGATTTTTGTTTGAAGTTACCCTTTCGGAAGAAGCGATTGAACTTCTTTGCCATGAGTGCAATGGATTCCATGTCCATTTCTTCTTCCGAGTCCTCATTATCGGTAGAGGTGGATGAAGCCGCCTTGAATGCAATCGCCTTTTTCTTAGGCGCATCTTGGTTCAAATAGGACTTCATCTTTTCTTGTAACTTCACCTTGCTATCCTTGCGTACCTCGTATGACATCAAAGTACCCATTAGTTGAACTACGGTATATTTGTTCATGTCATTACCTTCCTCGATGGCGAAGGTACGTTTTTCCCAAGAAGAGGGAAGTCCTTCAATAAGCTTTGAGCACTTCTCCTTTTGAGTGTAGGACTTGCCGAGGGCCTCTAACTCGTTTATTATGTCAACGAAGCGAGCGTAATATTATTTCATCTTCTCGCCCTGTTGCATATGAAACATTTCGTAATCTTTGTTTACGACTACGAGTTTAGAGTCTCTTACCCTACTCGTCCCTTCATGAAGAATGAGGAGGGAGTTCCAAATTTGATATGCACTCTTACATGTGCATATCTTATTGAAGTCCTCGGGCTCCAAAGCGCATTGCAAGGCGTTCATTGCCTTGGCATTGCTTACCTTCGCGGCGATCTCCGCGGTAGTCCATTTCTCAAAGTCTTCTTCTTCGGGCTCTATGTATTCCTTCATTGTGGTCCTCCATAAGGATGCACTACGGAGGAAGGTTTCCATCCGGCATTTCCAGTACCCGTAGTTGGTACCGTTGAAGAATGGAGGCCTCGTAGAGGAATGTCCTTCCATCACCGAAGATGCTCCTTCACGGTTCCTGAAGGTGTCATAGTTGGAAGGTGGACGCACGGTCTTGTTGTCGTTGGCAGACATAGCTAAGTATCTGGCTCTGATACCAAATGTAATGCCCTACAAGCTACTGCACAAGTACTAGAGGGGGGGTGAATAGTACTTTAAAATAATAAGGAGTATAATTCCAAATTAAATTGCAAACAACTACCAAATCAATTTGCGGAAGCTTAAATTGAATGACAACAACAAAATTAACAATGCAAACAAATGATGTTAATGGGTTCGGATCCACCCAAGTCTCCCCGACTTGTTCCCGGTGATCCTACGTCCCAACCACCCGGATCCCCTCCGGATACTTAGGTTAGAAACCATAACCCAAGATTTCCACTATGAATATCTTGTGAAAAACCTTCACAAGATCAAATCATACAACAACGGCAATAGTGAATCCCACAACCCGGGATCACAACCTTCTCTCACAACCGAGAGAATCAACAAGCAATATAAATGAGTTTATATTGAAATAAGCAAACTTACCACAAAATCCTATACCTTGAGTTTTTCTTACCCAATAGGTGAAATGGAGGATTTGAGGAAGATGAAGTCACCAAGACCTAGCACCAAGGAAATGACCAGCAATAGGTGCCTAGGGATGATTTGGAGACTTGGATCAAGCTATAGCTTGAAGAACTCACCAAGAACAAGCTTCTCTCAAAAGGGATTCTAGATCTAGAATAGTGAGAGAATGGGTTTCTTGTGAGGAAGAGAGCTTTAGATTTGAGTGAGAATGGCTATCTCTTTTGATCTCAATGAATCTCTGAATGGAAGCTCTAACCTAGATAGAAATGACCTAGGTTCGTATTTATAGGGTCCCATAAAAACAACTTAGGTCATTCTCCAACGGATAGAAATCTGGGAGAATTAGTCGTTCAAAGAACAATCACTGACCGACTAGTTCATCAACTAGTCGGTCAGTCAAACAGCATGGACCGACTATGAGAGGAACTGAGAGGAAAGAGAATTTCAGACCTAGAAATCTAGTCGGTCCAAGAAGACATTCTGACCGACTAGTTTCATAACTAGTCGGTCAGTCAGTGAACGTAGACCGACTAAGAGGCAAAATGAAATAGTCTGAACACAAGTTGACTTAGTCGGTCCAAGAACAAAAGTTGACCGACTAGATTGTCAACTAGTCGGTCACCAAACGTTCTTAGACCGACTAACGATAAACAGTAGCTTAGGAGAAATTTAGTATGAACAGTAAGTCACAACTAGTCGGTCAAAGAAGCATCACTGACCGACTAGTTCACAAACTAGTCGGTCGGTGAGTCAACGTAGACCGACTAACTGTAAACAGTAAAGTCCAAGAAATTAAGGAATCAAACTAGTCGGTCCAAGAAGAGTTGCTGACCGACTAGATTACCATCTAGTCGGTCAGTACTTCTTCTTGTACCAACTAACATGCACAAACAAGTCCGAATCGAAGCGCGACGCTTCGAGGAAGTTAGAATGAACTTGTACTAAGATCCTAGAGCTACGATATGAGCGTTATGAAGTTAGAATCGTAAGATATACTCAAGGCTTAACATTCTATATATCGAAGCTAAAAGACTATAAATAAAACCTTATTAAACGGTCTTCGAGAGCTTCGATTGATTCTTCATAACTTCCAAAACGGCGCTAGAGCTTCAACGAAGCTTTAGGCATGAATACGAGCTTTGGGAAGTGTTGAGATGTCGCTTTGAATGTTCTCGTGAATTTGGCGACGATCTCCAATTCTGCGCTCACAAATTTGTTAGTTCATGGATTATTTATGTTTGCTCATCATCAAAACCAAATCCGGGGAGTCCAATATTCAACAAAGGTCGACTTGCCTTGTCTCTAGTGGCATCCTTTGGAATAGATTTGTTGGAAGTAGTAGTAGCATCAGGTGGTGTCGTAGTGGTCGTAGGCGAGGTAGAGAGTGAAGCCTCCCTTTCTTCAATAACCTTGGGATCCTTTGTAGCCTTTTCCGTGTCCTTTTCAGCAGAAATTTCTTTATCTTGAATTGATTAGACGACCTTCGGCTCACATTGCTAGAAACAGGCACCATGACGGTGTCGGTAGTCTTTCCTCCTCTTGTGGTAAATGTGACCACAACATTTGCTTGGGCCCTAGGATTGGGCTCCGGCTAAGAAGGCAATCTCCCTTACATCTTCATAAATTGGGACATTTGGCCTTTGAGCTCATCAATGGAATCGTTGATAGACTTGAAACGATCGGAATTCTCTGCATTTATCTTGGATTGCCCACTCATGAAGGTGTCCAATGTTGCCTCGAGATTGGGATTTAGGTCCGCCGGTGCATATTTTTGTCGTTGATGGTAATTGTACCCCGGTGATCTGTAAGGACCAGATGGCCTAAACCCATATTGTTGCGAAGGTGTCCCATATTGCTGAGGAGGTGGTGGAGGTCTCTGCTGCTGACAGGGTTGCAATCCTCCATTCAGGTTACCATAAGAAAATTCGGGATGATTTCTCACCGCTGGATGTTGCCATTGATTCCTCCCCTCTCCAGCTACAAAGTGTACCTGCTCAGCTTGCATGTCTACTCCATCATAGGGTCCTTCATTAGGAGAATAGCCTTGCTCCACATAGCCTTCATATGTGGGATAAGCTGGAGCTCTAGAAGTGGTTGGAATAGCGTCCAACCTCTGTTCAATCCTCGCTACCTGTTTACAAAGAGTCTCAATATGACTATCAAGATGGGTAGCGATTTTTACCTTGGGGCCTTTGGTAGATGAGCGTTCGTCGTCCCACTGCTGAGTATTTGAGGCCATTTTCTCCAGTAAAGATAGAGTTTCATCGGAGGCTTATACAAGAGAGCGCCTTGAGCAGAGGAATCGATAATCATCTTTGTGCTTGGTTGGAGCCCATTATAGAAGCTCCGAACAAGATCCCACTCCACGACTCCATGGTGCAGGTATTGATGCTGCAGGTCTTTAAATCTTTCTCAAGCCTCATACAATGACTACTGGGGAAGTTGCTTGAAATTTGAGATCGCTCCTCGAATCCTCACCGTTTCGGACGGTGGATAGAACTTGTTCACAAAGGCTATATCCAACTGCTCCCAAGTCGTGAAGGTGTTAGAATGATGCACCTGCAACCATTAGGATGCCTTGTCCCTCAGAGTGAATAGGAATAGTCTGAGCTTGATATCATCTTCACTCACGTCTTTGGCATGGAATGTGTAATACTTCGCCAAGAATGTGTCTATATGGTGGGTTGGGTTTTCATAAGGATGCTTGTGAAAGGGGTCCTGCTGCATGAGATTTATCAACCCAGTCTTCAGCTCAAAACTTCATGCCGCCAGATGTGGCCTCAAGATAGAAGAAGCACCAGTAAAATTTGGCTTTATATATTCTAGGATGGACCCTTTGCATGGAGGAGAAGCATTACCATCTGCCATTGGATCTATAGTAGTCTGACTCCTTTTCTCTGCTCTGAGCCTTCTTACGGTCTTTTCGATCTCGGGGTCAAATAATAACTCTTTGTCAAACCCCCCGAGGCGAGTGTTCATGCACAATAAGAACTCAGAAAAATAATGTCAGCAGCAAAGTAATAAAAGAATAAAAAGTATGGAAAGATAAGAGGTGATAAGATTTGCTAACAATTTCGTCAGTAGAAAAATAATCCAAGCAACACTGTTACCATCACCGGCAACGTCGCCAAAAACTTGATGCTCCCGAAACTAACACCTAGAAGCCAACTAGCAATGGCACGAATGCCAAGGGCTAGATGTATCCCAAATGCAAGTTCCTGGCAATTTACGCAAGCGTACGGTGTCAAGTAATAGTATAAAAGATATCGATCCCACATGGATGGTGAGATGTTATTATCTTGGGTTATTTTCAAATCTCAGAATTTAGGTAGCAGTCGGTTTCAAGAGATTGTTTGTTTATGATTGTGAACAATTAATAAAGACTATGGCTTTAGGACTCACCGCTAGAATCATCGGATGTCAAAGCTTGGTTAAGACTCTTACACGTTGCATTGACTTTATAGGGATTGTTCATCCAAGATGTGGAATTCATAGTTTTAAACACCATAAATCTAACGTACCGCATTAACCCCGCTCTCGCGACAGGTGCACATGATACATGCATTAAGAATCGACAATATTCATGTCACTCTCGTGGACAGAATGATCTCAGCTCACGTCACTCTCATGGGTTAGAGCTTCGATGTATTTTGGTGGCTCTCATTGACGCAATGGCAGTAGCCGTCAATTAGTTATATAGTTCATCGGTGGATCCCATCAAGACACGAGCCGGGCATGGTCATGAATCCCAATTGAATCCACTAACTCCCTAATTAAGTTTATAGGATACTCCTTAAACCAATCGATTCCACCGACCATGGGCACGACCTTAGTACGAGTTCTTCTACAAACTTTGCAAGATCAACCAAAATACGTCCCTTTTATACCAACACAACCTAAAAATCCAACTTTGCATCTAAATACTAAGATCCATGGGCTAATCCATTAGCCCTAGATAGAACTACTCACGCATCATAGAAATAACAACAAAAGATTCAATAGATGCAATGGAATTCATTATAGCAATAGAAAACATCAAAATCAATAGAGAGTCTAGAAAGTTGTTACCAACACGTCGTGGAGCAATAACAATCCAAAGAGAATTAAGAAAATAAGATTACTTGCACGAAATTATAATTAAAATCCAAGCTTTGTCTTCACAAAAATAACGACGGCACAAAACTCTCTAGAACTCAAAACACTAATTAAAGCTAAACTAAAAGTTTCTCCAAAGTTGCTCTCTGAAAATAGAGCTAAAAATATGCTTAAATACAAAGGGTAGAAATCCCAAAAAAAATCTCAAAAAATCTGGACACTTGGGCCAACCAACTAGGTTCGTTGCATCCCGCTACTCGACCAAGTAGCGAAGACTGCTCGGTCGAGTCGGCTTCAGGCTCCACTTGTTGCTGCTTTTGCTTCTCGGTGACACAGGCTACTCGGTCGAATTACCCCCTACTCGGTCGAGCTATTGTAGATCAGAACTTCCTCCAAAATGCTGATATGTTTCTTGACGATTCGGGTCGAGTAGGTGAGCTGCTCGATCGAGTTGCTTTGCTGCTCGATCGAGTTGCTTTGCTGCTCGGTCGAGCTAGGGTGCCTTAGAGAAAAGATCAAAATCTTCATCTGTTTGGTGCGACTCGGGTCGAGTCGGTTGTCTGCTCGGTCGAATAGGGTGAGGCCGTTTCCTGTGTGATTTCTGCATGTTAGCTCGGCTGAGTAGCTGATGCTACTCGGTCGAGTCACCTGGGAAACTGAACTGAATTGAAGCCTTCTCTCGCTCTCTTCTCCTCCTCTCCTCTGATCTTCTTACATACATCGGTGAACTCCCATGGAACCTTGCCAATGACGTCTAGGACCCACCGGATGTGTCCATGTCCCAAAATAGCTCCAATTCGCTCCAAAACTCCTGAAAATCCATAAATCTATACAAAACTCGAATATGGCGTTAGAAGTGCGATTATATATAAAAATATGGAGTTTGGAGGCGAATATGACATGAAATGATGCGATAAAAACATGTAAAATATGGACACCTTAGTACGTCACCTGAGTCTTTGTTTATCATCGTCCAAGTCACTCGTTGTTTTGACTGACCCTCGTTTTTTGCAGATGTCTGTTCTCAGAGCCGTGCTACACTGTCAAGCTGCTGACTTGATCGACGGAGGTCGGTGGGTTCCAGACACGGAGCGCAAAGTGCTCGGCCTCGAGGCATATGCGAAGGAGGCGGAGGAGGCCTTAAGGAAGGCCCTCGCAAACAAGGTAACGGTCGAGTGGGAGGCTTCGGAGGCCAAGGACAGCCTGTCGTTGCTATTGAACCTTTACAAATCTACCGAGCTTCAGTGGCGGTTGGAGAGCTCCTAGCTCGAGGAGGAGCTCGACGCCTATAAGAAGGAGACGATCGAGCTTCGGGCCAAAGCTTGCGACTCCGAGAGGTGGGTGGAATCTTGCAAGGCGGAGATGGCCGAGCTTCAGGCCAAAGTCGCAAGGCTCGAGGAGGCCGTTGTGAGGGAGAAGACGGAGCTTACGACAAATCTCACAAAGGTGATGGAGGCTTTTACCAGCGTCTTTGTGTCAGGAAGCGCTCCCCCTCCCTCTTAGGCCGGCAGGCCTTATTTTTTGTCGTTTTTAATTTTCTTTTACTAGAATAAGTGAAAAAACTTTTTGCGACCTTTCTCCTTTATTTGCATTTCTTCTTTATTTGAATACCTGCGTGTATATACCCCCCTCGATGACCTAACTTGAAATTTCATAGAAATCTTTAAGCAAGTTATGTCGTGGATAGGTTAGGCATATTCAATCAATGAATGTAACCTTTTAAACCATAAATCATGCTTTCTTGGGTAGAGAGGGGTGAACCTCTTTCGACATATGCGCCCAGGTCGTCCAGTGGCGAGGGGTAAGGCCCCTTCGACTTATGGCCGACGAGTATCGGGGGTCCTCAGTGGTGAGGGGGGATCCCTTGGCTTATGGCTAAGGACATGGGTCGTTCGATGGTGAGGGGTGAGGCCCCTTCGACTTACGACCGACGAGGGTTGTTCAGTGGCGAGGGGCAAGGCCCTTTCGACTTATGGCCGACAGGGGTCGTTCGGTGGCTAGGGATGAGGCCCCTTCGACTTATGACCGACAAGGGTCGTTCGGTGGCGAGGGAGGAGGCCCCTTCGACTTATGACCGACGAGGGTCGTTCGTTGACGAGGGACAAGGCCCCTTCGACTTACAACCGACGAGAGCGTTTCGACTGATGTCAAAGAACAATCTACTTTGTATTCATAATGAACATGCATAAGATAAAAGACAAAGATGGATTCCGATCATTTTACCCCATTTGTACAATCATTGATAATACTTTCGCAAATGTTCAGCATTCCAGGGATGAGGAAGTTCTCTATCATCTAAAGTAGCAAGTCGGTAGGTAGCAGGACCGAGTATATCGATCACTGTGTAGGGTCCTTCCCAATTCGCAACGAGCTTCCCCTGCTTGAGAATCTCGGGAGTGAAAGCGGCATCACCCAGCACCAAGTTGCCCACACGGAAGCTGTGTTTGCAGACTTTTGAGTTGAAATAGAGGGCCATGCGTCCCTTTTGTTCGATAAGGGTCGCTAAAGCCCGTTCGTGGACCTCGTCTACCAGTTGTAGGTTGAGCTCGAGGCCTTCTGAGTTTATTTCTTCATCGTAGTATTGGAGACGAAGCGGTCGCTCATTGACCTCGACTGGGACGACGGTTTTGCATCCGTAGGCCAACATGAACGGTGTTTCCCCCGTCGAGGTTTTGTGGGTCGTTCTGTACGACCATAGTATACCGGAGATTTCGTCCGGCCGAGTTCCTTCGAGCCCGGTTATTCTCTTCTACAGGGGCCCGAGGATGCTTTTGTTGGTTGACTCTACCAAATCGTTTGACTGGGGTTGGGCGACGGAGGCGAAATGAAACTTGATCTTCAGCTCTGAGCAGAAGTCTCTGAAGCTGGTGTTGTCGAACTGTGTCCCATTGTCCGTCACTATGGATTGTGGGATGTCAAAACAACAGATGATGGACTTCCAGACGAAGCTTCGAGCTTCCTTCCAGGTGATTCGGGACAGAGGTTTCGCGTCGATCAACTTTGTGAAGTAGTCGATCGACACTATTAAGTATCTCCATTACTGACTTGCTGGCTTGAATGGTCCAAGGAGATCTCGTCCCCACTTGGCAAAAGGAACTGGAGTGACGATTGGGATCAGATCAGTTGCTGAGGCCGAGCTGACCTTTGAGAACATGTGGCAGGTCGAGCACCGTCGAACGTATTCGACGATATCTTTGAACATCATTGGCCAAAAATACCCTTGTTTTACTGCCTTCAAATCTTTGGATTTTCTTCCACAGTGGTTTCTGCAATCGCCCTCGTGGATCTCCTGGATCACATAATATGCTTCCTGCGGGGCTAAGCATTTAAGATATGGGAGATGTCATACCTGGTCCACCGCTTTTGTACAATGAACCATCTAGCAGGACTAATTGGTAGGCCTTCCATTCTAGCTTTCGTGCTTCCACTGGGTTGGTCGGCTTCTCCCATGTGTTTAGATAATGGATTATTGGGTCCATCCAAGTGATCTTTTGATCGAGGCTTAGTAGTTCCTGTGCCAGCTCGTTGGGATGGAGTACACATTGTACATACACGGTCTGACCAAGTCCCGCAGGAGAGGAGGATGCCAGCTTCGACAAAGCGTCGGCTCGATGATTCTTCGGCCTTGGCACGTGATGAATTTCCACGCATGCAAATTTGGCGAGCTCTGCTTTAGGGACTTGCATGTAACTCTGCATCAAGTCGTCGTGAGCCTCGAAGGTACCATTCAGTTGGTGGATGACGAGACTGGAGTCGCTGAGTAGTTGAACCACTCTCGCCTCTAGGGCTCGAGCAGTCGGAGTCCGTTGATGGCTGCTTCATATCCCGCTCCATTATTGGTGGTTTGGAAATCGAAGCGAAGGGCGTATTTGAATATATCACTCGCTGATGTTTGGACGATTATTCCGGCCATGCTTCCAGCTTATATGGCCGAACTGTCGACTTGCACGATCCAGGTTCCCTCGTCCTCAATTGCGTCTTTCGCTTTGTTGGTGGGACGAGGAGATAGTCTCAGGTAGTACGCTAGTTGTATATACCTCTTCCCGCAGGCCATCGTTATTGGTGAGCTCGACGATAAAGTCAGCGAGAGCCTGCCCTTTGATGGCGGACCTTGATTTAAACTGGATGTCAAATTCGCTTAGTTCGACTCCCCATTTTGTCCTTCTCCCTGAGCGATCGAGCCTCTTCAGGGTCTGCTCTAAGGGAGTGTCAGTGAGGACCAGGATGGTGTGCACTTGGAAATACGGTTGTAGCCTCCTTACAGATTGGACCAATGAGAAAGCCATCTTTTCGATCCTCAAGTAGTTGACCTCTACACCTCGAAGGACCTGACTGATGTAGTAGATGGGCCATTGTAACCATGCGTCTTCTTTGATGAGCACCGAGCTCGCGGCCTCCTCGGTGGCGGCTAGGTAGATGATGAGCTGATCATCTTTATCTGGCTTGGTCAGGAGTGGTGGAGTGCGAAGTTACTCCTTTAACTCGGAGAAATATTTTTTGCAGTCGGTATCCCATTCGATGACTTTCATGTCGCTTAATGTGGATGCTATTGCCTTTCTCAACACCTTGAAGAAAGGCAATGACCTCTTGGCTGACTTAGACAAGAACCGTCCTAAGGCTGTTATCCTTCCGTTCAGCCTCTAGAACTATCGAGAGTCGAGGGCTCCTTCATCGTGATGATGGCAGTGATCTTGCCGGGGTTGGCCTCGATCCCTCGATTCGTCAGCATGAAACTGTGGAACTTTCTCAATCGAACCCTGAAGGTACATTTGGCAGGGTTTAGCCAAAGGTTGTATCGTCGAATCTGTGCAAATATCTCCCAGAGGTCTGTGACGTGATCCGTTTGCTTCTTCCACTTGACCAACATGTCGTCGACGTAGACTTCTAGGTTTCGTCCTATTTGAGCCTCGAAGACGTCGTTCATCATGCGTTGGTACGTGGCCCCTGCATTTTTTAAACCGAATGGCATTTTGGTATAGCAAAAAATACATCGATCAGTGATGAAAGAAGTTTTCTCCTCATCCTCTGGTGCCATCTGAGTCTGGTTATATCCCAAGAAGGTGTCCATGAAGCTAAGGAGTTCGTAGCCTGAAGCACTGTCGACCAGATGGTCGATTCGTGGCAAGGGTTAGCTATCCTTCGGGCACGCTTTGTTGAGGTCAGTGAAGTCGATGCACATTAGCCATTTGCCATTCGCCTTCTTGACCATTACGACGTTTGAGAGCCATTCAGGATACTTGACTTTTCGAATGAAGCCAGCTTCTAGAAGTCGATCCACTTCTTCAATCGCAGCTTTCATTTTTTTGCCTCCCATGTTTCTCTTCTTTTGCTTCATGGGTCTAGAGGTCGGGTCGACCTCCAACTTGTGGGATGCTACCACATGGTCGATGCCAGGGCATATCCTTCGGGGTCCAGGCGAAGATGTCGGCATGCTCTCTTAAGAGGGCGATTGACTGTTCCTTTAGGTCGAAAGGGAGCAGCGACCCAATAGAGACAGTTTTTCCTTCCTCTTGGGAGATTCGGATGTTCTCCGTTTTTTCGACTGTGGCAGGCCGCCGATCTTCGATCCGTGGGTCGACTGGATCCGCCTGCTCGATTCTCCTCAGTGCGGTGGACAGCGTATAGCACGACTGTGCCTGTTTCTGGTTCCCTTTTGCTTTTCTGACCCCTTCGGGGGTCTGGAATTTGATCATCTGATGGAAGGTTGAGACCACCACTTCTATGGCGTTCAACAATGGTCTTCCGATGATCCCATTATATGCCAAGTTGATCTTCACCACCATGAAATTTGTTAGGCGAGTGATTTGTCGGGGATACATACCGAGGGTCACGGGTAAGGTGATGATGACCACTATTGGGGCAGAATGCCCGGTGAATCCCACCAGGGGTCCCGTACAAGGCGTCAACTCCACGGATGACATTTTTATCCTCTCCAGTGTACTAAAGAAGAGTATGTCGCACGAGCTTCTGGTGTCAACAAGCAACCTTTTACGGTGATCTCTTTGATGGTGGCCGTTACGACGACGGCATCATCATGCAGTAGTTCCACACCCTCTAGATCTTCATCCGAGAAGGAGATAAGTGGTGTAGAATCTCTGGGGTGCTTTCTCCCCACGGATACTTTCATCAACCTTTCGGCGTAGGAGCTTTGGATAGCGGTCGATAACTCCGGGTGCGGGGGACCTCCCATTATCATGCTGATGAGTCCGACGCTGGTAGGTCTCGTGGCAACCTCGGATGATGTGGATGGGCAGGTCGACATAGTCGAGTGGTTCGTCGATCGGGATGTCGACTCATGGTTTCCCACAAACAGTGCCAAACAATTAAGGCCAAAATTGATCGAAATAGTTGTCAAGCTGACGTAAACTCGAGACGCTGAGTCGGAGCATCGTCAGCAATTGGAATGGGACCCTTGGTTGGAAGAACCAGGGTCGAGTGATGGTAGTTGGAGCCGGTGCGACGTTCGATCGACCTTTGAGCGATAGTACCGTCGATTGCTCGAGGCTGGGAAGCTTGACATCGACCTTCAGTGTTGGATGATGACCGTCGATATACACCACAGGGACTCGTTAGAGGGGTCAGATCTGGGTTCCGACCCAAATCCCCTCCGATGCTTATGTTAGTATGGAACTTAAGAGAGAGAGTGTGAGCTTGGTGCAGCTGAGATCGACCCACTGAGGTTCGTCTTAAGACTGGCGGTGCAAGCTCGAATATATAAGAAATGTAGGCTGAGAAGATAGAGTTCTATGTCTTAGACCTTGTACCTTTAAAATGGAATCCATTTACCTTCGTTCTTCGATCTATATATAGGTAATCCCCCCTTGATGATGTGTAACCGTCCCTCATTGATTGTGGCACGATCTTCTCCGGGATTCGAGTTAACGGCTGCCCATTTACTCGGTCCCATTAACTTTCCCCTGAATGTCAGCGACAGCCTAACGGTCAAATGACCCATTCGTCTGATTCAGCGGTACCCCGCTAAGAATATGGGGGGCACTGGGTCGCGGATGCTAATGGGTCGGGTATGCGGATACTCCAGTTGGATTCGTACCGGTCCACTAACAGATATTTCTTTTGATTTGACACGAATATGTGAATGCCATAATTTATTCTATGCCCATGGCATCCTTGGTGTGAATTCGTATATGCTTCATTTATATCTATTGATTGAAAAGTGCATCACCAACACTTGTATATTAGATTCTATGAGATGCATGATGTGAATATGAGTTGATTGCATTAATCTAGAGAATCACTTTTGTTGATCTTAAATGCTTGCAAGTACTATGTTTAGCTAAGATAAGGAATCTGTACAGCATGTGTTTCACTTTTTCTAGAGCATCGTGATATGTAGCTATAGCTTGAGATCTGACTGAGTACTCTAGCGCCTCACCTCCATCTTCCATTGTTCTCTATTTTTTATTTTTCTCTGCCGGTGAGCCTAGTATTCGTCTTTCTCGAGTATGAGTAAGAGGTAAGCATGGGGGGATTTTGATGTGTCCATATTTTCTATTTATTTATTGCATCATTTCATGTCATATACGCCTCCAAAGTCCACATTTTCATATATTAGCGTGCTTCTAACGCCATATTCGAGTTTCGTATAGCTTTGTGGAGCGAATTGGAGCTATTTAGGGGCATGCACACATCCTACACATCCGAGACATCATTGGCGAGGTTCCATGGGTGTTCGCCAAGGCAAGGAAGAAGATCGGATGAGAGGAGGAGAAGAGAGCGAGAGCAGAGAGCTATATGCCTATGTGTGGTCTGTTTCCCAGGCTACTCGGTCGAGTGCATCAGTACTCGATCGAGCTGACATGCAGATATCTCAGTGAAAGTGGACACACCCCCACTCAACCGAGCAGACAGCCAACTCGACCGAGCTGCATCCAAACAAAACGACTATTTTGAGCTATTATCCAAGTACTGTAGCTCGACCGAGCAGCCAAGAGTACTCGACCGAGCAGCTCGCCTACTCAACCCAAGTCACCATCAAATAGAACATCGTTTTGGAGAGAGTTCGGATCTACTGTAGCTCAACCGAGTGGAGTTCGGATCTACTGTAGCTCAACCGAGTGGAGGGGCTACTCGATCGAGTTGCCCGTATCAACCAGAGCCAAAGAAGCAGCAAAGCAGAGCTCGTATCTCTCTCTCTCTCTCTCTCTCTCTCTCTCTCTCTCTCTCTCTCTCTCTCTCTCTCTCTCTCTCTCTCTCTCTCTCTCTCTCTCTGTTCTTGCCCTAAGCTCGAGGCAAAAAACACTGGACAACTGTGTACATTAAATTCCACTTGCATTGGTACACATGTCTATGAGCAATTTTCAAATCCACCGAAGTTTAATTAAATGTGGATTAAAATACATCTAATTGCTATTTTAATAAGGGATTAATGTAGAGTAGGTGGCACCTGTCCAATGGACCAGGTGCAAGACACAAAAAGGTGGGATCCAGCGAGTACAAGCACATGTGTGGGCTTGTACTTTCCACCTTTTTTGTGTCTTAGCACCTGATCCATTGGATCAGGTGCCAGCTTTTCTACATTAAATCCTTTTAATAAACTGTGGATTCCTTTTCCGATGTATCAAAAAAACTGTGGATTCAAATTAATAGATCTCATGGTTAATAATAAACACAACCACTTTACACTGGATTCGAAAGTTGGTTTTATACCGGATTCGAAAGTTGGTTTAATAGTTAATAACAGACATACTTCAACTATTACACATGTTAAGTGGATGCTACTTTCTTAAACTACAGTGCGATTCAAATTTTTTTATAGAGTTCCAAAATTCTTTATAGAGTTGAAGTTTAACAAACCTGTGCAAAGTAGGGCTGGTTAATAAAATTTTTTGGGGAAACTAAAGCTGGGTGAACCTAAAAAATCTTGGGGGGAAAACTAAATAACAAATATTACGCTTTAATTATTATTGTTCGTTGAAAATAAGAGGATCCACGATTTTGAGGAGAGAATATTTTAAATGAACTGTGCCCTTATGGCACATGTTAAATCTAGAGAGAATTAAATTCTGAGGGGCTAAACTTTTTGTGGGGACCTAAATTTTGATGAGAACAAAACTTTTTCGATGGAACTTATTAATAATTATTGTACTTTAAGTATTGATGTTGGTTCAACATTAGAGGATTCACGCTTTTGAGGGTTGGAATAATTTAACCGCGCTAAATGCGTCCGCACCAAATTTGTTGTTATACGCCGAATTTGTTGTTCCGTGCCGAAGGCGCCCGTGCCGCTAAATATTTTTATTATAATTTGTTGTTCGACGTAATTTTGACTGTGGAAATAATTTTTTGGGAAACACAGATTTCGCGGGGGAAAATATTAAATGAACCGTGCCCATGGGCACGAGTTAAGACTAGTGTGTGTATATATATAGACTAGTATACACCCGTGCCCAAGGGCACGTATCATTTAAATATCACCCCATCAAAATATTAGACACCCTAATTTTAAGCGAACAAAAATAATTAAAGCGCAATAATTATTATGATCCCCTCAAAATCTTAGTTCACCAAATTTTAGGTCCCCACTAGTGAATTTAGTTCCGACATTGTTTATTTAATTCTAAATAAAAATGTTAGCCCACACCAAAATTTTGATCCATACACCAAAATTTTCGATTTTCATTGGGTCCTCAATTTGGACACATGGATCAGTCTGCAAAAAAAGATCGAATTTGAAACTTTAGAGTTAAACTAAGCACTGAAACTACAAAAAGATCGAAGTCTGATCAAATGAACATATCTCAAAATGCAATTTTTATAATGAAAAAAATAGAGATAGAAGGGAAAACTGAATTGATATCGAAGGAGGGTTTCAGAAAACACTCCATAATTCCATTTGAAATGGGATTTGAAAAGTGATTTGAATCATGTCATATGCATAATGTCATTTTAAGTCAAGTAAGAAATGTTGGAATGTTTGTCATTCTTATATGGGGGTTTCAACCTTTAGTTAGTTACTGGTGCCTTTACATTGAAGAATATGGATGAATCATAAACGAATCACTAACAATATAGGTGTCTGTGATTGTTCTATTTCTTATCCATGTCCATAATGAAGAGTCTAGATAATATCCACAATGAAGAGTCTACTTAACATATATCAAATTAGTTCAGACAGTAACCTAACCTGGAATGATATGCACATGCACAATTTAATCCATGTGGTAACTACCTGTTAAATGATAGGCACGAGCACAATTTAGAAGTAATACCAAAGCATCCTCTGGTACTTTGTTATAATATATGTATCTTACTTTCAATCATGTTGTACAATTCTCTTTCTTTGTAATGTTTCATACTTTTTTTGACTGTTATCAAATTTACTTCTTTTCGTCTATGATGCAAAGTGAACTTTCTATGATGCATATTCCTTATCCTATCTTATTAGCTTTTTCCCGGCCATCCACCTGAACACTCTATTTTTAGATACAACCATTTGTTAAGAGCTAATAAGTGCATACCCCAACTTCTATCTAGGGTGATTCACAAGAGTTTACAGTACCCAAACTTGTTGACTCCAGAACTATGCCTCCTTGACATTTTGAACTATCAAGTGCTTGTGATGTATTTAAATCCTTGTCCTAGTTACTGATATCTTAGCTAGGGTCTTCAATTTTTGACTTGTTCTCTAAGCTTACTTGGAAAACCCCCTTACTCTATGATTAATGTCACTCTGATACTAATTAGCATAACAAACTTATAAATATGATGGGTGAAACTATGTGCTCCAAATCTATCTCCAAATATTTCCGAAGTGCCCAGATGTGGAGAAACTGTGAAACATTAGGGAAAGAAAGGGGAACACACAAAATTAGCAGATGTTACAGCAGAGTAATCAAAGAAATTCAAATATGAACAAAACTCAGATAGGTTGCAGCAGTGTAATTTTTAAAAGCAGACCATAGTTTACGGTAGGGGACTGGATATGAACAAAATCATGCTACTGGAAATGAATAAAAACATGGATTCATATTAGGAATGCTTTTAAATCTGGATATGAACAAATTAGCCCAAAAACTTCTATGAATGTAATCATAATCCATGAATGAATCGTCAAGCGTGTCATGCAAAATCCCCACAGCGACAACTATCAAATTAGCACCAATCTTTGCCAATAAGACTCATGTCTCCAAACAGTGTTGAAATTATGGGTTGCCGCTCAACCTCATCCAATAAACAGATAACTAAAAATTCATTCCATACAATGTTACAAGCATGGGTCGCCGCTCACCAACATAATTCTAAAAGCAACCAATTAGATCGTCAATCACACTATCAAAAGAGCCACTAAAAAGATGCTTATATGTTATTTTTGAATTTGATACGAAGAAAGCACCAAATTTATGAAAAATGCGTTAAAATAAAAAAATGGATATTTTTTCAATTTGATCAAAAGAAATTTAATAATTTTCACCTGCCCTCTATGAGCTTTCTCCGCTTCATAAAAAGCCCTAACAACAAACTCCTCGCTGAAAACCTTATGCCTCGATTGAGCTCTCGCTAGCAGCTCCCTCACATGAGGTTACACAAAGATCTCCTCCAAAAGAAGACTCTCTTGGTGGAATGGACCTGAGAATTGCAAGGGAAGTGAACGGGGCCTGAGGGGAATCCCTCGACCACAATGCTCTCCAACTCTTTCTGGTGCCGGTTGAACATGGTGATGGCCCCAGGCGACCCAAAGGCCGGCGCAATCATCAGCTCCGCCGTGTACACCACCCTCTCGCCAGCACAAAGAGTTTCCACGATGCCACATCTCTGAGGGGAAAGCATGAGCAATCCAATGTTACATGCATTAAGCATTGTGAGATGTCACGGAAAAATGAAAGAAAGATCCACCATCACTAATCAAAATGATGGCATTAACTTTAACTATATCTCTTGGCACATGACTGCATAGAAATTGTGCATGCCGTATGTGCTTTGTTTTTTTATTTAATAGCTCGAAAGATGTATAACCAAGTTTTTAATTATTGGTGAGTCATAATGCATGGCATTTTATTATTTTCAATAAATTTCAAAACTTGTTTAATCATTAGTTTGTTGTTAAATGCACGCAAATTTGTTGTTTACAATAAAGGTAAAAAAAAGAAAAGAGTAACACCAACAAATTGGTGTCAGATTAAACACCCCCTTAGCTTTGCATCAAAAGATTAGAGATTGAACGAAATAATATCTTGCTCGTAACTTAAAATATGTTCCTTCCAACTAAGTACTTCAAAAAAAAGTCATCACGGCATTCAAATAATTAGTGCTACATTTTAAAATCTGTAAGTGACATTTCTGAATTTCATATATTTTTGGGTAATCGCATCAATTTGAATCTCCAATCTTTTTTTACTGATCACTCCGTATTTTACACCTTATTTCTGCATGTTTGCATGCCATTTAGATCGCTCAAATCATGTTTTTCACGTTTATTCGACAATATTGTGATGCTTTTCACGATTTGTTGTTTTTGTCGTATTTCAGGAGATTTGGAGTGATTTGGAGTGATTCTGAGATGCACCCACTCCAGAGTGTCACCGACGACTCTCTTGAGGGGTATTCTGTGATTGGAGAGGAGTGGAAGAAGAAAGAACGTCGTAGGAGCGACGAGAAGGCAAAAATACGAAGAATGGGCATTTTCAGCATGCCACTCGGCCAAGTGAAGGAGTCACTTGGCCGAGCATAGACAGCCCGCTCGGCCGGCCAGATCGGACATGCAACAGAGCTAATATCATCGTGCACTCGGCCGAGCATCGCCAGACCACTCGCCCGAGCACCGAGTCATCCCTCGCCCGAGTGGAAACAAGACGACGGCAACCAAAAATGTTGAACTCTCTGGAATCTGTCAGTCAGCCCCAAAGACCGACTCGGCCGAGTGACGAACGCCGTCCGCCCGAGTGAAGAACGCCCATCGACCGAGTGAAGAAAAGTCACTCGGCCGAGTGACTCCCGAGGAGACGACCCCCAAGACCCCCAACTCTCTGGAATCCGTCAGGGTCTCTCACTCGGCCGAGTGACATTTGTCACTCGGCCGAGTGAGCCGCGCCGCCTGTTGTGCAAGGAAACGGAAAGAAAGGTAAACTAGCAAACCTAGCAGTTATAGTATGATGCATGACATGGAAAATATAGCATGGAAGTGACAAGTAAAGGGAAGTACAAGTAGCACGTAGCAAGTATGGCATGGGATAACAAGTTTTGCAAGTTTAAACACGGACAAGTACAAGTCAAGTAAATCACGTCAAGTAAATCACGTCAAATGAACACGTCAAGTAACAAGTGGTAGTTGTGACATGTATTGTCAAGTAACAAGTACAAGTACAAGGGATCACCCACACATGGATGCCCTATTGCCCGCAGGCTGTAGTCATGTACAAGGGATCACTCAGAGAGTGCCCTATTGCCCGCAGGCTGTGTTCACGCATCAAGTACAAGGGATCACTCAACGAGTGCCCAATTGCCCGCAGGCTGTGTTGAGCTCGTCTTCTGGAACACGAGCCAGAAAGTGTATTTAACAAGTATGGCGTAGGGGTGCACCTAGCCGGAACAAGTAGCACTAGTATGTAGCGATGCTACGCAATCACGATGAGTATTCAAGTATGCAATGACATGAGCAGATATTCGCGTACCGTTAATAGAAATTAAACGTGACAGTCAAAATGAAATGACATGAACAGATATTCCGCGTACCGTTTATTGAAATTAGACATGACAGGAAAAATGCAATGGCATGAACAATATTCGCGTACCGTTTATTGAAATTAGACATGACAGGCAAAATGCAATGGCTATGAACAATATTCGCGTACCGTTTATTTAAATTAAACATGGCAGTTAAAGATGCATGGATGACATGAACAGTTAATACGCGTACCGTTAATTGAAATTAAACGTGACATACAAGCATGATGAGGGTGTGACAGACCAAGCTTCGTTGTCAAGCTAGGTCAATGGCGTCTAGACGGCTATCCTTTCACCGTCTAGTCCTCTTTTACGCTAAAGCAAGGTAATGGCCCAAGACATGGCCCAAACCAAGAGAGGCAAGTTTCACTTGCCTGGCACCGAGGAGAACGGATCAACGAAGGCACATCACACAAATTGTTATCTACGGGAATGGATCACTGTCATGGAAAAACAACATTAGAATGGTAACTAATCCGTATTCACAATCGAACCCTACGATTTCTAATGATCCATTTTATTAGGGTTTCACAAATATCAAGTGTGGGTTATGAGATTATTAAAGGAAGAATACTACCCGTGAAGAAGCGGAGGAACGACGCCGAGAACTACGGCGACGGAAGAACGATCCGGCTCAGATCTGGAAATGGGGAAAATCTGGAGAAATGGGTTTGGATGAGGCTTTTGGTGATTTGATGAGGGTTTGTGGTTGAGGAGAGGTAGGATATGTGAAATGAGGGTTTGGATGATGATGGATGAGCTTGGGATGAAGGATCAATGGTTTGGGGAAGAAGGGGGCTCAATGGGGGAGAAATTAGGGTTTGGGGTGATGAGGAAGAAGAAGAAAACGTTTGGGGCGTATTTATAGAAAAGTGTGGCGGCTAAGGCAAAACTAGGGTTTCCCTGGGCTGATTAGTCGGTCAAAGAAGGATTGGTGACCGACTAGCTTGGGAACTAGTCGATCGGTTGATCAACGCAGACCGAACTAGGAGTAAACAGTAGCTCGCTCAGGAAAACTGGACTATGAGTTAGTCGGTCGGTGAAGGCTTGTCAACCGACTAGTTTGAGAACTAGTCGGTCGGTGAGTGTTCATTGACCGACTAAAGCTGAATTCTGAGAGAGATCATGGAAATGAGAGTTAGTCGGTCTGAGAAGGATTCCTGACCGACTAGTTTAGCATCTAGTCGGTCGATGGTTGTTCTTAGACCGACCTAAGAGTAAACAGTAACTCCAGAATAATTGATTGAATGAACTAGTCGGTTCCAGTTGATTTCCTGACCGACTAGTTTGGAAACTAGTCGGTCGGTTGATCTTCTTGAACCAACTAACGCGCACGAAAAGTCTCGAAATGGAGCGCGAAGGTCTGGGATGAATTCTAAGGTTTCTAGGGATCAACCTATCGCTAAGATATGATCGATATGAAGCTCGTCACGAGTGACTTACTCCGAGTTCAATGATTCTAAGGAAGAAGCTAGAAGATCACATCAAAAAGAATGAAACGAAAGCTAGGAAATCTCAACGAGATGAATGAAAGCGAGAACTATGGAAATGGAAACCACACAAGGAGAGAACCCACCATCACAAGCAAAACACACTGATAATCCAATCATACAAAAACCAGTCGTTACATCCTACCCACCTTAGAATAAAGTCCGTCCTCGGACTTTCTAACATATATATAGTCCGCTCGAGGTAACTACCCTCAACCCAATATCACATCATAAATTCAACCAAGTACTTTCATTTCGAGTGCTTATATATACATGCACTAGAAATCAAATATTTCTACCACTACACACATATTTTCACGCACATAGTACACTCATACTTATTATAGTCAATCAATTTCATACACGTATTTCAATCACATATATATAGTCAATATATTTATACAACAATAAACACTTATTACTTACTATAAGAAAATAACCAAGCCTCTCTTATTTGAAAATAATTTCACCTTTTTTTGTCATTCAAATACATGCAAATATTTCACCATATTTTCACCCCACATATAGTCCCTATAACTATATATTGGTATGAGCCACCCACAATCGTGTGCGTAACACAACCAAGCACAAACAACTCAAACACCATACATACATCATCCGTCACTATTCACCACCACATACAATTATACCAAAGTACATAGAGTATACCCACTCAAGCTTGAGTGAGACTCAAATCATAGCAGGACATTTATATTGCGTAACACAGTATCCATACACATACACATACCACTCCAAGGCATACACATCCACGTATCACATATTTTCACACCATATCCATCCATTTATAATTACCATATCAAACACATCAACTACATACAAGTTTAAGAGATGCAATAGTCGGGGTATACCTCCTGATATACACGCATACGACATCTCATAAAACAAGTAGTACCAATCAAAATTATCATTCTGTTATCATACGTATATCACATCATACTCAAGCAGAAAATTACCTACACACAACATAAAAAATGCCAACACCCCATACCACTATATACACACCACGAAATCAACACTACGACGACATAACCACTTAACTAATGGGCCCACCAAACTATAACAAGGTTGACACAGGCAACGACAAGCTCTATGGGCTAGACAATAGGAAAGAACCGAACCTAGATTATGACGAATAGAAAGATCGAAAAACATGGGTTCAGCTAGGACGAAGATAAGGAGCCAAATTTGGTTAGGGGAATCAGGGTAAGACTGTGAATGTTTAGGTGGAAAGATGATGCAATGATACCCTTAAGGAATACGTAAAGAAGGTAGTGTAAACAACATAAGTTAAAATACGTGAATTCGAAGACCGTTGTACTTCAAAAAGTCGGAGTCCTCGTTGTATAAAATTATTTAGAGGTCGATAAACAAGTTGTTTGAAAACGAGTTTGAGACGAATATACGTAATAAGAGGAAAAGTGGTTTATTTGCTTATATAAAATCATCATGAGGAAAAGGAAATCATTTGCTCGAACATTAAAACATAGGTCAGAAATGTTATGCGGGCAGCAATCTAAAAATTTTGGGAAAAGTTTTGAGATTCGAAGATTGAAATCAGATCAAGTATAGTGTGGAGAATTTAAGCGCATGCTAAAGGTTTTCCGAATCTTAAAACTGAAGAGAAATCCCAAATAAACCATATCGAAAATACTTTTAGAGAAATCCGGATTTGCCAACAAAAATTGATTTATACAAGATCTTAATGTACGAGCAAAACGAACGTAGTTTGGTACCGATATATAAAAATAATTGAAGTCATATTTTAGAAATTATCTTTAAAGTGTGTATGGTGAATGGAAAGATAATATCTTAGTAGTATGGAAAGAGAAAAGGATATTTAAACTCATCAAGTTAGTATTAAAACTTTTAAACCGTTTTATGAAGGGTCTAAGTCAGGAATGATTTCGAAATAGTAATAATTTTTTTTTTAACAAAAATCTGAAATATGGAAAATGTTGAGCATAAAATCGACTTGCTAAAAGCCGTAGTCCAAAGGGACTTGAAAAGTTTATTAAGAGTAAGCACGAGGTGTTTTCGAATAAAATTTTAATGGCGCAAGTAAGAAAAGAAATTATGAATCGAGTTAGGAAAATAGAAATACGGTTCAGAATGAAATTGGTATATGAAAAGGGACAAGACATTTATATCGATACGAAAGTATATACTGAAAATATTATAAACTTCTAATCTAAAAATCTCAACACAAGTTTCGATATTTAAAAACATAAATAATTTAAGTCGGCAAAGGAGCATGAAACCTTACATATATCAAAAGTGTTTCGAACAAATTTAAACTTAACGAAAGAAGAAGATCGAAGATACTTTTAGGGAAATAAGGATTCGCCAAAAGAACGTGTTGGTATAAAAACTTTTGAAGTACGAGTACGACGAACCTATAATTGATATATACAAAAATTAGTTGAAGTCCATTCAGTTTGGAAAAATACCCCTAAAGGTATGTAAGATAAGTGGTTAAAATAAATTTTTGTAGTTAGGAAAAAAGGACGGTATATCGAACCATCAGGATAGTAATAAAGTTTAAAAAATCGAAATGCGAAAGATACATTGTTAGAAAAATAGTACAAGATAGTAATTTTAAAATTACGACCAAAAGTCTTCAAAATTCAAGAACGACTTTTAACTCCATCGAAATTTAGGGAGACATATTTAAAGAAGTTTAGAACAAAATTTAAATTGAGTGAAACTTCAAATAAGGAAAGCATTCGAAAATAACTGTGGAAGAATCAAGATTTGCAACGGAAAACATTTGAAAGATCAAGGATAATTGTAATGAGGTGGTCATGTGAATTGAGGACAAGGGAAGTGGTTACGGAAACGTAATTTTCCAAAAATCTGTAGTCGGGAAAATGTTTGAACATAACTTTGATTTGTTGAAAGCTGAAATCATCTGTGGCTTGAAAAGTATATTAAGGGGAGCGCGACGAGTCATTTGAATAGCATAAATAAGAAAGGAAAATTCATAAATCGAATTTGGAAAATAGAATTGCGGCTCAGAATTAAATCGATTTATGAAAAGGGAAAAAATATTCAAATAGGTATGAAAGGTATAGGCTGTAAAACATTATAAAACAGTATTCAAAATCTCGTCAAAACTTTCGAATTTCAAAAATTAATTTAAGTCAACGAAAGAGTACTAGATATAAGTATACATATAACAATTGAAATTCCATTTAGCTTGGAAAAGATTTTAAAGTATGTATGCTATGCGATTAAAATGGATCTCATAGTTAGAAAATGGTATATCGAATTTTCCCAAAATAGTATTGGATTCTTTAAACCGAAATGCGAAAATATAGACAAGAAAAATGGTTACGAGTTAGCAATTATAATTACAACCATTAGACTCCGAAATCTACAAGGAATTTGACTCAATCAAAAAGTGAGAAATTTTAAGTATATACGTAGCGGGTTTAAAACAAAATTTAAACTTAACGAAAACTTTAATAAGGGAAATCGAAAAATAACCTTAAAAGAAATTAAGCCTTGCGAATGGGGACCTTCGAAGGATCAACGATTATCGAAACGTGGTGGTCATGGGAATTGAGGCAAGGGATTTGGTCGGATGATCAAAACATAAATACGCCTAGGTTATGACTTAGGAAAATCTACGGAAACTCTTACGGTTCAACCAACTAAAGATTATGGAACTAAGCGCTAAGACATCCCTAAGGGCTAGACAGCGATGAAATGAGTCCAGCTTGGTCCGAAATCGATGAACCCAAGCGAGAGACCAAAGAATTCTATAAGTCTACCCTAGTCAAAGCTAGACAGGAACGACTAAGGTAACTCCTACGACGACCAAATCAACTCCTAGCGGGGAGTCTAACTAACAATCAGGGGCCTCTAACTAGCAAGCACGGACGTCTAACTAAGTCTTCCTACCACCTAGTGACATAGGAAAACTACTAGACTCAAGGCTTATAAATTGGATGTTCTAATTTATTTAATGGACATTCCATAATTATTATCATTGTTCCGATAGTTCACATTTGCAAATGGACCTGCATGGGCCACCAATAAAACCTATCACGCCCCGCTTCCCAAAAATGTGGAGGCGAGACGTGAGAAGGGTCCGCACAAACTTGAAGCTGTGAAGCTCCAAGTCTGATAAGCGAAAAAAAACACTTATTATGGCAGGTCCTTGCAAAGAGAAACGAAACAACGATGATAATAAGGAAATGAGACGACATTTTATTGAATCTCCAAATGTCCATAAACAAATTACAATATCACAGAAAAGCCACCCGGCTAAAGGAAAAAGAGTCTAAGGCCTAACATGGCCTACAAAATATAACATACAAAACAAAGGTGCCACGCACCGACAACTAACAGGGATCCTAAAACATAAAGGAAACTCAACAAAGTCACCGGTGTCCACAAGACTCCTCCACAGCAAACACAACGTCCTCTGCAACAAGCTCTGGCTCTGAGTCTAACATGTGACACCCAAAAGAGAGAGGGGCACATGTCAGCAAGTCTAAAAAGACTTGTGCAAGGAAACGGAAAGAAAGGTAAACTAGCAACCTAGCAGTTATAGTATGATGCATGACATGGAAAATATAGCATGGAAGTGACAAGTAAAGGGAAGTACAAGTAGCACGTAGCACGTATGGCATGGATAACAAGTTTTGCAAGTTTAAACACGGACAAGTACAAGTCAAGTAAATCACGTCAAGTAAATCACCGTCAAATGAACACGTCAAGTAACAAGTGGTAGTTGTGACATGTATTGTCAAGTAACAAGTACAAGTACAAGGGATCACCCACACATGGATGCCATATTGCCCGCAGGCTGTAGTCATGTACAAGGGATCACTCAGAGAGTGCCCCTATTGCCCGCAGGCTGTGTTCATGCATCAAGTACAAGGGATCACTCAACGAGTGCCCTATTGCCCGCAGGCTGTGTTGAGCTCGTCTTCTGGAACACGAGCCAGAAAGTGTATTTAACAAGTATGGCGTAGGGGTGCACCTAGCGGAACAAGTAGCACTAGTATGTAGCGATGCTACGCAATCACGATGAGTATTCAAGTATGTAATGACATGAGCAGATATTCGCGTACCGTTAATAGAAATTAAACGTGACAGGCAAAATGAAATGACATGAACAGATATTCGCGTACCGTTTATTGAAATTAGACATGACAGGAAAAATGCAATGGCATGAACAATATTCGCGTACCATTTATTTAAATTAAACATGGCAGTTAAAGATGCATGGATGACATGAACAGTTAATACGCGTACCGTTAATTGAAATTAAACGTGACATACAAGCATGATGAGGGTGACGGACCAAGCTTCGTTGTCAAGCTAGGTCAATGGCGTCTAGACGGCTATCCTTTCACCGTCTAGTCTCTTTTACGCTAAAGCAAGGTAATGGCCTAAGACATGGCCCAAACCAAGAGAGGCAAGTTTCACTTGCCTGGCACCGAGGAGAACGATCAACGAAGGCACATCACACAATTTGTTATCTACGGGAAGGGGATCACTGTCATGGAAAAACAACATTAGAATGGTAACTAATCCGTATTCACAATCAAACCCTACGATTTCTAATGATCCATTTTATTAGGGTTTCACAAATATCAAGTGTGGGTTATGAGATTATTAAAGGAAGAATACTACCCGTGAAGAAGCGGAGAGGAACGACGCCGAGAACTACGGCGACGGAAGAACGATCCGGCTCAGATCTGGAAATGGGGAAAATCTGGAGAAATGGGTTTGGGATGAGGCTTTTGGGATTTGATGAGGGTTTGTGGTTGAGGAGAGGTAGGATATGTGAAATGAGGGTTTGGATGATGATGGATGAGCTTGGATGAAGGATCAATGGTTTGGAGAAGAAGGGGGGCTCAATGGGGGAGAAATTAGGGTTTGGGGTGATGAGGAAGAAGAAGAAAACGTTTGGGGCGTATTTATAGAAAAGTGTGGCGACTAGGGCAAAACTAGGGTTTCCTGGGCTGATTAGTCGGCTCAAAGAAGGATTGGTGACCGACTAGCTTGGGAACTAGTCGGTCGGTTGATCAACGCAGACCGACTAGGAGTAAACAGTAGCTCGCTCAGGAAAACTGGACTATGAGTTAGTCGGTCGGTGAAGGCTTGTCAACCGACTAGTTTGAGAACTAGTCGGTCGGTGAGTGTTCATTGACCGACTAAAGGCTGAATTCTGAGAGAGATCATGGAAATGAGAGTTAGTCTGGTCTGAGAAAGATTCCTGACCGACTAGTTTAGCATCTAGTCGGTCGATGGTTGTTCTTAGACCGACTAAAAGTAAACATTAACTCCAGAATAATTGATTGAATGAACTAGTCGGTTCCAGTTGATTTCCTGACCGACTAGTTTGGAAACTAGTCGGTCGGTTGATCTTCTTGAACCAACTAACGCGCACGAAAAGTCTCGAAATGGGAGCGCGAATGTCCGGGATGAATTCTAAGGTTTCTAGGATCAACCTATCGCTAAGATATGATCGATATGAAGCTCGTCACGAGTGACTTACTCCAAGTTCAATGATTCTAAGGAAGAAGCTAGAAGATCACATCAAAAGGAATGAAAACGAAAGCTAGGAAATCTCAACGAGATGAATGAAAGCGAGAACTATGGAAATGGAAACCACACAAGGAGAGAACCCACCATCACAAGCAAAACACACTGATAATCCAATCATACAAAAACCAGTCGTTACAACCCCCAAGAACCCCAACTCTCTGGAATCCATCAGGGTCTCTCACTCGGCCGAGTGACATTTGTCACTCGGCCGAGTGAGCCGCGCTGCCTGTAGCGTAAGTTGCGATTTTGAGGCTGCGCAGGGGCAGTTTCGTCACAGTTTTTTGGGCGATTTTGGGGGGTATTTAACCCCAGTTTTTAACCTAGTTTAGAGAGCTTTTTCCTGAACTTTTGGCAGCCTTTTTGATTAACTTTTAGGAGATTAGATTTGGATTATTGGAGAGGAGATAAAAATTCTTTTTTGTTGGATGCTATTGGAACTCCATTGGTTTGTCTTTCTCTTTACTAAAAACCCAATTTTTTCTTGATATCTTGATTATTGCAATGAATTCTCTTGTTATTTCCATTGAATATCTAATGATTTGCGTGATGAATTGTGAGTAGTGTTATCGTCTTAGGGCGTAGGGATGAACCCTACGAGCCCAATTTCAAATTTGTGATGAATAGGTAAAATTCTTGCTAGGATTGATTAAGGTTAGTTTGGGATTGATTTAATACGAATAGCAAGGGATTCATACCGATTGGGATTTGCAAGAGATTGGATCCCAATTCGATAGAAAGCCCTAGAAATTCGAATTGGGTTGCAGTTGGATTCCCCTAGGATTGGTTTGCAAGAGATTGGATCAATACTAGGGTTTTCGATTGTAATTCCATACCGGTACCCGTTTGCAAGAGATTGGACGGGTAGGAACTATCCCAACCTAGGTCGTAGCTCGAGTTTGCACGAGAGTGGGCTCGAGATACGATTGAACGATGATGTTGTTCTTCACGCTAGTTTGCTTAGGTTAGGGTTTGCAAGAGATTTGACCCTACCCTAGGTTTGCTATAGACCGGCAATAGCGCGAGAGCTTGAGCTTGGTTCTACATTTAGTTGCAACTAGCTCACCCGAATTTCAAGTCTAGCAATTGTGAAACCTACGAATCACAATGATGAGATACGGCAAGTAGCGTGGATTCCCTATCCCTAGGCGTCTTTATTAATTTGATATTTTCTTTCGTATAATTGAACGACTGTGACCGCATTGCTGCGAACATTTCTCTACTATTCCTATAGCCAGGTTGACTGAAGAAGACACTGTCATACGTCCTTCTCGTGTTCGATACCCGCTCGCCGCTACACCGTGCGCTTGCGGTAAGACTACAGTGTCGCCGTCCCGGGACGTGTATCCGGGGCGCGATAAAGTTTTTGGCGCCGTTGCCGGGGAGGCGATAGTGTTTGATTCTTATAACCTAGCTATTTCTTTCTTTTTATTCTATCATTTTTTATTTTATTTCACCCTTCCATTGTGCTAACTATTTCTTTGAAACTCTGTTTTCCCTTGCATGTACACGAGATCCACGGCGGACCCCGAAGATATATTATTTGATCCGGAGATTGAACGTATATTGCGGAGAATCAGGGCGGAGAGGAGACCTGATACGGGAGGGAGGTTTATGAACATTCAGGAGACGCCTGAACAATTAGCAGCACGCATGGTGAGAATCATCTCCATTAGAGATAGGCTTCGGCCTAAGACTTCCTCCACGACCCCGTCCATAGCTATGCCGGAGTTGGCGGCCGACAAAAATTTCGAGTTGAAGACCAGACTAGTAGTTCTGATGCAGAAGGATCCTTTTCATGGGAACTCCCATGAAAATCCTCGCTACCACATCCAGCTCTTCCTATCAAAATGTGCCACCTTCCAAATGCTGGGCGTCACCATAGATGCTATCAGACTGCGCCTTTTCCCCTTCACACTAAAGGATAAAGCTCTATATTGGTTGAGGACGCAAGCTGAAGGAGTCTTCACCACTTGGGACGAATTGGCGAGTGCATTCGTCGACAAATTTTACCCGCCCTCCAAGATAGTGAAGATTAGAAGTGCTCTCATGTCCTTCAAGCAATGACCTCAGGAGACCCTCTACGAGGCATGGGAGCGCTTCAAGGACTTGTAACATCAGTGCCCCCATCACAGCATAGAGGATTGGGAGCTTGTCCATAGCTTTTACAATGGACTCCAACCACGGACTAAACAGATTATCGATGCCACCGCAAATGGAGCCATTTTGTCGAAGACTCCCGATGAAGCTACGGCCTTGCTTGAGGAGATGGCCTCGAACAACCAACAGTGGGGCGACGAGCGAGGACACTCTTCGTCCTCCTTGAAGCCGTCTAGCATTTATGAGGCCAAGGCCGTCGCGGAGCTAGCCAACAAATTTGATTCTCTCCACAAGGTAGTGGAGAGATTGGAGAAGTACATTACGGAGCCTCAAGGAGCCCCTTCTACATCCACGCCGACAAATCATATGAGAGATTGGCAAGACCAATCACAAGCCATGTATGTAGGAGGAGAGCATGGAGAAGGAGCGTTGGAGCAAATTCAATATGTCGCGGGGAATTCTGGATATTGGGCCAATCCGACCGTTAGAAACCATCCGGGTTTCTCATATGCCAATAATGATGGTGCATTGAACCCCCCGTAACAACAACCTCCTCAAGCTCGAGCTCCACCACCACAACCGAATTATCCACCAAGGGGGCCACCGCAACAAAACTTTCCACCGAGGCAACAAGTGGGACCTTATAGGCCACCCGGGTACAATCAAGGTTGGAGAAATCCCAACCCTCCACAAGCTCAACAACGTTCGGAATTTGTAGCTAAGGTGGAGGAGTTTATGGTGGAGTAGAGTAAAATCAATGCTTCGTTGAAGGCGGGACAAGATTCTCTTTTCACCGTCGTCGCTCAAATTGGGGAGCAACTTGCATTGCTCAATAGAAACAATCAACAGTTACCGGCTCAACCCGAGCAAAATCCACGGGGCAACACCGGCCATATCAACGCCGTGGTTGCGGTTACTACAAGAGGCGGGAATGATACCACTCCCGTCATGACTCAAGTCAAGGAGCCCGTGGTGGAGATTCTACAAGAGAGCGAGCCGACAATTGAAGTTGAAAAAGAGAAGGAGCCGCAAGGAGAGGTGAAATCTAGAATGGAGGAGCTTATTGATGAGCGCCGATTTATGCCACCGGTGCCCTTCCCTCAACGGCTAGCTAGAGCCAAGATGGAGAAACAGCTAGCCAAGTTTCTCGAGTATTTGAGAGGGGTGAGCCTCAATATCCCCTTCCTCGACGCTATAGTGGAAATCCCATCCTATGCCAAGTTCTTAAAGGACTCGATTAAGGGAAGGAAGAGGAAGGAGAAGATCATGCTCGCGGAGGAAGGGACTTGGTTCACAAAGAGGGAAAAGGAGCCCGCCAAATTTAAAGATCCAGGGAGTTTCCGGATTCCTTGCACTCTAGGCGGCGTCCCCCTACAAAAAGTATTGGTAGATTTGGGGGCTAGTGTTAGCCTCATGCCTCTCTCCATGTTCCGGAAGTTGAATACCGGCACGGATTTAAAGCCTACCGACATGCGGATTCAACTAGCAGACGGTCGGATTACAAGGCCGGTTGGGATCGCAGAGGACATCCCACTCCAAATTCCGGGAGGCATATGTCTGCCATGCGATTTCGTGATAATGGACATCAAGGAGGATGGCAATACATCACTCATACTTGGACGCCCATTCCTCGCCACCGCCGGTGTCATCGTCGATGTGCGGGAGGGGACTCTTACCTTGAACGTCGGCAACATCGAAGTGGAGCTCCATATACCAAAGGCAATGAAGCACATGCCGTATCATGAGGAGCTAGATTACATGGACCTCCTCGACGAGGTCATCGAAGAGGCGATCCCCCACTCCATCGGCGTACCCCATGAAGATAGCTTCGAAGAAGGCCTAGATTTGGCCGAGGAAGAGAAGATGGAGCACTCCCCCGATATCTCCATGGTGATTGATGATGGCGACGCTGATGTCGCAAGAATACAGGAGCTCTGCAAGCTCTCAAAGTTGAGGACTCCGAAGAAAGCTCCACCGATATGACGATCGGTGTCACCGGCAAAGTCGAAGACCGGAACAAGCTCTAGCTTGGGGGAACCACCCCCCAACATTGCCCGTGACGAAGGGGTGCTGAGGAAGACCACACACCACCATGATCCAAATCCGAGCGGTCTTCCCGGTAAATTCGACGGGTGCATCTCATATGCACCCAACATCCCGCGCTAAATTGAAAATTTAAAGGGGTCGAGCTCAAGACCTTAAACGAGCGCTTGTCGGGAGGCAACCCGACGGTTATCGCAGTATTTCTATTTTAGTTTTTATTTTTTTTTTAGACTTTATTAGTGTTTTTGAGTCGTTTGCCCGAAAAATTGTGACAACGGGTCCTATTTTCTTTGACAGGAGGAGGAAAGGATATCTATCATATGGAGGATGACCGAGGCGAAGAAGAGTGCTCCAGGAATGCGCTCAAGGCTTAGGAGGAGGAAGAAACCACCTGGAGGAAGAAAAACAGAGAGTAGAGCCAAAACAGAGCCCCGAAGCAGGAAACAGAGCCTCACTCGGCCGAGTACCATAGTCACTCGGCCGAGCAAAGAAAGCCGTCCGCCCGAGTGGCGCACCAACGAGGGAAGTCTGTTGTACCCAACTCTCTGCCTTTTTTGTGATTTCAGTATAAACTGCCACTCGGCCGAGTATATTTATTCACTCGACCGAGTGAAACTGATACCCTCCTAGGACAAGTGCTGCCGAGTAGCTTGTGCCACTCGGCCGAATGGACTTTCTCCACTCGGCCGAGTGTGGCAAAGACAATAGGCCGAGTCGTAAGTGGCGAGGAGTTTTTAAAAAATTTTCTGTTACGTCACCCGGCCGAGTGACAGAGTCACTCGGCCGAGTCGTAACCACTCCTACATAAGGTGATGCGGGCTCGGCGCGATTTTCGAAACACCCAAATCTCATTCTCGCCCGAGCCCGCGTGACCTTTCAGCTCCCGCCCGCTGCGATCAGAGCCCACTCGCCCGAATCGCTCCGACCACCACCTCCGCTCACCCGACCGTCGTCGGCCGAGCGCCGACCACCGACCCCCCCACCGTCGGTGACCACCCTCGCCGCCGGCCGACCGCCGGTAACCCAAATTTTGCCCCTTTGCTCCTTTTCCCCTTATTTTTGACGATCCGTATGCCCATTGAGCCCCTAACTCAAATTGACTTCTTTACTTATCTGTTATACCCCATCTCCCCCATGTATTTTGAATTTTATACGCTAATATCATTGTTTGATGTGCAGGCTATCTTGGGGGAGCTTATGGGAGCTTTCGGACGCGCTATTGGCTTCGTGGAGGCGGCGTCTTCGCACTTATCTGCTGTTTTGCTCTCACGGCGTGTTCAGGTACCTTCGTTCCATTTTTTTAGCACGTCGCATTTTTCATTAGTTGGGTGAGCACTCGGGGCACACATGCCGCCCCGTACACGGCCACGCACTCGGGGAGCTTCCGCCAAGCGGAAGCGGCCGGATGAGCCCGGCCCCTCCCACGCTAGGGAGGACTCCCCTCCACCTTCACCACCTCACCCCACACAGCCATTTCCAGCCGACCCCATCCATCCGCAGCCACTTCCAACCGATCCCATTCACGCACAGCCACCACCGGCTCCAGCCGTCGGGCCGCTGGGCATCACGTTCAGAGACGATGCACAGCGCGTCCGATTTGAGCGTATCGCCCAGCGCCCGATAGTACCCTCCAGGTTCGCTTATTTAGCAGACCTAGACCGCCTGGGGGTACTTGAGGGGATGCTCACGTTGTACGACAACGTGGGTTGGCGAGTTTTTGTCTGTGTCGGCAGACACCTACGTCCGTCCGACACTCGAGGTACTTAGCTTGATTGCCCGGACCGATGAGGGATGCTCCTTTAGACTCATGGATCGAGAGTGTCAGATCACTCTCGATATGCTTAAAGCATTCTTTCAGTGGCCCGCAGTCCCCGCGCCCAACCGAGCCTACGCCCCCACACACATCCCTCCGCCATCTTTCGATTCCCACGCCTTTTGGGCCAGGATCATGGGTTTACCACACGCCTTTGACCCTAGTAGGGCCAAGGCCTCAGCCATAGTCCACCCCTGCATCCGCATAGCACAGCGCCTTATGGCGACCACCTTTCTAGCGAGGTACGAGCCTGGGACGATGTCTACGCCTGAGCTCTATATGCTCTACGCGATGACTCGCCCCAGAGTTCTGGATAGGGATGGTGTTGCGATGGTCCCCGTCGTTGAGATTGACGTCGCTAGCTGGTTTTTGGACTGCATCATAGTATCGATGGGCGCTCGCTCCCCGATATGTTACGACGGCCTGATCACCCTGCTAGCCCTGATGACCAGCGAGGACCTTCCGGCCGACCTGCGTCGACCTTCGGGCCCCACTTCACTTTCGATAGACGTCATGGCCTGGATGAAGATGCTTCGTCCCCACGACCAGCGGCACTAGGTATGGTTGCACGGTCCCTTCGGTGCTGACTACATGATCCTCCCGAGCCCCGCTCAGACACACATAGGACCGGCACACGAGGACTGGCTTCCGGCGATGGATCTCCTGATCCCCGCCGCCTACGTGCTTGAGGCCGAGGAGGCTGAGCAGGCACCCCCTGCACCTGTAGACCCTGTGATCCCTCAGCCTGAGCCTGCACTTTCTACCGCTCCCGACACCACTGTCAACACTTTTGCCAGTGTCTGGAGTACACTTGCTGAGTCGTCCTCCACTTCCACCACGTCTACCACCACCCCCACCACTCATGTGCCCCTGTCGATTGAGCCCCTCACCTCTTTGCTACCCGAGCGTCCACCTTCTATTGTTGAGAGCGGTGAGTCTTCCTTCGCTTCCGTCGTGGAGACCCTATCCACTTTGATCTCCGCTGGGGTCTCACCTTTTGTTCCCCACACTTCCTCCCCAGCGGTCGACCTTTCTGTCTCCACGGCAGCCGTCCTATTCGAGAGTGTCGTGACGTCTGTTTCCACGTCAGTGTCACTGACCTCTCTTGCTGCCTTGTCACCGATTTTGTCTTCCACTTCCACTGCTGCTGCTTCCACCACACACCAGCCTGCGTCCCAGCCTCACACTGAGGATGGGCATCCACTAGTGAGCACAACCCCCTTTCCACACATGCCTGCTGGCCCGATTGTTTACACCGCCCGTGTCCGACAGCCCCGTCCTTCACAGCCTAGACATGTGCGTCCCTCTGCCCCACCTCCCCCCGACACTGTACTTCAGAGCATTCATGCTCTTGAGGGGGCAGTGAGTGGACTCAGAGGCGACCTTAGGACTCTGTCTGCCACAGTCACCGCCATGCAGCACCGCGTCGAGCTACTTCCCGCCATTCACTTTTGCCTGACCCAGATTCTCGAGCGACTGACACGACCACCACCACCCACCCAGTAGACTGTTACCCAGCCACCTCCTCCTCCTCCTCCTCTGCCTCAGGACGGAGACGGTGCAGCACCACCAGCTTAGGCACACCCTTGATGCCATTGATATTTTTTACCGTTATGCTGCACATTCTCTGCTTGGTCCTGATGATTTTTGCCCACCCCTCCTCCCCTCACTATTTTTGTCCCTGTTTTGATCATATCATTCTATATCCTTTTTCGGGAGTGAGGGAGAGTATTTTTGGTGACACACACATATCTACATCACTCTTATCCTTGCATGCATCACATCCGTATCATATTTTCATTTTGTTATTTTTATTTCTTTTTATCATGAATGCACCCCCCCCCATTACACGTCTCTCGGTGTGCCAAACTTCGCACATTGAGGACACTGTGCACTTTAGCTTGGGGGAGTGAGTTCTCATGCTTTCCGCTTTTATCACCTTTATTTTTAGTTTTTCCACGTTTTTTCCACTTTTGCACCCATTTTTTCATCACCTTTTCATTTTTTACCATGCATCACGTTTTTCTTATTTTCTTTGTGTGCTGCATTGTAAATAGTTTTTATTTTCTTTTGTCTTTATTTCTTTCATCTTCTGCTAGAGATGACTTTTCTGTGATGATGATGACGTGGTGTTAGCTTTTCTCTATATGCATGCTATATTTGTCGTGTCATAGCTTTTTATTTCTGATATCATATGCTATGTTCTGCTTTGCATTTAGAAATAGTAACCCACTCTCTTTTGCTGTATGAAAATGGATGAAATTCTATTATTAGCTGATGTCTGATGATTCATATGTATGCTATCGTAGAAAACACACCAAGATTCACGCATTGATTGTTTATATCTGAAGTACTGCTTTCTTTTCTCATATCACTTCTTATTGCATGCTTGGTACGCTTCACTTCGGGTTGATTGAATTATTGCTAGCAATGATAAATCTGGACTAGTTTACTTTTTGAGATTAAACTGAGTAGATTATATTACCCTGCTGAAGTTGTCATGCACGTCCCATAGAGTGAACTGAGAGATACATTTATTTCTTTCTCCATATATCTTGAACATTATTTCTCTATTTTTAATTCATTGGTGAATCTCCCCTGAGCGATTCTATTATTGGCACCCCCCGTTATTGTATCCTATGCTCCAAATTCCCCAAAGCCAAAAAGAAAAATACTTGTATATTCTTCTCTTTTGATTTGGGATCATTTGTGTATATATGTTAAAAAAAGAGAAAAAGAGAAAAAGAGAAAAAGAAAAGAAAAAGAATTGAGAAAAAAAGAAAAGAGAAGAGAAAAGAAGTTCGAAAACGATCCCATCTCATACACTTTCTCTCTTTCTTCCCTCTTTTTGTTTTTGTTTTTTCTTTTACTTTTGGAGCTACAAAAGGAAACGGGGATGTAAATATTGTTTTGTATATGCCACCACGCTTATAGATAAGCTTGGGGGAGAGAATCCAATGATGTGTGAGAGAGTGACTACCTGACGGTGCATGACAACCTAGGCTAAGTAATATTTTATACTCGATGAGATTGCTAAAGTTTCACGAAATCCAGAAATCTACGCTTAGCATTCATTTCATGAAAACCACACTTTTTCTATTCTTACTACTCTATCGTGTGATATCTCTTATACTCCTTATAGAAAGCATTCAATTGAAAAGTGTGTGATCTACGATATTGTATACCGCTTTAGATGCTTCAGACGATGTTAATCTTAGAATTATTCCATTTTTCATGCTATATTGATATTCTTGGGTTTTCTATTTCGAATGCACCATTATACTATGATATCAAAATAAAAGTCTTTGACATGTGTTTTATATTCGATTCATGCTATATGAGTAAACAAAACCCACGTCCTGAGAAAAATGATCTAGCAGCTTCCCTCTTCGTTTTCTACTTTGTTTTTCATTTTTCATTTTCCATTTCTCCATCGTTTTATTTATCTTTATCCACCAGGTTCGCTTTTTACTCATCTTCCTCGAGGACGAGTAAGAGGTAAGCTTGGGGGATTTTGATCACTCCGTATTTTACACCTTATTTCTGTATGTATGCATGCCATTTAGATTGCTCAAATCGTGTTTTCACGTTTATTCGACAATATTGCGATGCTTTTCACGATTTGTTGTTTTTGTCGTATTTCAGGAGATTTGGAGCGATTTGGAGTGATTCTGAGATGCACCCACTCCGGAGTGTCACTGACGACTCTCTTGAGGGGTATTCTGCGATTGGAGAGGAGTGGAAGAAGAAATAACGTCGTAGGAGCGACGAAGAGGCAAAAATACGAAGAATGGGTATTTTCAGCATGCCACTCGGCCGAGTGAAGGAGTCACTCGGCCGAGCATAGACAGCCCGCTCGGCCGGCCAGATCGGACACGCAACAGAGCTAATATCAGCGTGCACTCGGCCGAGCATCGCCAGACCACTCGGCCGAGCACCGAGTCATCCCTCGCCCGAGTGGAGCCAAGACGACGGCAACCAAAAATGTTGAACTCTCTGGAATCCGTCAGTCAGCCCTAAAGACCGACTCGGCCGAGTGACGAACGCCGTCCGCCCGAGTGAAGAACGCCCATCGGCCGAGTGAAGAAAAGTCACTCGGCCGAGTGAAGAAAAGTCACTCGGCCGAGTGACTCCCGAGGAGACGACCCCCAAGACCCCCAACTCTCTGGAATCCGTCAGGGTCTCTCACTCGGCCGAGTGACATTTGTCACTTGGCCGAGTGAGCCGCGCTGCCTGTAGCGTAAGTTGCGATTTTGAGGCTGCGCAGGGGCAGTTTCGTCACAGTTTTTTGGGCGATTTTGGGGGGTATTTAACCCCAGTTTTTAACCTAGTTTAGAGAGCTATTTCCTGAACTTTTGGCAGCCTTTTTGATTAACTTTTAGGAGATTAGATTTGGATTATTGGAGAGGAGATAAAAGTTCTTTTTTGTTGGATGCTATTGGAACTCCATTGGTTTGTCTTTCTCTCTATTAAAAACCCTATTTTTTCTTGATATCTTGATTATTGCAATGAATTCACTTGTTATTTCCATTGAATATCTAATGATTTGCGTGATGAATTGTGAGTAGTGTTATCGTCTTAGGGCGTAGGGATGAACCCTACGAGCCCAATTTCAAATTTGTGATGAATAGGTAAAATTCTTGCTAGGATTGATTAGGGTTAGTTTGGGATTGATTTAATACGAATAGCTAGGGATTCATACCGATTGGGATTTGCAAGAGATTGGATCCCAATTCGAAAGGAAGCCCTAGAAATTCGAATTGGGTTGCAGTTGGATTCCCCTAGGATTGGTTTGCAAGAGATTGGACCAATACTAGGGTTTTCGATTTCAATTCCATACCGGTACCCGTTTGCAAGAGATTGGACGGGTAGGAACTATCCCAACCTAGGTCGTAGCTCGAGTTTGCACGAGAGTGGGCTCGAGATACGATTGAACAATGATGTTGTTCTTCACGCTAGTTTGGTTAGGTTAGGGTTTGCAAGAGATTGAACCCTACCCTAGGTTTGCTATAGATCGGCAATAGCGCGAGAGTGTGAGCTTGGTTCTACATTTAGTTGCAACTAGTTCACCCGAATTTCAAGTCTAGCAATTGTGAAACCTACGAATCACAATGATGAGATACGGCAAGTAGCGGGGATTCCCTATCCCTAGGCGTCTTTATTAATTTGATATTTTCTTTTGTATAATTGAACGACTGTGACCGCATTACTGCGAGCATTTCTCTACTATTCCTATAGCCAGGTTGACTGAAGAAGACACTGTCATACGTTAATCACTCCATATTTTACACCTTTTTTCTGCATGTTTGCATGCCATTTTGATCGCTCAAATCGTGTTTTTCACGTTTATTCGGCAATATTGCGATGCTTTTCACGATTTGTTGTTTTTGTCGTATTTCAGGAGATTTGGAGCGATTTGGAGTGATTCTGAGATGCACCCACTCCGGAGTGTCACCGACGACTCTCTTGAGGGGTATTTTGTTGTTGGAGAGGAGTGGAAGGAGAAAGAACGTCGTAGGAGCGACGAGGAGGCGAAGATATGAAGTTTGGGCATTTTTAGCACTTCACTCGGCCGAGTGAAGGAGTCACTCGGCCGACCATAGGAAGCCCGCTCGGCCGGCCAGAACGGACATGCAACAGAGCAATATCAGCGTGCACTCGGCCGAGCATCACCATGCCACTCGGCCGAGCACCGAGTCACCCATCGCCCGAGTGGAGCCAAGACGACGGCAACAAAAGAGACTGAACTCTCTGTTTTTTTTTCGTCTGTCAGTCCTGATGACTGACTCGGCCGAGTGGAGAAAGACGGTCCGCCCGAGTGACAACCGACGTCCGCCCGAGTGACGAAAGGCCGTCCGCCCGAGTGACCTCCGAGGAGACGACACCCAAGACCCCCAACTCTCTGTTTTTGTACAGGGTTCGTCACTCGACCGAGTGACATTTGTCACTCGGCCGAGTGAGCCGCGCTGCCTGAAGCGAAAACTGCGGATTTGAGGCTGCGCAGGGGCATTTTCGTCAGGGTTTTTTGGACGATTTTGGGGGGTATTTAACCCCAGTTTTTAACCTAGTTTAGAGAGCTTTTTCAGAACTTTTTGCAGCTATTTAGATTAAATTTTTAGGGATTAGATTTAGCTTTAAGGGAGGAGAGAAAAGTGAGATTTTGTTGGAGGCTACCTTGTTCTTCATTGGTTTGTATTTCTCTCCCTCAAAAACTCAATTTTTGTTGATATTTTGAATATTGCTATGAATTCCATTGATTTTATTTGCGAATTTCTATTACATTCTATTATGAATTGTGAGTAGTTCATCGTCTTAGGGCGTAGGGATGAACCCTATGAGCCCAATTTCGAAATTGTGATGAATTGGTGAAACTACTGCTAGGTTTGATTAGGGTTAGTCTGGGATTGCTATAATACGAATAGCTAGGGATTCATGTCGATTGGGATTTGCAAGAGATTGGGTCCCAATTCGATAGGAAGCCCTAGATATTCGAATTGGGTTGCAATTGAATTCCTCCGGAATCGGTTTGCAAGAGATTGGACCGAAACTAGGGTTTTTCGATTGCAATTCTATACCAATACCCGTTTGCAAGAGATTGGATGGGTAGGAACTATCCCAACCTTGGTCGTAGCTCGAGTTTGCATGAGAGTGGGCTCGAGATACGATTGAACGATGATGTTGTTCTTCACGCTAGTTTGCCTAGGTTAGGGTTTGCAAGAGATTGGGCCCTACCCTAGGTTGGCTATAGACCGTCAATAGCGCGAGAGCGTGAGCTTGGTTCCACATTTAGTTGCAACTAGTTCACCCAAATTTCAAGTCTAGCAATTGTGAAACCTACGAGTCACAATGATGAGATTCGGCAAGTAGCGGGGATTCCCTATCCCCTAAGCGTCTTTATTAATTTGTTAATCCCTTTATACATTAAAACGACTGTGACCGCACATTGCGAACATTCTCCCGACTTTCCCTATAGCCAGGTGATTCGAAGAAGACACTGTTATTAGGCCTCCCTGTGTTCGATACCCGCTCACCGCTACACCGTGCACTTGCGGTAAGACTACGATCGTCGCCGCTCCGGGATGTGTATCCGGGGCGCGAACAAGTTTTTGGCGCCGTTGCCGGGGAGGTGTTTCCCGTTGGGTGCCAATTTGTCACAATTAGGTTGATTAGATTACATTAAAAAATCAAAAAAAATCAAAAAAAACATTGAGAGAGATTTTTTTCCCACCACCTGCTATTATTATCTTTATCTCTCTATGTACCATTGACGTCTTTTCCAGGTTGTTTACTTTGATTGATCAGGTACAGTTGTTGTAGCGATGGTGCTTCCAAAGAAAATGCGAGCGGGCTCTATACAATCCTACATATATCTCGCTGCATTCTATCAGGCTGATGGAGAATCCTTCGGGGAAGCCTTGTCTAGGTTTGAAGGAATGTTAGAAATGTTCCAGACGGAATCAGACCATGAGTGGAATGACTCCACGCTATTTGATATCTTCACTAGAAGGCTAAAGTGACCCTCACGTGAGTTTTTGAAGAGGATGCAAGTGGGAAAGTTCAGTGATTTGCAATTGGCATCAGCCTTGGAGCAAATGATAGATGATGCTCGATCTACTGGTTCACTAACCATTACTGTAAGTAAACCATACGACCAAGTATTCATCGATTTTGTTATGGCTAATGTCTCTAGTATAGGTACTATCATAGATGGAGTGTATGCTTCACTTGAAGGTGATCATATCCACCTTTATACCATCAACACTCCACAAATAGAGACATCTGAGTTGCCAAAGGAGGACACGTACACTGACCTATTGAGAAACATTGTCGACATAGTTCGAAATTCCGGTCCATTGACAATAACGACAGGTGATCCTTTTGAGCTTGAATTTCAAAACTTTATCACTCATTGTATCTCTTCCACATGCACAATTGATGATGGAGTCTACGCTCTAATTGAGGGGCACAAGACCCATTTTTACACCATGGTCGAGATACATGCGCCTATAGAGCCACCTTATACCGTCGTCGCCTCCCCCTGCCACCCACCTGAGTCAGAGCAGCCTATACCATCAGAGGATATTATTGTGGAGGTCATGCATACAGTAGTGGAGCAGACCATCAAGGAGGACGTGACTTTGGACGATGACATCTGCATACAGATGGAGCCCGACTCGTGCCCCCCTCCTTTCGAGCTACCGCAGCCATCCCCACCTTCTACAGAGGCTGAGCATCCCTCAGAGGACCATGCTTCCACTGATGCTGAGGACAATCCCACAGAGCTTATGGCTCCCCTTCAGGGAGATCTCTTTACTCCCTCATCTCCTACATTTGATTCTCCTCCCGTGTATGATGTTTTTTATGATTCAGATTTTGGCAACTCATCGTGCCTTTTGTAGGATTCATGTACATACGATCAAGAGGTACGATGGGACGTATACGAGGAGGAGAGCAAGGAGTTAGCACCCATGGACGCTATTGAATATGATCAGGAGGTGCGATGGGATAAGTCTGATGATGATGAGGAGCTGCCTGATGAGACCTACGCTTATATGCCCAAGCTACCTGAACAACCTGAGGCGAACAGTGAGGAGTTGATCGACGTGGTATACGAGAGTGGAGATTTATTTCCAGGGAAGTGTTGTCACCCGTCTTTAATTTTAAATACTTATGTTGATGACCCTCTTTGGAATACATTTATTTTGGGGAAGAATTATCCACATCAGATTGATGCAGCTTATCTCTTGCAGGGTACAGGTGGAGTCCTTGGAGAGGTGCTGGGAGCCGCATTGCTGGAGTCTGATGGAGTCCGTGGACATACGTGCCTGGCAGAGCCACGGAAAGAGCAGTTGGAGCAGTTGCCTGCACCGGCAAAGATACTGGATCCGCCTTTTGCTATAGGTGATATCAATCCAGTAGTGTAGAAATTTTTATGCTTTCAATAAACCCGAATCCTCTCGACAGCGAGGGGACCGTATAGATTTGATTGAATAAATATCACCTCTTATGACGGCAACAAAAATTTTTACACCCCAAACCCATTATATATATTAATTGCCCACTTTATATTTTGATGTGTCACATCCTTTTTGCTCACCACCCACCGAGCATTTCTTTCAAGTGAAACCTTACTTTCTAATTTGTTTGACTTGATATCGCTTAGTGAAGCCATGATATTTTTGATCGAGTCATTTGAATAAGATTGTTTGGTATGAGCTTGGGGGAAGGCGCTCTCATGCATCATTGTATGTGCATGTAGTTGCATTAGGATTTCATGTCATTCATTTCATCATTTTTCATTCACCTCCCTCATATTTATCGTTGTTCCTCATATTTTTCCTTTTATGATGACATTGAGGACAATGTGAAGTTTAAGCTTGGGGGAGTGCATTTCCATGCCATTTAGATGTATTAGTTGCATTTTTACTTTATTTTAGGGTTTTTAAAATTTTTCAAAATTTTTGCATCATCTTTTTGATTTTTCCATCTTATTTTCCTTTTATGTGTGTTCAAGCATCATATTATGTGCTTGATTTTCTTTTCTTTCCCCTCTTTTATTTTTATTTCTTTATTTTCCTTTTCTCTTCTTTCGCTAGATGAGTTTTGTATGATGATATCTCTTATTGATTTACCAACCATCACGATGCTTATTATTCCTTGCCATGCTACTTAGAGTATTCCATAGTCTTGCTATTCACATGTGCTTGCAAATCTATTTCTTTTGATGATTCCTCTACATGAATGCATGATATTAATTGAAACTGAATGTATGGATTAGTGTTTAGTATGCTTTTGTTGGAAATGCACCAAGATTCACGCATCATTAGTATATCTGAAGCATCAGTTTTATTATCTTATTCACCTTCTGTTGCATGCCTGATATGGTGGTAAACTTTACTGCTTAACTTCACTATTTATTGAAATGATTGAGAATATCCATGCTTACATATGAGTTTTAGTTGAAGTATTATTTTATTGAACCGTTCGTGCACATCTTATAGTGAACCGAGTGTTACATTATTTCTTTCTCCACATATATCTTTTTATTCTCTACATGTCACTTGAGTTCACCTCCTAAAGCTACTTATATCGCATCTATTTCCCAAAAAATCCCCACAAAAGAAAAGGTTAGCTCCAAAAAGTCCAAAAAGCCAAAAAGGGGCCATAATCCAAAAATACAAATCATATAGCTCCTACAAAAATCCAAAAAGAAAAATGAGAAACAAAGTCCAAAAGAAAAAAGAGATATTTCTCTATCTCATTATTGGAGCCACAAAATACTTGGGAAAACCAAGGTAAAAATCCCATTTTCCACTATCATATTCCTTTAGATGTGATGCCTCAAGCTAAGCTTGGGGGGTGAATTCATTTGACCATATGAGTGAGTATGACATTAGAGTGGAGACGTGCATGAATGGGAATATTCGATAATGCTTAGACTTTGCAAAATATATTAGATATGGAGATTTTTCATGATTTGAAATAAATATGTGAATGACATGACTCTTATTCTATTCTCTATTGCATGCTTGGTGTGTATCTTATATGCTTCATTTATAACTTTTGATTGAAAAGTGCATCGCCAACATTTGTATATTAAATTCTATGAAATGCGTGATGTGGATATGAATTGATTGTATGAATTTAGAGAGTCCCTCTTATTGTTCTTAAAAGCTTGCAAGTACCATGTTTATGAAAGATATGAAATCCTTATAGCATGTGATTTGTATTTTCCAAGTTATTGTGATGTGTAGCTTATGGCTTGAGATCTGAGAGAAGAATCTAGCGACCCCTTCCACCTCGTGTTCTTTATTTTTCATTTCATTTTCTTTATTTTCATCTCCCGAGTTCGTCTCTCTACTTATCTTCCTCGAGGACGAGTAAGAGGTAAGCTTGAGGGATTTTGATCGGTACATATTTTACACCTTTTTTCTGCATATTTGCATGCCATTTCGGTTGCTCATATTGCGATTTTCACGATTATTCGATGATATTGTGTTACTTTTCACTATTTCTTGTTTTTGTCGGATTTCAGGAAATATGAGCAATTGGGAGCAAAAATGAGCTTAAAGGACTTGCACGCATAACGGAGCATCGCTCATGGACTTATTGAGGACCTATCAGCGATAGAAGACGAGTGGAAGAAGAAAGAATGTCGTAGGAGCGACGAGGAAGCGAAATGATGAAGATTGGGCATTTTCAGCATGTCACTCGGTCGAGTGAAGGAGTCACTCGGCCGAGCAAAGAAGCCCACTCGGCCGGCAGGATCGGACACGCAATTACTTGAAGATTAGCGTGCACTCGGCCGAGTGACGACATCCCACTCGGCTGAGTATGGAGACACCACTCGCCCGAGTGGCACACGAACGACGACATCCAAAAGAGCCGATTTACTGGAATTTTACAGTCGATCTCAGAGATCCTATGAAGACTGACTCGGCCGAGTACCAAAAGCCCCTCGGCCGAGTGACATTTGCCACTCGGTCGAGTGAAGCCGATGACACGCAGCGCCCAGATTTTCAGACAACCTCTCACTCTTTTGAAATCTGCTATCATTCCAGAGGTCAAAGTTTTTGGCGCCGCTGCCGGGGAGGCAATAGTGTTTGATTCCTATAACCTAGCTATTTTTCTTTTTGTTCTATTATTTCTATTTTTATTTTACCCTTCCGTTGTGCTTACTATTTCTTTGAAACTCTGTTTTCCCTTGCATGTACACGAGATCCTCGGCAAACCCCGAAGAGATACTATACGATCCGGAGATCGAGCGTACATTGAGGAGGATCCGAGCGGAGAGGAGATCCGATACGGAAGGAAATTTTATGACCCATCCTGAGACCCCCGAAAAATTAGCGGCGCGAATGGCGAGGATTATTTCCATAAGAGATAGGCTTCGGTCTAAGACTTCTTCCACGACCTCGTCCATAGCCATGCCGGAGTTGGCGGCTGACAAGAATTTTGAGTTGAAGACCGGATTGGTGGTCCTTATGCAACAAGATCCTTTCATGGGAACTCCCATGAAAACCATCATTACCACATCCAGCTCTTCCTATCAAAGTGCGCCACCTTCCAAATGCCGGGCGTCTCCGTGGATGCTATCAGACTGCGCCTCTTCCCTTTCACACTAAAGGACAAGGCATTATATTGGTTGAGGACGTAAGTTGAAGGAATCTTCACCACTTGGGATGAGTTGGCGAGTGCATTCGTCGACAAATTTTACCCGCCCTCCAAGACGGTGAAGATTAGAAGTGCTCTCATGTCCTTCAAGCAAGGACCTCAAGAGACTCTCTACGAAGCATGGGAGCGCTTCAAGGACTTGCAACATCAGTGCCCTCATCATAGCATTGAGGATTGGGAGCTTGTCCATAGCTTTTACAATGGACTCCAACCGAGGACGAAGCAGATTATTGATGCCACGGCAAATGGAGCCATTTTGTCAAAGACTCCCGATGAAGCTACGGCCTTGCTTGAGGAGATGGCCTCGAACAACCAACAATGGGGGGACGAGCGAGGACATTCTGCATCCTCCTTGAAGCCCACAAGTATCTATGAGGCCAAGGCCGTGGCGGAGCTTTCTAGCAAGTTTGACTCTCTCCACAAGGTTGTGGAGAGATTGGAGAAATTCATTACGGAGCCTCAAGGAGCCCCTTCTACATCCATGCCGACAAATCATATGAGCGATAGGCAAGACCAATCCCAATCCATATATGTAGGAGGAGAGCAAGGAGAAGGAGCTTTGGAGCAAGTTCAATACGTCACGGGGAATTCTGGATATTGGGCCAATCCGGCCGCTAGAAACCATCCGGGTTTCTCATATGCCAATAATGATGGAGCATTGAACCCTCCGCCACAACAACCTCCTCAAGCTCGGGCTCCACCACCACTACAACCGAATTATCCACAAAGGGGGCCACCGCAACAAAATTTCCCACCGAGGCAACAAGTGGGACCTTATAGGCCGCCCGGGTACAATCAAGGGTGGAGAAATCCCAACCCACCGCAAGCTCAACAACGCTCAGATTTTGAAGCAAAGGTGGATGAGTTTATGACGGAACAACGAAAGATCAATGCCACATTGAAGGCGGGACAAGATTATCTCGTCACCGTCGTAGCTCAAATCAGGGAGCAACTTGCGTTGCTCAATAAAAACAATCAACAATTGCCGGCTCAACCCGAGCCGAATCCACGGGGCAACACCGGCCATATTAATGCGGTCGTTGCGGTTACTACAAGAGGAGGGAAGGATACCACTACCCCCATGACTCAAGCCAAGGAGCCCGTGGTGGAGATTCTACAAGAAAGTGAGCCGGTAATTGAAGTTGAGAAAGAAAAGGAGTTGGAAGGAGAAGTGCAATCTAGAACGGAGGAGCTTATCGATGAGCGCCGATTTATGCCACCGGTGCCCTTCCCTCAGCGGCTAGCTAGAGCCAAGATGGAGAAACGGCTAGCCAAGTTTCTCGAGTATTTGAGAGGGGTGAGCCTCAATATCCCCTTCCTCGACGCTTTAGTGGAAATCTCATCTTATGCCAAGTTCTTAAAAGACTTGATCACGGGAAGGAAGAGGAAGGAGAAGATAATGCTCGCGGAGGAAGGGACTTGGTTCACAAAGAGGGAAAAAGAGTCCTCCAAGCTTAAAGATCCAGGGAGTTTTCGGATTCCTTGCACTCTAGGCGGCGTCCCCCTACAAAAGGCATTAGTAGACTTAGGGGCTAGTGTTAGCCTCATGCCCCTCTCCATGTTCCGGAGGTTGAATACCGGCATGGATTTGAAGCCTACCGACATGCGGATTCAACTAGCAGACGGGAGGATTACAAGACCGGTTGGGATAGCGGAGGACATCCCACTCCAAGTTCCGGGGGGCACATGTTTGCCATGCGATTTCGTGATAATGGACATCAAGGAGGAGGGCGATACATCACTCATACTCGGACGCCCGTTCCTTGCCACCGCCGGTGTCATCGTCGATGTACGGGAGGGGACCCTTACCTTGAACGTCGGTAACATCGAAGTGGAGCTTCATATACCGAAGGCAATGAAGCACATGTCGTGTCACGAGGAGCTTGATTACATGGACCTCCTTGATGAGGTCATTGAAGAGGCGATCCCCCATTCTGTCGGCGCACCCCACGAAGATAGCTTCGAAGAAGGCCTAGACTTGGCTGAAGAAGAGAAGATGGAGCACTCCCCTGATATCTCCATGGCAATTGATGATGGTGACGCTGATGTCGCAAGAATATGGGAGCTCTGCAAGCTCTCAAAGTTGAGGACTCCAAAGAAAGCTCCACCGATATGACAATCGGTGTCACCGGCGAAGAGGAAGACCGGAGTAAGCTCTAGCTTAGGGGAGCCACCCCCCAACATTGCCCATGACGAAGGGGCACTGAGGAAGACCACACCCCACCATGATCCAAATCTGAGTGGTCTTCCAAGCAAGTTCGACGGGTGCATCTCGTATGCACCCAACATCAAGCGTTGATTAAAAATCAATAGGGGTCAAACTCAAGACCTTAAACGAGCGCTTATCGGGAGGCAACCCGACGGTTATCGCAATTTTCTTTTTTAGTTTTTATTTTTGTTTTAGACTTTATTAGTGTTTTTGAGTCGTTTGCCCGAAAAATTTTGACAACGGATCCTATTTTCTTTGACAGGAGAGGAAAACAGGATATCTATCGTATGGAGGACGAGTAAGGCGAAAAAGAGCACTCCAGGAACACACTCAAGGCTTAGGAGAAGGAAGAAATCAACTGGAGAAAGAAAAAACAGAGACTAGAGCCAAAACGGAGCATCACAGCAGAAAACAGGGCCTCACTCGGCCGAGTACCTTAGCCACTCGGCCGAGCAATCAACATCGTCCGCCCGAGTGGCGCACCAACGAGGGAAGTCTGCTGCACCCAACTCTCTGTTCTTTTTTCAATTTCAGTATAAATTGTCACTCGGCTAAGTATATATCTTCACTCGGCCGAGTGAAACTGATACACTCCTAGGGCGAAAATTACCGAGTAGCTTGTGCCACTCGGCCGAATGGAATTTTTCCACTCGGCCGAGGGTGGCAAAGCCACTCGGCCGAGTCGTAAGCAGCGAGGAGTTTTTAAAATAATTTCGTTACGATCACTCGGCCGAGTGACAAAGCCACTCGGCCGAGTCGTAACTAATCCTATATAAGCGGACGCGGGCTCGGTGCGGAATACGAAGCGTCAAATTTCTCGATCGCCCGAACCCGCGCCCGTTCGACCCTCGCCCGCCCGCCGCCACCTTCCACTCGCCCAACCGCCGCCTCGACTGCCCGACCGTCGGCGGCCGAGCGCCGACCGTCGACCGCCGACGACTCCCTCGCCGCCGGCCGACCTCTGGTAACCCCGATTTCGCCCGTTTTCCCCATTTTCTCCTATATTTTGATGATCCGTGCACCTATCGAGCCCCTACCCAAATTAATTTTATTATCTATCTATTATACCCCTAACACCCATGTATTTCGAATTTTACACGCTGATATCGATGTTTTATGTGTAGGCAATCTTGGGGAGCTTATGGGAGCTTAGGGGAGCTTCCGGGGCACGCTTTTGGCTTAGTGGAGGCGGTGTCTTCGCACGCATCCGCTGTTTTGCTCTTGCGGCGTGTTCAGGTACCATCGTTTCATTTATTTTAGCACGCCGCATGTTTTACTTGTTGGGTGATCACTCGGGGCACACATGCCGCCCCGAACACGGCCACGCACTCGGAGAGCTTCCGCCAAGCAGAAGCGGCCGGATGAGCCCGGCCCCTCCCACGAGATGGAGGACTCTCCTCCGCCTACACCACCTCACCCCACACAGCCACAGCCTGCCGATCCAGTCCACCCACAGCCACTTCTAGCCGAGCCCCACACCCACAGCCACCACCGGCTCCTATCGTCGGGCCGCTGGGTATTACGTTCCGAGACGACGCGCATCGCGTCGCTTTTGAGCGTATCGCCCAGCGCTCGATAGTGCCCTCCAGGTTCGCACACCCCACTGACCTTGACCGCCTGGGGGTACTAGAGGGGATGCTCACATTGTACGACAACGTGGGTTGGCGAGACTTTCTTTCCGTGTCGGCGGACACCTACGTCCGCCCGACACTCGAGGTGATCAGCTCGATCGCCCGGACCGCTGAGGGATGCTCATTCCGACTCATGGATCGAGAGTGTCAGATCACTCTCGATATGCTTATGGCATTCTTTCAGTGGCCCGCAGTCCCCACACCCGACCGAGCGTACGCCCCCACACACATCCCTCCCCCATCCTTCGATTCACACGCCTTCTGGGCCCGGATCACAGGTTTACCTCAGGCCTTTGACCCTAGTAGGGCCAAGGCCTTGGCCATAATACACCCCTGCCTCCGCATAGCACAGCGCCTTATGGCAACCACCTTTCTGGCGAGGTACGAGCCTGGGACGATGTCGACGCCTGAGCTCTATATGCTCTACGCGATGACTCGCCCCAGAGTTCTAGATAGGGATGGAGTTACGTTGGTCCCCGTCGTTGAGATTGACGTCGCTAGCTGGTTTTTGGACCGCATCATCGTATCGGTGGGCGCTCGCTCCCCGATATGTTGCGGCGGTCTGATCACCCTGCTGGCCCTGATGACCGGCGAGGACCTTCCGGATGACCTGCGACGAGCCCCGGGTGCACTATCGATAGACGTCATGGCCCGGATGAAGATGCTTCGTTCGCACGGCCAGCGGCACTGGGTTTGGTTGCACGGTCCGTATGGTGCTGACTACATGATCCTTCCGAGCCCCGCTCGGACACACTTAGGACCAGCACACGACGACTGGCTTCCGGCGATGGATCTCCTGATCCCCGCCGCCTATGTGCTAAAGGCCGAGGGAGCTGAGCCTGCACCACCTGCATACCCTGCACCGCCAGCTGACCCTGTGTTCCCTCAGCCTGAGCCTGCACTTTCTGCCGCTCCCGACACTTCTGTCCCCACTTCTGCCAGTGTCGGGAGTACACTTGCTGAGCCTACGCCCACCACGTCTACCACTACCACCACCACTGCTGTGCCCTTGTCGGTTGAGCCACTCACCTCTCTGCTACCCGAGCGTCCACCCACCATACTTGAGAGCGGCGAGCCTTCTTTCGCTGCCGTCGTGGAGACCATGGCCAGTATGATCTCCGCTGGGGTTTCACCTTTTGGACCCTACACTTCCTCCCCAGCGGTTGACCCTTCTGTCTCCACCGTAGCTGTTCTATCTGAGAGTGTCGTGACGTCTGTCCCCACATCTGTGTCACTGACCTCTCTTGCCGCCTCGTCACCGATTTTGTCTTCCACTCCAACTACTGCTACTTCCACCTCACACCAGCCTGTGTCCCAGCCTCGCACTGAGGCTGGGCATCCACTGTTGAGCACATCACCCTTACCACCCATGCCTGCTGTCCCGATCACCTACACTGCCCGTATTAGACAGCCTCGACCAGCTCAGCCTAGACCTGTCCGTCCCTCCGCTCCACCACCCCCTGACGCCTTAGATCAGAGCGTTCGAGCTCTTGAGGGGGGGTTGAGTGGACTCCGGGGCGATTTTAGGGCTCTGTCTTCCACAGTCACCGCCATGCAGCACCGCCTCGAGCTACTTCCTAGCATTCACTTCTGCCACGACCACCACCCACCGAGCGACTGCCACGACCACCACCCACCCAGCAGACTGTGCCACGACCACCACCCACCCAGCAGACTGTTCCACGACCACCACCCCCACCACCCCCACCTCCGCCTCAGGACAGAGATAGCGCAGCACCACCAGCCTAGGCACACCCTTGATGCCATCGATCTTTTTTGTCGTTATGCTGCCCATTCTCTGCTTGGTCCTGCTGATTTTTACCCACCTCCTCCTCCCCTCACTATTTTTGTCCACTTTTTGATCATATCATTCTATATCCTTTTTCCGGGAGTGAGGGAGAGTATTTTTGGTGACACACACACTTTTGCATCACTCTTATCCTTGCATGCATCACATTCGCATCATATTTTTTCAGTTTGTTCTTTTTATTTCTTTTTATCATGCATGCATACCCACCCCCCCCCCTCTCATTACACGTCTCTCGGTGTGCCACACTTCGCACATTGAGGACACTGTGCACTTTAGCTTGGGGGAGTGAGTTCTCACGCTTTTTGCTTTTGTCACCTTTTATTTTTAGCCTTCCCACGTTTTTCCACTTTATCACTCACTTTTTCATCACTTTTTCGTTTTTTTACCATGCATCACATTTTTCTTATTTTTCTTGTGTGTTGCATTGTAAATAGTTTTTATTTTCGTTTATCTTTATTTCTTTCATCTTTTGCTAGAGATGACTTTTCTGTGATGATGATGACGTGGTGTTAGCTTTTCTCTATATGCATGCTATACTTGTCATGTCATAGCCTCTTATTTCTGATATCATATGCTATGTTCTGCTTTGCATTTAGAAATAGTAACCCACTCTCTTTTGGTGTATGAAAATGGATGAAATTCTATTATTAGTTGATGTCTGATGATTCATATGTATGCTATCGTAGAAAACACACCAAGATTCATGCATTGATGCTTATATCTGGAGTACTGCTTTCCTTTCCCTCATATCACTTCTATATGCATGATTTGTACGTTTCACTTCAGGTTGATTGAATGTTGCTAGCAATGATAAATCTGGAGTAGTTTACTTTTTTTGAGATTAAACTGAGTAGATTATATTACCCTGCTGAAGTTGTCGTGCACGTCCTACAAAGTGAACTGAGAGATACATTTATTTCTTTCTCCACATATCTTGAACATTATTTCTCTATTTTAAATTCATTGGTGAATCTCCCCTTAGCGATTCTATTATTGGCATTCCCCCGTTATTAAAATCACATGCTCCAAATTCCCCAAAATCCAAAGAAAAAAATACTTGTATATCCTTCTCTTTGATTTGGGATCATTGTGTATATATGCTATTGAAAAAAAAGAAAAGAAAAAGAAAAAGATTTGAGAATAAGAAAAGAAAAGAGAAAAGTAGTTCGAAAACGATCCCATCTCATATACTTTGTCTCTTTCTTCCCTCTTTTGTTTTATTTTTTGACTTTTGGAGCTTCATAAAAATGGGGATGTAAATATCGCTTTATATATGCCACCACGCTTATAGATAAGCTTGGGGGAGAGAATCCAATGATGTGTGAGAGAGTGACTACTTGACGGTGCATGACGACCTAGGCTAAGTAATATCTTACACTCGGTGAGATTGCTAAAGTTTCACGAAATCCAGAAATCTACGCTTAGCATTCATTTCATGAAAACCGCATTTTTTCTATTCTTACTACTCTATCGTGTGATATCTCTTATACTCCCTATAGAAAGCATTCAATTGAAAAGTGTGTGATCTACGATATTGTATACCGCTTTAGATGCTTCAGACGATGTTAATCTTAGAATTATTCCATTTTTCATGCTATATCGATATTCTTGGGTTTTCTATCTCAAATGCATCATTATACTATGGTATCAAAATAAAAGACTTTGACATGTGTTTTATATTCGATGCATGCTATATGAGTAAGCAAAAACCACGTCCTGAGAAAAACGATCTAGCAACTTCCCTCTTCGTTTTCTATTTTGTTTTTCGTTTTCCGTTTTCCGCCTTTCCGCCGTTTTCTTTATCTTTATCCACCGGGTTCGCTTTTTACTTATCTTCCTCGAGGACGAGTAAGAGGTAAGCTTGGGGGATTTTGATCACTCCATATTTTACACCTTTTTTCTGCATGTTTGCATGCCATTTTGATCGCTCAAATCGTGTTTTTCACGTTTATTCGGCAATATTGCGATGCTTTTCACGATTTGTTGTTTTTGTCGTATTTCAGGAGATTTAGAGCGATTTGGAGTGATTTTGAGATGCACTGATCGGTCCATATTTTACACCTTTTTCTGCATATTTGCATGCCATTTCGGTTGCTCATATTGCGATTTTCACGATTATTCGATGATATTGTATTACTTTTCACTATTTCTTGTTTTTGTCGGATTTCAGGAAATATGAGCAATTGGGAGCAAAAATGAGCTTAAAGGACTTTCATGCATAACGGAGCATCGCTCATGGATTTATTGAGGACCTATCAGCGATAGAAGACGAGTGGAAGAAGAAAGAACGTCGTAGGAGCGACGAGGAAGCGAAATGATGAAGATTGGGCATTTTCAGCATGCCACTCGGCCGAGTGAAGGAGTCACTCGGCCGATCAAAGAAGCCCGCTCAGCCGGCCAGATCGGACACGCAATTACTTGAAGATTAGTGTGCACTCGGCCGAGTGACAACGTCCCACTCGGCCGAGTATGGAGACACCACTCGCCCGAGTGGCACACGAACGACGGCATCCAAAAGAGTCAACTTACTAAAATTTTACAGTCGATCTCAGAGATCCTTTAGAGACCGACTCGACCGAGTACCAAAAGCCCCTCGGCCGAGTGACATTTTTCGCTCGGCCGAGTGAAGCCGATGACACGCAGCGTCCAGAGTTTCAGACAACCTCTCACTCTTTTGAAATTTGCTAGCATTCCAGAAGTCAAAGTATTTTTCTCATATTTTTTATGGATAGTAGACTTCATGACGGTTCCAACGCCGCCAAGAACGCACCAATCGCAGGTCGGATTAAATCTAGGAAATTTCTGCAAGTCGATGCTGCAGTGCTGGAATTCGCATGTCAATGTCACTCGGCCGAGTGACATTCCCACTCGGCCGAGTGACCAGTTTTTGCCAGTTTTTGACAGAGTACTATTCTCTGGAATTTCTGTAGGAATTCCCACTCTGCCGAGTGAGCTTTCCACTCGGCCGAGTCGCGACTGGCGCAGAACTTAAGTTGCGCAGAATTTGTTTTGGGTGCGGGTGTCAGGGGGGTTTTAGGCAGTTTTGTTAGGGTTTTTTGGGGGCTATTTAAGAGGGTTGTAGCCATCATTAGAGGGGGTTCCCAACATGTTTTCTAGGGATTCTTTTGGAGGTTAGGCCATGCCCTAGGCCCCCTCTTGGATCTAAAAGCTTGTATTTTGGATTGAAGATCTTCATCAAGCTAAGTATTTTGTTCTTATTGTTTGAATCTTTGTTTTTCTATCTTTTTGTATGCAAGCAATGATTTTTATTGATTCTCATATCGTTATTGCTATGCTAGAGTAGATTTTTTGTTCTAGTGCATGGGGATGAACCCTATGGATCTAATTTCAGATTTGTGATGAATGAATTTCTAAATTGCTAGAATTGCTAGGAGGTTAGGTTGTGAATGATTTATTACGGATAGCTAAGGATTTCCATTGATTTAGGGTTTGCAAGAGATTGGATTCTAATCGATGGGAAGGCCTAGATATTCGATTTAGGTTTATAATCGAGATTCTCTAGACTTGGTTTGCAAGAGATTGGACCAAAGCTAGGATTTTTATTATAAATCTATACCCATATTCGTTTGCAAGAGATTGGACGAATATGAACTATCACAACCTAGATCGTAACTCGAGTTTGCACGAGAGTGGGCTTGAGGAGCGATTGAACGATGATGTCAATCCTAATGCTAGTGGCTTAGGCTAGGGTTTGCAAGAGATTGGGCCCTATCCTAGGTTTGCTATAGACCGGCAATAGCGCGAGAGCGTGAGCTTGGTTCTCTATTCAGTTACGACTAGTTCACCTCAACGCAAGTCTAGTAATATTGAGATTCACTATTTACAATGATGTATGACGATCCGTAGTGGGAATTCCCTAGCCCTAGACACTTTTATTATATTGTATTTGAATCGATATTTGACCGAATTCTTTATCACCGACACCGACATCCACCACCATTTCCATTATATCATTCCATAACCATCTCCACCAATAAAACATTAGTGGTCAAACCAACCTAGGATAGATTGGAGCCAACACCACCTCCTCGTGTTCGATACCCGCTCGTCACTTGACCGTGCGCTTGCGGTAAAGCTACAATCGTTCTCCGGGTGTATATCCGGGGCGCGATCATGCACCCACTCTGGAGTGTCACCGACGACTCTCTTGAGGGGTATTTTGCTGTTGGAGAGGAGTGGAAGGAGAAAGAACGTCGTAGGAGCGACGAGGAGGCAAAAATACGAAGAATGGGCATTTTCAGCATGCCACTCGGCCGAGTGGAGGAGTCACTCGGCCGAGCATAGACAGCCCGCTCGGCCGGCCAGATCGGACACGCAACAGAGCTAATATCTGCGTGCACTCGGCCGAGCATCGCCAGACCACTCGACCGAGCACCGAGTCATCCCTCGCCCGAGTGGAGCCAAGACGACGGCAACCAAAAATGTTGAACTCTCTGGAATCCGTCAGTCAGCCCCAAAGACCGACTCGACCGAGTGACGAACGCTGTCCGCCCGAGTGAAGAACACCCATCGGCCGAGTGAAGAAAAGTCACTCGGCCGAGTGACTCTCAAGGAGACGACCCCCAAGACCCCCAACTCTCTGGAATCCGTCAGGGTCTCTCACTCGGCCGAGTGACATTTGTCACTCGGCCGAGTGAGCCACGCTGCCTGTAGCGTAAGTTGCAATTTTGAGGCTGCGCAGGGGCAGTTTCGTCACAGTTTTTTGGGCGATTTTGGGGGGTATTTAACCCCGGTTTTTAACCTAGTTTAGAGAGCTTTTTCCTGAACTTTTGGCAGCCTTTTTGATTAACTTTTAGGAGATTAGATTTGGATTATTGGAGAGGAGATAAAAGTTCTTTTTTGTTGGATGCTATTGGAACTCCATTGGTTTGTCTTTCTCTCTATTAAAAACCCTATTTTTTTCTTGATATCTTGATTATTGCAATGAATTCTCTTGTTATTTCCATTGAATATCTAATGATTTGCGTGATGAATTGTGAGTAGTGTTATCGTCTTAGGGCGTAGGGATGAACCCTACGAGCCCAATTTCAAATTTGTGATGAATAGGTAAAATTCTTGCTAGGATTGATTAGGGTTAGTTTGGGATTGATTTAATACGAATAGCTAGGGATTCATACTGATTGGAATTTGCAATAGATTGGATCCCAATTCGATAGGAAGCCCTAGAAATTCGAATTGGGTTGCAGTTGGATTCCCCTAGGATTGGTTTGCAAAAGATTGGACCAATACTAGGGTTTTCGATTGCAATTCCATACCGGTACCCGTTTGCAAGAGATTGGACGGGTAGGAACTATCCCAACCTAGGTCGTAGCTCGAGTTTGCACGAGAGTGGGCTCGAGATACGATTGAACGATGATGTTGTTCTTCACGCTAGTTTGCTTAGGTTTGGTTTGCAAGAGATTGGACCCTACCCTAGGTTTTCTATAGACCGGCAATAGCGCGAGAGCGTGAGCTTGGTTCTACATTTAGTTGCAACTAGTTCACCCGAATTTCAAGTCTAGCAATTGTGAAACCTGCGAATCACAATGATGAGATACGGCAAGTAGCAGGGATTCCCTATCCCTAGGCGTCTTTATTAATTTGATATTTTCTTTCGTATAATTGAACGACTGTGACCGCATTACTGCAAACATTTCTCTACTGTTCATATAGCCAGGTTGACTGAAGAAGACACTGTACCCGCTCGCCGCTACACCGTGCGCTTGCGGTAAGACTACGATCGTCGCCGCTCCGGGACGTGTATCCGGGGCGCGATCATACGTCCTCCTCGTGTTCGATACCCGCTCGCCGCTACACCGTGCGTTTGCGGTAAGACTACAGTGTCGCCGTCCCGGGACGTGTATCCGGGGCGCGATCATTTACCAACAAACAATTTTCAACCCAATAATTAACACTTCAAAATGGAACTGCCCGCATTAAACGATAATCAGAGGTAGGCTAAACAAAATTACACAAATGGGTGAAAATTGAGTAAAATTAGAGCGAAAGCTCGATATAGATGCCGAAAAAATTAACAAATTTGCAGGAAAAAAGGGATGAGATCCAAGAAAACCATAATAGATTTTGGGGAAGGGTGAAATAGAGAATCTAAAAGATTTCGTCAACGCATGATAGAGTTAGAAAATCAGCGTGAGGCATAGTCACAGGTGCCCCTCATTTATATGATGAAGTTCTCAATAGCAAGACAAAAACTCTGAAATCAATCTAAAAAGCTACAAAGAGGAAGATTTTTAAACAGAAAAAGATGAGTTTTTTAATATAAAAACCCACAGGATTAATCCAAAATAAACAAAAACCAAATGAGAAATTCGAGGGCTCACTTGGATGGATGTCAGTGCTGCTGAGCTCCAACACAACACCTCTCCCAATTTTATCAGAATTGGCATCCAATTGGTTGGCAATGGCTCCTTTGAAGTCCTCCTTACTCTTTCTCCTTACGATCACCGCCACCCTCATCGCAAACTTCAATTCTGGCTTACCGACCACCAGCTTCACCACGCCCTCGCTGATTACAACAACCGTAGTCCATCATAGTTGGAAGTTCAGTGCTTTGTGGCCATTACTTCATACCACCTGATGGAAGAGGCTTAATACAATTTAAGGTATTAGGAAGATATAAGCGAGATCGATTTATGTATTAAAAGTCCTTTCAAGTAGGCATGCATTTAGACAACCTTCCAAGTAGACATGCATCTAGACAACCTTCCATCCCATGATTTTTTTTTAAAACCTTCTTAAGCAATAACTTGTTATGAATAGGAAAAATCATCTATTTACCTTTCTGATCTTGGAAAGTTGGGTTCAAATTTAAGAGCATAAAAACCAGACGTCTTCGTTAAAATACGATCACTGAGGATGCTTACCTATATTTATAAAAAAATATGAACTTACTTACCCATCAGCTGGGGAAGACAGTGAACATGGAGTATGAACCTGCAGAATGCAAAGATTAAGAACAGAAGACATGTTTATTATTAGCAGTTAAAATGTAGTTTAATTCACTTCTCTCAGGAGAGGATTAAATTCAATTTCATCGGTGTCAATACTTAACAATTATGATGTGGTTATCAAAAATCTACAGGTGCAACAACATAATTTCAACTGTAGGATTCAGATGCTTAACTGGAAACAACAAAGAAAATAACATGGAACTTCTCGTTAGACTGCAAATAAAACAAAGAAAGAAAAAATGAGAAGCAGACAAAAAAGATCAGCAGAAAATTCCTCAATCAAGCTATCACCTTTTGTGCAAATCGATCTTATCATAAACCATAGTTGTCAAATTAGCTTCATTTCTTTCTTTCCTCCTCTCTTCCTCTTTCTTGTTCTTGTTTCTCTGTCAAACCACCAAATGGGCACATCTCTAGTCATATTCTTTTTTCCCAATTTTTTTATTAGACCCACGCTTGATCGCACCTTAATTCCTATTAATATGACATATGTATGAAAATCAATGTACTCAAATTTTGCTATTAATCTCACTGTGGCCGATCTCCTTTTTCTTCTTGAAACGATGGCAGGGGAGGACACAACGATGGCAGGGGAGGACGCAAACTTCATCGCTGTTAGGTTTTAGTCTTGCTATTCATGAATGCACTACTTGTCATATGTGGCACTCTACTTATCGTCACTTGCTCTTTACTTCTTGAAGTTATTAGACAAGTTATCTGGTGGATGTTGGACATTTTGTTGTACGTTTTGTTGCATCTGAGCCACTGTCATCTGAAGAAGAGAATCGAATCATTTAGGTTGTTGGATGAATTGTTGAACAGTTTGTTGTACTAAGATGTTCAACATGCTAAGTCTATATGCGATGTTGACTGCTCAAAGTATTCGAGGATCCGAGACTGGAGTCCGCGTGATCTTTTATCTCTCTATTTAACAGTTCTGGTATTTATGGAGGTTATTAACTGTTATAGATTTGATTGGCTGTATATCTCTCGTTACCTTGTTGTGAAACGGTTGGAGAGATTTTCGCCGGCAATATCCTAGCAACAATCTCCTGCGGATATTTAGGGATCTCCTTCTTGCTGTAGAAGTTGCGGGTATTGCAGTTGACAAACCGCATCAAGATCTGATTGCATGAGTGCTGATTGAACAGTGGATTACGGAGGACTTGCTTTTAGGGTTCGGAGCTATTGGTGGCTAGGTTACGGACTTCGTCATACCAAGTTCGGTAAAGAAAACTCCGGGAGGGAGGCCGACGGCTACGCACGTAGGATCAAGCGAGTTGATCTAGACGGTGGTGCAAGGGGAGCTTGCTGGCAAGGGGAGCTTGCCAAGGATACTTCACGGGGTTGATTGCGATCACCCCTCACGGTTTGTATTAAGGAGGAGTGTGTTCTTCCTTATAGGAGCGTGATTATTAGATTTTATATTCTCTGATTATATTAGTGAAGTATTCTATTTTTCTGGGCGTGGCCCCGCAGATGTAGGTGTGCGCACCGAACTGCGATACCAAGTCTCATGTGTCTCTGATCGTTGTGTGTTGTTCCGCAGTTATTTATATTCATTACTGCGTACTGAATTTCAATCGCAAATCTATGTACAGGGGAGGTCGAGGGGTGATGTTGTGCAGCTGTGCGATGTGGCAGGGGGTCTCCACTGTGGGAGGTCGGAGGAAGGCAGGGGGGTCGTCAGGGGAGTGGAGGTCGGAAGGAGGTCGGAAGGAGGTCGGGCTGGGGTTGGCCGGAGGTAGAGTGGGCTGATCGTCGTTGGGGGCGCAGGAAAGTGGAAGGGGAGAGATCTTGAAGAGGAAAAGGGGAGGCTGAGAACGGAAGTAATTTTATTTGAGTTTCTCAAAGGCAAGATTCAAAGCATGTAATTTTAATGATTTCAATGATTTTTCAAAATTTCAAAATTCCAACTCACTCCCCCCTAAAATTCAAACATTCCCTCAAATTTTTCTCCTCAAATTTCAAAATTACAACTCAACCCTTTATCCAATTTCTCTTATCCAATATCTCTTATCCAAAAACTCATTATAACATCCCTCATTTCTATACCCCAAATACAATTCAAACCCTTGCCCAATTTCTCTTATCCAAAAACTCATCATAACATCCCTTATTTGTATAACCCAAATACAATTCAAACACTTATTCAATTTCTCTTATCCAAAAGCTCTTATCCAATATAAACCATGATAACACCCTGTTTTATAATATATATATATATATATATATATATATATATATATATATATATATATATATTTGGAAAGTAAGTATGTATCTTTATTATGTAAATATCAACAGTACAAAAAATGCTTACCGTTAAAGGCATCAAGATCTAAAAGAGAGGGGATAGGGCACAAGCGCCGTCACCCTCTACTAGTATTTCTTAACCCCCCAACGTAAGCCAAGCAACAAAAATTCAAGAAAAATTAGCTGTTATCCCTGAAACCCCACTTTTCAAGAGCTTCCTTTGCTTTAGAATCTTCAAGATCTTGGTCCTTCATAGCTATCCTGATATCAGCAGCGATGTCTTCAAATAGGGCTATTTTATTTCTTTCCACTTTATCAAAAATTCTTTTGTTTCTCTCTCGCCAGATATGCCAGACAACAGCCGAGATGGTGGTTTTAGCTAACATGCTCAAGGTACCCTTGTTTCCGTAAATACTTAAGAATAGGTCACATACAGAATTTAAAGAGATAGGGGTGCTCAAAGTAGTACCGAATTTCAAGAGGCTTCGAGCAATCAGGTACCGTGAGAAGTCACAGCCAAAATATAAGTGGTCCAAGGTCTCTTCATTATCACCCGCACACAGAGCACAATTTCTGGCAATTTGAAGACCCCTGCGCCTGAGCACGTCCTTGGTCATTAATTTCCCTTTGAGAGCCCTCAATAACGTCAAAGAGAACTTAGGTATATAGCCACTATACCAGACTATTTTATGATAGGGAAATTTAACTCCCCTCGTCCTGACCCCCTCCCAAGCCTCTTTGAATTTGAAAAGAGGGCTAGGTATCCATTTCCATTGATCTGCACCTGTCTTTAAAGCCACACTATGAAAAAGAGGCCTGATGTTATCAATAGTTGGGTCATTGGTCCAAGTGGTGCCTGACCAGTAATCCGCAACCCTCATGTTATCCGCTCCCGCCGGAATGTCATGACTATCTTTTAGGGGCCCCCCCTCCAACCAGTTATCGTGCCAGAAAAGCGTGGATCTACCATCCCGTACCACCTTTTTAATGAGTTTTTGCGAGATATCCCGGCAGTGAAGAAGGAACTTCCATGTACCGGAGTCAGAGGGCTCTCCTTTTGCCATATAGAAGTTATCAATATCTCCATAACGTCCCCTCATATGCTCGGCCCAGATACCCTCTGCTGCCAGTAATCTCCATGTCAGTCTAACTCCGGCAGCCAGATTTAAATCGGACAACAACCTGATACCAACCCCCCCTCCTCCTTAGGAGTGCAGACCCCTCGCCACGACCAAATGCGAGTATTGCCCCAAATGAAACGCCTGCACATGGAAGATATAGTACGAAGCACAGTAGTGGGGATGCGGAAAGCTTGTATCTAGAAGGAGACCATACCATATATGACAGATCGGACCAATTCAATACGGCCCGAGATGGAGAGGGAGGTCGAAGCCCAACCTGCAAGCCTTTTTTTGCACTTATCTACCAGCCTGCTGTAAGATATTGTCTTGGGGTACTTTGAGGAAAGAGGGAGTCCTAGATATGTCGTGATGGTAGTAACCAATCTTATTCCCAGACTTATGGATAATTCCTCAGGATGCTTAGTCCCTTTGCTGAAGATCCCTGCACTTTTATCCCAGTTTATATAAAGGTCTGATATGTTGGAAAATTCGGACAGTAGTATTTTAAGGCCATGTAATGAGAAATGGTTAGCACGGCAGAACACAAGTAAATCATCTGCGAACAGGAGGTGGGAAATAGAACCTGTCCTCCTCATTGGGTGTATGGTACCCATTGCTAAGGCCTTACCCACCAGCAGAGAGAATGCCTCCATTACAATGACAAACAGGTATGGGGAGAGAGGATAACCATGTCGAAGACCTCTGTTCCCTTCAAAGTAACCTGTAGGGGTACCATTTACCATCACAGAGAAAGTAGGAGTTGATATGCATTCTTTTATCCAATTAATAAATCTGCCTTTGAAACCCAACAAGTGAAGCATGTAGTAGACAAACTCCCTATTGACACTGTCGAAAGCTTTCTTTAGGTCCAATTTTATGCAGGCTCTCGATCCCATTGGATTGCTGAAGTCCCTAATTTGCTCATGTGCAATGAGGGAACAACCAGATAACAATCTGCCCTTGAGAAAAGCTGCTTGATTAGGAGATATCAGCTCGTGAATGACTTCCTTAAGTCTGTTGCATAGCACTTTACTTATAATCTTGTATAATACATTGCAACAAGCTATGGGTCTATAGTCCCCTAAGCTAGAGGCATTTGAGCTCTTTGGGACGAGGGTAAGGAAAGTATGATTAAACTGGGTAAATAACTTACCAGTCCTGAAGAAAGAATGAATAGCTGATATGACATCCTCCTTTATCAGATTCCAATTATGTTGGTAGAAGAAAGCATTAAACCCGTCCGGACCCGGAGCTTTGTCTGGCCCCATTTGGAAAACCGCATTTTTGATTTCATCATTAGTCACCCGTCTGTCAAACCAGTTTGAGGCCTCTTCCGTAATCTTACGCTTAGGCACAAGCTTTGGGAAAGTACTCATGTAGTTTGATTGGTTGTACAAGTCTTCATAGAATTTCGGGGCTTCAGATTTCAGATCATCCAAAGAAGAGTCCTGCACACCATTCACATCCACAAGATGGCACAAGTTGTTATGACACTGTCTTGACTTCATTGCGTTGTAAAAAAACTTGGTGTTCCTATCACCCAAACTAAGCCACTGCTGACGGCTTTTTTGTCTGCACATTGCCTCCTCTATTCCAATTAGTCTGGATAACTCTTTTGCAAGCCCATGTTCTTTAGCCTGCAGGTTTTCATCATTATGCAATGACCGCAGGCCCCTTATTTCTTCAAGATCTGTGCGGCATTTTATAATAGAATCTTTGGCTAGTTGGTTCCGCGCCCATTCACGCAAAAGAGGCTTAAGTCTCTTCAATTTGTGGAACAATCTAAACATTGGAGGGCCTTTGATGAATTGACCCCAGCTAGCTTCTACCAATTCAGTGTATCCTGGCATCTCCACCCAAGAATTAAAGAATTTGAAAGGCTTAGGATTGGACAATACCTGAGTGTGCAATTTGATCACCATGGCGGAGTGGTCGCTTGTATTAGGATCCAGATATTCAGTGTACGAATCTGTTAGCTTGGCCAGCCATTCCCCGTTACAGAAGGCCCTATCCAGCTGTGCCGCAATACGTCCACTTCCAACTCTTTTGTTGCACCAGCTTATTGGGTTTCCGGTAGTTTTCAATTCTTGGAGAGAGCAGTCATTTATACAATTATTGAATTCCTGAACCATGCTTTCCTCCAGTCTGCGTCCGCCAATTTTATCTTTAGTATAGAGGACGCAATTAAAGTCTCCAGCTACAAGCCAAGAGTCATTTTGCAGAATAGTGGAATCCGATTTCAATTGTTGCCATAAGCACCTCCTATCTGTGCTTGTATTAAGAGTGTAGACAGCAGTGAACACCATACCAAAACCGCCCATATTTCTACACCGAATAGAAACATGTTGTGCCGAACTTGAGATTATAGTTGCTTGCCAAATGTTAGGGTCAAGGCCCAGAAGGATCCTACCACCTCTGTGGGATTCAAAATTGTTTATTAACAGCCAGTGCTTGGGCAAGCAAGACTTTAGGGCTACAGTATCCCTCTTTAGTTTGGTTTCTAATAAAGCCACCAGAGACGGCGTCAGCTTCTTCAATCTGTCTCTAAGATCCCTGCGCCTCACCGCATTGTTGAGGCCTCTCGTGTTCCAAATGAACATCGACATTAACAGGGGTTGGGATGAGGTCGCACAGAGGTGGATTCCTTTAGCCTCGTGCTTTTCCTGGTGTTCGCAACAACTTCCGGGGCTGTACTTGATTTCTTCATCTTCGGAAGCTCAGTTTTGCATTACAGATTTTCCTGTTCAATCTCCCAATCTGGATTTGCATAGCTCAAGATAGCTGGAAGCTTATCAACCCCCGTATCAACAGTGTCTTCTATCAATGATGGCAGGCCAATAGGGACAGTCATGTGAGCTGCCAAATTGAACTCCTCATGCATTACTCGGTCTGCAACAGTGTTGGTATCCAACAACACAGGGTGCATTTTCTCGCAAGTGGGCAAAGGGATCGGGGACTGGTAACCAGCCTCCAGGCTTGCTTGGCCTTTTTCTTGAAGGACCATAACATTATCACCCTCAGGCTGCTTAGTAACGGGTTGGACTTGGGTATCAATATTTATATTATCAACATCAGCACGCATTTGACCCTCTAGAGCTTGATTCACACCCATTACCTGTGAATCAGTACCAGGCAAATTAATCTTAATGGAGTCCACTTATCCCACATCTATCTTTGTTTCTCCTTCTGTTATATTAGTTTGGATTGAAGAGAGCTTCAAAAGATCCGGACATTGCAAGTCGGAGTGACCAAAACAAACGCAATGGCTGCAACGCGGTGGTTCCCCCTCGAACTTGGTGTCAACATTAATAACTCCTCCTTCTTCCAGGTTAATCCCTACTTTGCTTGGCAATGGCTCGTAGCATCCACCTCTACTAAACATCTGGCATAAGATAGTCTCTCTAGTTTGGCCGTGGCACGATCCAAACAGATTGGTTTGCCTATCAGAGAAGCAACCACATTTAGAATCTCCAGTGTCCACATACCCAGCGGCAGACCATGCAGTTGTACCCACACTGGTACTGATACCAAAATATCACGATCATGGCGCAGCGTTGGGCTCCATCGCTGCAGGACTGTGAGACACCCATCAAACAGCCAAGGGCCCCCGTGAAGTTTCCTCTCACATTCTTCCCCACATTCAAAACGAAAGTAGAAGAAACCGTTATCCCGACTGTATATCTGGACTCTTTTTTTCAGTTTCCAAAGCCTATCAACCCAAGCCCTGATCTGGCCATAATAGGGACATCGCCAAGCACGTAACCAACCAGAGTGTTTTTCCACCGCTCTGCTCCTCTTGCCAACATAGATTTTCTCACCATACCCCTCGGCAATCCCTCCTCATCGAGAACGGGAGGAATATAGGTCATCGTTAAGGAATCCTCATAGGATCTCCTATTAGTACAAACATCAGACCAAGTAAGTTTAGCACCAGAAGTGTTGATTTGAAGATCTACCTTAGGTCGGACAGGAATCTTATCAACTCGCTCAGAAGCCTCAGAAATCCTTGGCAATGGCCGCCCCCGCCGTAAGTTCACCCTATTTCGATTGTCAAACCCCCGATCAGAACGCACCCTATTTGATTTCTCCGGGACTCCCCCATGGATCTGGCGAGATCCAAGCCCTAGCTCCCTTTGATCTTTACCCTTGTTCTTCCTAGACACCACCTGCCAACCATCATCCGCAGTTTTACGCACATCGCCGCCGCTGTCAAACTTAGGGATGCCGCCGCCGATGGGGATGCCGCCGCCGATGGGGATGCTGCCCTTGGGGATGCCGCCGATGGGGATGCCGCCGCCGTCCTTGGGGATGCCGCCGTTGACCTTGGGGATTCCGCCGCCAGGGTCGTGCAAATTGCTCCCTCCGATATTAACGCTCATCGCTTAATATATATATACTAGTCATTACCTGTGCCCATAGGGCACCGTTTATTTAATGGCCGAGTTCCCCCAACAAATTTCAAGTTCCCCAAATTTCAAGTTTCCTCCGAAATTTAAGTTTCCCCCCAAAATTTAAGTCCCCCCCATAATTGGCATTGCCACCACCTAGGACAAACTTGCCATGTAGGACAAAGATTTGTCCTAGTAGGATAAGATTCAAAATCTTCATCCTTTATAGAATAGATATATATATATATATATATATATATATATATATATATATATATATATATATATATATATATATATACATATACATATACATATACATACATACATACATACATACATACATATACATATAATTTTTTTTATTGTCGGGCCTATGCCCCCAAAACCTAACACTTAGGTCTGCCCCTGGGTGAGTGCGGGGTTGGGTGTGGTTTGGGGTGATGTGGTGGAGCAGCGGAGGAAAAGCCCTACTCATTCCCCTTATTTGCAAGCTTTCCATTGTTTTTTCATAAAAACCAAATACCCCTTCTACTATCCCCTATTTAGTGTTTGCCAGTGTTTTTTTCCATTTTGCACCCTCCCTTTTTTTGCACTGAGGCCTCTTCTTTTCATCGTTTTGCCACAGACACTATCCACACACACACACGCACACTCTTCACCGACATTTTTGTTCGCGCGTCGTGCACAGCTAAATTCCATTACACTTTTAAAAAGGGAATTGCTATTTGTACCGACTCTTTTTGCTGACTTCACAGACCACTTATTTACAAGTTTGCCATTAGCAAATTTTGGTGAGTTCACGTACCATTTTTTTATCTTCGAGCGGTTCGACCCCAACGACGACGATGGCCCCTAGCGATGCCCTAGGGGCCGCCACGTGACGGTCTCGAGGTCTCAAGGTCATCAAGGAGCCGCCACGTGGCGTCGAAGGCGATGCCCTAGGCAGCTGCAGCTGCAGCGGGCGCAGCGGCGGAAGGTGCGGGGATATCGACGGAAATAAAAGAGGATAGGAGAGACGAATCAGTTATTTTTGGGCCGAATTGATCGGGGGTATTAGCTGGAGGAGGAGAGGGAGTCCATGGGAGAGAGAGGGCGTCATAGTCACTTGAAGAGTCGCGGCTGAGAGGAGCAGGGGAGCATTGGCCATGGGTGCGGAGGCGATGGAGCTGAGCTGCGAGGGAAAGATGGGCTGTGAGAGTGAGGAGGATAACCATTCGGATGAAGAGGATCCGTTGGATCAAGGGCTAGTTGATCTCGTCCAGTCGTCTACGAAATAATCTTAGCCTCTCGTTTCGTAAGTGAATGGATATCAGCCGTTCGTCTGTCATTTGGTTTCTTTGGTAATTAGCGCCATCCGTTGGCGGGAATAGAAATGAGCTGGAGTTGTTAGTGTGGGACCCGCTGTGGATAAGCTTTGGATAAGAATTCGTTGAGGTTGTTAGAGGAAATAACAAATTGGGTTGTTGTGCGAGAGCGAGTATAAGATAGAGTTTCTTTTGAATTCTTGTTATCGTTGATTTTGTAAGGAAACAAGTTACTCTCAACAATTCTCATCTGCAACCAAATTCTCAATACAATTTCTTTTTCCCAAATTGTTCTTGTTTCACTAACCAGTGTCTTTTTTGAGATTTCCATGGCTAGACGAAGTAAACATCAGGAGGAGGAGGAGCATGAGGAGGAGCATGAGGAGGAGCAAGCGACGAACCCAGCGGTGAACCACCCTGAAGAGATGCAGCCTCCACAATTGGTATCAAAGCTTCCAGAGTCGAGCCATCGGGAGGAGGCCAACCATGAAGAGGAGTCGATGGATGAAGATTCTTGGACGGAGAGATTTCGGAAGCTGGAAGAACAACAAAAGTCATTCCATCATCAAGTAGAGCAGCGTTGGGAGATCATACAGCAGCAAATGCAACAGCAAAGGGCCTATAACAATGCTCAGTTCCAAGGGGTTGCAAGCAAGAATGAGGAGCTCAACCGGACTTCTTTGGCAATTCTTTCCCATGGTGGGGGCCGACCTCCGCTAACGGAAGGTGATCGATCTTATTCCTATGAGGGAAACCGTGGGGAAGATGGAAGAGGAGAATATAGTGGGTCGAGGGAGGCGATTCCTAAGGGTTTGAGGCCTGAGTTTCCAACCTTCAAGGGAGGTGATGAGGTCATTCCGTGGGTGAATCAGGTGATACAAATTTTTGATTATTACAAAACTGATAAAGCTGCGTGGGTGAATCTATGTGGGTTTTATTTGAAAGAAGAAGCTCTCCAGTTGTACGATTGGGCGAGAGAGAATATTGAAGGATTCTATTCTTGGAACACCTTCAAGAAGGAGATACTGGCTCGTTTTGGTCCACCGGAGATGGAGAAACCCTTCCAGGTGTTCTCGTTCATGAGGCAGGAGGGGTCAGTCAGGGATTACTTGAGGAAGATGGAGAAGGTAATGGAATTTTAGGACAAATTACCCCCTAAATACATTCTCGACAAGTTTGTTGGGGGCCTTAAAGAAGAGATAAGATATGAAGTATCCGCATCAGAGCCTACTGACCTATGGAAAGCTATCCGTCTGGCCAAGAATTTTGAAGAGAAGTTTTTAAATGCTAGAAGAACCCTCAGAAGCTCCGCGGCAGTGGTGGCACAGGCCAAGGCAACTGGTGGATCTTCAACAGCCTTGTCTACAGGTAACCCCCACAGCACACTCACATCCCAAGGAAGCTAACTCCAGAAGAAATACAATACAAGCGAAAGAATCACATATGCTTTGGTTGTGATGAAAAGTGGAGTAGAGACCACAAGTGCAAAAAGCTGTTCATTATGGAAGGAGTGTGGGAAGTTGAGGATGCTGTAGAGGAGGGCCAGGAGGAAGGAAGTTTTATTGCTAAGGAAGTGTCTTGGCAGGAGACTATAGAAGAGGGGGCTGAGAATCCTGCTGCCATATCTTTGCAGGCAATGTGTGGCATACCTGCAGCACACACTCTGAGGTTGGAGGGGAGCATCAAGGGACAGTCTGTTCAGGTGTTGGTAGACTCAGGGTCAACTCACAGCTTCATCCACCCTAAGCTGGCCAATACACTGGGATTGGAGGTAGAGAAGTCAAAAAATTTCAATGTCATGGTGGCTAATGGGGAGAAGTTGGAGGGAGCAGGTAGGTGCAAGGGGGTGCTACTCAAATGCCAAGGGGCTACGTTCCTCTAGATTTGTTGTTGTTACCCATGGGTGGGAGTCAGATTGTTCTGGGAGCCCAATGGTTGGAACAATTGGATGATATAGTGATGAACTTCAAAAAGTTGCAAATGAGATTTAACTATCTGGGAAAGGAGTGTGTGTGGCAAGGGGCTAGGGGAAATTCTCAAGTGGTCAATGAAAAACAAATTTGCAAAACCCTGAAGCATGAGGGAAGTGGGTACTTGATCCAGTTGAGATCCCTGGAGATGACATGTGATAGTCTGGAGTATGGAGACTCTAAAATTGCAAGTCATCATCCTCAGTTGCAGTTGCTAGTGGAGAGATATTCTAAAATCTTTGAAGAGCCTAAGAGCTTACCCCCTCCCAGATATTGTGATCACCACATTCCTCTTGAGCCAGGTTCCAAGCCAGTGTGCATCAGACCCTATAGACATGCCCGGTTTTTGAAGGGGGAGATTGAGATGCAAGTTGCTGATATGTTGAGTTCAGGAGTTATACGACCTAGTACTAGTCCATATGGGTCTCCAGTTGTTATGGTGAAGACATCAGATGGAACTTGGAGGATGTGTGTAGATTATAGATCCCTCAATCAACAAACAGTGAAGGACAAATTTCCTATTCCCATAATAGATGAATTGATGGATGATTTGCATGGTGCTACCATCTTCTCTAAGCTGGACCTCAGGTCAGGTTATCATCAAATAAGAGTGCAGGAGGAAGACATTTATAAAACAGCATTTCGCACTCATGACGGCCACTATGAATTTGTCCACAGCTTATCCACAGCGGGCCCCACACTAACAACTCCAGCTCATTTCTATTCCCGCCAACGGATGGCGCTAATTCCCAAAGAAACCAAATGACAAACGAACGGCTGATATCCATTCACTTACGAAACGAGAGGCTAAGATTAGTTCGTAGACGACTGGACGAGATCAACTAGCCCTTGATCCAACGGATCCTCTTCATCCGCAACGGCTATCCTCCTCCCTCTCACAGCCCATCTTTCCCTCGCAGCTCAGCTCCATCGCCTCCGCACCCATGGCCGATGCTCCCCTGCTCCTCTCAGCCGCGTCGCTGGTTCCGTATTCATAGGTGCGGAGGAGGCCGTCGAGGGAGAGGCCAACGCCGTTGGGGAGGATGAAGTCGGAGTATGTTTGGAAGACCTCGTCAAGGATGGTGGAGATCTGGTCGTCGCTGAACTTGACTCGGGGGTTCACGGCGACAACCAACGCGGCCATCTCGTCATGGTTCAGGCCGTCGTCGCCGTTGGCGTCGAACCGCTTGAAGATCGGAAAATGGTCTGTGACTGTGAACTCAGCCATTTTTAATGGCAAACCTGTAAATAAGTTGTCTACGAACTCAGCAAAAGCGTCTCTGCGAATAGCAATTCCCCTTAAAAACCCCCAATATGCCATCAACCCCCGCCATCCTCGGCGATCATGGAGACGGTATCTAGAACCATGAAGGCGTCTCACGATTTCGTGAAGGCATACTTTACTTATCTCAACAGATCTAGCATGGTTTTGATCCATCGCTTTCTAATTTTTTTTTTTGATACAGTAAGGTTTTAGGCCCATCTCAGATCCCACGGTGAACCGCAAAGTAACAAAAAAAAAAAAATCCAAACATTAAATGCGATGTCTTCATCATCGTCATCTTCATCAAGAGTGTTGAGATTCATACAGAGAAAAGTCGGGGATTGGGGCGATGAGGTTGTTTTGACGGCACGGTTCAAAGCTTTTTAGCGGGCATCGATCCGATTGGATCGCAAATTCCATTTCTTGAGGGATCTCATCATCAATGGCGCACGCCATCTTGGAGTCTTCGATCATCTGAGGTTTTGATCCCACTTTCTTTATGATCTGGTTGTTTATATTTTGGTGATTTTATCAATACTCATTTGGGGATTTGGCATGCTTTATGTAAATTAGGGTTTTTGGTTATTATCCAGTTGGACCATGCAATTGATAATTTTGATAATATCTGACCCATGTTAATCAGATGAGAAATCAATGTTCTTTCTCTTAGGGCCTGTTCTTTTCACAGAAAGTATAGGAGAGAGCGAAAAAATCACTGTTCACGAACTATTCATGTAGTGTTCATTGGAATCCTAACTCACTTTCCGTTTGTGTGTTCTTTTGTGTTTTGTATTTTAGGGGAAAATTGTCATACGTGGTAGCTGTCAGTCGGAATCCTAAGGGGCAAAAAAAATCCGAGCGAAGAGACCGGATTACACAAGAATCTCAAACGAAAGTGGGCCCCCTCTCTCCTCCCACCAATCAGATCTTTTCTTTCTTTTTTGTTTTTTGCTTTCTTTGCAACGGTAGCGGAACGAAAGATGCGGGTGTGCCCTTGCTATTTACCACCAATTAGATTATCACTATTCGTACTCATTAAATTATAATTAGTATTAAAATAAATAGTATATTAAATAATTAATTTAGCTTTAAGTATTTATTTTAGGTTTAAATAGCACAAATTTAAAATTGAGTGGACCCCACACCATTTTCCACCTCCAACTTTTTTCAACCAAAAGAACACACTACACGGAGTGTGCCCCACCTCAACTTTCCAACTCCACGATGCAACCCCACTTTCCAACAAAAGAATACACTACACACCAATTTTTCTCTCATCAGATTCCACATTTTCTCTATTTTTCCAATTATACTTTCCTACAAAAGAACTTGCCCTTAGATACATGTTTTAAAAGATAAAGCTGATATGAATAAAAAAAAGATAAAGATAAAGACTCAAGGGCTTTTTTGAAAATGCAGGTATGTGTGTTCAGCAGAAGTAGTAATTTTGAAAAATTTTAGGCCGGTGTGCAAAGTAGGTTTGTGTAAGTAGCAATTAGGTTTTTGCGCATAGTAACTCCTATCTTTTAATGGTGTTTCTTGTACACATGATATTGTATCTGTTGGGTTGTTTTCCAATTGTTATATGTGGGCATTAGTGGAACTGGGTTTGTGTTGTTCTGGTTGTGGAGTCTGAACTGGTTTTGCACAGTTTGTTAGGTCATGTCATGAGTCATGGTGTATGATATTGTTCATGACATACGGGTTTCGACTGCAGGATCTTTGTTTAAGAATTTCCGACCTAAATTGTCGCCCAGAATCTCGTCCAGAATCTTGTTGTTTCCCATTGCCACCCAGAATCTTGCCCGGAATCTGGTCGTTGCCTAGTTTGTTGGGTGGAAATAACTGCTTAAGATTGTAAATTGATTTATTAATCGAAATGGATCTTTGACTTCGATTGAGGTGATATTAAAGCTCTAAAGCAGATTGGCTGGGGCATCTGAATAGATCGGTTCATCATCCTGGGAAGGAGGCTGACGGTTACGAAGGTAAGGATCAAAGGGAGTTTGATTTAGGTCAGTTTTTGCAAGGGGATCTTGCTGGGATTACTCCACTTTCTCATTCTGGTGAATGCGGCTGACGGCTACGAAGGTAGGGATCAAATGAAGTTTGATTCAGGTCAGTTTTCGTTGCAAGGGGATCTTGCTATTGTGTTGATTGGAATCACCTGTTGTGGTTACGTTGAGGGGGATGATATTCTCCTAGTAGAACTGCAAAATTAGTGATTCTAATCTTTTTTGAAAATAGTGGAGTATCTTTTTCTGGGCGTGGCCCCCACAGATGTAGTGTGCACACCGAACTACGTTACCAGTTGTTCTATTGTCAAAGAGGGTGAGATCTTGGCTTATCAGTACGTTAATCATGAATACTCGAGAAGGTACTTTCGTTATTCGCACTCCTTTCCTTGAGTGAACCAACTACACATTGGAAAGCGAGGATGCGTGCCTTTATCAAATCTCTTGATGAAAAGGCTTGGATTGCAGTTGTTGAAGGATGGTCTCCACCTGTTCAAGTTGACAGAGATGTGAATGAATCATTCAAGGAGGCAAAGGGTTGGAGTCAGAATGAAGAACGTGCTGCTCTTGGAAACTCTAGAGCTGTAAATGCTATTTTCACAGCAGTGTATGCATAACAATTCAAACTAATTTCTACGTGTGAATCTGCGAAAGATGCATGTGATATACTTCAAACTGTCCATGAAGTAACCAATTCGCGAGCATTTCAAAATTTCATATGCTTGTCTCACAATTTGAAGATTTAAGAATGAGTGATGATGAGACTATTGATGTGTTTAATGAGAAATTGATGGATATTGCTAATAAGGCCTATCAACTTGGTAAGAAATATTCGGAGGTTAAGTTAGTGCGAAAGGTTTTAAGATCTCTTCCCGAAAGGTTCTCGGTAAAGGTGGCTGCTATTGAGGAAGTAAGAGATATTTCTACTTTGAGACTTGATGAGCTAGTTGGGTCTCTTCAGACTTATGAGATGAATCAGAATCAGAACAAAATAGATAAAAGAGTGGCTTTACAGGTTGATGCTGGAAATACTTTTAAGGAAGATGATGAATCTGGTTTAGATGAGGATATAGTCCAACTGACCAAAAATTTCAGCAGGATGCTTAAGAAAATTGGAAGTGAAGGGCAGAACTCCATGACTAGAAACAATATTTCTCGTCCTGGTGATACTTCGACTAGAAAAGTTTTAAAAAGAATGATCAGAAGAAGAGAGGAAAATGGATTCAGTGTAGAGAATGTGAGGGGTATGTGCATATTCAGGTTGAATGTGCAAACACTCTGAAGAAACAAAAAGGGAAGTCTTTGACTAGTACCTGGAGTGAAGATGAGTCAGAAGGCAGTGCTGAAGAAGAGAAAATCTTTATTAATTATGTTGCTTTCATGACCTCTCTGGAGAAACGATCTGATTACAACACTGGCAGCAATTTCAGATCTGATGTTGCAACTTCGTCCATGACATCTATCACCAAATTAGACAATGTTAGATCCAGTGTTATTACATCATCCATGACATCTACAGCTGAATCAGATTCTTAAGTTGACAGTGATGAGGAAGTGAGGGAAGAAGATATTTGGGCCGCATATCAGATGATGTACGAAAAGTGGATACAGATCTGTAGCATTAACAAAGTGTTGAAAGAAGAAAATGAAAAGTTGAAGAAAGAAAAGGAAAAAGTCAAGAGCAAATACCTGGATATTGAAGAGAATCTTAGGAAGCTGGAAAGCAGTTTCAGAAATACTCTTCTCAGGACAGAGAAAGCTGAGACCACATTAAATAAGTTCAATTTAGGAAAAGCAAAACTGGATGATATCTTAAGCATGAGTAAGATTGCAGGAGATTATCATGGTTTGGGCTATCATGGAAGTCCTAACTATAACAGTGTTATTACCAAAAAGGTGAAGTCCATAAGGGAGGTTGAGAAAATCAATAAGCACGATGTTAATGGTGATAAGAAGAAGTTGACCAGAAATGTCAGGGGAAGGAGTCCAGTGTGTGAATATTGCAGGTTGATTGGTCATTCTGAGAGGAATTGTTTCAGCCTTATGCGTCACTTCATAGAAGGAAGAAAAGCCAGTTTTCAGAGAAAAGAGTGAAAAGACAGTGGGTAAGGAAGGCTGATTTATATATCATGGTAGCTTTTACGTGACTGAGAGCGTCTTCAGGTAACTTGTGGTATTTAGACAATGGATGCTCAAGGCATATGACATGCAACAGTGAGTTCCTTGATAACTACAAAGCCAGTAAAGGGGACATGTGACGTTTGGTGATAGTCAAAGAAGCAGAATTGTTGGTAAAGGTAATCTGAATGTATTTGGGCTTTCTAAGCTTAAGAATGTTTTGCATGTTGAAGATCTCAAAGCCAATCTAATACGCATCAGTCAACTGTGTGATCAAGGATTGTTTGTGAGATTCACTAAGGAGAAATGCATTGTCCTTAATGCTGATGAAGAGTGTATACTGATGGACAAGAGGTCTGCTGACAAGTGCTATCTGCTATAAGACTCTAGTACTTGTCTGAGAACCATGATGGAATCCATAAATGTCGTAGTCGATGATTTTCAACAGCAAGGAGATACATCCACAGATGAAAGAAGTCAGAGACAAGAAGAAAATATTGAAGAAGAGCAGGTTATGAATGATGATCTGAATACTGCAGCTTTAGACAAAACACCTCATGTTGTGATTGATGTTATAACATTGGATATGACACAGAACGATATCGACACAGAATGATATTGCTGCAGATGTTATGACATCAGAACCGACATCTCCTCTCAACAATCATTGTGAGCAACCTGCTACAAATTCTCATGAATCTTCCTCTAGAATTATCAGAGAATTAGTGGAGCAGAAAGTTATTGTCATGGACTATATTACGACATCAAGACAATTGGCAGACATCTTTACAAAACCTCTAAGACAATTGGCAGACATCTTTACAAAACATCTAGACTCTGGGAGATTTGAAGAGTTGCGCATGCATTGGGGATCTGCTGTATTTGATGAGTTGTGGCAATATGTTTTACAAATAATAATAATAATAATAATAATAATAATAATAATAATAATAATAATAAAAGGGGCAACCTTTATTCTTTTTCACTTCTTGGAAAAGGGGGAAAATTTCTAGGTTTTCTTCTCTCCTCTTCCCATGGCTCGAACCCGCAGTGGTCTCTCCTCCCAATCTTGCAGCTCTTCTCGCTGCTCTTCCACCGCCAGCGCCGACACATCTTCACACGTTCCTCCGGTACTGGATATTGTTCCGTTTTGGCAGTCTACCATCAGGTGTGAGGTACACCCCTCTTTCTCTAATTTCGCTGTACCTGAGGATTTGTTTGCTTTATTTTGTCGAATGAGAAAGTCAGGGATGGTTCTCAGTTTGATTTTTCTGGATTGATTATTGGAGATGTGTACTTAAGATTATATTGGAGGCCAGCTGAAAAGTATTAGATTTATCGATGATTACACACTGTTACTGACGACCACTGAGTTTGATCCCCCATCTTCGTCTGTGGTATCGACTGAGATTGTCAATTTGGATGACTCAGATTCTACCAAGTCTGTATTTGATGGAGTTTGTGAAAAATCCAAAAGATGTGCGGATTCCTTAGATCCACATGGTGCAAATAGTCAAGAACATATGTTTGGTGGGTTAGAAAATATTGTGGACCTTCCTGATGTCGACTTGCAGGGGTCTTTTGTTGATGAATGTTTTGCTCTTGCTGGCCTTCATGTTGTAGAAGATGTTATGGCACATGAGCCGACACCTCAGGACGGTTCAGCTGATTCTCCTGCTGCTCATGTTATGGAACATGTTTCGACACAGGACACGACATCCGCTTGTACTCCACTTGTTGATGCTCTTGCTGCTTCTGTCTCTGAGCTTCCTCTACCTATCACTGTGCCTCTATCTGCTTCACACTTTCTAGCTGACATTGCCATTTGTGAAACTGCATTGAGAGACATTGATCGTCTGATTGCCGTTTTGCAAGCTCAGAAGGATACATTTGACAGTAGAGCTCAAGCTCTAAGAAGTATTTTGGCGTCCTTTTCGTCTGCAAGCACATCTGATACTGCTCTAGCTTCAGTTATGACTTCTTGAGGTATTCTTTGGCTTACTGTGGCTCAAAGGGGGAGGACAAGATTTGTGCTTTTGTTGTTGTTGCTTGTGAGCATCTTTGCCCGTGCTTGGGTTGTGCCACATTATGCCAAATGGAGAGTTTGTTGGGTTGTTTTTTTGTTGTTATATGTTGGCATTAGTGGCATCAGGTCTGGGTTGTTCTGGTTGTGGAGTCTGAACTGGTTTTGCATAGTTTGCTAGGTCATGTCGTGTGTCATGTTGTATGACATCGTTCATGACATGCGTGATTCGACTGTATGATCTTTGTTTTAGAATTTTCAGATCTAAATTGTCGCCCAGAATCTGTTTCCCATTGCCACCCAGAATCTCGCCCGGAATCTAGTTGTTGCCTAGTTTGTTGGGCGGAAATAACTACTTGAGATTGTAAATTGATTTATTAACTAAAATGGATCTTTGACTTCGGTTGAGATAATATAAAAGCTCTTAAGCAGATCGGCTAGGGTATCTGAATAGATCAGTTCATCATCCTGTGAAGGAGGCTAACGGCTACGAAGGTAGGGATCAAAGAGAGTTTGATTCAGGTCAGTGTTTGCAAGGTGATCTTACTGGGATTACTCAACTTTCTCATTCTGTTGAATGAGGCTGACGGCTACGAAGGTGGGGATCAAAAGGAATTTGATTCAGGCCATATATCGTCGTGTGTCAAGTGATACGACTGATATTTGATGGGAAATTACTTTGCGCACAAAGTAATTTCCCATCAAATATCAGTCGCATCACTAAAGTCACATTACTAAAGTAATTTCTCCATGACTTGTCGTGTGCAAAGTAATTTCCCATCAAATATCAGTCGCATCACTAGTGATGCGACTGATATTTGATGGGAAATTACTTTACGCACGAAAAATCATGGAGAAATTACTTTGCGCACAACAAGTCATAGAGAAATTACTTTGTGCACAATAAGGATGGTTTTCTTATTTTTCTTATTTAAACTAGGGCTAGCCGTCATTTAGGGGTATGCTTGTTTATCGAATTGTTATTGAGAGTTCTTGGTAGATCTGAAATTAGACGAGTGCGGACGTCCTCATAAAGGCGTCTTGGGAGGATGGTACACCTACTTTTGTATCCAATTATCTTCATTTTGCTATTATTTTATATAAAATCTGATCTTTCTTTCGGAGCTTATCAATTTGGTATCAAAGCACGTGACAATCTATGGTGGCGCCAACGATGAGATCGAAGGACAAATTTGACACCTTGGAGGAGAAATTCAACGGCGAACTTGAGGGGGTAAAAAGATCGTTGAAGGGACACGAGGAATCAATAAATTCTTTGACGGATTCCATCAAGACTTTGTCGGCGAATCAATCAATGAACGAAGAACAATTTGCGAAGTTCATCCTCCAATGGTCGGCAAGCAACCACGGCGAATGAAACCCTAAATCATCGTCAAAGGTGGGATCTTTGATGAAGGGGAAGGAGAAAGAAGAGGATTGGGAGACGGATTGACCCTACGAGGAGGATCCAGATCTGAAATTCTTAGATCCAGGTCTGGAATTTTCAGATCCAGATCTGCAGGCGACGGTGGAAGACGAGGGCGACCCCCCAAGAAAAAAAACCTAGCCGTCACATCTAAACGGCGGCGGGTCGCATCCAGAAGGTGGCGGGCCGCGGCAGGCCCTATAGGGGCTTGTAGGGGCCCGACAGGGCCTGTCGGGGCCCGGCAGGCCCCGACAGCCCCTGCATGGTCTCCCATGGTGGCTTTCGCCTCTCCAACGGCGACAACATGCCCTCCGAGGCACTGGACAACAAGTTTTCCACTTTCTTGGCTCAAGACAGCGAACATTCGAGCTTCCGAGAGGGCGACGTGGGCCCCTATGCCATTGGTTTTCAGTTCGAGGTCCTTCAGAGCGCCAACATTTCAGAATTGAGTATAGAAGACCTTCAGACCTGACTGGCGACGACCGTGGTTTTCAACTGGGCGTCGTTGATGACGGTGGAGACCAATTGTACCCTTTTGACCCGGGAGGAGGCTTGCACGCACTGGGAGTAGGGCCGTCACAGACTTCATGCCCCACCTTGAGGACAAGGTGGATTTTTAGGGGCGGAATAGTGATGCGACTGATATTTGATAGGAAATTACTTTGCGCACGACAAGTCATGGAGAAATTACTTTGCGCACGACAAGTCATGGGGAAATTACTTTGCGCACAACAAGGATGGTTTTCTTATTTTTCTTATTTAAACTAGGGCTAACCGTCATTTAGGGGTATGCTTGTTTATCGAATTGTTATTGAGAGTTCTTGGTAGATCTTAGACTAGACGAGTGCGGACGTCCTCATAAAGGCGTCTTAGGAGGAGGGTACACCTACTTTTGTATCCAATTATCTTCATTTTGCTATTATTTTATTTAAAAATTAGATCTTTCTTTCGGAGCCTATCATTTTCGTTGCAAGGTGATTTTCCTATTGTGTTGATTGGAATCACCTATTGTGGTTGTATTGAGGGGGATGTTGTTCTCCTAATGGAATTGCAACATTAGTGTAATCGTTTTTGAAAATAGTGGAGTATCTTTTTCTGGACGTGGCCCTGCAGATGTAGTAGGTGTGCGCACCGAACTGCGTTACCAATTGCTGTGTAATCTTTGTGCTTTCCATATTGTTTTCATGTTCTATGTGATTGAATCATAGGTACTGACCATGACCAAACAATATCAGCACATTTTTTTAGATTGAGATGGAGCTTCCAAGAAAAGAGAACTGTTCATCTAGTTCTTGAGTATTATGATTAGTTTGAACTCAATGAAGGTAGCCTCGGTAAGAACAAATACCATTTAAACATAGGTCTTTGATATTCATAACCTTTTGAACTCGAGGATATAATAAGAACAGCACTTGATATATTTTGGATCCGATTTTGAAACATGACGACAATTGTTATGAACATGACCAAGGTACATATAAAAAAAATTCATGATGGTAGATGAAAACATGGTATGATGGAAAGAGCATTGAATGTAAAATTAAATTATCATGAGTAGAAGGCATATGATTAGCATGTAGTGAGAACTACATATGCTCATAAATTTTTTGAAACATTCATATGGATTATTAGAGTCCTCACAATTTTCATTGTGTTAATTTTTTTATTCTGCAACTCATATGCTTCCTATTATTGACATCGCCCTTCCTATTTCATTCCTTCGCCATCTGTACTCAGGTTTCATCCATCGTTGAGAGAAAAAGGGATGAAAAATGAAAGGAACATGCAATGCATGTGTCGAGAATAGTGTAAGCAACCCGAATACAGAAGTAAATTTTAATTATACAAGAAAGAAAATAAAAAAATGGCAACGCAGAAGATACAAATTTATATGGTATGTCACAATTGTAATGCCCTGATAGCTACTGCACAAGTACTAGGGGGTGAATAGTACTTTAAAATAATTAAGAAGATAATTTCTAATTATCTTGCAAACTCAACCAAAAATGCAGAAATGAAAATATTGACAACAAAGAAATGCAATCGCAAACAAACGATATAACGTGTTCGGATCCACCCAAGTCTCCCCGACTTGTTTTCGGTGATTCTACGTCCCAAACACCCGGATCCCCTCCGGATACTTGAGTTAGAAACCTCTAACTCAAATTTGCACTATGAAATACTTGTAGAAAACCTCTACAAGATCAAATCATACACAAATGAAAATGTGACTCCCACAAACCGGGATCACACACAACTCTCACAACCGAGAGTAAAACTTGCAATATTCAAATGTAATTGAAATATGAAATGCTTACCACAAAACCCTATGCCTTGAGTAAAACTTACGATTTAGGGCAAGAAGGATTTTGGGGAAGATGAAGGCACCAAACCCTAGCTCCAAGATGTTGACCAGCAATGGGAGGCTAGGAAGATGTTGGTGACCTTGGATCAAGCTCTTGGCTTGAGTGGCTCACAATCAATGAGAATCTCTCTTTGGAAATAAGAGTGAGAGAGAGATTCTTGAGAAATGAATGAGCTTGAAAATGAGAATTAATGCTTCTCTTTGATTCTCTAAACTTCAATAAATATCAGCCTTGAATGCTATGAAAGAAGCCCTTCAAGTATATATAGGATAGAGGAAAGAGAGAGCAAAAATCGTGGCATTTAATGCTCCAACGGCTCTATTCTGAAGCAAACTAGTCGGTCAAAGAAGGATCACTGACCGACTAGTTTCTCAACTAGTCGGTCGGTGATTCAACATGAACCGACTAACAGGTGAACAGCCAAAAGAGAAAGTTCAGACTTAAAGAACTAGTCGGTCTAAGAAGACTTGCCAACCGACTAGTTTCACAACTAGTCGGTCGGTGAGTGTTCTTTGACCGACTAAGAGTCAAAATAGTATAGGCTGAATACAAGGTGAACTAGTCGGTCTAAGAACAAATTCCAACCGACTAGTTTCTCAACTAGTTGGTCGACAGTTGTTCTTTGACCGACTAACGATAAACAGTAGCTCAGGCTGGAAAATGAATACACAACTAGTCGGTCTAAGAAGGATTCCAAACCGACTAGTTTGACAACTAGTTGGTCGGTGAATGTTCTTTGACCGACTAACTGTAAACAGTAAGTGAGCTGAAAATGAACAAGATATTCTAGTCGGTTCAAGAACGATTGCCGACCGACTAGATTGCCATCTAGTCGGTTGGTTCTTCTTCTTGAACCAACTAACATGCACAAGAAGCCGCGATGAGAAGCGTTAAGCTTTGGAAAAGATTCTATGGGCTTCTAATAAGATCCTAGCTCTAAGATATGAGCGTTATGAAGATTAAAACGTAAGACCTACTCAAGGCTTAACATTCTACGAAAAGAAGCTAGAAGACTATAAATAAAACTTGACGAACCGTCTTCAAAAGCTTCAATCGAATCTTCTTGACTTCAATAATGGTCCTTGAGCTTCAATGAAGCATCAAGCACACGATCACGTGCTTTGAGAAATCTTGAGACGTCGCTTTTGATGTTCATAGAAATTTGGTGACGATCTCCATAACTGCGCTCACAAAGAGTTAGTTCATGATATTTATGTTTGTTCATCATCAAAACCAAATCCGGGGAATCAATACTCAACAACAATGGCCTATGTTCATGTGCAACGACAGTCGTTCTATTATAACAGAGAGGGAAAATTCCAGTATAGAGTGATTACTTACTATTCTTGTGGGAACCAAAACCTATAATTAGAAGCACCCGTGAAACCTTTTAGCTTCACATGAGGAGTGGAAGGACACTTTCACTCAGCTCCTAAGCTTCCGTACCACATCAACATGTCCTTTTATTGGATTTCTCCATACTTTCATCATTGTAATTAATTACACTACCTCTTTCCATCTGTATAATTATGTTAGCATTCCATTCGTCATAAAAATCATATAGGCTGAATTTGAAATCGATTCAGAACAATATAAAGGGCCAAATTATTTAGGTTAGGTGGTTTACATTATGTATATGATGTGGGTCAAAAATGCATGGTTGCTAAGCTCCATAAGTAACATTCAAACAAATCTCCATCTTGATTCAAACAAGCATCATATTCTTCACCTTAACGCCAACATTATCGTGCACACTGTTATCTCTTCTACCACCACCAATGCCCTATAAGGCTCATCCTTCGTTATGAGAAACACCAAGCAAGTTCAAGGAAGCAAGTTCAAGGAATGTATGAATTTGCGTAAAGTAACAAGGTTGGTCATTATATTAGTAGGATTGTTTTGATTACCTATTTTCTTTACCTTCTTGACCTTTAACTCTTGGATGAAGTAGTACATGATAATGGTAATGATATTTTTGATCATTTTGTGATACATACTATTTTTATTAAGCATATATCACTTTGATTATTACAGTCATATTTATCCACTGGCGTGAATCGAAGTTACCAACCAAATTCTTAACTAGATGGCTTCTTTTACTGTTTTAATAACTATCATATACTCTGCTTATACAGTAAACAAAGGAACTATCGATGGTAGCATCACTTTCCAACCGATGATACAATCTGCTGGCATGAAAACTTGGCCTATCAAGAATCTCTTTCGATGTAAATTGTCTGTATAATGTAAATCTAAATATCAGATCAGATCATAACTGGCGCAAACCTTTTCTTGCTCTTGTATCATAAGTTGTGGATACCACCTTAGCCTAAAAGTCCTTTGATAAGCATGCATCTTGCTCTCTTCAACAACATTCTATTCATTCGTTCTGCAACTCCGTTTTGCTAAAGAATTTCTTTCATAGTGCGATGCCTTGCAATACATTTTTTGACAAACCTTATCGAACTTGTTAGAATATAACTGTATAATATTATTTGTTCTAAGATTAGAACTTGTTAGAATAGAACTGTATAATATTATTTGTTCTAAGATACTTAATTTTATTTACGGCTTGGTTCTCGACCAAAGCTTTTCAGTTTTAGATGTTGAAGATATCACCCTTCTTTTTAACTTATATCTAAATTATTCTAAATAATCATCGATAAGAGTAAGCATATATCTTGCATTACCTTTGGAAAGAACTTGAAAAGGCACCTAGACGTCCATGTAAATATAATCCACAGTAAACTTTTGTTCTATGAGTAGAAATACTGGACTTGATCTTTTTTGCTTTTTGAAGATGCAATGGTCATACCAAGAAATGAGGTATCGCCCGAAACTGAAAGCTGACCTTTCAGCTGTTTCATTCTGGTTTCAAAAAGAATCTGTACGAAACCCTCTACAGATCTCTGTTTCGGTCAATTAACCTTCAAAACTAAAAAAATTCACATTTTAACATGAAATTCGCATATTAAACATGATCAAAGTAAAACCCCTCAAGAAATTATTCAAATGAAAAGAAAGCAAAGAAAAAAAAGAGGAAACCCTTGTTACACTGATAGTAAAAAGAAAGCCGGGGGGGGGGGACTTAACAGATCATCATCATCATCATCGTCCACTTCGTTTGTTGTTTTTGTGGGTACCGATACCGTTCATCGTTGTTTGGTCCCGGTACGGTTCATCGTTGTTTGGTCGTAGATAGTTTAAAGGAACATATAGATGAGATAGTGAGAATGCTGCTATTCACATTATACATTTTAAAGAACATATTACATTCCATTTACAAGTTTGCCATTATTACATTCCATTTACAAGTTTGCCATTATCTTTAGCCTGCTGCTAATCACTTTACAAATTTTGCTAAATATATTACATTTATTTACAAGTTTGCCATTACCAAATGTAATGACAAACTTGTAAATAAATGTAATTTTTTATCAATGTGTAATGTGATTAGCATCACCCTTATTTTTAAAATATGACTGGATGCACTCTAAGTATTTGGATTTGTGTTGTGGTTAAGTTAGGGGTTGGGTTAATGTTTGGATTTTAAGTTAATAATGGGTTTGAGTTTTATACTATATTTAAATTCAAAATAAATTCATATAAATTCAGATAAATTCAGATAAATTGGAAATAAATAAATAAATATATTTATATATTTAGATAAATTCCAAACAAATTCATATAAATTTAGATTATTCTGAAATAAATTCATATAAAATACAGATAAATTTGAAATAAATTCAGATTCATCCAAAATATATGCATAAAAATATAGATAAATACCAAGTCGAAACCAATGAAACTAATGAAGCTTACCGAAACCAAATTTTTTTTAAAGGACCAAAACCGAGTTCTTTAACTTTGGCTCACGTAAGTCCAACTAATTCACCATATAGCCTTTAAGAAAATCTCGTTTGCTAAATACCATTAAGCTCCGCTTGCTCCTATGCGCTAGCTGCATATATCACAATCTGGTAGTGTCTGATTCGGACGCTCCTGATGATACCGAAGTAGCATCGATAACTTAGTAACTCGAAAAATATATAAACTATTCATCTAGATGCCTTTTATAGTCATCAATGCACTTTTGATGATCTGAAAAACTGTACCTTCAAGAATACATTGGTAACTTTTCTTATCTAGGATTCCCAAAGAGATCATATTTTCTTCAAATATGGTACATACCAAGCATCTCCAAGAGTCCTACCATATTATAATGTACCATACCATATTATAATGTACCCTGATTTTGATAGTCTCAATGACAAACTGATTTATAGTGTGTGTCATCTCCATATGGACAACTCAACCGTTAACCTTTTCACATATGGTAAACGATAATAGCATATATGAAAGAAACACGTGATATTCAGCACCCACTTGTCAAGTGGGCGAGCATAATTTGTGACTAAGAGAAAAATATCGGTATCATAAGAATCTTCTTCTGTAACACCAACTAAGGAGTTAACTTGAAACTTCTTTTTGTCCTTCACTTTCCTATTTGGGCAATCAAACTTTATGTGTTCCTTTTTGATTGTGATTGCGACACTTAATGTTCTTCGATCAGGATTTTGATTTTGACCTCCTTCTATCCCTAAAAGTTCTATACCCTTTTTCTGATTGATCATGTGAAGTTCCATGATTGGAACCATTTACAATCAATCAAACCTTGAACTTGAACATTCTCCTCAATACAAGAAACTTTTTGTCATAACGTATAAGAGTGAAAGCAGATCTCACGTCTTTTAGGGATAGAGTGTATTAGCCATAAAATATGAAGTTAATGATATACTCGAAAAAAGAGAGAGAAACTATAATAATATTAAGGGTTAATGTCTTAAAAAATTCTTAATATTTCTCCAAAATCATTTAAGTATCCTAACATTTTTGCAATACTTAACACCTTTGGGACGTTAAGCCCCGCTAACCCTATTAAATATTAATTGTGTTATTACGTAAATATCCTTTTCAATCTTCTCCCTCATTAGTTCTATCTTAAATGCATCTATCTTGAATTTCTCTCTCACTAATTAAAATAAATAATCTTCTCCATAAAGAACATAGAAGAATCAAAACTTTATCTTCACCAACACGCATCTTTATGTTCATCTCATATTCTCCACCACAAATTAATCAAAAAATTAATCACATGCAGATTCAACCATATTAAAAAATTTAATCATATCCATTATATCAAAAAACTAATCCATATTCTTCACCGCCATGAATGAAAATTAATCAAAAAATCAAGATAAATTGGTCACCTCCCCGCCACCAATCACCTCCATACTCAACATTCGGTATCTCCAGACTCCACCTTCATCCCTAGCTTCTATCAATCGCATATTCATTTCCATCTCTATTTCCATCACCTCGTTATCATCATCCCCCATTAACTTTTTCCTCTCAACCATATACAATAATAGCAACAATAAAAATAAGAATCAAAAGAAAGAATAAGGAGGAGCCTATGACAAGCAAGGACTCATTGGCATCATCGGTGGTGGCAATACCAGTGGCGATGGCATCGACGCATATAGTAGGTGACAGGCGCATGCGCATCCAACATCAACCACAATAGCAAAAATGGAAAGTTTTAAGTTATTGTTTAATTTTAAATTTAAATTCATAAATGGAAATAAGAAAGGAAGAAAAAGAATGAATAAGGTCAAAATCACGGCACAAAATAGAATTAATGGGGTCAGGGGACTTAACGACCCAGAGGTGTTAAGTGATGTAAAGTAGGTTAAGCTTAAGTGATTTTTAGGAAAACGTTAGGGATGGTTTAAATCATTGCCCATAATGTTTCAAATTTTGATCCAAAATCCGCAATATCGATCGCAATATCAGAAAAATAAAAGGTTGATACGATACATGTGTTTTTATTTTGGTTTTTGATTTTTTAGCTGTTATCGGTTGTAGGTTGGTATCGACCCGTTGATTTGACGGATGTTTTTGTTTCAAAAATTGGCCTATTTTAACTTTTTGTTTGTTTTTAAAATTTTTAGGTCAGATCCAATTAACATTGGATTCAATGCGATGCAATATCTAACAATACTTATAAAAAGAAGAGTAAGGTTGATCTGATAGGTAACCTAAATTTCATCAAATTTTTTTGACCCCACTGTTGGTTGATCTTTTTTTCTTCTCATCACATCATCTTATACGATCTCACCCTGAGTAGTTCGATCTTCCTTTTACTCTTGAACTCAAATTGATACAATCTCAGCCTCTCCTCCTTCCTCGTCTAGGTCTTAAATTAAGTGAGGGTGATGATGATCAGCAGAACGAAGTATGCCGCCCTCATCGTTAGATCTACGATGCCAACATCGGGTCCTCGGTGAGAACTACATTCAAGAACTCCTCGAAAATGCAATATATTTTCAATTCTTTTCAATTCTTTAAAATACAATTTGGAATACTTTTAATTAAATTTTGTTTGTTTTAATTTGATCTATCGATCCAATTATGATGTAGTTCGCATAAAAATGTTTCATTTTCTTAAAAATGATCTTTGATTTTCATCAGGATTTTCATCTAATTTAGTTTAGTATAATAATAAAAATAATAGTAAAAATACTAATAATATTGTAACATCGGTTTAGTGACTCCTTAAGTTTATAGAGAATGGAATGAAATTTTTTAAGAAATATATGACCTTTTGGCGTTGGCTGCTGCTGCTGCTATGACTAATCACTTGTTTAGAAATTTTACAAGATTTATTTACAAGAATAAAGAAAGGTGGATAAAATATGAAGAAAAATAAAAGATCAGATATGTATGTTACTAAATTGATTCGTGAGTACTTAAAGAAATATGAAAGGTTCTTCAACAGGTTGGTGGTAGATTCAAGTTTAATGCTACATATTAATCTAAGTATATCTTAAACATATTTTTATGTAAGTTCATATAGTTTATATCTACTTAGATACATGTATGATATGCATGTAATATCTATTTTTAGCATTAGAAATGTCACCCGATATTTAGTCAATACCACAGATATATCTTTGATAACCGTTACCTTTGATATTTGTTATCTGATATCATATTTTTCAGACTGAGACATGACTGATACGTGACCGATATTTGATATTTAGAACGGATTGTCCTTAATATTAATGTAGAATCTTCAGCATCAATTTTAGCATTTATATTTTTAAGATACATCAAAATCTTATTTAATTCATCAAGATGATCTTTGAGCAGCATACCTTTTTTCCAACGAAACGTGAACATATGCTACTTTGAAAGTTGCTTGTTGGTTAATAACTTTATCATGTTCAATGATTCTGATGGATCTGTAATTTTGGCCCTTTAGGGCCGGTTTTGTAATTTTTGGATTTCTAGGTGCATTTTTCGTAATTTTCAGTTTTAGAGCGTCTTTTTTATAATTTGTTATTTTCAGTTTATTATTTATAGGGGCTAGGGGGATTATGGATTCTTATGCTTGATTTGAAGAAGAAAACTTGTTTGAGGTGAGATTATCTCTCTTTTCATTGGAGAGCGCGGCACCTCTCTCGAAGCGACGTCTTGGGAGAGCGAGATCCTATCAAAGGGTCTCAACTTTATCCTTATAATCCTTTGCTTTCAGTTTATTATTTTATTAATAAAATAGCCCCTTTTATTCCAATTCTCCACTTTTAACCTTAAAAATCCTAGCTTTCCACCAAAACCCCACCTTTCCGCCAAAAATAATCTTTTTCTACATAAAACCCTAGAAAATCTTATCAAGTGGTATCCGAGTTGTGAGATCCATGGCGGCAACAAGATCCAAAGACAAGATCGATGCTTTGGATGAAAAGTTCGATGGCTAGATCAAAGACTTTAGAAAAATCATGGAGGAAATAAGGGCGTCGGCAGATCGTTATAGGCAAGCGATGGCTAATGAGTTTGCTTCGATGTGGAAAAGATGGAGGGCATGGCACAAGCCCTAGCGCAACTTTCAAAACAACTTTCCGGGTTCGTGACGGTTAAATAATCCGACGAGTTAGGAAACCTCAATTTTGGTCAAAAATAACGGCTTGAGAGAAGGGACAGGAGAAGATGGTGGAATACGAAGAATGGATGCTTTTGGACGTCAACGAGTATTACGCATAGGACGAGGAGGACCCACGATGAAAGGCGGTGGGCCCCGAAACCCCAGGAAGACAAAACATGGGTGCTAGATCTATCTGGTAGCAAGACAGGTGCTGTCGCCCCTTGGAATCCCCAGTAGGGGGTTGCACAGGGGCGCCAGCCCTGCTAGGCCCCAAAACAGGTGTTGCCACCCCTGTCGGACCCCCAGTTGGGGGCTGCACAGGGGCGACAGCCCGCCATGCCCCAAAACAGGGGTTGCCGCCCCTGTCGAAACCCAGTAGGGGGTTGCACAGGGGCGACAGCCCCACATGCCCCCAAATAGGGGCTGCCACCCCTATTGGAGCCCCTGTAGGGGTGTCCCGCCCTTGCCATCTCACGGCAGGGACACCCAGCCCCCGCAGGAAACATGCAGTGGTCCGACGTGAATCTAGGATGCTAACGAAGGCCCTGAGGCCCCCGACGATGCACTACGATACCGACGATCTTCCAGGGTACATATGGGAGCCCGGTGATGACGAGAACGATTTTCGGGGTACACACGGGCCCCGATATGTTGCAGAGAGGCGACGACGTTCGATTCTAGCATACGAGGAGTACCCCGAGTACGGTGGCAGAGACTGATCAGGATGAGTACCAAGACTTCGTTTAGGGGTAATAATAGATCTGAACTTTTGGCCCTTTAGGGGTGTTTTTGTAATTTTTGGATTTCTAGGAGCATTTTAGTAATTTTCAGTTTTAATTTGGTATTTTCAGTTTATTATTTATAGGTGCTAAGGAGATTATGGATTCTTATGCTTGATTTGAAGAAAACTTGTTTGAGGTGAGATTATCCATTTTTTCATTAGAGAGCACGGCCTCCTCTCGAATCAGCGGCTCGGGAGAGCGAGATTCTCTCGAAAGGTCTCAACTTTATCCTTGTAATCCTTTGCTTTCAGTTTAGTATTAATAAAAACAGCCCCTTTTATTCCAATTCTCCACTTTCTAGCCCTAAAAATTCTATTTTTCCACTAAAAATCCCATCTTTCCGCCAGAAATCATCTTTTTCTACATAAAAATCCTAGAAAACCCTATCAGATTCTAATCTGAGCCATAGGCCAGTCGCAAGTGCCTTATTTTCTAAGTTTACTTTCTCTATGTCAGATATGGAACTCATCAGTTTATCTTTTCCGACAAGTGCTTTTAGAAGATCTTTTTTGGCAACAGAGTGCTCATTTTGATGCATTATGGTATGAAGTTATTCTTCCTGGAACGTGTTAATCTTATACCTTATGGATGATGTGCTTCAAATCGATAAGGAATGTTGCCAACACACCCGTAACAATTTCAGTACCAATTTGTTACAAATAGCAAAAACAAGCTGAATACAAAAGTAGGTCTTAATTGTATAAGAAAATAGCAAAAAATAGCAACCGAGAAGACAGATTTATATGGTTCGACATTTTGACCTACGTCTACGAGCAACGACATTTGATATTTTACTATAACTGATGTGCAGAATTACAAATACATGATAATTATTTTCTATTCTCATGGAATCCAAATCTCATAACTAGAACCTCAGAAGAAAGCTCCAGGCTGCTTATATAGGAGGAGAGGAAGGATAGTTTCACTTAGCTCCTAAGTGATGGGGATTGAGATTTATTTAGTTTGAGTTTTAGTTAGGATTTTATTTATTTTTATATGGTTTCGGTTAGGATTTTAGTTGATTTTATTTGCTATTTGGTTTTAATCCCATTTTGTTTGAAAGATTATTTGCTTCACATTGTAAGCCAATAAATAGGTTCCAAACTTATATTATTTTCAATAAATAATGACTGAAAATGAGTTATTTTAAGAGATTAAACCCTCAAATATAGAAATATATATTTTGACGAGAAAAGAAAATCCTTGGTGAGAAGTCTAGGAACCCTAATATCTCTTTTGGTCTTCTTCGCTGAATCCCAAAATTTCTCATTTGTTTTACATCATTTTGGTATCAAAGCTGGAATTTCTAGCTTTCCCCCAGTTTTTTTTTCAATTTTAGCCTATATTTTTGTTAGGTTAAACCAAAAATTAAAAAAAAATCATCAAAAATACCGTTAGTTATTATAACGCGCATGCTATAGTACCAACCAACATGTATTTTGGAGTATAATACTGGAATACTCAAAAAATAAATAATGTATTTTTCTATTTTCACCAAATTTTTGGATTTTTCTAAAGATGCTATAATAAGTTTTGTGATTTTTGAGTATTTTAGCTATTTTCCATGCCAGTTCATTTTTTGGAGGTTCTATTTTAAGCCTGATTTTCGAGCCATCTGAATCCATTACAAGTCAGATCAAGCCATTTACATGGCTTGAGAAATTTAAGTAGTTTTGAACTATGGTCTTCACCAGATTGAAGATAATCGTATGGAGTATTCCACTATTTTGATACGATCCACTTGGATTGATCAAGCAAATCAATTTAAAGGTGGAAAATTAAAAAGAGAGGAAATATTTTTAGGGTTTTAGATTGAGAAGAACAATGTAAATCAATTGATAAAAGCCTCTTTCGAGAGGAGACTTGCTCTCCAAGCTTTTGATTGAACGGAACAAAAGCCTAAATCTCCTTCACTAAGGATGCTCAAGAGTTTTCTCAACAATCTAAGCATAAACAAATACAATGGCGGGTAGACCTAATAAAAAGAATGTGGGGATTTACTAATTTGGCCTAGAGCGACCAAAATACCCCTAAGGCTAATAATAACTAGTTAACGCCTCCACGTTTCCTCCTGCACGCGTAAGTGATCATGGGCGGTCCCTCCTCATCCACCGCACGTGGTACGACCTCCTCGGCGCGCATGCCGGCTGATGATGCGGCATGGTCCACATCAATACACCCGTAGAATAGCCACCTTGTCCTCAAGGTGGAAGTCTGGAAACTGATCTCTAAATACATCGAACGCCTCCCAAGTGGCATCGCAATCGGGCAACCCTGCCCAGTGAATCAGTACCTCTCGTCGTCCCCCGGTCCCTGGCGAACAGATCGGACATACAATGGCTCCAACAGGACATCTATGTCCTCTGTCAGCGTAGGTGGTAGCGTGGAGGACACCGTTTGCTCCCCAATGGTTCGCCGAAGCTGCGACACATGAAAGACCGGGTGCATCGTGGCCGTAAGGGGAAGCCTCAGCTTGTATGCGACCTCGCCTATCTTGGCCTCTACCTCAAAAGGCCCATAGTATCTTGCTGCCAGCTTCTCGTTCCGCCTCCTCGCTAGTGATCTCTGTCTGTAGGGGCGCAGCTTTAAGTAAACCATGTCTCCCTTCTCAAAATGAACATCCCTACGATGCCCGTCCGCCCTGGCCTTCATCACCTGCTGAGCCCGCAGCAAGTGCTTCTTCATCCCTCTCCTCCATGTACTCCTCCACCTGCGAGACTGGAGTCTGTCTATCTCCAAAACGAATCAGCTCCGGTGGGTCCCGCCCATACAACACCCGAAAGTGTGTTGTCCGTGCTGCTGAATGGTACGAAGTATTATACCAATACTCCGCCCAAGCCAACCATCGGTGCCACTGCCTAGGAGTCTCCGACGCAAAACACCGCAAGTATGTCTCGATACCGCGGTTCACCACCTCTGTCTGCCCGTCGGTCTGAGGGTGGTAGGCAGTACTCTTCAGCACCGTCCCTTGGACCCGAAACAGCTCCCGTCAAAAGCCACTCATGAACACCTTGTCCCTGTCAGACACTATGGACGAAGGCACCACATGCAATCGAATCACCTCCCGAGTGAAAGCTGTACCAACTGAGACAGCAGTGTAGGGGTGTCTCAGCGGTACGAAGTGAGCATACTTGCTCAATCTGTCCACCACCATGAAGATCACTGTGTATCCCCCGACCGTGGCAGCCCATCGATGAAATCCATCGTCACCTCCTCCCACACCCGCGTCGGCAAAGCTAGGGGCTGCAGCAAGCCTGCGGGTGACATGGTCATGTACTTGTGACGCTGGCATACGTCACAAGCCGCAACTAACTGGCCAATCCTCTTCCTCATGCCTGTCCAGTAAACCTCCTGGGCCATCCTCATATATGTCTGCTGAACGCCTGAATGCCCCCCACCACGGAGCTGTGGAACTCCTGAAACAACACCGGTATGAAGGCTGACGTCGGCGGTAAGACCAACCTCCCATGGTATAGCAGCCGCCGTCCCTCTAACGAATAGCCCTTAGGCTCCTCTTCGCCCATCTGTAGCTACTCACGAATCTGCCCTAACTTTGCATCGGTCTCCGCCTCTCGCAACATCGGCTCCCAATCTAGCCACAGCGGTAAAGACAGCGCCCGCAAGCGCACCCCCTCCTCTCTGCGGGACAAGGCATTAGCAGCATTGTTCTCCAACCCCGGCCGGTACTCGATGTCGAAGCGGTACCCCACCAACTTGGACAACCAACGCTGGTGCTCCTCTGTAACCATCCACTGCTCAAGCAGGCAGTGTTATAAAAGGCGGTTTTATTATGCGCGCGGTCTATGAGCGCATAACACATAAGCGGATTAAGCGGCCGATTATGCGGTTTATGCGAAAATGAATAATTTAGTATATAAATAAGCAATAAGTTTATGTGTTTGTGTATATTAAATTAAAAAAGATAAGAATCATAGGAATAAGGAAAAAATCATATTAGCTTTTAAAAATATGGATTAATTCATACTAAAACATCAGCGCCATTATGACGATCAATACATAAAATGACTAAAATCTAACGTCTAAAGCAATCTACACATAAAACATAACTATTTAGTTTTACGTCCAAATCAAAAGCATGTCAAACATAAGTATTTTAAAATTAAAAACTGATTTTTATGTTTAACGGGTCGTGTTTCTTAATGGGTTGGGATTTTTTAGTTGCCGATTGTGCGCCCGCATATTCGCATATGCGGTCGCATAACATTTATGCGGTCGATTATGCGGCCGTCCGCATAATTCGACAGCATATCTTAATTTTCATGCGGTCAAATGCCGCATCCTTATATGCGGCCGCATATGTGACCACATATAACTTGTTTTAGAACACTGAAGCAGGTACTTGAGGCTCATCTGGTCTGTCCTGACCACGAACTCTCTTCCAAGTAGATACGGCCGCCATCTCTGCACCGCCAACACGATCGCTATCAACTCTATCTCGTACACCGACTTCAGCCGGACTCTAGCAGAAAGCACGTGGCTGTAGTAGGCTACGGGCCGCCCCAACTGCATCAAAACCGCCCCCAAACCTACTCCCGATGCATCCGTCTCCACTACAAACGCGATGCTGAAGTCAGGCAGCGCTAGCACCGGGGCCGTAGTCATGGCCACCTTCAAAGCCTCAAAGGCCTTGGTCGCTTCCTCCCCCCAAGCGAACCCATGCTTCTTCAAAAGATCAGTAAGCGGCCGTGCAATCATACTGTACCCCCTCACGAACTTCCGGTAGTAGCCCGTCAGTCCAAGGAAACCCCGCAATGCTCTCAAAGAAGTAGGCACTGGCCAGTCCAAAATGGCCTCTATCTTTGCCCGGTCCGCCGTTACTCCTTCCATCGACACCACGTGCCCAAGGTACTCTATCTGCAGCTGGCCGAAGCTACACTTCTTCCGGTTCGCATACAACTGTTGCGCCCCCAACTCCCGGAAGACTGTCTCCAAATGCCCCACATGATCCTCCATGGTCCTGCTGTAAACCAAGATGTCATCGAAGAAAACCAAGACGAACCTCCTCAAGTACGGCCGAAATACCTCGTTCATCAAGGTCTGGAAGGTGGAAGGAGCATTCGTCAAGCTAAAATGCATGCCGAGAAACTCGTAGTGCCCCTCATGTGTGCAGAACGTCGTCTTCGGCACATCCTTGGGCCTCATCAGGATCTGGTGATAACACGCCTTCAAGTCGATCTTCGAGAACACAACTGCCCATGCAGCTCATCTAGCAGCTCATCGATCACGGGAATGGGAAATCTGTCGGCCACCGTCTCCTTATTCAGCGCCCTGTAGTCGACGCAGAACCGCCAACTCCCGTCCTTCTTCACAACAGCACTGGTGAAGAGAAAGGACTCACACTAGGCTGGATCACTCCCGCCTGGAACATCTCCCCGACTATCCTCTCAATATCGTCCTTCTGCACTTGAGGATATCGGTACGACCGCACGCTCATTGGCGCTGCTCCCTTTCTCAACACTATGGCATGCTCGTGCCCCCTCACCGGTGGCAGCCCCTGTGGATCCTGAAAGATCTCCTGAAACTCCTCCAGCACCTGCTCCATCGCCTCTGGCACCTCCACTGGCACCTCCTGCCCAACGCCAACCTCGCGGCACTCCACCAAGTATCCCTCGCCCTCCCACTGCAGGGCCCTGGTAATGGCCTTGAAGGCCACTAACGAAAAACATAGGGTGGGATCCCCTGTAAGCACCATGGTGCGGTCAACCTCCAGGAACTCCATCCCGAGTAGCTTCCAGTTGACCCGCACATCTCCCAACTTCTTCAACCACTGCACTCCCAAAATGAAGTCAACGTTTCCCAACTCTAGTGGTAAAAAGTCCTCCACCAACTGCACCCCTTGCAATGTCAAGAAGAGCCCCTTACAGAGCCCCTTGCTCTCCTCCATCTTGCCTGTCCCCAACAACACTGTGAATTTCTCTAACGTGCTCAACTGCAAGCCATGTCGCTCCACCACTCTGTTGGAGATGCAGTTGTGGGTGGCCCCACTATCTACCAGTACCATCACTGCTGTGTCGTCCAGCTGCCCCGTCAACTTCCTAGTGTGGTTCGGTGTAAACCCCACCACAGAGTTTAGGGAAACCTCTGCGAAGTCCAAGTGTGACTTCTCTTCCTCCTCATGTAGCTCCTCCCTAGGCTCCTCCTCATCACCCCCGTACCCCTCCTCATCAGGCACTATGGTGATCTGCAACAGGCGGCTCGCACATCAGTGGCCAGGGGTGAACTTCTCGTCACAACGAAAGCAAAACCCCTTGGCCCGCTTCTCCCTCATTTCTGCCTCGGTCATCCGACGCCCAGAAGTAGCGGGTCGAGCCTCACCCCTAACGTCCGGTGTAGCTGCCGGCGCCTTCGGCGTTGCGGCCGGTGCTGGGCGTGGAGCTGTGCCTCCCCAAGCTATGTGAATTCGCCTCTCCTTCGAATGTTTCTCCTCCGCCTTCTGTGCGAGGCGAATCACGTCCTCTAGCCCACCTGGACTCTGCATCCTCAGCTCTGCCCTAATGGACGGTTTCAGTCCCCCATGAAGTTTCCCATCAATATCTCCTCTGTCACGCCGTGCACCCTACCTGACAGCACCTCGAACTTTCTGACGTAGTCTCGCACACTCCCCTCCTGTCGAAGAGCCCTGAGCTGCTCATAAAAGTCTCCTCCTGCCGTCTCCTGAAAGCTGTCGAGCAAGTATGCCGTCAAATCCGCCTACGAGGAAAAGGGACTTCGTGCAACCCTCCACAGGTACCACGCCAAGGCCTCTCCCCCAAAGCAGATGCCCACAGCCTTCAAGACCTCCTCCTCGGTAAAACCCATCGTCTGGAAGTACCTCTCCGCTCTGTAGATCCACCCTTCTGGATCGCTCCCCTCAAACACAGGCATCTTCAGCTTCTTCAGCCGCCTATCAGCATGAAATTCTGCTTCTCCCCGCCTCTCCTATCCCAACGCCTATCTCCGTGGTTCCGAAGGGGATCGTAGTCCTCATCTGCATACTCGTCTTCAGGCCAAAAAGGCCTACCGTCTGGTGCCAGCCCATGGGGTCCTCCAAAAACTGCAGCAGCTGGTCGCTGCCCTCCTCGACCACCGAAATGGCCCCCGGTACTCGACCTCGCCTCGAAAAAAACCCCACGACCTCCCGAAGGCCTCCCGCTGCTTGCCGCCCCTGTCAGCAGCCCATTGGGCCTCATCCGCCATCGCCGGGACCCCCAGGGGCCAAGCAGGGGCCCTGGGGTCCCGCCCGACGTCGCCCGCCTGGGCACGGCCCCCAGCGGCCAGGCGGTGGCCGCGCGGGGCCTCTGCCACTGCGGCAGAGCCTCGCCGTCACCTGGTTGGGCTCGCGGCTACCCTGGGGGATTCGCCAGGTCTGGCCGACCCTGGGGGGTTTGCCTGGTCTGGCCGACCCCCAGGGAGGGGTCCCAGGCCAAGTCGCCCACGCGCGCGCCTTCTTCGCTTGCCCGTTCGCCACTGTCGCCTGGTTTCGTTGATACGCCGACTTCCGACGTCCCGGCTGTTGCAAACTGCGCCGCAACCCTTGCATCTCGCGCCATTAACTCCTGGACCTCGGGATCCGAGTCATCTTCAACCTCTGCCCATGATTTCTTTCCCTTTTCCTTAACTAGGGTTTGCAAAAACTCCATGATTTTTTGTTGATTTGCTTTGCTTTTTTGCTTGCTTCTCATCTTGGGCTCGGTTGTTTTCCTCCATCTTCTTCTCAGGCCGATCGCTCATCGTCTCCATCGTGGTTCCGATCTCCTTGGTGATTTCTTCATGTAGGGCTTGAAGCTTCTCCTCAATGGTGGCTCTCGTGCCTTGCGCCATTAGATCTTATGAGCTCTGATACCAATTTGATACGATCCGCTTGGATCGATCAAGCAAATCAATTTAAAGGTGGAAAATTAAAAAGAGAGGAAATATTTTTAGGGTTTTAGATTGAGGAGAACAATGGAAATCAATTGATAAAAGCCTCTTTCGAGAGAAGACTTGCTCTTCAAGCTTTTGATTGAACGGAACAAAAGCCTAAATATCCTTCACTAAGGATGCTCAAGAGTTTTCTCAACAATCTAAGCATAAACAAATACAATGGCGGGTAGCCCTAATAAAGAGAACGAGGGGATTTACTAATTTGGCCTAGAGCGACCAAAATACACCTAAGGCTAATAATAACTAATTAACGCCTCCACGTTTCCTCCTGCGCGCGTAAGTGATCATGGGCGGTCCCTCCTCGTCCATCGCACGTGGTACGGCCTCCTCGGCGCGCGTGCCGACTGATGATGCGGCATGGTCCGCATCATATTTATTACTATTTTGGCTATTCTTTTCTAACCAAATATGAGCATGAGATGTCCGTATATGTTCTACTTTTTATGGCTTTGACGACATGTATGAATATGGCAATTGAGAGTATCATTTGGAAGCTCTTTTTTCCTTCATATTTTGACTTTTCGAATAAAAAAGAAATGTATGTACGCCTATCACAAGTTAAATGAAGAAGTGTTACATTAACATAAGCAATTTTAGGTTTCTTATCAACATTGGTAAGTATTCAAAGTCGATATTCGATATTGATATCTTCTCAATCACCAATTACTTCACCAATCATACCAACAATTCTCAAGTCTAAAGTATTAGGAAGATTTGCTAGAAGAGTTACGTGGGAGCAACAATAAACATCTTCAAATGCCCGAATAACTAAAGAGGATTCAAGAGTTTGAACCCACGCCGGAGTCTAAAATTGAGCATGAGTCTAAGCTTGAGCTTGAGATTGAGCTGGAAATAGAGCTAAAGCCTCAATCTTATCTTGATCCAGCATCAAAGCCAGAGCTATAGCTAGAGCCACAGCTTGACGTAAGCAATTTTAGGTTTCTTATCAACATTGGTCAGTATTCAAAGTTGATATTCGATATTGATATCTTCTCAATTACCGATTACTTCAGAAATCATACCAACAATTATCAAGTCTAAAGTATTAGGAAGATTTGCTAGAAGAGTTACGTGGGAGCAACAATAAACACCTTCAAATACTCGAATAACTAAAGAAGATTCAAGAGTTTGAACCTACGTCAGCGGCTAAAATTGAGCTTGAGTCTAGCCACTCATTGATTATACACCAGTGCTACAGATAAAGGCAGTACATGAGCTGATTGAGTATATTGATGTCTTCATCCTAGATACTCCACAGTATACCATTCAATAGATTTTGAGCACCTTATCTCTTGTGGATTTGATACGATTTCTTGACAAAGTACGTCAGCGAGTCTTAATTTTACATCATTTCAAAGTTTGAGGATATATCTTCTCCAGCTACAAAAGATGACCGTTGATCTCTGTTGGTTGTCCTTTTGTTATTATTCACCAGATGGTGAATTTTTTGAAGCTAGTGAGAGATATGGATCGCGTTTTATTTAGTCAGGATTTTATCTATTAGGATTTTAGTTGATTTTATTTGCTATTTTAAATTGGTTATTTGGTATTAGTTCCACATGGCTATGAGATGATTTGCTTTAAGTAGTAAACCTATAAATAGGACCCAACCTTATTTTATGTTTCAACGAATGAATCTAAATTACATTTGACAACAAGCTGACTACGACAAACAGGTTGATAGCATGGTTTCAGGTTTCGGCCGAAACCTCAAGGTTTCGGCCGTTTCGGATCGGTCTTGGGGGGACCGATTCGAAATCGTCCCCTTTTCTCGGTATCGGCCGAAACGACCCAATTTCGGCCGAAACTGGTCGAAATTCGACGGTTTTGGCCAATACCAGCGAGCTACAAAAAAAAAGAAAAAGAAGTCGAAGTCGAAGAAAAGCCAAAAAAATAGGAAAAGGAAAAGGAAGATGAAAAGGAAGAGAGATACGAGACCTTACCTGGCCCAACGCCCGTCGCCGCCCTCCTGCCCTCCTGCCCTCCCGCCGTCTACACGTCTCCCTTCCTTGCCCTTCGGGAACATTGTTTGGGAAATAGAGGGACAGAGCAAAGAGATAGAGACATGGGCTGATTACCGCTGAAAAGGGGTGAGGGCGAGATATTTTGAGATGGCAAACATGGAAATAAGTGGTATGTGCGCATAGTTAAACGGTGGTGCGCAAAGCAACTCTATGTTGTACTGGAAAACTTGTAAATAAGTTGTATGTGCCCAGAGTAAAACGGTGGTGCGGAAAGCAACTTTACGGTTCAGTTTTTTTTGTAATGGCAAACTTGTAAATAAGTTGTATGTGCACTGAGTTAAACGGTGGATGCACAAAGCAACACCAAATAAGTTTGTTTTTGTAATGGTAAATTTGTAAATAAATGAAAGGATGGCTATTGATTTTTTGGAATAGCAAACTTGAGATTTGTTGTGTAATGGCAAACTTGTAAATATATATATACACACAAATTTATAAATAATTAAATACATATTAGTAATACAAATTTGACAAGTATTAGATAGATGATTAATAATGTAATTTTTAAGTATTTGATAGTGTTTGATAAGTTTTAAGTATTTAAAACTACAGATACGGACGAACCGAAACCCACTTACGAAACCGTCGAAACGAGCGATACTGAAACCAAAACCTGAATTTTCGGGAGAGAGATACCTCGACTCAAACCTTGGTTGATAGAAGGATGGTTGAGATTTAATCTTGGGAAATCAACGGTTGAGATGAGAGTTTGTGAAAATTTTGGGAGGGAAAACTTTTGTATTTTGGGGGGAGCTTTTTGGAAATGATATTCGAGATCTTTGAATTTAAGAGGTCTTGGAAGTTGAACAACCATGCATTTATATGATTTAATTTACTGGAAATGAAATTCGAGATCTTTGAATTTAAGAGGTCTTGGAAGTCGAATAACCATGCAGTTATGTGATTTAATTTACAACATTTATAACAAAAATAAGGAAAAGTTATATTATCAATAAATTATATGTTGCCTATTCAAATAAAACTTATTTATCCGGGCATTTGACTTCATCGAGAAGAAAAGAAATAAATGGGATAACAGAACATCGTAACTAATACACACACTGGGCCCCACATGACGTCATTATTAGGGCACATGTGCCGATTTTTTTACGCTAATTTGTTGTGCCTCATCGAATTTGTTGTTCTACGCTAATTTATTGTTCCACGCTGAATTTGTTGTTCAGTGTCGAAGTTGTTCCCGCGTCTGCAAATTTTTTCCACTACGTTGCACCCGGGCCGAAGGCGCCCACGCGGAAGGCGCTTTTTACGCCAATTTGTTGTTTCGCCCGCGCCGATCCCTGCTTTTGTGCCCCTGTGACTACTAACCCGGGGTTTCTTTTTGCTGTCAGTATTGCGCCTCCGTTGTTTTTGCGCTCAAGAGACAACTGACCCGTTAGCATTTCACACTAGGAATGGCAATATTGCGGGGCGGGGCGGGTATTTAACTACCCAAGCTTGCCCCGTCCCGTCTGCGGGTCGGGGCAGGGCGGGTCTCGGGCCGGGGCGGGGTGGGTAACTTCTTACTAAAACCGAGTCGGGCCGGGTCGGGCCGGTCGGGTCAAGTCATTACTACCATCCCTATGAATCCAAAACAAAATTTTTATTTCAAAATTGGGAGAGTTGTGATATATTTGGTAATTTGAAATTGTGAATTAGCTCAATTGGGAGAACAGTGGAACAGAGTATGAGTTATGGGTTATAGACTGGTCGCATGGTCCGCATCAAAATAGTAAGGTTTTTTAGAACTTTTATAGTTTAACGGGGCGGGCCGGGTCGGGTCGGGCCGCATACAAAACCCAAGCTTGCCCTGACCCGTCTGCGGGCCGGGCGGGACAGGTCAAAACCGGGTCGGGCCAGGTCGGGCCAGTCAGGTCGGGCCATTACTGCCATCCCTATTTCACACGTGAGCCGGCTGCCCCCGTCGGTTTCGCACCCGGGAGACGACCTTCGCCGTGCCCTTCGGGCACGGGCATTCGCTAGTATATATATATGCATGTACATGCGTACATGTGTGTGTTTGCATCTACATACATATATCTATATCTGTACGTATGCATCTACATGAATGTGAGTAGAGAGGTGAACTAGGCTACTTTCGGAAGTGCTAAATATATGAACACTCACTTTATTTTTGATACTGCGCGCCAAAGGCGTATATCTGTACGTATGCATCTACATGAATGTGTGAAGAGAGAGCTGAACTAGGCTACTTTCGGAAGTGCTAAATATGTGAATACTCACTCTGTTTTTGATACTGCGCACCGAAGTTGCCCACGTCGATCCCTGCTTTTGTGCCGATGCGACGACCAACCTGGGGGTTTTTCTGTCAGTATTGTGCCAACGAGACGATTGTCTCCGTTGTTTTTGCGCCCGAGAGACAACTGACCCCGTTAGCATTTTGCCCGTGAGCCGGCTGTCCTTGTCGGTTTCGCACTTGGGAGACGACCTTCGCCGTGTCCTTCGGGCACGGGCATTCGCTAGTGTGTATATATATAGACTAGTCATAACCCGTGCCCGATGGCACGGTCCATTTAAGATTTCCCTCGTGAAATCTTTATTCCCCAAAAAATTATTAAAATTTAAAAGAACAAATTAGCGTAAAAACATTTAGCGGCACGGACGTCTTCGGCGTGGAACAACAAATTCGATGCAGGCGCATTCGACACAAAACAACAAATTCGGCACGGACGCTTTCGGCACGGAACAACAAATTGGCGTAAAAAACCCGTGCCCGCAGGCTCGGTTCATTTAAGATTTTCCCCCGCGAAATCTTTGTTTTCCAAAAATTATTAAAATTTAAAAGAACAACAAATTAGCGTAAAAATATTTAGCGGCACGGGCGTCTTTGGCGTGGGCACTTCCGGCGCGGAATAACAAATTCGGCATATGCGCCTCCGACATGGAATAACAAATTCGGCGCAAAACAACAAATTCGGCACCAGCGCCTTTGGCACTAAACAACAAATTAGCGTAGAACAACAAATTCGGCGCGGAACAAAAATTAGCGTAAAAAATCCGTGCTTGCGGGCACGGTTCATTTAAGATTCTCACCCGCGAAATCTTTATTCCCCAAAAAACTATTAAATTTTAAAAGAACAAATTAGCGTATAAATATTTAGACGCACGGGCGTCTTCGGTGCAGAACAAATTTGGCGCAGGCGCCTTCGACACGGAACAACAAATTCGACGTGGAACAACAAATTCGGGATGAGCGCCTTGGACGCGGAACAACAAATTAGCGTAGAACAACAAATTCGGCGCGGACGCCTTCAGTGTGGAACAACAAATTAGCGTAGAACAACAAATTCGACGCGGGCGCCTTTGCGCGGAACAACAAATTAGCGAAAAAAATCCGTGTCTGCGGGCACGGTTCATTTAAGATTTCCCCCCCACGAAAGGTTGTCAAATGTATAATAGATATATGCATGTACATGTGTACATGTGTGTATGTTTGCATTTACATACATATATCTGTACGAAGGCGACCGCTAAATTTTTTTCTCCAATTTGTTGTTATGCCTGCGCCGATCCCTGCTTTCGTGCCCCTGTGATGACTAATCCGGGGTTTCTTTTTGCTGTCAGTATTGCGCTCACGAGACGATTGTCCCCATTGTTTTTGCTCGTGAGCATTTCGCCCGTGAGCCGACTGCCCTCGTCGGTTTCGCACCCGGGAGACGACCTTCGCCGTGCCGTCCGAGCACGGGCATTCGCTAGTAAATAAATAAAAATGAATTGTTGTGAAATATTAATCCCAAAACCCGAGAAAGTTCAATTTTGACAAGTAGTCAAAATCATGGGTAAGAAGCATCGGAACCATAATCCCCATTTGTTCTTCCCCAAATCCCAAAGCTTCTCATTTGTTCTACATCACTGAGCTATCATAACTCCATATGCCATCTTTTTATCGGAGTTCTTCTACAAGCTTTCATCATCGAAATTAATTACACTTCACCACCTACCATCTGCATAATTTTGTTAGCATTCCATTCGTTTACATGATATGGGCTGGCTTAAATTTGGAATGGATTCAAAACAAGACAAGTGGATAATTTTTTTGGGTTAGGTTGCTTTCATTAAGTGTGAAAGGTGGATCACAAAGTGTTTGGGTTAGCTGCTAAGCTCTTTAAATCACATCCCAACATCGTGTGCCAACTTTGAGTTTTTATTTTTTAAAGGTTTTTTTTGTTAATATAAAATTATAATTAATCACATGATTAGTTTTTTTACATAATACTAACGGACGGTTATTTAGCTGGAATTCTAGAAAAATTTTATTGTGGGTTTACCGTAATTTTCAAAGTTCATAGTAGTATAGTAGTGTTTGTGATTGAGGTATAGTTCATGATAGTTTATAGAAATTTATTCTTTCTTTTGTAGAGAGACATCCCCTTGATGCAGGATAAATTATCCATTTGCATACAGTTGAATGGGGCTCAAGTTTATTTCTTGAAACCTTAAATTCGGTGATATTTTTTATGATTTTCTATGTGTACCTGAATTGTTGGGATTCCTGTTTTATGTATTTGATGCATTGGGATCGTATTTTTGAACTCCGATCTTAAAATGCTGAGACTACTAAAACTGCTTATGCTGGAACAAAATTGATGTCAAAAATGAGGGTCCAAACCTTGATAGATTACATGGATTAATAGGTTTTATATAATGTCGATAAATCTAGATTGAAAGTAAGCCAAGAAAGGGAACCGAGTGGAAAACATATAGTTACAACTGACTGAAAAATTAATAAAAATGCATAGATTTCTTTTTTCTTGACACATTATCACATCTTTGCTTGTTTAATCATATCTATTATCATCAGCCTTCTTAGCATGCACAGGCTGATCTAATAATATGTTCATTAGTGCTCAAATTTGAAATCTGGGAGGTGACACGGCCGTGCTAGTTTTGGCATGGCCGTGCGTGTCAGTACATGAGTATTAACTTTCTGTCATAGATTGAACACGGCCGTGCCATACTCAACACGGCCGTGCGGGTCCTGCAGCACTGGCAGACAACTTTCTATTTAATTTAGACATGGCCATGCCGATTGTTCACAGGGCCGTGTCGATTTTTCTGGAGCTACAGGCAGATTACACAGTTCTACGCACGGCTGTGTCACATATTAGTACGGCCGTGCCGATGCCCAGGAACCCTAATACGACTAGATTTCATCGTCTAATCTGGACCGTTGATTTCTATTAGGGTTAAATCGGATGGACATGATCTAAAACGTCCTCTACTACTATAGGAAGGATTTCAATGATATAAATACCAAGAGATACATCATTGACGACACGCGATGGAAAATTGAAAAGAATTCCTTGCGTCTTCAAGAGAGAAGCAGATCTTTTGTCGACGATAGGCCACGAAAGTGTTTCGAGGTGACTACGAGTTTTGGAAGAGGAGGTATTCCTTATTCTAGAGTCTGATAAGATCTCTCCATTGGTTGTGCGCATGCGACATTGTAATTGCTAGAGTGCTAGAGTTATTTTGTCGAGAAGATATACATTGGTTTGGAGGGAGATTTGTAGTCGGTGTATTATCTGAATAATCATCTCTGACTAGTGGAAATCGTGACAACGGAAGACTAGACGTAGGCCATAGGTTGGGCCGAACCAGTATAAATCTATGCCTACCTGTGTGATTGCTTGGTTTTGACTGTGCGGTGCTTTCTTGTGCTTCTTATGATTCTTTCAAGATCCTAACTCTGCATTGCTTTAGTTGGCGACACATTATCTATATATATTCCACTGTGCACACTTTGGTATTGTTTGATATTGTGTCAGATTCCCAACAAGTGGTATCAAAGCTATCGGTGAGGAAGAAGTAAGGAGTCAAGATGTCGTCGTCTACCACATTGTTCAAGATGGAAAAGTTCACTGGGAGAAACTACTTCAATCTTTGGAGATTAAAGATGCATGCCTTTTTTATGAGAGATGTTTGCTCACAAATTGTCTTTGAGAAAGCCAATTTCGACAAGGATGTCACAGAGGCACATAAATCTGTGATGGAGTGAAAGGCGTTGAGCACACTGCAGTTATCGCTTTCAGATTAAGTGCTCAGAAAGGTGTCTGAGGAGGCTATTGCTGAGAAGCTTTGGAAGAAGTTAGAGGCGCTCTATGCAAAGAAGGATTTGATGAGCAGGTTGTATTTGGTGCAACAGTTATGTGCTGAAGATGAGAGAGGGAGCCAACGGCAAGGATCACATTGATGCATTCACGAAGATTGTGTCTGATTTGCGGAACATAGTGGTGAATATCGAGAACAAACAATTGGCGATGATATTGTTATGTTTTCTGACGGATGATTTCGACCCATTGGTCATGTCTATGGTATATGGGCGTGAAACATTATATCTGGAGGACGTAGAGTCCGCGGTACACTCCGAGGTTCTTCGTGTCAAAGTGACTGGATGAGAAAGTAGTGATCAAGGGGATGTACTATTCATCAGGGGATGTCAGGCTTCCAGAGGCGACCATGGTCCTAGAAAGGACATGGGTCGCTCAAGATCTAAATCACGAGGACACATGGACATGTTCGCTTGTGCAAGGAGACATGACATTGGAAACGAGACTGCCCTAAGCTAAAGAAGAATGGAAAAGACAAGGATGAAGCTTCTGTTTCTGCCTCGGTGGGGATCAGTAGCAAGCGTAGTGATGATGGTGAGATTCTGATGGCGACTGCATCGGGGGATCTAGGGACCTTGAGGCTTTTGGATTCGAGATGTTCTTTCTACATGACACCGCACATGAGTTGGTTTAGTTCCTATTGTTCCAGAGAAGGCGTAAGGCGTCAACATACTGATGTGGAACAATATGTCGTGCAAGACAGTGAGTGTAGGAGATGTGTGAATCAAAATGAATGATGGGGTCAGCAGGACACTTACAGATGCGCGTCACGTACCATACTTGAAAAAATCTGATTTCTATTGGAACTTTGGCAGGACTTGGGTACAGGACGGTAATAGAAAGTGATCTATTGAAAGTGTCCAATGGTTCTCTTATCGTGATGAAGGAAAAGCGAGTACAAAACCTATATGCACTGCTGGGGCACACCGTAGAGGGTGAGGCTAGCATCTCTCAGGGCACATATGTCGAAGGATCGACAAAGCTATGACATCTTCGCCTTGGACATCCAAGTGAGAAGTCATTGGATGTGCTTCGCAAAAGGAATCTGATACAGGCCAGAGACGAGAGGTTGGAGTTCTGCGAAAAGTGTGTAGAAGGCAAGCTGACAAAGATATGCTTTTGGACTGTAGAGCATATCAGCAAAGTTCCACTTAACTATGTACATTCAGATGTATGGGGGCCAACTCATGTACATACCATTGTGGGGAGCGAAGTACTTCGTGTCCTTCATTGATGATTTTCCGAGGAAGTTGTGGATCTATTTGATGCAATCAAAAGATCAAGTCTTTGAGAAGTTTAAGGCTTATAGAGCCTTTGTTGAAAAGCAGACATGGAGAGCCGTGTTAGATCCGTGCGCGGCTAAAGAGGAGAGGGAATTACTTTGCGCACATCAAGTCATGGAGAAATTACTTTGCGCACAGCAAGTCATGGAGAAATTACTTTGCGCTTCTTATTTTTCTTATTTAAACTAGGGCTAGCCGTCATTTGTATGGATGCTTGATGATTGATATTTCTCTTGAGCATCCTTAGGTAGATTTAGATTAAAACGTTCTCTATTGGCGTCTTGGGAGGAGAATACACACCTTTTGTATTCACTTATCTAGTTCTTGCTATTATTTCTTTATAAAAATTGCGCCTTTTTGTTAGATCCCAACAAGTCGTCAAGCTTTTAAGATCAGATAATTGTGGTGAGTACACCTCGAGGGTGTTTAAAGAATTCTGCAGATCTCAGTGTATTTTACGGCACTACACTACGCCTGGAGATCCATAGTCAAATGGTGTTGCAGAGAGATTAAACCGTACACTGATGCAGAAGTTCCGATACTTAAGGCTTACTGCTGGACTTCCTAAGGAATATTGGGGTGAAGCCGTGACTACCGCTTTGCCTCTCGTTAACAGACTACCATCATCGGCGATTGTTTCAGAATTCTCGAGGAGGTTTGGACATGGAAGATTGGTGACTACTCTTACTCGAGGATATTTGGATGTTCTGTCTATGCCGTGCAGAAGGAGAACAAGCTAGATTTGAGGGCCAAGAAGGCCATCTTGCTTGGATATCAAGAGGGAGTGAAGGGATACATGTTGCTAGATCATGTGTCCAAGAAGACGTTCACTGGTAGGCATGTCACATTTGATGAGTTGTCGATGGTCAGGCCGGAGATGACTCATTCAGATGGTGGACATACGCCTGAGGAGACTGACACTGAGGTTGAGTCACCTATACTGGAGATAGAGACACGAGAGGCTGAGACATGCCAGTACCCGACTGCTGAGAGAGAGAAAGAGCAGATATAGACAGATCAGATTCAAACTTATGATGAGGTTCTTGCCCAGGGTCAGCCAGAGGTGCGGATGTCACGAGGACTAGAAGAGCAACAAATATTGGGTGAGTGAAACTATTCTGCTTCTACTTTTGCATTTGATGACATGCATGCATACACCCTGAACATAGAGCACGCAGAGCCATTGACGTTTGATGAAGCCCAGACTTCAAGCGCAGTTGCAGAGTGGCAGATGGCGAGGGAAGAGGAGATGCAATCCTTCTACAAGAATGGCATTTTGGGAATTGGTAGAATTGTCCAAGGACAGAAAGGCCATTGGATGCAAGGGGTATATAAGGTCAAGGAAGGAGATGTATGTGATGTAAGGTATAAAGCTCAGTTGGTGGCTAAGGGATTCACGTAGAAGAGGGGAGAAGATTACAATGAGATCTTCTCGCTGTGGTAAGACACACGTCCATCAGTGTATTGTTGGCCTTGGTAGTAGCTCAGGACTTAAAGTTGGAGCAGCTGGATGTTAATACGTCGTTCTTACATGTGGAGCTTGATGAAGAAATCTACATGCGCCAGTCTGAAGGCTTTGTGATGGAGGGGCAAGAGCAGAAGGTATGCAAGCTGAAGAAATCCTTATACGGTTTACAACAAAGTCCAAGGCAGTGGTATAAGAGATTTGACTCCTTCATGATGAGCATTGGGTTCGAGCAGAGTATAAAGGACCAGTGTGTTTATGTTCACATACTTGATGGTGGGTCAAGGATATACTTGCTTTTGTACGTTGATGATATGCTGATTGCATCACATGACATAAAGGAAATCAATAGGCTGAAGGAGAAGCTTGCAGAAGAGTTTGACATGAAGGATCTGTGGCATGAAAAGAAGACCCTTAGTATAGAAATCAGCAGTGATAGAAAGAAGGGGGAGTTGAGACTGAGCCAGGAGGGTTACATCAAGAAAGTCTTAGCACATTATGGAATGGAGAAGGCGAAGCCTATCACCCCACCGCTAGTAGCTCACTTCCAGCTTTCTGCGAGACTGTCTCTTAGCACCGATGAGGAGGCACGTTACATGTCTACAGTCCCCTATGCTAGTGCCGTGGGAAGTCTGATGTATGGCATGGTTTGTACACGCCCAGACTTATCCCAGGCAGTTGTAGTCGTCAGCAGGTACAGGCGAATCTAGGGAAGGAACACTGGCAGACCATGAAATGTATATTGAGATATCTGAAGGGAACGGCCAGCGTTGGTTTGTGTTATGGCAAGGGAGATGGGTTATTGATATCTGGATTCTGCGATTCAGATCATGCAGGTGACAGATAGAAGGAGATCTATGACTGGGTATGTGTTCACATTGGACACTGCCGCGGTTTCATGGAGATCGGTCCTTCAGTCCATTGTAGCACTGTCAACCACGGAGGCAGAACTGATAGCTGCAGGTGAGGCTACCAAGGAAGGCAATTACACGAGAAGTTTAGTGAGAGACTTGTGTATATTGCAAGAAGTGACGAAGGTCTACTATGACAGTCAGAGCGCAATTCACTTGGTGGAGCATCATGCCTACAATTCGAGAACCAAGTATATAGAAATGCAGGACTTCTTTCTTCAAAAAGAGAATAAGGTGATAGCACTAGAGAAGGTCTCGACGGATCATAATCCTGTAGATATGCTTACGAAGATCGTTCCCGTAGTCAAGCTCCGGCATTGCTTGAGCTTGATCTATACATGGTGAGTGGTTGATTATTTTCAGTTGTCATGAGAGTTTCGTAAATTCTAGATCTGAGAAGAGATGTTTGGTATTTGGGTAGAGTTGCAGAGAGAGCCGTATGTGCCATGGTTGTTGAAGAAGTTTGAAGCATGATAGAGTTTATTGATTAGTGTTTCAAATTTAAAATCTGGGAGGTGACACGGCCGTGTTAGTTTTGGCATGGCCGTGCGTGTCACTACATGAGTATCAGCTTTATGTCACAGATTGAACACATCCGTGCTATACCCAACACGGCCGTGCGGGTCCAACAGCACTAGCAGGCAACTTTCTGTTTTATTTGGACACACCCGTGCTAAATTGTTCACACGGCCGTGCCGATTGTTCTGGAGCTATAGGCAAATTACGCAGTTCTGCGCACGGCCATGCCGCATATCAACACAGTCGTGCCAATGCACAAAAACCATATTACGCCTAGATTTCAGCTTCTAATCTGGACCGGTTGATTTCGATTAACGTTAAATCAGATGGACATGATTTAAAATGTCCTTTACTATCCCTATGATATAAATACCAAGAGATAAAATACCAAGAGATACATCTTGATGGCACATGATAGAGAATTGAGAAGAATTCCTTGCGTCTTCAAGAGAGAAGCGGATCTTTCACCTGCGTTAGGCGACGAAAGTGCTTCGAGGTGAGTACTAGCTTTGGGAGAGGAGGTATTCCTTGTTTTAGAGTCTCTAGTAAGATCTCTCCATTGGTTGTATGCATGAGACATTGTAATTGCTAGAGTGTTAGAGTTATTTTGTCGAGAAGACATACATTGGTTTGGAGGAGATTTGTAATCGGTGTATTCTCTGTATTATCATCTCTGATCTAGTGGAAACCGTGACAATTGAAGACTAGACACATGCCATAGGTTGGGCCGAACCAGTATAAATCTTTGCCTCTTTGTGTGATTGCTTGGTTTTGACTGTGCGGTGCTTTCTTGTGCTTCGTATAATTCTTTCAAGATCCTAATTCTGCATTGATTCAGTTGGCGACACATTATTTATATATATTCCGCTGAGCACACTTTGGTGTTTGATATTGTGTCAGATTCCCAACATACTAGATTCCAATATGCTTCCATGGGTTGCATAAATCTTAGATTAATTTTGAGGTCTTTTCAACATATAATAACCATCATGGTTTGAGGTTTCGGCCGATACCCTTGGGTATCGGCAATATCGTTTCGGTCTCGTTGGGTAACGAGACCGAAACTCGGGGTCAGTTTCGGTATCGGCTATCCTTGGGTATCGGCAATATCGTTTCGGTCTCGTTGGGTAACGAGACCGAAACTCGGGGTCAGTTTCGGTATCGGCCGATACCGACCGATACCGTTTAGTATCGGTCGAAGACGGAGGGAGAAGATGTGTAATTAAATAAAAATTCTCTGAAAACCCAAAAATGAGATATTGACAAGCTATTCACACCCTACATTTGTATAAACATATTACACATTATTTACAAGTTTGCCATATTATAACTAACAAGAGTTTTTTTAGCTAAATGGTTAACATGAATAACATATTTTTAACTAATATTGTTCATAATTATGTTATAAGTTAAAAATTATCTTTATTAGTTTGCCATTATCTTATTAGTAACAAATTTTAACTAATATTGTTAGTTACATGTAACTTACAATTTTTGAAACTACTGATACGGACGAACCGAAACTCACTTCCAAAACCGCTGAAACGGGCGATACTGATACCGAAACCTAAATTTTCGGGAGAGCGATACCGAGACCTCAAACCTTGATAACCATAATCAGATGTGTAAAAAATGGCTGACTGCTGGGAAATTTTGGATTACTTTCACGCCTCATTGATATCATGGCTTTAGATTTTGCTACAGAGAATTTAGTTTGATGCCACCATTATATTGTAGATATTGATATTGAACCTTCTTTCTAATTTGGTTCCTGTGGTTGTTTTCTCATCAATCTATGCGAAGAAAGATATCTCAATGATGATGGTCTATTATTTTATTTGCAGTTTGGTGCAAAAATTTGTCTTCTGACTTCATTCAGAAATACATGTTTTGTAGAAATCATTCCACGGAACCAGGCATCTCAGAGAGGTAATTGCACCAGTCACATCCCTACTTCATATACGTCTTACAGAAGTTTATTAGATTACAAGCCACTAAAATTATACATTGCCTTAAACCTAATAGTAATGCATTATTCTCAAATTATATATTATCACCTCAAGGAACTATAGCCCTTTGTGCATCATTGTCGGAATGCATAATATTCTGAAATCTCTAAAAATTGTCAGATTACAAACAACAAACCCTGGAGCAGTCAATGTACTGAAAGATTGAAGCTTCTGCTCATGGGAAATGTGAGTTACTAAACCACAAAAGAGTTTAAAAAAAATTCTAGTTGAGCATTCAAGGAGCAAATGAATTATCTTGTTCCATTTTTTTTCATCCCTGAGAGAGTCGACTGTATACAAACACGCTACACTATCCAAATCTAATATGTAATTTTTTATAAGGGATTGCATTACCTTATGTTTAAAAGTGACAATTTAAGTTCTGTTTGGTATCACTTTATATCTAAAAGCCTAAATTCGTGGGTTAAGGGCAATTTTACCAGGAGTGAAAATATTTTTGACATGTCATGTTCGGACATATTGACACTTGAGGGCACTTCTTGCACTTTCCAATAACATTTTAATAAATAAAACTATGACAATGACACCATATTATTGCAACATTAAGTTTCTGCATGCAAGATACTTGTACTACATTGTTTCATGTCTGAGGTTGTTTTGTTGAACTCTGGCCTAAGTTCTTTTGTTGATTCACCAATCCTACACACCTATTGACATTTTGTGTGCGCATCTATGAAATATAGCCAGGTCTCAGTACCAAAATTTTGAAAGGTCCTTGCGATGGACACTTCTTGAGGCCCCTACAATTGGCACGATATCTGTGTCCAGTCTCCATGCAACATTGATTTTAAGCAGTCTTAAACCCATCCCATTTCCACCCATGTACCTCAGCGAACAGCTTTGCATTGAGCTCTTGGAATGACAAGAAAACAGCGGGGGTGGGGGTGACTTGCATTTTAAATTGTCACGCCCCGCAACCCGGGGCCGCAGCATGTTTCACAAGGTTGGCAGGTCTTGCAGTTAATCCGTGTTGACAATCTAAGCTATATGAGCAGATATGTAAAAAATGCGTAAACCTTCATTTTATTTGTATAAGCGAGTTTACAAAAGAGACTCTCAGAACATGATTTATATACATCACAAAATAGGATCACGTTCTATGACCTATATACACCAAAAAGTTCTACAAAGATAACACATCAGCACATGACTACCTCTAAGTCAAAGATCATTGAACTCCACTTTCGGCTCCAGAACTCCGACGGCAGAAAACATCTTAGAACTACAAACATCTGGTGTTCAATGCAAAACAGGAACACCAGGTAAATCACAATAACTTCAAGTATTTTGGTATTTAAACATTTATGTGAGCGCAAGTAAAACCACTGAAAACAAAGCTCAAAATAACGAAAGTGCAATTTACCATGTAACTAACTACTCAAGCTGACAGAGAATAATGTAACATACATCATTAGGTGATAGATTTCTTACTTTCTACAGGTTAAGCCAAACCTAGGATGTGAATCATATTGGGGAGTACAAAAGCAACCAAGGAGTCCACTACATGCCAGGGACGCTCACCCGGGCTAAGCCCACAGAAACAACCGGAGGGCAGACACAATGACTCATTGACTTACTTGACCCACATTAACAATCGGAGTAAAATTGTCTCATGGAACAAATCATGGCTCCAGTCGCTTTTGTACTCCCACTAATATGATTTATCATATACCCAGTGAGTCTCAAGTGCTCAGTGTAAGCCAATTGTACATCACTCAACCTCTCAGTGATATGTCACATGCGTTATGCTAGGTTGATACTATTTCTTTTATTTGTCACAGGAGGCAAGTATTCAATTTCTTAATTCAATTACAGTCACATTGAATTTAAACAATATGTGGATGTGCTATATGGTACCATACATTTTCATGTCCATGAATTTAGCAAGATGTTCCATCAAGATGTTGCACGGGGTACTCATAACAGGATATTCCAACACGAATTTCTTCTAGTGTCCGTAGTTATTATTGCACACCCATCATAAAACTAAATTCAATGTAATGGACTTAGAGTGCAATCAGTGACATAACCATGGAAACATGTAGCAGATATCAATTGCTTGAAACATGAATTATTAGCATGTCGACAAGTAACATGGTAACCGGCATATTATATGTTAATCAAGCATCATAAGGTGACATATCTATATAAACAATGTAACATGGTAGCAGTCATGTTATCAATTAAACCAGCATTCTACATATGACAGATATTATGAACAACGTTTTATATGAGCGTTAATTGAAATAAAGCACTAATTAAGTACTAGCTACCTGAATCTGAGATCATGCAACAGTTGGTACTTCATCTTGAAATTAAGGAGGAATTACAAATGAATAAGGGTCATTGGTAGTGATATCAGGTAAATGTCATCATTGATCATTTTTACGAAACTTAACCATATGTTCATGGTTTTAATTTCATTCTTAGGCAAACATATGGACTTAATTGTCAAAACCATAAGTTCATGGTTTAATTTTATGATTCTTTAAGCATCCACATAGGACTTAAAAGGTCGGAACCCTTAGCTAACATCGTTGGGTATTGTGAATTTTAAGGGACAAAGTGTATAACATAGCTTAAAAGACAACCAATCATCCAATAAGTCATGATTTATGGGATTATGGTCTCCATAGAACAAAAGAGGGTTTAGACATGCTCAAAAAGAGATCGACAGGATCATGTCAATACCCAAAAATTGTTTAACATGGAAAAAAGAGCCAATGAAGGCTTGGCTGAAATTTTAGAGCCAAATAAGGCTCAATCAGTCATGATAAAGGCACGACCAGGCTAGGACATCGGCATGGGTTGCCACTAAATCCAAGAACACCCAACTTATGCTTAGAAATCATCATAGCAATGAAACATAAATATTTAAAACCAAAATTCCATGAATTGAGAGTGATTTACCTGAAATTCGAATTCATAGGATGAACACAATAGAAATCCCACTCCAGAATTTAGATCAGTCCCCAAACAAGAGAGAAAACTCCCAAATCGCATAAAACGTCAGCTTTTCTTTGAAATCGAATTTTTTATATAAAAAGCTGAAATTTTTGGATTTACCCAAGCTTAAATAGGGGAAGGGGAGAGTCTAGATGACTTGTAGAGGAGCCGATGAGATGCCACGAAGCTTTTAGCTTCAAATTGAAGCAAAACGTGTCAAAACCCTAAGAATTTAGGCTTTGAGAAGCAACACATGTAGTAGGAGGTGGAGGTAAGAGGAGGAGCTTTGATTTGCTCCCAAGGATGTGTTGTCAAGGAGAGGAGAGATCAGATTTTTCTTGCTCCTTTTTTTCCGTCGCGTGAAACAAACGTGCCGCCTGCGCATTCTCGCGAGAGAGACTGAGGAAGAGATCGGGAGGGGGGAGAGAGAAAAGAGAGAGAAAGAAGGTTAAGTTGTGGGCCTTGTGGGCTGGGCCGGAAACAAAAAGAAAGAAAGAGAAAAAATAAAAGAAAGAAAGATAAAAAGAATGGGCTTGGGCCCTTAAAGAAACAAATGGGCTTTCACATAAATAAATAATGGTATGGTTTCAAACCTAGCTGATGAAAGTTACTTCAGTATAAAAAATTAAAACTAATTTTTTTTCCTCAATCCGGGACCTTTTAAATCTTGGCATTCGTATATCACATTAGGTAGCAACTTTGCCCAAAATAAGTTTTAGCTTGTAGGTCATGTTCCAATGTTTTGCATCAAGGAATCTCAGCACGTATTCTATACCTATTTTTGTATGCAGGTTTTAAAATTTTTTTCATGACCTTTCTTTATATTGAATATGGCCATTCTTTTATGCATATGTATATTTTCCTGCAGTGCTATGGCTGAGTTTCTGGTTTGAAGTGCACTATAACTCTCTTTATGAACTCCGAGGTCAGTTATTATTTATTTTCTTGAACATATTTTCCACTTTAAAGCATGATGTCCAACAAACTGTCCAACAAATGCTTTCTCCTTTTTTAACCTTCAACAGCTTTTCCTTTTTCTCACATTAAACTGATATGCATCATTTCTGGTCTCTTGCAGATATGAAAATTGAGTACAAGCCAAGAAAGAAACATTGGTTATTTTCAGGGCTATCTATACATGGAGAGAGTTAATACAGAGGTTACTTCACTATTTGTGCATATAATTTTGTTCTATTGTGCTTCTATAATGTTGGCATATTGTTGCTATTGTCTTTTGTATATTAGAATGATTGTGTATTACTTAGCATATTGATGTTCAAGTTATCAATCTTATTCTTTAAATCCCTTTAACTTTGTTGCTCTCTCTACTGCATAGTATTTCGCCCAAACCATACTGTATATGATGGTGGACGTGTTAATCTTGACGACTCCAGGCATAATTCAGAGTTGTTGGATGTTGCTTTGTAATATAATTGTTGGCCTGCCACCCATCACACGGTCTTTTGGTTAATGTGGTAAAAAGGAAAAAACCATCTTGGATTGTTTGGTGCTTTGGTTTGCTTTTGCTTTAATATAAGTCTCAGGGGTTATCCGGAGTACTTTTCATGAAATAAATGTTATATACTTAAAATGTGATTGTCTAGAATATTTTAAATTTTTAAGTGCTTGTGAACATAGATTAGCATGCGACATAGGTTTGGAGAAGGCTTGTGCTAGGGTTGGAGGAGAACGGATGTACAAGAGAATGTTTGGGAGAAAATTAGAGATTATTCAAGAGAGATTGGAAGTTTGGTAAATGTTGGAGAACTATTAGCATGAGAGAGATGTTGTAAGAAGAACCCGGATATCAAAATAGGAGAGAGAATGACATGTGTTAAAATATGGAAGTAATACTTATTGACTTACCACCAATAAGTAAAGCGTTTGGATTGAGTGTTTACCAACAATACTATTTACTAAATATAACAAAGAGTCGAATAAACTAGATATCCCAAAAGTGAGTTTCAGCAGCAATCTGTTGACTGGTTCTTTTATTACCTATAAATCAAATGATAGTCTGATCCTTAGACGCCATTGTCCTTGGATTTCACATCATATATCTTTTCCTGAGGTATCTTACCGTATTTAGTATGGCAAGCGGACTCTGATGATCCAATTAACCAATTAATCATGTGGTTTTATATGTCACAAAAATATGGGCTGATTTAAATGTTGAAAAAAGCAATTACGGAGAATTGCTAAAAGTCCTAGAAGTTGCAGTTGCACAAAAATCAAATTATATTAAGTAGTAACGAAATCTTCCTGACAAGTTCCAACTTTTATGTTCCAACCATCAACCAAAATAGGCAGAAGGATGCACATATTGAGATTTTATAGTTCCAAAATCAAATATAAACATATACACAAGAATTGTTTCACAAATGCCAACGTGTTATAACAATTGTATAAATAGTCACTTCTAAACAAAAATTAAGCCAAACTAATCTAACATTTTTCTCCTTATATTGAGTGCACAAATTCGAAATACGCTAAATTATAATCCTGACACTGCAGGCAAGCTCAATACATGAATTGCTAGACTTGAAGCTTTTTGTCTTATGTTGTATTGTATTGTATATGTACCAGAAATAACCCGTGCACATAGTGCACGGTAACCCAAGAAAAAGCCCACACACAGGATGTGGTGCACACACGCAACCGATAAAAGAGCGAGAAGAGTGGGTGTGTGTATCGTTAGGAGGAGACATGAACCGCGTGCAACCCAAAAAGAGATATAAGTGTTGCTATGTGAGGGTATCGTCGGGAGGCAAACAGGGTTAATTTAAAAAAACTTTAGGGGACAACGTACGTGATTCACAACCCAAACCACTGGGGTAAAAAGGAAAAAAGCTGGCGTTAAAGTACAAAAAACGCAGTGGGCCAAAGTGAAAAAAGACGGATGACAAACCTGTGGATAAGTGGTAAGGGGATGTGCATTTGGTCCTTAATGAAAAAGTAATGTCATGCTTGCAATTAATGGGAAGGAGGGGGTCATTGTTTGGTTTCTCCACCACCTCACCCCAAACCCCGAACCTAATACTCTACCCTCCACCAAGTGGGATCCACCTCGCCGATGTGGTGCAACCAAGACCAATCCTTTGTCCTAGGGGGACAAAGGTGGGGCCCACATTTTGTCCACAACCAGGAGGAAATGCTCCACTATGTTATATAGATAATCCATATCGTATATCATACAATCGATTTTCACATCGGATGATAAATAACATCATTGTAGTATTCACCGATTCATAGTGTATCTTACAATATGAATGGCTTTCAAACGAAAATGACAACCGTGCTATTTTGTGTTAGGTATACCATTTGTATTGTTATCTATATCTATTTTTAGTGTATTCTTGATCTAGATCGCCATAACTATCATCTCAAGAACTACAAAGAAAAGGAGTAATGGCTAATTGTTCCATTTTTTGTTCCAATACATTTTTTAATTGTTTTCCATTTTCGGATTCATATTCTTGGCTTTATGTTAAATTCTTTTAGATATCATTTTATTCTTTAGGTATTTCATATTTCCTATTGTCTTTTGATAAGTACTAGATTTTGAGCATATGCAAATGCACTTGAATTGAAGTTTGGGGTTGAATATTATGATGATGCGTAGCTTAAAATTTAGCTACAATTTTTTTATTTATAATGAAAAATTATATTTTAATAGTATTTTAGTTTAAAAAGGATGTCGATTGGCGAGCGATAGGCAAGTTTACAAAGGACATGTGGATAAATTACTCATTATAAATTTTAATCTCACCTAAGACGTCAACTAATTACATTTTGAAGGGATAAATGTGCAAAAAAACATCGTTTCTATCATATGCATGGTACACCACAACTTTGTGGTAAATGCCTTTCAAAAAGGAAAAATAATGTTCAAATAGTGTAGATTCAAAATTTCCAACCAAAATATATTCAAAGCTAAAATCTTCTCTTGTTAAAAGTACTCGTAAATTTAATTTTTTCTAGAGTAATACATGATTGCTATTTCCGGACCTTTAAACTTGTTTGAGTCCAGTGGGTTCTGCTTCCTCTTTTTTATGGCTTTTATTTTATAAAGCTGGTAACTAGCAATGAAATGCATGGGGGCGTCAGTTTCCAACACACCCCTTTTTACATTTGGTTTTCAAAATTCAATTCATCCTAATGGTGGGATCTACTGACGTAGGATAAGGTTGCGAAAGCAAATTAACGGTTTCATTGTGGTGGGATAGTCCTGGATGAATTAGGCATTTGGATGATTTGCAGAAGAGCAAGGGTCTATGTGGAAGATTTGACGATTTGGATTTGGGAATGAACCAGATTTAGGGTTTGGTGATTATTTAAAAATAGGTTTAGGGATTGATACAAATGGTTAAAGATATGGACTCATGTGTCTCATTTGGAAATTGGATAGAGCATCAACTCTTACACCTAACGTGTGAGAGATTTCTCTAAGCCTCACACACTAACGACTCATTTACCAACTCATATCACATCTCATGCAAGGAATTTCCAAGAAATTATGGTTTCATTCATTCTCATTCTCTAAACTCTTTAATCTTAAGGTTCTGATATATGATCATAAAGTTATGAGCACAAGTGTTGGCATAAAACAAAGAAAATAAAAGAAAATAATAAAAGTTCGTGCATGACGTATGCAACTTATTCTAAAATGGGTATTCTGAATTGGGTATGACCATCTTTAGTTTCCATAATGAAATAGCACTCAAGGTAGGCTTGTCTTGCATTAAACTCTCTTATTACGGAAGACTTTACCTTGAGTTTTAAAATGATGTATGGTATAAAGTCGCAAGCAAACCTCTTAAGGATAATATTCCAAAAGTAAGGCAGAACTAATAAAATTAAATGTAAACCTATTAGCACATAGGCAGTTGGACATTTAGAATTACAAAATCGATCTTCTATGGAATCGAAACCAAAATGTGGAGTGGATTCACCTCATGAAGCTACTCCAAAATGCGTCTCATTCTTAAGCGTTGGTTCAAAATCAAAATCAAAATCAAGTAGCTCAGATTGCATCTCGGATATAGCCTTTGCATGGGGATTTGTCTCATACAGTGGCTCCAACTTGATATCAAGATTATACTTTGTCTTCACCTTATCTTCGGTTTTGGTTGTAGCTTCAGTATTGGTTCAGGCTCTTGATTTGCATTGCAATCTGATAATGATTTCCACTATAACTCTGGCCCAACTTAGGTGACTTCTTGCGCAATTGTAGCTCACTTTTCAAATCTAGAAGTAGCATCTGATCTTCTTGCATAAATTTGCTTGTGGCTCTTTTACTAGTTCTGGCTCTAAATCTGATAATGGTTGGACTGAACAATGGATTGGCGGCAGACTACATAGATACCTACGTTGAAACTTAATTTTCATCTGGGACCAATGTTGATAAGACTTCAAACTACCACCAAGTTAAGGTTATGCTTTGCATGCATCGGACATATAAGAACATTCTCTTGTTTGTTATTTTGCAGTAAGAGAAAAACATCTTTGATAAATATCTCTCAATATCCAGAACATAATGGCCTTTGAATCCTTCAAGGTAGGATAACATAGAACTTATGACTCTTATTGCTGGATCGATAGTTGTCATTCAGAAAATAGAATTCATCATAAAATGCCTAGAAATCTGCATAAACGTATCACATAATATTCCAAAAATACTAAAAATTTAAAGGACTCGAACTTGACGCAAAACATGCTTAATCTTGCTAAAATATAACTTGGACTAAGCCATTGAACATGAATCCGCTTAAGTTGGTTTGGCCACCTTAGGCTAAGCTGAATTGAGGCAGATCATGTTAACTTGGGATGCGCCGTTAATAACCTAATTTGGTTGGCTTAAAGCTAAGCTGACGAGTTCGTAGTTCTTAATTAAAAATCACGAATCTCACAAGCGCATTTGGAGGTTGGTGATGATTGCTAGTTGGTGTCAACAATAGAATTGTTGCGAGGTGACAGCGTTGACGGTGAAAGGTTAATAGTGAGTTAGCAATGTTGACGAGTATGAAAAGGTCGTTTTCTGATGGTTAGAAAATAAGAATATGGTAGTGACACTGACATGATTTTATCAACAATGAAGTGATGATGTTAGAATTTGATTAAAGGATGCCGGCTTTGGCTTCGGCAACAAAGATGCTGGTGTTGGAAGTGATTGATAATGGAGATAATGATGATAGCTCTTGAAAATGTTGTTTTGATGAGATTGATGGTAGCATTGGTTGAGGTTGAAGTTGACAATGGCAGCTGCGATGCCAATTGGGTTAGGCATTGGCTAATAAGTTGACAGATTGGTGGCAACTTTGAAACTTGAGTAGAGGTAGAGTGATAGTGTTGATGATGTTTGACTAAAGATGATGATGATTGAGGTGTTGTTTGTGGTCCTCAACTGTATATGATGACCAAAACCGAGTGAAAGTAGACGATGATGATGGCGATGACGATAAATTAACATCTGGCTTTCATTACCGATGATGGTGCTCAGCTGAAGTTTGGGAAGAGGAGTTGTTTAAGGTTCAGATTGAGACAACACTTTTATTGAATAACACCTGAAAGGATTAAAAGAAAACATTACTATCGTGGATATGGTTTTGATATATTTTTAATCAAATGCTAAGTTCAATTAAACAGGGAAAAGTAGGGAAAAGACGGGTGCTAGTGTTTTAGATATTTAATAACTAAAAATAAAAGAAAGAAATAGAATATGGTAGAAATTAGGGATGTGAGGTTCTTTGGTTCTAATTTGAGGCTTTTTGGCTTTGATACCACCGATGTTGCATAGGTGTGTGAAAGTGAGTTTAGGGTTTCATTGTGGTAGGATATTTGTGGCTGAATTAAGGATTTTGATGATATGGAAAAGAACACGTGTTTATATGGAAGATTTGGGGATTTGGATTTGGCAATGAATTAGATTTATGGTTATTTGGGAAACTAGTGTTAGGGATTGACACAAAGGATTAGACATATTGACTTGGGTCTCATACCTTGGGGATCAGATTGATCACCAACTCCCACACCTTATGCGTGTGAAATTTCTTCAGGTTTCATGCCCTAGCAACTCACTTTCCAATTCATGTTCCAGGAGAATTCAATTAGTTTCATGATTATTTGTATCTTAAAACTTCGAGCATAACACATACTGAAATGAAATAAAAAAGAAAGTATAATAATAAAAGAAAGGTTCTAGAAGCCCGATAGATCCACATACATGACAAATGTAACTCATTAAAAAAATAAGCTCTAAAGAGCTAAGAATAGGACCTTCAAGCGGGACTCTTCTTGAATTGGTTTGATCATTTTCAGTTTGGACAACAAAATAACACTCAATGCAGGCTTGTCCTGCATCTCTCGCAGATGCAAACTGCCCTCAGGCCTGCTACACCAAGCTTCTCCAGTTAATATCAAGTTTCTTTCAATATTATAGCAAAGAAAATTAGATATTAAAAGATACAAGCTCCTAGTATTATCATGATTCTTACTTTTACATGGCTTTTCAAATGTATTTTTTGTGCACCTATGTATGTACACATGCACACATAAAACATCTATAATTATCAAATTGACATGATGAATGTTCCTAAGTGACAACCATCCCAAGTTTGGATCTGAGTAAGTTTATATGGTTCAGTAAGTGTACCATTCAAAGTATCATACCTTGTTCACATGCCATAAATCAAAGCAAACTACTAAATCTAGTTAGATTTGACATGAGTGTTGGTTACCCACTTTAAAGCACATATACTTCAAAATGAGAGTCTTATTCATGTCAGATAACAACACTTACCTGACACATATCAGACACTATAAACCTATGTTCGATGCTCAAAACTCAAAACGGTTATGTTAGAGCTATGTCAAATTTAAATAAACACTAAAGATCACAAATTGGACACTTCCTGGTAATATTTATCTTAAAGATATAAACATAATCTTTATTGAGTGATTCTATGTGGGGAATGAAAGGGGATGATGGTTCTGGTGAAAGAAGCATCGGAAAAATTAAAACTAAAGGCAAACTTAGGTTTAGGTCAATTACCATAGAAATCGAATAATCATTTACTTTGACATCTAACACATTAAAGATTTTTTCGAACATCTTGCACATGTGATTTCTCGCCCATTTTCGCGCCTCTTATGCAAAAGATACTAATGCTTGCAAACAAAGTTTACAAATTTCTATCTTTATTCAATCACTTGTAACCTAAAAGTTTGATTCAAGACATTTATTTGAGAAGAAAAATCTGATGCGATTAGGGCTTTTTGTGGGGATCAAAGATGGGATTTTTATGGCTTTGGACTTCCTAATCTAGGGTTTATATGACGAAGAACTGATTTAAAGCACTAAATAATTCCTAGAACAATAGATCTAAACTAGAGAACAATTAATTAACTAAGGAATTAAACTAGGGATTCTAAAGAAATAAAATTACCTTGCACAATTCTTCGATAAAGCTCCAACCTAGGGCCGGCCGGCCCCTTATTGGGGGAGGGGTTAATAATTGTCTAATTACGATTTAACCCTCCCCATCTCTCGCGGAATCACAAGTTTGGGACCGGGTCCGTGGTGGACCCAAGTCGCCTCCTCCGATGGTAGACCCGAACCGGACCCTCTTCCAAGCCCGCACGGCCCGTCCCTCCTATTTGCCGAACCGCATCATAACTCCCCCCCAAAAGTGCCACCTTGTCCTCAAGGTGGAAGTCTGGAAACTGGTTGCGGATCACTGTAGTGGCCTCCCATGTAGCATCGTGGTCTGGAAGGTCCCGCCATCGAATCCGCACCTCCTGAGTCCCGTTTGCGGCCTGCCGGATCCCTGTCAACTCTTGAGGCTCCAGAAGCACCTCCATGTCATCTGTCAGAGTGGGTGGCAGGGTGGGTGATAGTGTGTGATTCCCGATGGCCCGCCTCAACTGCGTTACGTGAAAAACCGGGTGAATGGTGGAGGTGGCAGGTAACTGCAGACGATAGGCCACCTTCCCGATCTGAGCTGTCACCTCGAAAGGTCCATAGTATCGGGCTGCTAACTTCTCATTGCTCCGTCGGGCCAAGGTCTTCTGTCGATACGGGCGGAGCTTCAAGTAGACCCGGTCTCCCACTGCAAACTGCTCATCTCTACGGTGGGCATCAGCCTTGGTCTTCATAATATGCTGGGCCCTCAACAGGTGTTTCTTCAACTCCTCAAGATATTTGTCCCGTTCAGTCAAATGCTCCTCCACCTGTGAAACCGGAGTGGTCCCTCGGCTGTAGTGGATCAACTGGGGCGAGTCCCGACCGTATAGGATCCGAAAGGGGGTGCTCTGCGCTGCCGAATGGTACGAGGTGTTGTACCAATATTCAGCCCATGCCAGCCATCTGGCCCACTGCCTCGGCGCATCTGACGCAAAACATCTCAGGTAGGTTTCCACACTCCTATTCACCACTTCTGTCTGACCATCCGTCTGGGGGTGATAGGCAGTGCTCCTTCGCAGCTTGGTCCCCTGCACCTTGAATAACTCCTTCCAGAAACTGCTGATGAATACCTTGTCGCGGTCCGACACTATGGAGGCGGGGAACCCGTGCAAGCGAACCACCTCCTTCATAAAAGCTGCTGTTGCCACTGTAACTGCAGTGTAAGGGTGTCTGAGGGGTATGAAATGGGCGTATTTGCTTAGCCGATCGACCACTACAAGAATAGAACTGTAACCCTCTGATATCGGCAACCCCTCGATGAAATCCATGCTGATCTCCTCCCAGACCTTCTCAGGTAAGGCCAATGGCTGTAGGAGTCCCGCTGGTGCCATTGCCATATACTTGTGACGTTGGCACACGTCACACTCTGCTATCCGCTGGGCAATGTCTTTCTTCATCCCGGGCCAGTAGAGCTCTCTCGCCATCCTCCTGTAGGTCTGCTGTACCCCGGAGTGTCCGCCGATGGCACTGCCGTGGAACTCCTGAAAAAGCATCGGAATATGGGCAGAACCCTGGGGAATCACCAGCCGGTCGTGGTATAGGAGCCTCTGTCCGTCCATGCTGTACCCCTGGAAGTCCGCTGAGCCCTGCTGCAGTGCCTCACGTATCCTGGCCAGGTCCTCATCAGCCTTAATCTCCCTGCTCAAAGGCTCCCAGTCCAGAAGGACCGGTGCTGAAATGGCCGCTACCTCTGCATGCTCCTCGCGGCACGACAAAGCGTCTGCCGCCTTGTTCTCTAGGCCCGGCCGGTACTGTATCTCGAATGTGAAATGGACCAACTTGGAGAGCCACTTCTGATGCTCCTCGGTAACCATGCGCTGCTCCAATAAATATTTCAAGCTCCGCTGGTCGGTCCTCACTATGAACTTCCTACCCAACAAGTAGGGCCGCCACTTCTGAATAGACATGACAATCGCCATCAGCTCCCTCTCATATACTGACTTCAGCCTCGCTCGAGCTGACAGAGTCTGACTGAAGAAAGCAATAGGCATCTGGTCCTGCATCAAGACTGCGCCCAACCCATATCCTGACGCGTCGGTGTCTATAACAAATGGTCTGCTGAAGTCAGGAAGTGCTAAGACAGGCACCGTCGTCATCGCCTGCTTCAAGGCCTCGAAGGCCTTGGTCGCCTCTTCGCCCCAGTGGAAGTTGTCCTTCTTTAGTTGCTCGGTAAGTGGCCAAGCAATCGTGCTGTACCCCTGGACAAACTTCCTGTAGTACCCTATCAAGCCCAAGAAGCCCCGCAGGCCCCGTAAAGTGGTAGGTACCGGCCAGTCCAACATGGCTGCAATCTTGGCCCTATCAGCTGCCACCCCCCTCCGCAGACACCACGTGTCCCAAGTACTCCACCTGCAGCTGTCCAAATAGGCACTTCTTATTATTAGCATATAGCTGCTGCTCCTGTAACTCATGTAGACTGCTCACAAGTGCCCTACGTGCTCCTCCATGCTGCGGCTGTACACCAAGATGTCGTCAAAAAATACCAGCACAAACCTCCGTAGGTAAGGTCGGAACACTCTGTTCATCAGGGCCTGGAATGTCGCTGGAGCATTCGTCAGGCCGAAAGGCATGACCAGGAACTCATAGTGCCCCTCATGAGTCCTGAAGGCAGTCTTGGGCACGTCGGCCGCCCTCATCCGTATCTGGTGATACCCTGATTTCAGATCAATCTTGGAGAAACAGGCTGCCCCGTGGAGTTCATCCAGCAACTCATCAATAACAGGGATGTGAAATTTGTCTGCAACTGTCTCCTTATTCAGGGCCCTGTAATCTACGCAGAATCTCCAACTGCCATCCTTCTTTTTCACCAATAAGACTGGACTGGAGAAGGGGCTCGTACTCGGCTGTATCACCCCGCCTGCAGCATGTCCTCTACCAACCTCTCTATCTCATCCTTCTGTACCTGTGGATACCTGTAGGGCCACACACTAATGGGAGACACGCCCTCCCGCAAGACGATGGCGTGCTCATGATCTCGGTGTGGTGGCAGTCCCTGTGGTTCCTGGAAAACATCCTCATACTGAGCCAGCAGCTGCTCAACCTCCGGTACCGGCTCCTGTGTCTGGTCCTCAATCTGCACTGAAGCGGTCACAGCCTGTAGCTCCACCAAAAAGCCTCCTCCCGCTGTGTGGATCGCCCTGGACATGGCCTTATAAGATACCAACGAACGGCAGAGGCTGGGATCCCCCTGCAATACCACTGTCCTCCCCCCATCCTGGTACTCCACTCTTAGCATCTTCCAATTTGTCCTGGTCTCCCCGAGGGTCTGCAGCCACTTCATCCCCAGGATGACATCGGTACTCCCTAGCTCCAAGGGAAGAAAGTCGGTGACAATCTGTACTCCCTGAATGGTCACAATCACCCCGCGGCAGACACCCGTGCTGTGTGTCACCTGGCCCGTACCCAGCATCACTCCGTACCGCCCCGTGCCACTCAGCTGTAATCCCTGTGCCTCCACCAACCTGCTGGAAATGAAGTTGTGGGTGGCTACACTGTCGATCAACACTATCACCACCTGGCTGCCCACCTGTCCCACCAATTTCATGGTATGGTTCGGTGTGAACCCTACCACGGAATTGAGGGACACCTCCGCAAAGTCCAAGTGCTGGTGCTCTACCTCCTCGTCCTCTCCTGCCTCTAGGATGACAACCTCGTCCTCTCCCTCATCATCACCGGCTATCAGTATCTGGAGAGTCCGATCAGCGCACCGGTGTCCTGGGGTGAACTTATCATCACATCGAAAACACAAACCCTTCAACCTCTTCTCCCGTATCTCAGCATCTGTCATCCTCCGTACCTGCCCCCCCTGCTCGGGGCTCCTGCCTCCTGTCTCTGCCGCCCCCAGTAATGGCCGTAGCTCCCTGACCAGTCGTGGTCCCTGAAGTAGGTGCAGTCCTCTGTCCTGTAGCAGCCGCCTGACTCCTGAATGCGGTGCCTCCCCACGTCCCACGGGCCCTCCGCTCTGTCTCCTGATGGTCATCCACCTTCCGCGCTAATGTCATCATCCCGCGCAGACCAACGGGCTCGAACTGCCTCAATCCCGACCTCACCGTGGGCTTCAGCCCCTTCATGAAACAGCCCTCCAAGGACTCCTCAGATACTCCCCGAACTCGGTGGCAGAGCGACTCAAATTTCCTGATATAATCCCCTACGCTCCCCTCCTGCTTCAGCGAGTACAGTCTCTCGAACACGCCACCAGCCTGTCCTACACCAAATCGCTCCGTCAAGAGCGTCGTAAACTCCGTCCATGTCTGAGAAGGCTGCTGCTGATCTGTCCAACGAAACCAACCTAAGGCCTCCTCCTCCAAGTAAATCCATATCGCCCGAAGCCACTCCTCTCCTGGGACAGCGGACACCTCCAAGTACCTCTCCACCCGGTACAACCAGTCATCTGGATCTCCTCCCTCAAAAATGGGCACCTCTAGCTTCCTCAGTCGCCTCTCGCCACCGTAACCACCTCTCTCCTGCTGCTGGAATCCACCCCTGTGCTGGTACCCCCTGTCGCCTGTCGGGAAAATAAGCCTCAGCTCGATCGCGGTAGCCTCCCTCTGCTCCATGCCCCTGCCAGTCACCCTGTGGGTGTCCAAACTCCGCCGGGTGGCCTCCTGGTGGGTCCTGGTACGCTCTTCAATCTCCCGTCACTCTCCCAAAAGGTGGGGGTTGAGTCGATGGGCCACCTGTGATCTGGTGGTGCCCTCCACCCTGCTGAAATCCTCCACCGGGTCCCCCAAAAGGCTGAAAACCCGGAAATTGTGCTCCTCGGACCTCGGGCGGGGCTCCCGGGGGGCCGGAAACGCTCGGAAAAGTCTGTCGGGCGTCCTGGAAGGTCGGTGGGCCCCCCAGGGGTCCGTCGGGCCTCGGGACCCCCCTTTGGGGTCGGCCGAGGCTCCCCAGGCCGTCGCCGGGGGCGGCCGGCCCTGAAATTGGGCCGGCGACCCCCAGGCGGCGGCGCCTGGGCCCGCCGCAGCCGCAGGGGGGCGGCAGGTGCGGCCGCCCCTCCCGGGGGCCTGGCGGCCCCCCGTCGCCCCTCTGGGGGTTCGCCGGGCCCCCCAGAGATCCCTGGGGGGTCGGCGGCCACCCAGAGAGTGGGCTGCCGGGGTGCCGGAGACCCCCCTCCGGCACCTCTGTCTTCGCGGCGTGGCGGCGCGTGGTCTTGGTGAGTCCCCCACGCGTTGTCTCCTTGATCGAAGCCTCCGTCTTCTTCTAGATCCGGATCATCTTCAAAAGGAACCGTCTTTTTGCCCTTGTCCTTCGCCAAAGTTGGCTCCTTTTTGCTTGGATCCGCCTTTGGTACGAGATGAGCGGTCAACGCCGCTATTGCTTCCGTCAATTCCGATAATTTTGCCTCCATTTTTCCTTGGTTCTCCTTCATCTCCCCCCCGGATTTGCGCGGCTATCTCGGCGTTTTCCTTTCTCACGTCGATGAAACCCTTGCTAATTTGGGCCTCCATCCGTTCAACCTTTTCTTCCAAAACTTCGACCTGCTCCTTGGATCGTGTGCTAGCCATTGATCGACCGCTTTGATACCAATTTGATGCGATTAGGGCTTTTTGTGGGGATCAAAGGTGGGATTTTTATGGCTTTGGACTTCCTAATCTAGGGTTTATATGACGAAGAACTGATTTAAAGCACTAAATAATTCCTAGAACAATAGATCTAAACCAGAGAACAATTAATTAACTAAGGAATTAAACTAGGGATTCTAAAGAAATAAAATTACCTTGCACAATTCTTCGATAAAGCTCCAACCTAGGGCCGGCCGGCCCCTTATTGGGGGAGGGGTTAATAATTGTCTAATTACGATTTAACCCTCCCCATCTCTCGCGGAATCACAAGTTTGGGACCGGGTCCGTGGTGGACCCAAGTCGCCTCCTCCGATGGTAGACCCGAACCGGACCCTCTTCCAAGCCCGCACGGCCCGTCCCTCCTATTTGCCGAACCGCATCAAAATCCATATTTGGAATTCTAACAGAACTTAAACTCCGAAGTAAAATAAAAAATAAAATAATTTCTCTCCAAAAGAAAACTCTCAAGACCTCAAAAAGCTACAAAAGGGCTAAAATAAAGAAATATAAAGTGACTTAAAGATCACAAAGTTAAAACCGACTCACTCAACTACTAGTATGAATTCAAGTAAGATACATGTCAATTCTTCTCGACTTTAAAGATTTACCTCTCCCTTAATTGCACAAAAGAAATACAACCGTGAAAAATGGAGCAGTTATCTCATAGTAGCGAAGGTGATGGATAAGAAGTCAATATTATAAGTGAATATCGTTCATCAAGCTCTTATGAAATAGTTAACTTAGTCTCCTTAATCTTCTGTAAAGCTTGTCGAGAACCTATATGATGCATGCAAAGCCTCTCCATAGGTTCAAGAATGAATCCTTCCAAGCAAATTTTAATTATCTATATAAATTTCTGTAAATTTCTAATGTATTCTGCAATAGACTTGTGAATATTATGGTTAATTGTTAATTTTTTGCAAATCTTGAAATGATATGTGCTCATATGATATTCATGATACTCGGAGAATGTAATAGATCCATGATCAATACCTAACTATAAGGAACTTTAGAGTATGAGATGTATTGACTTTGTTTAGAGCTTACAACTAACCCACCCTTTTGATCTCCAATTGCACTTTTTGATCAGTTAGGAGTTAACATTATTTTCTTTCCCTCAAAGATGTATGTATACTAGTCATAACCCATACATGCGGCACGGTTCATTTAAGATTTTCCCCCGCGAAATCTTTGTTACCCAAAAAATTATTTTCACAATCAAAATTTAAAAGAACAAATTAGCGTAAAAATATTTAGTGGCACGTGCATCTTCGGCGTGGGCGCTTTCGGCGCGGAACAACAAATACGGCGCAGGCGCCTTCGGCGTGGAACAACAAATTCGGCGTGGGCGCCTTCGGTGCGGAACAACGCGCGAGCGCATTCGGTGCGGAACAACAAATTCGGTGCAGGCGCCTTCGATGCGGAACAACGCGCGAGCGCCTTCAGTGTGGAACAACAAATTTGGAACAAATTTGGCACGGGCGCCTTCGGCGCGGAACAACAAATTCTGCGCGGAACAACAAATTAGCGTAAAAAATTTAGTGGAACAACAAATTCGGCACGGTTCATTTAAGATTTTCCCTCGCGAAATCTTTGTTCCCCAAAAAATTATTTCCACGGCCAAAAGAATAACAAATTAATGTAAAAATATTTAGCGGCATGGGCGCCTTCGGCGGGATGCTTTTGATGCAGAACAACAAATTCGGCGCAGGCGCATTCGACACAGAACAACAAATTCGACGTGAGTGCCTTCGGTGCGAAACAACAATTTCGGTGCGACGCCTTTGACGTGGTTCATTTAAGATTTTGCAAGGCACTAAACAACAAACGTGGAACACCAAATCCGGCTTAGAACAACAAATTTGGCGTCGGTGCCTTCGACGCGGAACAACAAATTAGCATAAAATATTTAGCGGAAACAACAAGTTAGCATAAAAAATTTTAGCAGGCGCTTCCGACGCGGACGCCTCCGGCGCTCAAAACATAAAATGAAAAGGTACTCAAATGAAAGAAATTTGCAAGGACATAAAATTCTGAAAGCTAATAATAACCAAATGAAGTTATTCTCTTTGATATTATCTGGTCTCTGACAAAAAGGATTTATGAGATAAAATTAACCGTCTTCTATCTGTGTGATGAAAGATGGAGATTAATTTGCAGTCAAAACTTAAAATTTGATATCAGTGAATAATATATTAGCGAATCATATTGGGTCAATCTGTCTCCATTCATGGCCAGATGTAAATGGGGTTCTTTATTGGAAAATATTGTTCTGTAGTTAATATCATTTATATGGCGTGAGTCTTGAATTAGTGCTTGACTGTCTTTTGCGTAAAAAAAACTTGCAGTAAAACAATTGAATCAGCTGCAGTCGACTACTGAATTAATTAGTGCTTGGTTGTCAAAAACTAAAACTGGTTGGTATTCCAAAGAAAACAAAAGCCCTAAACAAAAACCCTAAACTCTTAACCATTGATTTTCCAAGATCAAATCCCAGCCACTCTTTATCTTGTTCTAGTCAGCCCTAGAATTCAAAAAAGGTTGTCAAATGTATAATAGATGTTGATATCATAGAATATGAAATATTTAAATTTTACCGCCAATGCTTGCCTCATGTGATATGTGTAGCATCTATCTGAAAACATCATATAAGATGCAATCTTGATAGCTTAAGTACTGGTTAGGCATTAGAAAATATTACATATTATAATGTGAATTATCAGCAATTCATGTAACGTTTTATGACTATGAGGTTTAATTTTGAGTCCCATCTTCTCTAGAGCCAACTTGATGATTAAATTTATGCAACTATATCCATCCATCATCACTCTATAACACATATCTTCAATTTTAATATAGGTAAATAAAACATTTATTCTTTGCTAATCTTCCTCATTATTTGGTGTATTTGGTAGACTGATACGATCCGGTAGATCGTATAAGCAAATCGATAGATTTAAAAGTGGAAAATGGAAAAGGTGGAATTTTTATAAGATTTATAGCAAAGAACAAAAGAGGTATTGGGTCTCTTTCGAGACAAAACCCTGTCTCCTAGCTTTGGATGAACGGACCAAAGCCTAAGCACATTCACAATTGACACCTAGTTCTTCACAATTAGGCATCCCCTAACCTTAGCCCATGCCCTCACTTATATAATGTTTAGGCGTGGTGCGTACAGCAAAACTAGCAAAACTTATTGTGCATAAAGAAACTTCGCACAAACAGTCGGTGTGCATAGCAATTACTCCTTCGGCCTCCTCTCGTACGTAATGATCGCATCATTACTCCGCCTCTAAAAGAGCCACCTTGTCCTCAAGGTGATGCATGAAGTCCGCGGAGGCCCTACTCCAAGTGCGTGCAAGCCTCCTTCCGGATCAAAAGGATGAAAATGATCTCCACCGTTTTCACTTCCGTTCTGAAGAAATCCAGATCTGAAAGATTCAGATCTGAAACTTGAAGATCATCTGAAACTTGAAGATCTGGATCTGCAAATTCCAGATCTGGATCTGCGACTTCCAGATCTGGATCTGCGACTTCCAGATCCGGATCTGCGACTTCCAGCGTGGAATCACCCTGATTCTCTTCCTCTTGGATCCTCTTGACGCGATTTTCTCCCTTCCTGGCCGTTAGGGTTTGTAACATCTCCATTATCTCCGGAATTGACGCCATGGCCTCCCTCAAAAACTTCAGATCTGAAGTTGCCTCTTTCAGATCTGAAGTTGCCTCCTTTAGCCCTTGGATATCGCGTTCCGTTTGCGCGGCTTCCCTCCTCATGGCCCGAAGTTGTTGTAGCAAATCACCCATGGATCGTAGAAGCTCTGATACCAATTTGATACGATCCGGAGGATCGTATAAGCAAATCGATAGATTTAAAAGCGGAAAATGGAAAATGTGGAATTTTTATAATATTTATAGCAAAGAACAAAAGATAAATTGGGTCTCTTTCAAGACGAAACCATGTCTCCTAGCTTTGGATGAACGGACCAAAGCCTAAGCACCTTCACAATTGACACCTAGTTGTTCTTCACAATTAGGCATCCCCTAACCTTAGCCCACGCCCTCACTTATATAATGTTTAGGCGTGGTGCGTACAGCAAAACTAGCAAAACTTATTGTGCATAAAGAAAATTCGCACAAACAGTCGGTGTGCATAGCAATTACTCCTTCGGCCTCATCTCGTACGTAATGATAGCAATTACTCTTTTTCATATTTTTCCACTTTTAAACGCTGATTTGAGTATACGATCAACCGGATCGTATCAAATTGGTATCAGAGCATCTACGATCTATGTGTGATTTGCTACAACTTCGGGCCATGACGAGGGAAGCCGCGCAGACGGGATGCGATCTCCAAGAATTGAAGGAAGCTACTTCAGATCTGAAGTTTTTTAGGGAGGCCATGGCGTCAATTCCGGAGATAATGGAGATGTTACAAACCCTAACGGTCAGGAAGGGAGGAGATCGCGTCAAGAGGATCCAAGAGGAAGAGAATCAGGGTGATTCCACGCTTGAATCAAATCCGGATCTGGAAGTCTCAGATCCAGATCTGGAAGTCGCAGATCCAGATCTGGAATTTTCAGATCTGGAAGTTTCAGATCCAGATCTGGAATTTGCAGATCCAGATCTGGAAGTCACAGATCCAGATCTGGAATTTTCAGATCCAGATCTGGAAGTTGCAGATCCAGGTCTTCAAGTTTCAGATCCAGATCTGGAAGTTTCAGATCCAGATCTTCAAGTTTCAGATCCAGATCTGGAAGTTTCAGATCCAGATCTTCAAGTTTCAGATCCAGATCTGAAATTTTCAGATCCAGATCTTCAAGATTTCAAATCTGAATCTTTCAGATCTGGATTTCTTTAGAACGGAAGTGAAAACGATGGAGATTATTTTCATCCTTTTGATCCAGGAGGAGGCTTGCGCGCACTTGGAGTAGGGCCTCCGCGGACTTCGTGCACCACCTTGAGGACAAGGTGGCTCTTTTAGTGGCGCAGTAATGATGCGATCATTACGTACGAGAGGAGGCCGAAAGAGTAATTGCTATGCGCACCGACTATTTGGGCGAAATTTCCTTATGCACAATAAGTTTTGCTACTTTCGCTGTACGCACCACGACTAAACATTATATAAGTGAGGGGGTGAGCTAGGGTTAGGATGCCTAATTGTGAAGAACAACTATGTGTCAATTGTGAAGGTGCTTAGGCTTTGGTCCGTTCATCCAAAGCTAGGAGATAGTGTTTCGTCTCGAAAGAGGCCCAATTTATCTTTTGTTCTTCGCTGAAATTTCTATAAAAATTCCTCTTTTTTCATATTTTCCACTTTTAAACGCTGATTTGAGTATACGATCTACCGGATCGTATCATAGACACTTAATGATATATAAATGGATACTAATCTCTTCAAAATCATTATTTGCATCACTAGCATTTTTAGGTGAAATATATTCTTCAATTATCACATTGCCATTAAACCCCTCTCCAATGTGTAAGTTTCTATTGAGATATTGACTAGCAAAGTTACCATATCCATAATACTTAAGTATTGAATCCCCATTGGTTGTAGGAACTTAAAATGTATCTTTAGAGGTAACAATTTTAGATTTGTATTCGTGAATAGCCACTTTGGTTGCTTCCTGACTTTAATGTAGACTTTCCATCTATGAGAGCATTTAAGAAACATTCTAATTTGATAGCTAATGAAAGGTTTTATTGATAGAACTCATCATATGTGGGATCATCTTATTTTGAAGTTCTAGTTTTAATCATGTGTAAATTTATACAAGATAAATTGAGGGTCATCTAGAAGATCACATCTAATAAGCAAATCATTAAATCTATTCATGTATTCTCTCACAGTCAAATTCCTTTGACATAAATTTGTCAACTTATATAAGAGACGTGTTCTACAGGAAAGAAGAATGTATTTTAATTTAAGTTTTGCTTTTAACTTAGCCTATTATTTTAGATGCTCTTGTACAAGTTTCTCAAGTTGTTTTGATTTATAAATCTAATAGATTTTGGCTGATCCTTACAACTTCATCTTAGTAGACTTTACGTGTTGCAAAATCATCATCATACCAATCAAAAAAGTGATCCATATCTATTAGCTAATAGGAAATCGGACGATTACGTGTATAAAAAATATGAGCTTCAATTTTCACCTTATGTGATGGATCATCTTAGCCATACCTATAATCAATGTCATCGATGGTATTATCATGGTTATCGAATCTCCTATGGCATTGCCCGCTACCTTTCTTTATAACAGTTACCTTGCTTTGTCCTAGACATATTATCAATGACCATGTCATCATCAAATGTGATTTCCTTATGTTTGTGTGTTTCTTATGCCACAGGATGTGCAGTGATTTCTTGAAAGGCTTGAGACTGTTGTTGAATCAACTTACGAAGCATATCATTTGTTGTCTCACCCTCTAATCTTTGTTTCAATTAATTATGTATGTTTTTAAAATTTTACCATGTAAAAGTGGGAAATGCTAATCAAACATAGATGAATATGCAATCCTAGGCTCATAACTATACGCGTGCAACTAATTATGTAAAATAAAATAAAGTCCTAAAAGTGTAAATCTATATGCTAAAATAAAGTGCAATTCTAAGTATGCTAATGCAAGCACACAAATTGAGACAACGAAATAGTGTGCAATTAACAATAATAACTTACATGAAATAAAATTAATTGAAAATTTAGGAATTAATAATTAAAGACTCTTATTCAGTCAGAAGTTACATATAGTGACGATTAACTTACTGTGTGCTACTCGGGGCTTGGATCCATCTGACATAACAGTTTTGGGTCGTATATAAATACGGGCCGGTTGGGCAAAGACAGTAGTGGGATTTTCTAGCAGCATGGCTCCATTTGCTCTCGCACTCTCTCAGTTATGAATGTCCCAAACCCAGTGAGTCAAGTATAATGTTCAATTTTTAGTTTGTGTCAAGTGTCATGTCAAAATACTGGATGTATTTCCTAATGTTCTAACTATTTTCAAGATGTCTAAGTTGTCTTAAATTATATAGTTAGGGCTCTATGCATTAAGTCTCTGTGTTTCAGTTCATGTTCTCAATAATTGCACAAGTTCTGTGTTCAAGTAATATGATCAAGTCACAAGTCAATTAATTCCAATGTTTTATATGCATTGCCCCTAATTACGTAATTTATCAATATCTTTCAACAGTACCAATTCTTTGCATGCATGTCAAATAATTAAGCCTATGTCCAAGGCAAATTCTTACTTAACAATTAATTTATAGTTACAGAATTAATCTAAGCAATTGAAATAAAATCTGCATTTATTTTAAGAAACTGAAAATTTAAAAATTCAAAGAAATTAGAATGAACATATGATCAGATTCACGATTCTTGGCTTCCTAAATAATTTTGCATTTTACCATTCTAGGGAAATCTACCTCAGTATAACTTAGGAACAGTAACAAGTCCAATTTCCAAACAGCAAAGGCCAGAAACTACACCAAGGAATCCCAATTAAGTCAATACTTAATAAACACGGCCTACAATTAATCAGCAAGCCCAAAGCTCGACATGAGAAAATTTTCAGGCCAATCCACTTCAAGTAACAGCGGTAAGGTGCCGTCAAAGGAGTAATGGTGAAGCTAAGAAACTCAGCTGAGAAGTAACTGTGTAAAATGGGTTTTCTCCAGAGAGTTAACGGCATAGATAACCCTCAACAAAATTAGGCGGCGACGAGGTGTTTTTCCCCGACTGGCTAACTTACAAAGAAAAACAAAACCCAACCGAGACTTAATGAAGAAGCGGACAACATCGTGGTTACCGCAAAGCCCTAGTCTGCTGAGCGTAATGTCATTAGGGAAAATCACTAGGGTTTTAGTGAATCATCATGTCCATATCACCCAAAATCCAAACAATTTCACTTTATAAATCTCAGATCAAGCCATGAACAATTTTTCAAAAAATTAAACAGAGAAAATTAAACCGAAGCATTGGAGAAGAGATAATTCTATCATTTACCGATGTTGCCCAAAGAAATCCAAATAAAGTCCAAGGAGATAGAAAATCCAGAAGTCGCAACAATTATTAGCAGAAAGATTTTGAAGGAGAGAAATAGTTTTTCTCATGAAAATAAAACCCTAGATTTAGTATTGTTGTGGGGTAAATCCGCTTACAATGAATTTATATTGAAGTGGAAAACCAAGGGCACGATGATTACTAGTGTAGGGTTGATGGCGAGGCTAATCACGGTTTGAGGACGATTTGTAGATGAGAATCTCAAAGTCGCCCGTCAACCGGAGTATGTCGCCCTAGGTCGCTTCAACTGTCGGCAGCAAAGGCGAGCTACCTGCAAGGAGAACAACGCGTCGAAAAGGCAGGGCTGACTGCCAGCCCGTAGCCTCTCCGATGCTTAAGTCAGCGGGTGACTATTGGGAGAATGTCGGACACGCTCGGCGATCCCAAAGGCAAATTGTCACTCATATGGCAGACTAGTGTGGGAGGCACAAATATATGGAAGATGGCGTATTGATGGTAGTAATTTTGTCGTAACTTACCAACCCCCTCTCTGATGGTGGATGTGGGTATTTATAGGCTGTTGGAGTCGGTTGCTTTTGCTGAGCTGGCGGTGTTAAGGTGTCAGAAGTTCGGCCGATGACGTTAGGGCCGAAACTGTCAGACGCGATTTTGTCAGGCTGTCAGGCGTGAGGCTGTCAGGAGGCAAAACTGCCAGGCGCTTTTGTCAGGCATGAGACTGTCGGGCGGCGAAACTGTCAGTGATATTTATGGCAGTTCGCCTCCCTCTTGAAGTCTCAGGTCCTTCTTTGTGTGGACTTCCTTGGGTGGAAGTTAGGCGGGCTGTCTCTTAGGCGAGTTTCACCTCGCCGAGTTGGCGGGGTTGATGTGCGGTCAGTCGGATGACTCTTCTCTTTGATTCGGTTGACGAGCTTGCTGTCTGCTTGGGCGAGCTTCTCGTCAGAGCTAGTTCTCATTAGGGAGATTCAGGGGGACGGTTTACTTGGGCTTTGAACATGCGGGCCTAGATTGACTGGGCCGATCTTGAGGTCGTTACAATTGCACCCGTCATTCGAGTTTGAAACGGGACGTCCGTGTCGGCTCGGATGACACGCTTCACTTTCTATTAGAGGACAGCTGTAGCATTAAATGCGAGGTGACCACTCTGTTGGCATTAAATGAGAACTGACCGTTTGATCTATAAAGCCATCATGCCGATTTGGCTGCGGGGGAGCAATCGAGGTGCCCCGCCACGTGGAGCACGACACGTGTCCCGTACTGTTCTGGGGGGAAGTCGAGACGCCAGTTTTGCCCCGGATCTTGTCACGTGGCCTACCCTTAATGGCTCGGATCTCTCGATCACCTCTATAAGATAGAATGAAGGGGTAACGGTTGAGGGTTTTTGCATTCGAATTTCAAAAAGGCTTCTCTTCTCTTCTTTGCTTTCAAGAGTTCTCGTCGTCGGTCATTACTTCGTCGGAGCTCCGTTGAGCTTCTTTTCTAGGTGTTTTCTTCATCTATCGATGGCTTCTTCTGGTTCTTCAGCTTTTAATTCGAACGCAGAGGGGTACTTTGGAGAGCCTGAGAGTGGAAGTGCAGCAACAGCGGAGGAGACGATGGTGTGGCTGAAGGAGTGGGAGGCACGTCCTGCTGTTCCTTCAACGTTGACGGTGTGAGGGGAGGCCAAGAAGGAGCGAGGGCTCGGGTTGGGCTTCGGCAGAGTCAGGGCCACGGTTCCGACGGAGATCAGGGCTATACAGTGCAAAACGAGCACCATCAGTCTCCCCGAGATCTGCTCCAAATACATTCGGCCACACTGCACAGTTCGCCTCCCCGAACCCAATGAAAGGGTTTGCTCGCCGAGAGATAACGAAGTCGGGGTCTATTACCCGACCTTCGAACTCGGACTGCGGTTTCCGCTCAACCCCCACCTCCTTCACTTGCTGAACTTCCTTGAGCTCCCTCTCTTCCAGCTAACGTCGGACTCCATCAGCTCTATGGTTGGCTTTATTGTTCTCTGCAATGTCAGTGGGATAAGTCCGAGCCTATCGCTCTTCCAGTATTTCTTCGAGATGAAGAAGAAGGAGATGTATCATTATGTTAGTGCGAGGAGGGCCATCATCTCATCCTTGAGCTGCCGAGCGAGGTGAGAGATTGGATGGAGAGAGTTGTCTTCATTTTGATGCAGGCGGACTCGGTATTGAGGTTGAACTGGGAGATGCTAAATCCCTTAGTGAATAGAGGGGTGACCCTGAAGGGGCAACACCTGGAGAACTCCAAGATCTTGGAGGAGATCACCGAAGCGACCCGGAAGCACGCGAACTTGGTTAAGGGCGACCAATTCGGCCAATTTTTCGGGTATTGCGATCTCAGCGAACTTCTCCCCATACGCTCACCCTAATCTTTCTTCTTTATGTAGGTGCAGACATGATCCTCTCACAGGAGGAGTTGCTGAGGAGGGCTTGGAAGCCGATGACATCGGAGCTGGCGGCCAGGAAGTCTTCAGCCCAGGAGAAAAGTAAGGGGGCGTCCGAGAGCTTGGTAAGGAAGGCGGGGCAGAAACAGAGCTCGGGGGTCGTCATTGGGGCCGATGGGGAGAGCCCGACAAGAAAGCGAAGGAGACGCCTTCGGCGACCGTTCATACCCCTAGGGTTAGTGAGGCGGCGCAGGGCGGCTTCGTCGACCTTGGTGCTGGTGAGAAGGTGGTGACGCCTCGGAGCTTGCCGACTCAGGGCACCACTGCGGCACAGACCGGCAGGGTTTCGGTCGAGCGTTGGCCTTACATATGTCCCCTTTGGAAGCAGGGGGAACCGGGGCATCCGAGCGGTGAGCCAATGCTCGCCTGCTTTAAGGCGACGAAGGCCGAGGTTCATGCCATTCCGAAGGGAGGACTCTTTGCGCCGAGCTTCCCGGTGGGCAACAAGGAGTCAGTGTTCGATGAGGCCGGCATTGCAGCTCGTCTGGCGGAGAACAGTCTGTTGCCGATAGATCGTGAGTCCCTGTTTAATGTTGGTCCAGGGCGCCTTTGTGATACGGCAATTTGGCACAGCATGCAGGTTTGCCGCTCTCTCCACTCCACGCTGCCGGTCTTCTTTCTTCCATGTGTACTTACGTTTTCTGTTCCTTCTATAGGCGGTCGCGGCAATGGTGTCCTTGCAGCGTCATACTTCCGTGATTGGGCTCAAGGCGACACATAAGAAGAATAAGGCTGATCTCCAGGCAGCCATCTATAAGCTGCGGGCGATAGATGCCAAATTCGAGGAGGTCGCCGGGAGGCTGCATGATAGGGAGGATCGGCTGGAGCAGCTCAGGGGGTGGTACACGACCCATTAGGGGGAGATCGTAAAGCTGGAGAAGATCGTGGCAGGGCTGGAACGACAGCTTCGGGAAGAGGAGAATCGAAGGGTCGCTGCCATGCACCCCCACACCGAGGAAGTGGAGGCCAAGGGGGTGGAGATCGCCGAGCTCAAGCGGCAGGTGGCAGCGCTGACGAAGATAGATCTGGAGGCCGTTAAGGCACGTGTCATTCGTAAGTACTAGGAGGAGAAGTATCTCCCCATGATGAGGTCGATGAGGGCGGAAGGTGTAGAAGAGGGGTTGCAGGTGGGCTTCAAGAAAGTGGAGGCGAGGATGGCGACGTTATACCCCGCCTTGGAGGTCGACTTCTCCAAGTTGACCATGGCCTCCGATGATGAAGAGGATGAGATTGATACTCAGGGGGAGGCGACGCCAGTTCGGGTGAAGGTGACCAGGGTGCCACATAATCTTCGGGGTGGAGTGTTAAGGGCCGGTGTTACGTCCTCGCTTAGGATTTTTTCTTTTTTATTCTTTCTTTTGTTTTGGAGTAGGACTTTTTGTAGTGTCGGCCGATGTGATATCTTTTGTAAGGCCAACTTGTAGAAATACTTGTAAATATTTTCAACATCTTGATCAATGAAAGTTTTGTTTCTGAATGCCGTTGTTCGAACTCGTTTTGTAGAGTATATAAAGACATGGCGCTTCCTCCTCCTCAGCCTTACCCTTATGTGTGCCCTGACATACGGGACGGACGAGAGTTGGGGTGAGAGCGGGCCGGATGTCGAGAGTAGAGTTCGGCCCTAGCCCGTCGGAGCGAGCTTGAGGGGCTGTGCGAGCCTGTAGCTCAACCCTTGTCCTCCGTCGCCTATCGAGGGTGACGCTCGTGAGCTTGCCCCGGAGTTGAGGGTGGGGAGGGTGCGAGCCATAGCTCGGTCCTTCACCCACCGGCGGCCTATCGAGAGTGAAGCTCGTAAGCTTGCCCCAGAGTTGAGGGTGGGGAGGATGCGAGCCGTAGCTCGGTCCTTCACCCACCGGCGGCCTATCGAGAGCGAAGCTCGTAAGCTTACACCGGAGTTGAGGGTGGAGAGGGTGCGAGCCGTATCTCGGTCCTTCACCCATCGGCGGCCTATCGAGGACGAAGATCGTAAGTTTGCCCCGGAGTTGAGGGTGGAGAGGGTGTGAGCCGTAGCTCGGTCCTTCACCCACCAGCACCTATAACCTTGGAGGGAAGCTGAAATTTTCAAATGGAGATGACAATATTTGAGAGCATGCACAGAAAACGATAGTTATATTTACAAAGCTATTGATAATATCTGAGTAAATGCTCATCATTCCTATGGCGGGCTAGCTCGCCGCCTTCCATTGGTCGCCGAAGTCCTCCCGATCATTGACGAGTTTGACCAACATGGCTTGCTCGGGCTCTTTGTGTTTGGTGGAGCCGACGTAGCAGCTTCAGGACATGCTTTGGCTCCCTCGCGCTTGTCCAACTCCATGCAGAGTCTGGAACTTAATCATTTGATGCAGGAGTGAGGGAAGAGCTTCGATGGCGGTCATGTATGGCCGTCTTATGATGCCGTTGTGTGCCGACGCGATGTCGACGATAACGAATTGCATCATCCGAGTGACGATTCTCGGCTCCTCCCCAGAGACATTGGCAGGGTGATAACTCCGACGATGGGAACCGAGTAGCTGGTGAAACCGACAATCGGACCCGTACATGGCCTCAGATCTGCTTGCTTCAGCCTCATCTTCTCGATCGTTGACATAAAAAGAATGTCGCATGAGCTTCCAGTGTCGATCAAGAGGCGGCTGACTATGGCCGTTCCAATTTGGGCTTCGATGATGATGGCGTCATCATGTGGTAGATCGACCCCCTCCAAGTCGTCGTCCGAGAATGAGATGGGGGGACGAGCTACTCTCCTCCGCCTTGCTTCGTCACCCACGCCCGTCGTCATCACTTGTCGAGCGTACGCCTTTCTGGCCGATGCCGACGCGCCACCCGATGATGGCCCATCGCATATCACATCTATGCGCATGACCGCTCTAGGCTGGCGAGGGACATCTTGCTCGGCATTCTGGGGCTGGTTCGGCTGCCGCGCTCCTGGGGGCGCTCTTTCATCGCAAACCGGTCTCCTCCCATCGATGAATCCTTGGAGATGGCCCTTTTGAATCAGCCGTTCGATATCCCTCTTTAGAGTGAAGCATTCGTCGGTATCATGACCGTGATCACGGTGATATCGACAGTATTTCTGTAGATTCCTCGCGGCTGGGTTCGTCCTCATCTCCTGAGGCGGGTCTCGGAGAAGTTCGGCTCTCGTCGATGCGGCCAACACTTCAATCATGGGGGCGTTGAGCTGCATGTATTGGGCTTGTTGATGTCCTTCGGGCCTGCTGACCGCCGGTGGGGGCTCTCTAGGTGCGACGAACCCACGCGCTGGTCCGGGGCGATCTTGTGGTCGATGGCCTCCTTGGTCGCGCCTTTGGTTGCCCGGTTGGTCGCTCGCCTTTGCCCGGTTCGCGCCTTCGAGGGCGGTCTTCCTGCCTTGATCGAAAATCAGGCCGTCGCTCGTTGCGGGATGTCCCAACCGGGGCGGCCACCTTCTTTACTCCCAGAGCATCCTCGCTCAGCATGAACCTCTTCACCCTGGTAACCAGCGCATCCAGATCGGTGGGTGGATCTTGGAGGAGCGACTTGTGCAGGCTCCGGTTAGTCAGCCCCTTTTTGAAGGCCGCCTTGGCGAGCTCATCTCCGCAGCACGCCACGCCAAGCCTTTCCTCCTGGAAACGATGCAAATACTTTCGGATCGTTTCCCCTTCTTTCTGGACTATCGAAAATAGATAGTCCGCAGGTTTCTTTTTTCTTCGTCCTGTCCTGAACTGATGGCAGAACTTGTGGAATAGGTCGTCGAAGAATTCGACGGAGCGGGTGGGCAGGTCGTTGTACCGCTCTAATGCTGACCTTTACAAAATCATTTGAAAGCCCCGGCATAGGAGTGCATCATCTGCGCCTTGAATCTCCATTGTCCCTCTATATCGCTGCACATGTTCGAGGGGATCGCCCGCACCATCATACAGTTCAAGCTGAGGAAGCTTGAACCTACGAGGTATTGGGGCCGCGGTCACCCGTCTGGCCAGGGGGTTAGCCACTTTTGGGTAGGGGCGCACGAGCGATCTATGGGGGCGCACTGGCGATCTTCGGGGGTTGACACGACCGCCTCAACCGCCTCGCCAATCATTGGAGCCACCGGATGAGCCACCTCGGCGCTCAGAGGCATCCCTCCCTCGCCTCGGGGGAGTCCTACTCCGATTGCAGCTTTGTCGTCGACGATCATCACACCTAGGGGATTGGCGGGCCAACCTGTGGATGCTCCCTCTGAGTGGCGAGATATCCTCCACCGGTAGGCTATGTGGGTGCCATCGATTTAGGGTTGACGCCTCCGGGATCCTACGGCTCTTCCGGAGTCTTTCTCGCACGACGATGATGAATCACAGCTGTCGACGTGCGATTTCTTCATCTACCCGCAATTGAGCGGCGGCCTCCGCCTCTTCGTCAAGCTGCCGTAGTTGAACATCAGCTTCTTCATCGAGGCGCCTCTGATGAGCGACCTCCATCTTTTCATCAAGATGTCTTTGCTGGGCTGCTATCTCTTTGTTGAGCTCCCTCTGCCGAGCGGCTACTTCTTCTTCGATCTGGGGATGAAGGCTGTGCCTCACGTTTTGGGGTTTAAGGGGGACGGTGGATGCCCCGGCCCCACCAGCACCCCAATCATTAATCATCTTTGTAAAGGCTTCAAAGCCTTGGTGGATAGCACGGACCGAGGCATGAATAGCATCCGCCGTCCTCTCAAAGGGTACATCTGTCGGGGGAGTCCTTTCGAGAGGACGTGGTTGTCCTCCATGGGATGTTTGCCACGGTTAGGACTGAGATTGAAGTGTATGGGATTAGACATGGATGTGACTCTAAGTTCCCACAGACGGCGCCAATTGTTGCGAGGTAAATCCACTTACAATGAATTTATATTGAAGTGTGGAATCAAGGGCACGACGATTACAAGTGTATGGTTGATGACGAGGTTAATCACGGTCTGAGGACGATTTGTAGATGAGAATCTCAAGGTCGCCCGTCAACTGGAGTATGTTGCCCTTCGATTGAAGTTGGTCGCCCCAGGTCGCTTCAACCGCCGGCAGCAGGGGCGAGCTACTTGCAAGGAGAATAACTCGTCAGAAAGGCGGGGCTGGCTGCCAGTGCGTAGCCTCTCTGATGCTTAAGTCAGCGGGTGACTATTGGGAGAATATCGGATAGGCTCGGCGATCCCAAGGCAGATCGGCACTCACGTGGCGGACTAGTGTGGGAGGCACGAATATATGAAAAATATCCGAACTTTGCGTATTGATGGTAGTAATTTTGTCGTAACTTACTAACCCCATATCTGATGTTGGTTGGGGGTATTTATAGGCTGTTGAAGTCAGTTGCTTTTGCTGAGTCAGAAGTTTGGTCGAGGACGTCAGGGTCGAAACCGTCAGGCGCGCTTTTGTCAGGCTGTCAGGCGTGAGGCTGTCGGGCGGCGAAACTGTCAGGCGCGCTTTTGTCAGGCGTGAGACTATTGGGCGATGAAACTGTCAGTGATATTTATGGCAGTTCGTCTCCCTCTTGAAGTCTCAAGTCCTTCTTTGGGCGGACTTCCTTGGGTGTAGAGTTAGGCGAGCTTTCTCTTAGGCGGGTTTTACCTCGCTGAGTTGGCGGGGTTGGTGTGCGGTCTGTCGGATGGACTCTTCTCTTTGATTCGGTTGACAAGCTTGTCGCTCTACTTGGACGAGCTTCTCGCCAGAGCTAGTTCTCATTAGGGAGATTTGGAGGGCCGTTTACTTGGGCTTTGAACATGTAGGCCTAGATCGACTGGGCCGATCTTGAGGTCGTAACAAGTATCCCTTAAATAGAGAAGATGATGGGTAGAGAGGAAAATCCTGTAACACGATAACGCTGAGGATTATGCGTTTGATTCCGATTTTTTGTATGAGAAGCAACGGCGTGTCCCGGTAGAATTTTAAGGTTTTCGATTCATGGTTGAAGGAAGATGTAGAGGCGGTTGAAAGTTATTTTCGTTGTGAGGGAGTGTGCCCTGATGCTAATGTCATAGACTGTAAATTTGTCGGCTTTGTTTGAGAAAATAAGTGAGAAAAGGAAATTGTAATTGGGCTGATGATTGGGCTTTATTAAGAGAAGAAAAGAGATTAAACGAAAAGAAGAGATGAAAGGGATTGGGCCTAGCTGGGTCGTGTGCGTTGGTTTATTTGGAAGAAAAATAGTGAATGGTGGGAAAAGTGTTAGGCGGCCGTGGGCTTTAAGAAAAAGAAAGATTGAAAAGGAAAATTTTAAAATGAAAAGAAAGGAAAGTAAAATATGACAAAAATAATTAGAAAATTATTGAAAAATTACGGAAATTTCATACAACAACTACTAAAATTTCAGACCATTACATTGTTTCTTTAGTTTCACACAATCGGAATTGGATTAGTTGATATTAGGAGCACACGAGATGGATCTTTGGAATCTCACAGTACTTGGAAACTCGAATCAACTTCTTGCACTTTCAGATAGATCTATGTAATACAAGTAACACCTAAGATGAGCATGTGCCTATGTTGCATGGATAATGACTAGCTAATATGTAGATGACACGACATGTGCCATGATATTTAAGCAAAGTCTAAAAAATATACCACAAATAAGAGTATTATGTTTGACACGTATGTCTGATACGCGTATTCAATACGTATCTGATACGACCCGACTTGAGAATTGAAGTTTATACACTTCCTAAGTACAAGGGTTTAAACAAATACATCAATGAATTGTATTATAGATGGGTTGATTGGTGGAAAATCTTAAGCAATGAACAAAATTAATCATGTATTGAGGCAAATAGCAATACTTGGCATTTGTTATGGATTTGATTCAAGCCTAAATATGGTAATGATGACCGAGCACAATATCCATGTGGACATTGTGGGGCACATGTGTAAGTTGGTTGGGCCAATTTTGGTGGCAATCTTTGCAGAAGTGTGTGGTCATTAGCTTTTGGATAGAGAAGGCAATCATGAGTCTATAGATAAATAAAGAAGATATGGCACAATTATTATAAGGGCTTAGTCCAATGGTTCAAATATTGGTTGATACTTTCTTTCTATATCAGATTTCAAGCATACTAATACGTTTGAAGCTCGCTAAGACCACTAATATTAACCACTAACACCTAATATATAAGGAGTTTCTGGGTTTGATTTCTAAACTATAAAATTCTATTTTATTTCATTTAATGGATAAGAAGATATCATTTACAAGTTGAAATTAACGTTTGAAATTTCTTGCTATGATAAATATGTTCGGTTTTCTATCATGTATAACAAGTTTATACGCAGCGGAAAAATTATAGAAACATATCAAGATCCATGTGTTTCAAATTGATTCGATCAGACTACTAACCTTTGTTGACTATTCGAATGTATCGGACTGCAGGTGCTGTTCTGAAGAACAATCACTCTCTATCAGTATCCACACGAACGTCATGAACAAAAATTGCTAGGGTGCTAGCTTCTTCTTCACGACTAGGTTTTCTCTCTTGATCTTTGTTTTTCTCAAAAAACGACAGAGATAGATTGAATGCGTAACTCGTTGAAATCATCTCTGTATCATATGCAGAGTCACACGTTAACCCTTTAACGCGTTTCAGTTACGTAAAAATATCTTACGGATAATACCTTAACAAGATATTATATCCGTTAACACTTTAATGTGTTTCATTTACGTAGAGATATCTTAGGGATAATATCTTAACCAGATAACATATTTGAGGGTTAAGATATATCGCCTTATATCAAATTTCAAATTTCAAATTTCAAATCAGATTTTAAATTCGAAATCTCATTTAAACCCCTATTACATCCATTACGATCTTTATGTGCTACCTAATATGCTCATATCAAATTGACAGTAAGCCTAATCCCATTAAAAGCCCACAAGTCATAAATGGTCTCTAGCAAGACATTGTGACTATCCAATTAATATGAATATCGTTAGTTTGATATTAACATAACCAGTAGAACATGTCATAATCCTTTTGTCACACGATATCTGATTTGAACACAAGTCATGGACAATGTCATACTTATATTGGTCAAATATTTAATTTCTCGATTACTAAGTAGACTGATAAAATCAAATGACATTCATTTGAGCACGGCCATTCATTTCTCAGTCCTACTTATCGATGTGCACATTAGATATCTCTCTCATAAGAGGGACAAATTCCATCTTGCTTATTCACTTTCCTCTTCATAATTCACATCATATTCAATTATAAACTTTATGATTATATGATTAAAGATAACGTTTGGTTATGTCAAAATATGATGTTCCTTATGTATGAAACTGTGATGATATCAGGTCTAAGGATTCTATGACATAACTATTATGAGATCATTTATGACATTGATCCATGCAATGATCTCATAGCGAATCTATCCAGTATCTTGTTCTTCAACAAATACCTACACGTTTGATTTGTATCACCATACATATAATTATCTTATAATTATCAACCAAACTCATACTAGTCTTAATTCAGCACTATACATTTAGTGATGAACGACTAGGGATGCTTAGAATAACATAAAACAACTATTCAAATATTATAATATTATAATGAAACATGCAAGCAATATAACAATAACATTATGAGAATCATTTTATAAATGAAAAATGACAACATAAAGGTCCAAATATTTGGCCTAGGGCATAACCACTAACAAAATAGTTTAATAAATCCTAGCAATTTTAAATCGTATTTGTATGATAAGTAAAAGCGAAGTCGAAAACCTCTTTTTTTTGGTAAAACATCACATATTTTACATGACATATATCGTATATGCTATTTTGATTATAATATGAGGCTTAAGACATTGAAATATGGAACAAAAGCTAATTGAAGTTGAACTAATTAATTTAGATAGAATGATCTTTTGATGGGTATGTTAGAAAAAGAGAAGAACCTGTCTTTGAAGCAAGGTAACTTATTTTATATAAAGGTATAGATCATAAATATAAACTAGTAGAAAACATTATAAATATTTAAAGTATCATTCAACAACTTTTAAAATAAGCATGTACAAGACATGTCATCCCAAATTATTACAAAACATTATATGATTTTAAATCTCATTCAAAAATAAGCAAAGTTTTGTAAGTTATGAGTTAAGCATCACAAATAACTATAAAACTTAAGGAGCTTTAAATATCATTCATACAATATATAAAATTGTATGAGTCATGTAGTTTCGGTGCGAGCTATGACAAAGGCATCACAAACCGATGCAAAACAACACAGAGTTTTACATCTCATTCAACACTATGCGAAATTGTATGAGCCGTGACAAACTTCATCTCTTCCTCTTCCTCTTCCTCTTCCTCTTCCTCTTTTTTCTATTTCTTCAGGTCTCTCCTCTATTTAATACTAAAATGAGCTACTATGTATTTGTTTTATCTACAATCACTGCAAAGTAATAGCGGCAATAGCTATCTTATAACAATGGCTTAAGCGGAAATTAAAAGAAGTAAAAAAATGATTAGTAAGAGCAGTAAGAAGTATTCTTAATAATACTGTTGCAAAGAAAATGAAAAAGCATCCGTAAGGAGAAAGTAACAACTAATATCAAATGTAGGGTAACAACAATAGCATAAGAAGCAAGGTAATTCTGATTGGTCAGTATTTAAGATATCAAAATTTTTATATAACAATTATGGATAATGCATAATTTATAGAATTTTTTTTTGAAGAATGTGAAAAACTTATTAAGCTTCATGTTGATATCTTTTATATCAGTAATATGTTGTAACGCCCCAACTCCCGGGGGCTACTAGTGTTAGAGATGCATGTGCAGGTCCCGCATGTGCCAGTGAAACAAAGAGAGCAGACAAGAAAGTAAAGGGATACTCACATAGATGCATGTAAAGCAGGAAAGGAACGGGAAACAAAAGTACAACTCTCAGGCCCGCTCCAACCTACAACCAAAAGTACAAAAGGTGAGCCTCCGAGGTACTCACGAGCAGACCGCGCTCAGCACCTGACGTCCTGGGTCGGAAACTGCTGGCCTGACGTCTCCGGATAGCCCTGTGTATCACCTAAGTGGACAACAAAAGTTGTACCACACTCTGAGGAGTAGACGACATCTAAAGCGTGCAGATAGTTCTACGAAAGGTAAAAACAACATGTTGATAGTACTACGAAAAGGAAAGACCACAGCAATTGAAATAAGATGGTACTAAAAGAAAGCATGTGATAAGCATTTTAATGACTCGACTACTGCGAGACGGTGTCAGCTATAGTAAACCAATCCTAGGTCGTGACTCGTGAGGGGGAGTACAGTAAGCATCTGGGAGCTACCTTGACCGCGAGGGAGCGACCCCGGACAGAGTCCAAAAGTGTAAAGTACTGTACTGTAAGCTGCAAAAACCTGTAGGAACTGTGGCGCTGTGGCCTGTGGTGGGGCTCCAGGACCCATCAAGATGGACGTCCCTGTCTGCCCCCAGGACTCAGGACCCATCGGAAGGATGGACGTCCCCCCCTTAACTAGGGGCTATAGATCAGGTCCCAGTCGCTCCCGTACTCCCCTATCATGAGTTTCCCAAACCCGGTGAGTCAAGCAGAAATTAACCATATTATTAGTTTTATTAGTGTCGTGAGGTGCAATAAGGTGCAATATGGAACGACGGTGTCGTCCAGTCATGAGACAACCTGTTCTGTCAAGAATCCTGCTCAAGATATTCCACAATGTCGGGTACCACCCAGAGACCAACATAAATGAATCGCAATAACGAACCTCAGAGTACTAGTAGCTCAAGAGACAATACAATAAGGATACTGACAAGTAATAAATAGCATGGATGTTTCTCATGGCATGACATGTCAAAATTGAATTGTAAATAAATCAGCAAGTATTTACGAGCCAACCCAACCAAACAAAGAAAGCAACGTCTGAAATAACAATAAAACCCCGAAAGTCTAACTCGTCATGGCCTTAGAGGTTCTAGGCCATTTGGGATCAGAACGGGGGTTTCTCATCAGATAGCGGGGGCACCCATGTCCGCGGCAAAGTCCACGGGATTCCTAACCAGGGGCTGGGGTTATGGGTCAAAAACATCGGGGCTCCTGTTCAAGCGAATCTCTGCAATGATCCAAAATCAACGAGGAAACTCAGTCGGGTCTAATGGCAGCAGGAAAACAGTAACCCGCATGTTCAGTCAACACAGGTCGCAAGGGAAAAAGAAGCAGCAGAAAGAAATCAGCGAGAAAAGTGAACAATAGCAACCAAAGAGCCACCGATGCTAGGGTCAGCAAGTAAAAGGGGCAGACCACAAACCAACACAACCCCTAGGGCACCCCGGGACTCCACAACGAGCGGGCGAGGGAACCTACCCACTAAAACTATCGTAGGGACTCGAACCCTACGTCACTCCCCCCTGAATCATCCTTTCCCGTGTCAAAAGTCCAACTTTATCCCGGAAAAATCCCAAAACATCACCACAGAGCAACCCGTAAACCGACTGAAGGAAGCGAATACGGAGAAAAGAGTTGAAGTCTACCGTAACCAAGAAGAATCAGCGTAGGGGTGGAAGAAGGAAGCCACCGAAAATCCGCCACAGTTCTTATTGCGAAAATCCCCAAATCAGCAGCAATTTTGAAGGAAAAATCAGAACGCACTTACCAGCAAGCAACCGAGAGGAGGAGGGGGAAGAGGGGGTGAAATAGAGAGCCAACCGCCTCAGTCGAGCTCAGTACGAGGTGACAAGGGCGGCGAGATCCAATCGGGGGCCCCACGGCGACGTGCGGGTGACATCGAAGCCCTAGGGGCCCAGGCTGTCGCAAGATGACAAGGAGGGAGATAAGACGAAGAAGCCCACGTGGCTTGCTGCGAGCGTGCGAAGAAGGGGAGAGAACGAAGGCCTCGAGGCCTCTTCGTTGCGGCGACAGCGTCGAAGCCTAAGGGCTTGTCGAGAGGGGCAGCTGAGCGAACGAGAGGCGAAGGAGAAAAAAAAAGAGGGAGAGAGAGAAAAGAAACGGGGGGTTTATTTAAAGGCCCAATGGGCCGGGCCTTCACATTCTACCCACCTTACAAAAATTCCGTCCTCGGAATTACCACTAGGATACAACAAAAAGGTAAGGATAACGCTCTCTCATCTCATCCTCCCTCTCCCAGGTGGACTCCCCAGGAGAATCTCTGTGCCACATCACCTTCACTAGGTGGACAATCTTGTTCCGGAGAGCCTTCTGCTGCCAATCGATGATTCTCTCAGGCCGCTGCTCATAAGACAAGTCTGGCCGCACTGTTATATCGGAGTGATCTATCACGTGCATAGGGTCGCCCACGTACCTCCGCAGCTGGGATATATGGAATACATTATGCACCCCTTCCAAGGATGGAGGCAATGCAAGTCGGTAAGCCACTTCGCCAATTCGTTCCAGCACATCAAAAGGCCCGATGTACCGTGGGCTAAGCTTCCCTCTACGACCAAATCGAATCATGCCTCGGTTGGGAGAGATCTTCAGAAAGACGTGGTCGCCTGGCTGGAACTCCAGATGACGTCGCTTCGAATCAGCCCAATGCTTGTATCGGTCTTGTGCCAGCTGTAGCTTCTCCCTGATAATCCGCACCACGCCAATGGCCTCCACAACTAACTCCGGTCCAACCAGCTCTCTATCACCCACATCATCCCAGCTCAATGGTGATCGACACTTCCTTCCGTATAGTGCTGCAAAAGGGGCCATTCCAATGCTGGTCTGATAACTGTTGTTGTATGCAAACTCAACGAGGTGTAGGTGATCTTCCCACGACCCCTTGAAGTCTAACATACAAGCACGCAGCATGTCTTCCAAGATCTGGATTGTGCGCTCTGACTGCCCGTCCGTCTGAGGATGATATGCCGTACTGAAACTCAACTGTGTGCCCAGACGTCCTTGCAAGCTCTTCCAGAAGTGTGATGTAAACCGGGTGTCCCTGTCTGAAACAATGCTGACAGGAACCCCATGCAGTCTCACAATCTCCTCCATGTACTTCCTGGCAAGTGTTTCCGTAGACTGGCCCACCCGGAATGGTATGAAATGCGCCGACTTGGTCAATCTGTCAACAACTACCCAGACGGCATCATTGTGCTTCGCACTCCGGGGCAACCCGGTCACAAAATCCATCGTGATGTGCTGCCATTTCCACTCTGGAATGGGCAGAGGCTGCAACAACCCAGCAGTACGATGATGCTCAGCCTTCACCTGCTGGCATATAATACATTTAGCGACACTCTGAGCAACGCCCCTCTTCATCCCGTGCCACCAATAATGCTGCCTCAAGTCCTTGTACATCTTCGTCCCACCCGGATGAATGGAATATGGAGAACTGTGAGCCTCCCTCAACAGTTCCTCCCTGATATCTCCAGACGGCACGCATATCCGGCTGCCGTACCTCAAGGACTTGTCTTCATGGATGCGGAATTCTGGCCGTTGCCCTGCTAGAACTGACTCTCTGATCCTCTGCAACCTGGCATCCCCATCCTGGGCGGCCTTGATCCGATCCACCAAGGTCGACTGAATCTGAAGGTTCATCAAGACGGCAGTCACCCCAGACGGTACCACTTCTATCCCCATCGCTCTGACCTCTTGCTGAAGCTTCCACTTAGTCGTAAGGGTCATTACTACAGGAAGACGACTAAGTGCATCAGGTACAACATTGACCTTCCCAGGATGGTACTGAAGGTCAATGTGATAATCTGCCATGAGCTCAACCCACCGACGCTGTCGCATGTTCAGCTCCTTCTGAGTAAACAGGTACTTCAGGCTCTTGTGGTCGGTGAATACCTTCACTTGCTCTCCCGACAGGAAATGCCTCCAAATCTTCAGAGCAAAAATAACTGCCGCTAACTCAAGATCATGAGTGGGGTAGTTTCTCTCATGGACCTTCAGCTGTCTGGATGCGTATGCCACAACTCGACCATGTTGATGCAGTACACAGCCGAGGCCCTTGCCAGATGCATCGCAGAACACTTCAAATCCCCCCATCTGATCAGGGATGATCAAAATGGGTGCAGAAGTCAATCTCCTCTTCAGCTCTTCAAAGACATCATGGCACGCCTTGGTCCATACGAACATCACGTCCTTCCTCGTCAATCGCGTCATCGGCTCTGCGACCTTCGAAAAATCCTGAATGAATCTCCGATAATATCCAGCAAGTCCCAGGAAGCTCCGAATCTCTGTCACTGACGTAGGGACTGGCCACTTCTGAACTGCTGACACTTTCTCTGGATCCACTGAAATTCCTTCTCCCGACACTACGTGACCCAGGAAGGTCACCCTGCTCAACCAAAACTTACACTTGCTGAGCTTCGCGTACAACCGGTGGCGCCTCAAGGTCCCAAGCACCTTCCTCAAGTGCTCTGCGTGCTCTTGCTGGTTCCTCGAATATACCAGGATGTCATCGATGTACACAACCACAAACTTGTCCAGATACTCGTACAATACCAGGTTCATCAAACTCATGAACACTGCCGGTGCATTCGTAACGCCGAACGGCATTACCAAGAACTCATAGTGCCCATACCTGGTCCGAAATGCGGTCTTGGGTACATCCTCCCTCTTAACCCTCACTTGGTGGTAACCAGTTCTAAGATCCAACTTAGAATAAACACTAGACCCACCAAGCTGGTCAAACAAATCATCGATGCGGGGAAGAGGGTACTTGTTCTTTAACGTAACCTTATTAAGTTCCCTGTAATCGATGCACATGCGTCTGGTCCCGTCCTTTTTCTTCACCAACAATACCGGCGCGCCCCAAGATGATACACTAGCCTGTATCCATCCCTTCTGCAAAAGATCTTCCAGTTGGGCTCGTACCTCCTCCAACTCTGACGGCGCCATGCGATACGGTTTCTTAGATATGGGCTGAACACCTGGCAACAATTCAATCGGAAACTCAATGCCACGGTCTGGGGGCAAACCTGCAAGTTCCTCTGGAAATACGTCTAAAAACTCCCGCACAACTTCCGGTTTCTCTGGTTCAGCATCCAGGTCAGCCGCTACTGCCTTCGCTGGTCTGGCCCTGAATTTGATCGGTCCGGTAGACCTGGTGCCTCTGACAAACTCGAACTTCGGATGGTCAGGCATCTCGAACATCACCACACCACGGCGGCAGTCAATGGTGGCGTAGAATGATCCCAGCCAGTCCATCCCAAAGACAGCTTCAAAGCTCGGCATCTCGATAATTAAGAAATCTGCATACAGCTCTCATCCGCATATTACTACGGAACAAGAGGAGCATCCACTAGACGTGTTCAGCACTCCTCCTCCGGTGTTGACATTCCAACCAGATGCGAGTGGCGACTCAAGAACTCCATGATGGTCGACAAAACGTCTTGATATGAAGCAATGGGAAGCTCCTGAGTCGAACAATGCCAGGGCGGGCTTGCAAGCCACCAACACTACACCTAAGGGGACAGACACCAAGTCTAACTACGTTGCAACTAGTGCAAGAAATAACGACTGCGTCATAATAAAGAAATGTACCTGTGATGACCTGACCGGTAGCGTCAGCCTCTGCCGTGGTCATGGTAAACGTCTGACGTCGGTAGGGTGGAGCTCGCGACCTGCCCTGCTGAAACGCCCCCCGCTGAGGTGGAAGTGGAGGCCTCCGCTGCGCATCTCCAGTCGGAGCGTGTGCTGAAGTCGAAGCTGGAGCCAAAGGTCTCCGCTCTCTCCGTGGACAATCCCTGGTGGTGTGCTCTCGGGCCCCGCAGACAAGGCATAGGTTTAGGAACGTCCTGCAATCTGCCTTAACATGCCCGGGCTTGCCGCAGTGGTGGCAACTCAGGGTAGGGCGGCGTGTCTGGTGCTGCTGGTACTGCTGCTGCTGGTACTGAGGCTGCTGCTGCGCCGGCCTCTTGAACTGAGGCTGTTGGATAGGCCGATGCAGCTGTCTAACAGGGGCAGGTGGCTGGGAGGATCGACGTCCAGGTCCCATAAAAGTAGTGGAAGAAGGTGGCGGCTGACTCTGATGGACCCCTGCCTGCTGTAGACGTGCCCGCTCTCGCTGCACATGCTCGTACTCCCGAGCGGTAGAGAGCATCTCTGCGTAGGTCGTCAGTCTCAGTCCCACCAGCTTGTCCTGAATGTCAATGTCCAGCCCTTGCCGAAACCTCTTTGCACGAGCCGCAGGGGTAGACACCGCATCCTTGGCAAACCTAAATGCCAATAGTTAGGATCATACACAAAGTATGGTTAACTACTATGCAATGACGTACGTACCTGCTGAGTTTGGAAAACTCGGCATCATACTCTACTACTGACATAGAGCCCTGCTGGAGGTTCCTGAACTGGGCCTCTAGCTCCGACTGTGCCTCTGGAGAGAAATACTGGTCATCAAACTCCTTCTTGAAAGTAGCCCATGAGATAGGCTTCACCGACCGATCCTCTACAGCATCCCACCAGTTCCTGGCCTCTCCTGATAGCTGGAGCGTCGCCATGTCGACCCACAAGGCGGGGGAAGCCTCCGAAGCCTTTAGCATGTTGGTGATCGAGCGTATCCACCCTTCTGCAGCAAGAGCATCTCCCAGTCCTGTAAACACCGGCGGTCGCAGCGATCGAAACTGCTGGACCCCGCCCGCTCTAGACGCCCCCTGAATCGCCTCGACCATCTCCCGCAAGGCAGCGTCCGAGATCTGGTGCACCGTGTTCGACCCTGATCCTGAAGCCATCAGCGCTCTCCTAGATGGTCTACGTCTCGTGCGCACGAAAACTTTCATGCACCTGTATCATACATCCAGATCGAGTCAGTGAGTATTTCAGGTATGCACTCTCCGTCTGTTCAGCATTGTTCACGAGGCGATTGCAAGGACCTGCATGGGCCACCACTTGTAACGCCCCAACTCCCGGGGGCTACTAGTGTTAGAGATGCATGTGCAGGTCCCGCATGTGCCAGTGAAACAAAGAGAGCAGACAAGAAAGTAAAGGGATACTCACATAGATGCATGTAAAGCAGGAAAGGAACGAGAAACAAAAGTACAACTCTCAGGCCCGCTCCAACCTACAACCAAAAGTACAAAAGGTGAGCCTCCGAGGTACTCACGAGCAGACCGCGCTCAGCGCCTGACGTCCTGGGTCGGAAACTGCTGGCCTGACGTCTTCGGATAACCCTGTGTATCACCTAAGTGGACAACAAAAGTTGTACCACACTCAGAGGAGTAGACGACATCTAAAGCGTGCAGATAGTTCTACGAAAGGTAAAAACAACATGTTGATAGTACTACGAAAAGGAAAGACCACAGCAATTGAAATAAGATGGTACTAAAAGAAAGCATGTGATAAGCATTTTAATGACTCGACTACTGCGAGACGGTGTCAGCTATAGTAAACCAATCCTAGGTCGTGACTCGTGAGGGAGAGTACAGTAAGCATCTGGGAGCTACCTTGACCGCGAGGGAGCGACCCCGGGCAGAGTCCAAAAGTGTAAAGTACTGTACTGTAAGCTGTAAAAACCTGTAGGAACTGTGGCGCTGTGGCCTGTGGTGGGGCTCCAGGACCCATCAAGATGGACGTCCCTGTCTGCCCCCAGGACTCAGGACCCATCGGAAGGATGGACGTCCCCCCCTTAACTAGGGGCTATAGATCAGGTCCCAGTCGCTCCCGTACTCCCCTATCATGAGTTTCCCAAACCCGGTGAGTCAAGCAGAAATTAACCATGTTATTAGTTTTATTAGTGTCGTGAGGTGCAATAAGGTGCAATATGGAACGACGGTGTCGTCCAGTCATGAGACAACCTGTTCTGTCAAGAATCCTGCTCAAGATATTCCACAATGTCGGGTACCACCCAGAGACCAACATAAATGAATCGCAATAACGAACCTCAGAGTACTAGTAGCTCAAGAGACAATACAATAAGGATACTGACAAGTAATAAATAGCATGGATGTTTCTCATGGCATGACATGTCAAAATTGAATTGTAAATAAATCAGCAAGTATTTACGAGCCAACCCAACCAAACAAAGAAAGCAACGTCTGAAATAACAATAAAACCCCGAAAGTCTAACTCGTCATGGCCTTAGAGGTTCTAGGCCATTTGGGATCAGAACGGGGGTTTCTCATCAGATAGCGGGGGCACCCATGTCCGCGGCAAAGTCCACGGGATTCCTAACCAGGGGCTGGGGTTATGGGTCAAAAACATCGGGGCTCCTGTTCAAGCGAATCTCTGCAATGATCCAAAATCAACGAGGAAACTCAGTCGGGTCTAATGGCAGCAGGAAAACAGTAACCCGCATGTTCAGTCAACACAGGTCGCAAGGGAAAAAGAAGCAGCAGAAAGAAATCAGCGAGAAAAGTGAACAATAGCAACCAAAGAGCCACCGATGCTAGGGTCAGCAAGTAAAAGGGGCAGACCACAAACCAACACAACCCCTAGGGCACCCCGGGACTCCACAACGAGCGGGCGAGGGAACCTACCCACTAAAACTATCGTAGGGACTCGAACCCTACGTCACTCCCCCCTGAATCATCCTTTCCCGTGTCAAAAGTCCAACTTTATCCCGGAAAAATCCCAAAACATCACCACAGAGCAACCCGTAAACCGACTGAAGGAAGCGAAAACGGAGAAAAGAGTTGAAGTCTACCGTAACCAAGAAGAATCAGCGTGGGGGTGGAAGAAGGAAGCCACCGAAAATCCGCCACAGTTCTTATTGCGAAAATCCCCAAATCAGCAGCAATTTTGAAGGAAAAATCAGAACGCACTTACCAGCAAGCAACCGAGAGGAGGAGGGGGAAGAGGGGGTGAAATAGAGAGCCAACCGCCTCAGTCGAGCTCAGTACGAGGTGACAAGGGCGGCGAGATCCAATCGGGGGCCCCACGGCGACGTGCGGGTGACATCGAAGCCCTAGGGGCCCAGGCTGTCGCAAGATGACAAGGAGGGAGATAAGACGAAGAAGCCCACGTGGCTTGCTGCGAGCGTGCGAAGAAGGGGAGAGAACGAAGGCCTCGAGGCCTCTTCGTTGCGGCGACAGCGTCGAAGCCTAAGGGCTTGTCGAGAGGGGCAGCTGAGCGAACGAGAGGCGAAGGAGAAAAAAAAAGAGGGAGAGAGAGAAAAGAAACGGGGGGGGTTTATTTAAAGGCCCAATGGGCCGGGCCTTCACATATGTTATGTAATCGTCATTAAACTTCCATCCCTCCATTCAATCCACTAAGTTTTATTGTGTCATGAATTAGGATAGAACAACATAATTACTTTGAAAAGAAATACTTGTATAAGTAGTTTTGAGTTTTGAGTGTTAAATTTAAGACACCACTTGTATTTTTATAAGTAAAAAATAAAAATGCTAAAAGTAACAAACATGAGTCATATTGGTCACTATGAGCTCAAAAACTTTTCCCCTTTTTGGCTTTTTGCCACGTCATATCGATCATATCGTATTGTTTAGGATCTACAAATGATATATCTATGGATATATCAGCCTTATTGTGGGATATTTAAAACAGTGCATGGAAGATAGATATCATCATGGATAGATGAAGCATTTTCTGAAGGGGAAAACCAACTTACAACCAATAGGCACATTGAGCTAAGACAATTAATACCTAACGTCTATGGCCGGATAATTTCAAGGCGTATCGCTTAATCTCTTTGGTAAGCTGATACCTATACATCAAACTACTAACCAATATTGAGACCAAAATCAATATTTTGAACCTGGGGTTTGTCCACTTGTGAGAAAAGCCTATTCCATTACTAAGATCTACATGATCATTCTAGGTGAGGTTATCATAATTGGGCTACGTAAGGACCTGTGAGCCCATGAACTCATGGGACCATTATATGAATGGCCTAGCGCATGCATGTGGGTGATGTGTCTACTACAATGAACGGATGAAAAGAAAACTCTGACTAACTTTCAAAGTAAAGAGCTAGGCTTTGATTCTATATTACGAGTATCGGAATCTAGAGTTCTTATCATTGATGAGGATGATGCCCAAAATATAAATGCATGAGTGACATAATATATAAAGTTATAACTAAGCAAGTTTAAATCTTGCAACTATACATTAGTATACACTTCACATATGAGATGACGTGCCCTTCATGCCAAGGTGTTAGTAAACTCATTTTTCTGAATTAAATTTTTCGCTCACTTTTGGTAGTCTTGAAGTTTTTGTTTGGATTTTCAGTTTTGATTTTTGCGTGTAAAAATTTATAGTCCAAGTGTCAAATAACTAATCGACATGTTGCCATCTCAAGTATTCATCTATATAGTGCCTTGGAAGTTTTATAATATAGACATATACACAAAGTGGGGTGTTAATTAAGATAACTCAACTTTTAATACTTAACCAATTAACCCAAATATTAATCCAAATTACTATGAGAACAATTTAAAGCAAAATTGACACCACAATCAAAGTGGTATTAAACCCATGTTGAATTAAAATAGATAAAAACTTATGGATTTTGTATAGCAATATAAATTTGAGAGTGACTAATGTAGAACAAAAAAGATTTGAGAAAATTTGTAGAAAATTTTCGTAAAGAACAATGAAATTTATAGCTTTCCAAGCTTCTTGCTAAGGAGTTTACTTCTCGTCAACGTAGATCTTTCTCAAGTTTAAGGGTTTTAATCTCTCAAACTTTTTATTGATTAAATAAACTAGTCTTGAGGTCTTTTATAATCTTACAATTAATATCCTCGCTGCTCTCTGCCAATGTCGGACTAAACTTTAAAAATAAAAATAAAATAAAATAAAACATACTACAAAAACCAAAGGTCTAAAATCAGGTAGCACCGCTTGGGCTCGAACCCAAGCAGTGAACTTGGTTGAGTCTCACGTCTTTGTCTTTATGTGCATATTTTGATGTCCTTATCAACTCTCGTGGGAAGAACTCGGCCCCAATGAGTGTAGGATCTGGTAGATGTCTTAATCTTTTGAAGCCATGCTATGAAAATCCAAGTACCGTCAGAACCTGGTTTTCCTTTTCAACTCACTAAGTAACATTGATACTATCTTGCCTGGTTCATATTACATGTTTATTTACAATGCGGTCAATTTGCTGCGAATTTATGGACATAGGTGGAAAATTTATTGGTGGTGGAATGATATGTGCACTCATCTCATCTTGGGAAGGCTCAAAGAAAGGATCTGTGGGTATTTGGACCATAATAAGCCACTAAATCTTCAATGTTAAAAGTGTGCTTATTCATAATTTGCAGCGAAATCTACAATATATCATTAGAACCGACTCTTAAAATTTTTGAATCGGTCAACACTATGAGCTTGCAGTTTCTTTAAGGTTTCAAGAAGAAACTTTGAGATCTAATTCGCACCATTATATAGTCGCCTACATTAAATCCTTTAAAACATTTGTGTGCATCTGAAATAACTTCATACCTTTCATTGCTAAAGAATTCTTTCGCTGATGTCTTTATGCAAGTCATGCATGTGTTATGCAAACGATTCAACTGACTCGGATACTCTAGATTGATGCGATATAGGAATGAGATCTATAAGCTTTCTAGGTTTGTACCTATGAACTAGTTCAAATGGACATAAAATCTTTCAGATTAAATCTTTAGGTAATAACTTATTAACTTACCTCTTTAACTCAACATGGCTAGTGTGATTCATATGGTACTGAGGCAAATTAGGAAGGGTAGCTCCAGTACCAAGTCTATAATGTGATGTCGGAGGTTCTCAAGGGAGACATCACATAATTCCATTTAAGATCGATGTTATTTCTTTAGGTACTTCCTCTTGACTAGATTTTCTCCTCTTGCACCTAAGGCAAATACACCTGAGTCCTTATTCACTTCTCTTTCGAGCTTCTTAGGACTAATGATATGTAAATGTTTGTCTTTCGTTGCTGTCTTTTTCCGAGAGGGATCATCTTGAATTGTATATGATTTAGCTTGATTTTCTTACCTTCATGAATAAACGAGTACGAATCCTGCGTCCAAAAATCATGACGTCCATGTCAAACAGCCAAGGTATCCCCAAGATGATATGCCCTACCTCCATTGGTAGTACATCACACCAAAACTTGTCATTATATGAACCGAACTGAATATGGATTCAACATCTCTACGTAATACTAATGAATGATGCATCCACACATGACATCTTGTAAGGACTATGGTGTGGAATTGCTTACAATCGTATGCTGGTAGTGAGGTTGGATGAAACAACATTATACAATTCCGACAGTCAATAATCACCTTACTATTCATATCATTGTGCTTCACAAAGTTGTGAAAGTGATAGATCTGGAATTTTGGGCCATTACAGACATTTTTGTAATTTTCGATTTCTTAGGGGCTTTTTTGAAACTTTCAGTTTAGGGGTCTTTATTGTAATTTTATTATTTTCAGTTTATTACTTATGTGGAGATATGTGTTTTAGGATGGATCGTGTGTTGAATCTTGAAAGCGAGTCTCTTTTATGGGATATTGTGGCTTCGCCTAAAATAGAAGCTTGTGAGAGCGGTTCACCTCTCGAACGTGGTTAAGAAAGAATGAATTCCTTTCAAAAGAACTCAACTATCTTTTCTATCTCTTTATTTTCAGCCTATTATTAATAAAAATCCCATATTTCCCCCAAAATCCCTCTCTTTAACCCTAAAATCCCTCTATTGCACTAAAAATCCCACATTTCCACCAAAAATCCTTACTTTCTACATCAAAACACTAGCGGTCCTTCAATTTGGTATCCGAGCGACGATCCTGGCATCAATGGTGATGGTGCGAAAGGAGGTGATTGTGAGGTAAGAATAGATGCAAAGTTTGATGCCATCATGCAAACCCTAAAGCAAAATGGTGTTATCTTGCAAATCTTAAGACAACAAATTTCAGATCTGAACGTAACAAAGAAAAAGATGAAACTTTTGGAGAACAAGCCAGATCTGAAGAAAAACGAAGATATCAGTTTAGATTTAGAACAAAAGACGCCACGTTTGAAAAGTAGCAGGGCAAAATCATCTTTTTGAGAGGGATGTCTATCAAAAATATGTTCAGGCTTCAAATCTGAACGACGACTCCTACATGGATCAGGACGGGAAGGATTCCAAAGAAGCCAAAGAGGACACCACAAAGGTCGACACGCCATCCACCCTCACCGAGGGCCTCGCACCTTGATGCAGTGCACCTGTGAGCCCACCTGCAGGTCCGTAGGGGCCCTACAGGCCACTTGCCGGTCACCTGCATGCCTATAAGGGCCCTGCATGCCACCTGCAGGCCTATCAAGACTTACAGGCAGGCCTGCATTCCTTGCATGGCATGCTTGCAGCCCGTCATGGCCCGACGACGTTTGTTGGGGCCCGTCATGGCCCGACGACGTTTGTTGGGGCCCGTCATGGGACGACGTCTTTCGGGGCCTGCCATGGCCCGACGACACTGTTAAGGGGCCCCATGGCCCTATAGTTTTCATTCACTTGACCCTCCAAGCGTTAGCATATGTATTTTGGGCGCAGAGGACCTTCAGCTGGGCCGCATGATCACCCTGACATCTGTCCGAACGTCATTGAGGGCGGATGAGACCACTCCTCTCCTTTTGATCTAGGAGAAGGCATGCAACCCACTTGGATCAGCATGCACATACACTTCATGCACCATCTTGAGGATACGATGGTTCCTCAGGGGTGGAGTAATAACAGATCTAGAATTTTGGCCCATCAGGGGTGTTTTTGTAATTTTTGTTTTTCTAGTGTCTGTTTTTTTGTAATTTTCAGTTTAGGGGTATTTTGTAATTTTCATATATTCAGTTTATTATTTATATGGGGCTAGTGGGATTAATGATGGATCGTGTGTTGAATCTTGAGATAGTCTCTTTTGTGAGAAGTTGTGGCTTCGCCTCGAATATAAGTTTGGGGGAGCGGTCCACCTCTCGAACATGGCCAAGTGAGAACGAGTTCCTCACAAAAAAACTCAACTATCTTTTGTATCTCTTTATTTTCAGCTTATTATTAATAAAAATCCCTTGTTTCCCCAAAAATCCCCCTTTAACCCCAAAAATCCTTCTTTTCCACTAAAAATCTCATCTTTCCACCAAAAACTCGAAATGCCTAGATCAAAATCCTAGCGGATTTTATCAGAATGATTGCAGTCCTATGTTAGTCATCGTTCTTTTTGGATTGAGCCGCGTCACAACGTATAATTCCAAGCTTATGGTTCTCAAAGTATCTGAGAGATCTGTTGAAATGGTTATGCTTCGAATACATCTTAGTCTTACAGATTCCTCTTTGGTCTCATAATAGTCCTCTTTTAACTCGTAAACTTTCTCCTCGTATTCTCCTAGTTCATCTCCCTCAAGTTCATTTACAAGTATATTCCTAGATGGACATTGACCTATAAAGTGATCGTAACCCTAGCACGTGTAACATTGTGTGTGTGACCCAACCCCAGAAGACTCATCAATAACTCATGTACCTTTATCATTCGTTGATGAGGGCTTTGGGACTGTTTTGGCTAAAACTGATCATGCGATGATTTGATATTAGTTTGTGTTGGATGATTAAACAGTTCTCATGAGTCAAAATATTTTGTTATAAGTGGTCAATGGATAATGTCAAGCTCCTGCACGAGCTGATAAGCATGCTTTAATGTGTGGACCTCACGAATAATGAGCTATTTTCAGATGTAATGTTTACATCCAGCTTTAAACGTAAATATGGTCACCCTCACATTTTCCGATACATCGTATCACATCATATACTCGTTAAATTTGATGTATCACAGATGGATCCACTATACTGGGTCAAACTCTTCATTGGTCAATGAGTCGTTGATGGTAAGATATAGTCAAGTATTTCTCATTCAGCTTCTCCTTCATCGCATCCCATATAACTATGAGTGGTTGCCTTCCACTAGTCAATATACTTAATATTTTATCAAAATAATTTCGTTGGTCTAATTAGCTTCATTTTAGCAAATCTCACATTTCTATCCTCTGACATGATGTATCAATCAAAGTATTGGTCCATGTTAGCCATCCAATCAATAAAAACTTTAGGACCTAGGCGTCCATCAAAAGTGATTACTTTTACCTTGATGCTCCTGATTACACTCTTATCTGTGTTACGTCCCATGAATGGTCTCTTTCTAAGCTGTCTAGAAGGACTGGAAACTTTCTTATGTGTGAACCCTCACTTTTTTTCTGAAGATTGTTCTTTAGGTGTATAACACGGCCTAAAAGCTCAGGGATTCAGATCTATCGTCATAGGCAATAGTTTCTAAGGTAGTTAACCGGTTAAGGATCTCCCTCTTCAGTTGTGTGTCAGAATCCATAAAGATCGAGGTATTTGATGTCTGGTATGCTCTATCACTACATGTGGTCATGCAATGTGACTAACCCTAAATGTATGACACTATACTAATATGATAAGGCCGTTATTAAAAAATTATTTCCTTCCTTTTTAAATGCGATGATGAAAACTTTCTTATATGATGCAGAACAAATGAATGATGAGATCAACGAGCAAAAGTCATTAGCAAATTCAGATCTGAGCTAGTTGTACTGCTTATAGCAATTTCAAAAAATTTAACTTGGTGAAGTATAATATAAATGCTGTACTACCAACGTGTAATGTGACAATCCGTTCTTTTAATAAAATTGGTTCTCTTACGGTTGTAATTACAATTATGTAACTCTTCTTTTAATAATGAACTTTTAGGACTCCTAAGGAATTGAAAAATGAATATTTGATTTATAATTTTGGCCCTACAATTGTTTGATGGAAAAACCAATAGCAATTGAAATGCAAAAAAGCCTAGGGTAAAACTCACAGCAGATCTTACTGTATGAAAACTTGAACAAGCCTACTAAGGGTAGCTATGTGTGTCTATTGAGTCGGCTAGCCATTGGCACAGACAATACTAAATTTGGGCTGATAACGACTTTGGAATCTTTGAAATAGTGAAACATCGTAAAAAATCCAACAGAAAAGGCCCAATAAATATCGCGACACATTGTTTGCACCCGGCTCGAAAGAGTCGTTGACCGAGTCAATGCGGCTCTGCTGGAGCCGGTAGCGGCTCAGCTTGCAAGATTAGTTGGCTCGAGCCGGCTCGGGTCGACTCATATTGACTCAAACTGAGCCAATGAATAATGTGGTTCAGTTAGTGACGCGATGTGGCTTTGCAACGCGGCTCACTGTCGGGGTCAGTTCGATGGAGCCGACACTATAGCAAATGGTGTGAACGTCACCGACATCAATTTTCAATGAAATCGTTGGTCATTCGTTGCTGATTTAATGTTCTGAGGTTGCCTAGACTTGGGGGATCATTGATTAATAAAACCAGCCTTGAGGCCTTTTATAGGCTTATAACTAATACCATCTCTTCTCTCAAGCTCGAAAAAATAAAATAAAATAAAAACCTACAGAAGTTTAAGGTTTAAAATCTTGTTACTCTACTCGGGGTTGAACCCAACCATAGCACGAACTTGGTTGACGTGAGGTCTTTGTGCGTATACTTCGATGTCCAATCAGAGATAATAACTAATGGGATTAGATTTCCCATCTTTTCTTTTATTTTGTAGGTTTCAGCACGTTTTATATGGAAACTTACAAACGTATCAAAAACCAGCCGATACCAACTACTTCTCGTCAGAAACTTAGTGAAATCAAACCAATATACTAGTTTCAAACCATTGCTCAATGAAAACAAACTGAAATAGGCAACACCAGCACATGCAGGGCAAAATGTTATTCCTCAATTAAACCTAATAAGTAGAAAACAATGCCTGGAATGAGATCGGGTTGTTTCAATTCGTATCTAGTTCCAAGTTTGTTTGTTATATATACTGAAACATAACATCAAACATAGAATACTGTGGTCTTCGCACGCTTAATCTAACCTAGGCTTATTTCTTTTTTTTTTTTTCATTTTCTTTACCAATCTTGATACTGATGATGACAGTTCATGTTACTTATCTAGTATTATTTCCTTAATTTTAGGGTAAATTGCTTTGCGCCCTGTTTATGGGGATATGTAACTAATTGCCCCCTATTTATGAAACTAGCACTGAAACCTATTGAATTGACCGACTTATTATTGGGTAAATTGCGTTGAAACCTCCTGAAACTAAATTTTTGGAGGTTAACTTAGTGGACGTCTGTGCTAGTTTCATATATTGGGAGTAATTTGTATTATTTCTAGTTTTCATGGTTAAACAGGTGTCTGAAATAATCAATCATTTTTGGTTTTACATATATTTAGGATTCCCCTAGACTTTTACTTATGCACGAGTTCCTATGACCAGCTTACTAGGAAATGAGCAATCAAGGGAATCAAGGGCACAGCCACCTTGACAGTTGATGATAATAAATTAAACTGATAGATGTTGGTAGCTTAGAATAAAAATTTTGTATGAGAGGAAGTTGGCCATGATCAGACTCGCATTTTTAAAGACACGATAAGAGTCAGTACTTAACTGGATGATAGATGATTATCATTGTTAAATTTGGCCATTTTGGTGATGCTATCATCTGAACCTCCTCCATCGTTGTGGTTTTGTAGGAAATTGTGTCCACACCAAAATATAATAGTAGTAAAAGCAAACTTGTTTAAAGATGTTGGCCCTCCAAACTACTTATTCAAAGCAAACAGACCGTCATGCTTTGCATTTATGCAGTTAATAGCTTGAAGAAGAATTTCTGACCATATATATCATGGTACAAGTGAGATTTCAAGTGGGGTCTATAGGTTTAGATCTCTAGATGAGCACGTATGGATTAAGGCATGGGTTCTGCATACAGACACTTGCCTCTCCAACAAAAGGAGGATGGTGTCCTCTTCTTTTAGGTTGTACATAAATTAATCGATTTATATATTCCTTAATAGATGAGGACAGTTGAGGTGCATGTGAGCTGTTGCTATGTTAGGTCCAGCCAAATGTGCCATTTGATCTCTCCATGCAGCCCAATTTTTAATCTACTGTCCAATTGGGAAAGTTTTTGGACTTTACGAAAAACATATATTTATTATTGTTCCTTCCCTCTGTCAGATAGGGATATTTCTTGAAGTGGTTGATTCGCTTGATTGACTCTGATATGGATTTAGGTATACATATGCTATCAAGTAGCTGTAATCTATGGTGATTGTCGCAATTATGTCCCTTTTGGATGATCTTGTGTGGTTCTCATGAATGTGTCGGTATGCAGAATTAGGGGTGAATTATGAAATTAGTGGACAAAGGAAGCTAAAATTATATGATTTTATTCAGATGTATATGGAAAAGTCATATCTATCAGCACATAATCAATTTAACTCTAAAATAATTCCATACAATTGCCTGTCGACCATTGAATGTTCTTAAGGAAAATTAGCTGTCTTTCAAAAACATGAGAAAACGAGGAAGGCTAAGGAAAGATTTAAGTGCTAGAGTTTACAAATATTCCACTCAACTTTCATCATCTCTGGAGTTCAGATGTAGTGGTAGTGAATTCAATAGTAAGACAAACAATTTTTTAGTTGCTATTATGTAGTAGTTTTGTTTGAACTTAATGGTGATAATATTTTATAAGATACATATCCGGTAATTATAATATGAACACTCTGGATATGTGAAAATGAGGAGGAAAGATGTAATTCTAAAATAGTTTTTAGTTGCTATTATTTGTCCTTGATAGTGATAATAATTTGTAAGATACATAGCCGGTAATTATAATATGAACAATATGGATATGATGCAAAACCAGTAACAGGAAAATTAATAACAATGCCTTGATACCAAAAATTGGGTTCAGTTAAAAGATTATTCTTCTATGCTGTTCATTCAGTTGATAGCGCAACCATTTACCCCCTTCAACGGACAAATATCATATGTCCATTTTTAGTTTCATCTAATCTTCATGTTTGTTTAGCTCTATACATACGCTCTAATCTTGTGGTGTTTCAGGGTTCGATCGTTAGCTGTAATCGGCATCCCATCGTTGCCCTTCATTAACATCCAATCCATCTAAAAATTATTTGCCCTCATTTTTTTTCCGAATCCGCCTCAAACTTCTTTAGACGTGATCATTTTTTGCAATTTCTTTTAGCTCAATGCAACCGTGTTTGTTGCCTTACCATGGATGCACCATCTGGGGCATACGACCTAATTCATGGTACGTCCGCTATCCGGGTGGCGATTTGTATCATGGAAGTAGAAGAAGAAAATAATAAACAAGAAGATCCAAATCCAGTGACATGTAAGACATGATAAAAAGGGATGTTTTGAGTCGTGTAATTTTATCAGTTACCGTTTGATTTAATAAGGAATGGTGTCATGATAATATGATATTTATTTTCTTTTTATGTGTAGATTTTTATGTATAGTTCTAGGGGTGGCAATTCGGGCCGATCCAGTCTTATTTGGCCGTGTCGGCCCAGTTCGGTTTTCTTAAAGGGACCGGGCTGGACTTCGAGCCATTCCGGTGCGGCCTGGGCACGTTCCAATAAAAATTCGGGCCGCCCGGCCCGGTCCGATGTGGTTGAAAGAATTATGTAAGTGAAAGATTTGTATCACTCTTCAAATTTCATGTTTGGTCTAGTTATTTTATGGAGTAAGTACACTCCAATTAGATGTTACTAAAAATTATATCTACAGAGGATCTTTCACATTCAAATTAAAGTAATTAACAATATAGAGTACTATACAGTATATAATGATGAGTGCCTCTCGTTGGGTTGTGAATTATATAGAAATAGAATACGAATTGAAACAGAATATAAAATAGTACTCATTAATACGAATTGAACTATTGAAGTAAGGTGGTCAAGCAAACTCAAAAGGATTTCGTGCCGTACCGTGCCGCCCAATGGGCCGAATAGCTTGGCCCGGGCTCGGCACGAAAATGAACCGGGCCGGGCCGGGCCGAACCGATAAGGATTTCGGGCCAAAATTGCCGGCCCAGGCACGGTCTTATCGTGTCGTGCCCGTGCCGTGCTATTGTGTCGGGCCGAAAATTGCCACCCCTCTATAGTTCACTGTCATTAATGTTGATAATTCATTATATATCATTTTCAATCGTGTATTTACACATGTATAGCTCTATGCGGATGTATAGCTCTCTCTCTCTCTCTCTCTCTCTCTCTCTCTCTCTCTCTCTCTCTCTCTCTCTCTCTCTCTCTCTCTCTCTCTCTCTCTCTCTCTCTCTCTGTGTGTGTGTGTACTCATGCTACATGATTGTTCCACTATCCAACGCCACGAACTGACTCATTCTACGCTGCTTTTACTGCATACTGCTTAACATAGCATAGCACGTACCCGGTTTGCGTACCACAAATTAGAGAACATTGTTGTAGCATATTGCTATTCATCACTAAACATTCTTGTTTCCGAAAGACTTGTTACTTTGACATGGTTTTAAATTGCCCGATATTCTGTTCCAAAACATATGATCATATGGCCAGTTATCATGTAAAACCTTCTATTTTATGGGTATTCGAACTGTGATCATTGTGTTCTTGAAGCACTTCTCCACTTCAGCCATGCTACATGTAGGCCATGAATAATCTACATCTGATGAATTAGGCTTATATGGCCATATGGTTGAACCTGAAGTATATCACAAGGCCTCATTGCTTCCAAGTTTCAGTGTATTGTCAATTTTTGGATTCCGCGAAAACAAGTAATGTCCATAGCTACGTATTTTAATCATTCTCTCATTCTTTAGCAGCCTCTTGTTGTTTCTTGGAGATCTGATTGTTGGTATGGAGTAGTTTCATCAGACCTGACATTAGATAGTGTCATATGACAAAAGAAAATCCATTGCACTGTGGCGTAGACTTGTTTAAGTACCTTATGAGTGAATGCAACGTCCCAGGAGCGGGTAACGTTACACTCACAATAATTTGCTGGTCTTGCATGTACCAGTGAAGTCAATATAGTTTAAACAGGAAATATTCTAAAGGCAAAGATAAAGGAAATACTATTTTATTGAACCTTAAAAGGGAATTACATTGTCTAGGCAACAACAACAACTACAACTCAAATAAAGCAAAGCTGAAAAGAAAACGACTAAGAGAAAAACTAACTCTCCTGAAGACACAGTAGCTCAGAAGTCTGCGTTCTCAACAGGAAAATCGGACTCCTCGTACTGCGGAGCCTCCTCTTCGAGCTGAGTATGACCTGATGGATTTGAACCACCATTAATAAAGTAGATTGCAAACCGTATTGAACATTTAATTAATTATTTTGCAAGAAGTTTGAACGGTACCGAAAATTGTAAAAGAAAAGTTACTGACCTGTCATGATTTGAGTAGCATTAAGAAAATGAACAATTAACCAAAAGGAATGTTGTTGTGTTGTGACTTATATAAGGAGGGCACGATGTGCAACGTGAAGTCCACCTTGGACCGCGGGGTGCTACCCCGGGCCGAGTATAAGGACAAACTGTACCGAGAACTCAGGATCCATAAAGAAAATCCTCCCGAATAGGGGCCATAAGCATGGCTTCAATCGCTCCCGCACCCTCTCAATTTATAAGTTACCCCATACCCGTGTTGTCATGTATAGTTGTTCTAGTACTAGGATGTCAAGTGTCTTGTTCTTGAAATTGTTCTCTAAATTATATATTTAGATAGCTATGCAAACTCTATGTCCAGGTTGTCATGTTTGGAGGGAGAAAATCAGGCGTTCCAATAATATCATATAATTTCGTTGCATAACTCCTAAATATACAATTTAGTGGAATTGGCAATTAGATATGCATGTCCAATAATTACCAAAAACACTTTTAAAGCACATAGTTAAATGACGAAATATAAAAGGCAGAAGTAGCAAGAAGAAATGCAATATATATGAAAAAGTAATTGGAAAGATAAAGTAAAACTAGGAATGAATCAGATTCATGTTGGCACCTTTAGGGGGTTGTGGTCTACCTGCCTAGAGGAATTGCTCGGTTCCGGATTTGTTTAAAAGGCTACTGATCTGGCTCAAATTTGTTGCAATAAAGGATGTACAGATTCCCAGCTTTTAAGATAAACTTATACGAGGAACAAAAGACTGAATTTTGTAAAGGAAAAATGAAACTTGATTTATAAAAGGGAACTGAAATTTCATTTATAAGAAACTGAAACTGGATTTATAAAAAGGAAAAACTGAAACTTCATTTATAAGAAACTGAAACTGGATTTATAAAAAGGAACTGAAATCAATTTATTAAGGAAAACTAGAAATCTATTTATAAAAGAAAAAAATGGAAATTGGTTTATAACGGAAAGTCTGAAAAATTGATCTGTAAAGAGAAGGGCTGAAAATTGTTTTACAAAGAAGAACTGAAAATTAAAAGGAACTGAATTGAAATTTAAAGAACTAAACTGAAGTTTTCTTTATCATCATTAACTGAATGTATAAAGGAGCTGAACTTATTGTTTGAAAGAACAAAATAGAAAACGAAAACCAGAACAGAAAGCTGCACTGAATATATATGGGGCTGAAAATTATCATTTAACAGAACAGATTTATACTGAACTTAACATAGGAAAGAACAACAGCCTAAGGAATAACAATATCTAAGTTATGCATATCATCAAAAGGGCTGAAATAGTACAGTCAGCGCAAACAAACCTAAGCCGTGCCTTCCATCTTGGCGGCCGACCACAACATACAATTCTACGCAAGGGTCTACAGCGAGCAACGGCAAAAATGCCGTGAATCCAACCTAGGTGCCAAGAGTATTCATAGAGGAGTTATCCTCTCTAAAATATTTCATGAATCATCATTTTCATTCTAATAATAAATAATTAGAAGCTTAATAGGGTTCGAAATCTACCTTCAACGTAGTTTCCGTAAGAAAATAAGAGACCCGAAGCCAAATAGAACAAATCCGAAATGCTCAGATCAATCCGAAGCCTACTGAAATAAGTCCGAGCCTCAGAAGCAGAATCGAAAACCCAAGAGGAAGATCTGAACCCCAAAAACCAAAATCGAAAAGTTCTGGAGAGGGGAAAAACAATTTTCGCAACACACAAAAAACTAGAAACATCGCATATAAAACAGGGAAGAGAAGGGGGCTTATCGCGCAAAGATCGGAGTCGAAAATCCCCGGGATCCCATCATGAGAAAATCTCGCATCGAAGGATACAGAAGCCGTTCGATTAGGTTTCAAAACCTTAGCCTCGCCGCCGCCGCGATTCTTTGGGCTCGCTGTTGCCGCTCGTGCGAGGAAATCGAGTCAAAAAGGGCTCGTTGGGCTCGGATCGGGGAGAGAGAGAGAGAGAGTCGGGCGGGTCGCGGGTTTTCCCCGCTGGGCTCGAACGCGAGAGGAAAATGAGTGGGGGAGAGAGAAAGTCTGTGGGGTTTATTAAAAAACGGGTGTGGGCTTTGGGCCGGGGCTTTATGAACGGGCCGTTACACCTTATACACCTTCAAAGAAATTCCGTCCTCGGAATTCAAAGGAAACACTAAACGGTGAAAAGGTACGGATACCGCTCCTTCATCTTTTCTTCTCGCTCCCAGGTAGCCTCTTTTGGCGAGTCACGATGCCACATCACTTTGACCAAATCCACAGTCTTGTTCCTGAGAGCCCTCTGTCGACGATCAATTATCTCCACTGGTTGCTGTTCATAACTCAAGTCTGGCCTCACTGTGATCTCTGAATGATCAACCACGTGGGTTGGATCTCCTACATACTTTCGCAGCTGAGATATGTGGAACACATTATGCACACCCTCCAGAGATGGAGGCAGTGCAAGTCTGTAAGCTACTTCGCCCACACGCTCGAGTATGTTAAAAGGTCCGATAAACCGTGGGCTAAGCTTTCCTCTGCGACCAAAACGGATCATGCCTCTATTAGGTGAAATCTTGAAAAAGACATGGTCTCCAGGCTGAAATTCCAAATGCCGCCTCTTTGCATCCGCCCAGTGTTTGTAACGGTCTTGTGCCACCTGTAGCCTCTCTTTGATAGTCCGTACAACATCCACTGCCTCCACAATCATCTCGGGCCCAACCAGTTCTCTGTCTCTAACATCATCTCAGCTCAAAGGAGAACGACACTTCCTTCCATATAAAGCAGCAAAAGGAGCCATTCCAATACTCGCCTGATGACTATTATTATAGGCAAACTCCACGAGATGTAGATGGTCTTCCCATGACCCCTTAAAATCCAGCATGCATGCCCGCAGCATGTCCTCCAAAATCTGTATAGTACGCTCTGATTATCCGTCCGTTTGAGGATGATAAGCTGTACTGAATTTCAGCTGCGTACCCAACTTTTCCTGTAGACTCTTCCAGAAGTGTGAAGTAAACCGGGTGTCCCTATCAGAAACAATACTCACTGGGACCCCATGTAGCTTCACAATCTCCTCCATGTATCTCTTGACAAGAGTCTCTGTAGACTGTCCAACCCTGAAGGGGATAAAATGAGCCGACTTGGTCAATCGATCAACGATCACCCAAACGGCGTCATGTTGCTTCTTGCTCTTTGGAAGTCCCGTCACGAAATTCATCGTGATATGCTGCCATTTCCACTCGGGGATGGGCAGGGGTTGTAACAGACCGGCAACGCGGTGATGCTCAGCCTTCACCTGCTGACACACCATACATCTGGCCACACTTTGCGCTACGCTTCTCTTCATTCCATGCCACCAGTAATTTCGTCGTAGATCTTGGTACATCTTGGTGCCTCCTGGGTGGATGGAGTATGGAGAACTATGTGCTTCCTTTAATAATTCATCTCTGACATCTCCTGACGGTACACATATTCTGCTGCCATATCTCAATGAACCATCTGCATGTATCTGAAATTCTGGTCTCTGTCCTGCCAATGCCATGTTCCTGATCCGCGGAAGCTTCGCATCTCCTGTCTGAGCAGCCTTGATTCTGTCTACCAACGTCGACTGTATCTCCATATTCATAAATGACGAGGTCAGCCCCGGTAACACCACGTCTATTTCCATGTCGCAGATCTCCTGCTGCAATCTCCACTGAGTCGTAAGCGTCATCACTCCTGGAAGCCGACTCAATGCGTCAGGTACCATGTTAACCTTTCCAGGGTGATACTGAAGATCAATGTCGTAATCCGCCATGAGCTCGATCCATCTCCGTTGTCACTGGTTCAGATCCTTCTGCGTGAGGATGTATGTCAAGCTCTTATGATCCGTATATACCTTCACGCGCTCCCCAGGTAGAAAGTGCCTCCAGATCTTCAAGGCAAATATTACTGCCGCCAACTCGAGATCGTGAGTGGGGTAATTCTTCTCATGATTCTTCAATTGCCTTGATGCATATGCAATAACGCGTCCGTGCTGATGGAGCACACACCCAAGACCTTTGCCAGACGCGTCGCAGAACACCTCAAAATCTCCCATGCAATCTGGAATAATCAATATCGGCGCCGTCGTCAACCGCTTCTTCAATTCTTGGAAGGCATCGTTACACGCCCTCGACCAAACATACATCACGTCCTTCCTTGTCAACTGTGTCATGGGCTCGGCGATCCTCGAAAAATCCTTGATGAATCTCCTGTAGTAACCAGCTAATCCCAAAAAGCTTCGAATCTCTGACACTGTCTTAGGGACTGGCCAATTCTGAACTGCTGCAACCTTTTCTGGGTTCACAGAGATTCCTTCTCCCGAAATCACGTGGCCTAGAAACACCACCTTATCCAACCAAAACTCACACTTACTGTACTTAGTGTATAGCTTGCTCCGCCTCAAGGTCTCTAGTACTGACCTCAAATGTCCAGCGTGCTCCTGTGCATTCTTCGAGTACACCAATATATCATCCAGATACACCACCACGAACTTGTCCAAATATTCGTATAATACTTTGTGCATGAGATTCATGAATATCGCCGGTGCATTAGTCACACCAAACGGCATCACTAGAAACTCATAGTGTCCGTATCTAGTGTTGAACGTTGTCTTGTGCATGTCTTCTTTCTTGACTCTCAACTGGTGATAGCCGGTCTTCAAGTCCAATTTAGAAAAGACACTCGTTCCGCCAAGCTGATCAAATAAGTCGTCGATACGGGGAGTAGGATACTTGTTCTTCACCGTAAGCTTGTTCAATTCCCTGTAATCGACGCACATCCGTTTGGATCCATCTTTCTTCTTCACCAATAATATTGGAGCGCCCCAAGGAGACACACTGGGACGTATCCATCCTTTCTTCAAGAGGTCATCCAACTGCATCCGCACTTCAAACAACTCGGATGGTGACATGCGGTAAGGCTGTCTGGAATAAGGCTGGGCACCAGGCATCAGCTCAATCGCAAACTCAACTCTGTGGTCTGGAGGTAACCCAGTAAGTTCATCCGGAAATACATCAAAAAATTCTCTGACTACCTCTGGCTTCTCTATCTCAATCTCCATGGCATTCGCTGCTGTTGGTTTAGCTCTAAACCTTACTGGTCTCTCTGTTCTGACAAATTCGAATCTGGGTTGGTTTGGCATGTCAAAGACCACTCTTCCTTTGCGACAGTCAATCGTGGCATAATGTACCGCCAACCAATCCATCCCGAGGACGACGTCAAAATTTGGCATGTCGATGACGATGAAATCTGCAGGCAGTTTGTGTCCACATATATCCACAGGACATGAAAGACATGCACTAGTCGTTGTCAGTACCCCACTGCCTGTGTTAACGTCCCAACAAGAATCGAGGGCCGAGACAGGAATTGTGTGTTGGTCAACAAAACGTTTGGACATAAAGCAATGTGAAGCTCCCGAGTCGAAAAGGGAGAGGACGGGTCTATTGGCAACTATTACAATATATATGGTCACGGATACTAAGTCTAAGCATACATATATCATTGTATGAAAACATAACTAAATAGATAAATAAGCAGTAAACTGCAAACTACATACCAGTGATAACTTGGCCAGTGGCTTCTGCCTCCTCCGCAGTCATAGTGAAAATCTGGCGCTTGGCTGGTGGAGCCTGAGTCCTCGCCTGCTGGTACACCTTTTGCTGAGGTAGAAGTGGAGCTCTACGCTGATTGCCCCCTGCGGGGCTGGGGCTGGAGCTGGAGCTGCAGGCTGAGCTGGTGCAGCTGGTCTCTGTACCCTATGCGGGCAATTTCTCGCAGTGTGGTCCTTGGCACCACAAACCAGGCACAAATTTAGGTAAAGTCGGCACTCTGGCTTGATGTGACCCGGTTTGTTGCAATAGTGGCAGATAGGAGTGGGTCGCCTGAGTTGTGACTGCTGCGGTGGCTGGGGTGGTGCATGCCTCTTAAACTGTGTCTGGTGCATAGGCCTGTGAAGCTGTCTGGTAGGAGCAGGTGGCTGTCTGTGATGCCCTGGAGGAGCTGTCGAAGAAGGAGGTGGTCATCGTGGGGCATCCACCTGATGCTCTCGTGCTCGCTCCCGCTGTACATACTCGTACTCTCGAGCAGTGGAGAGCACGTCAGCATGGGTCTTCAGTTTGAACCCGACAAGCTTATCACGTATGTCGATGTTCAGGCCCTTCTGGAACCTCTTGGCTCGAGCCAGAGGAGTGGACACCACGTCCTTAGCAAACCTGGAGTTTACAGATCGTTTAGAAAAAGAAAATCATGTATTAGGAATAAATAACGGTTATGTGTCAAAAATACGCACCTGCTGAGTTTAGAGAACTCAGCATCGTATTTTTTCACAGTCATGGAACCTTGCTTCAGTTCCATAAACCGTTCCTCGAGCTCCATCTGTGCCTCGGGTGAAAAGAATTGGGCATCGAATGCCTCCTTAAATGCTCCCAAGAGATCGGCTGCGGTAAACGGTCCTCCACAGAATCCCACCATAACATGGCATCCTTGGTCAACTGTAGCCTTGCCATATCGACCCAAGAATCCACAGGAGCTCGTACCGTCTTCAGCATATGAGTAATAGACCGCAGCCATTTCTCTGCAGCTAGAGGGTCCTCCCATCCAGTGAAGATCGGTGGACGCAATGACCGGAACTCTTGTACTCCTCCTTCTCGCTTTGATTCCTGTCGCACAGGTTCCTGCCGCATGGCTTCCTGTCGTATGGCTTGAACCATTTCTCGCAATGCTCGATCAAATATCTGGTGCACCATCGGAGGTTGTTCAGTATCAGCACTGCCATCATTGCTAGCACCGTTTCCATTGAGGCCAGCTTCTGGATTGATATTATTGGCGGGACCCTCATTGATGGGGATATGATTCACATTCCCGTTCATCTCCACCTCTGTGCTGACAATATCAGGATTTGATCCAAAGGTGGTACGTGTACGTCGGTTATACACCTTCGACATTATGTAATTCAAGGATGGTTGTCAGTTTAATAATTCGAGTATCTTATAAATATTTCCTGTTTATCCTATACTGTTCACGAGGTGGTTGCGCGGACCTGCATGGGCCACCACTTGTAACGCCCCAGGAGCGGGTAACGTTACACTCACAATAATTTGCAGGTCTTGCATGTACCAGTGAAGTCAATATAGTTTAAACAGGAAATATTCTAAAGGCAAAGATAAAGGAAATACTCTTTTATTGAACCTTAAAAGGGAATTACATTGTCTAGGCAACAACGACAACTACAACTCAAATAAAGCAAAGCTGAAAAGAAAACGACTAAGAGAAAAACTAACTCTCCTGAAGACACAGTAGCTCAGAAGTCTGCGTCCTCAACAGGAAAATCGGACTCCTCGTACTGCGGAGCCTCCTCTTCGAGCTGAGTATGACCTGATGGATTTGAACCACCATTAATAAAGTAGATTGCAAACCGTATTGAACATTTAATTAATTATTTTGCAGGAAGTTAGAAAGGTACCGAAAATTGTAAAAGAAAAGTTACTGACCTGTCATGATTTGAGTAGCATTAAGGAAATGAACAATTAACCAAAAGGAATGTTGTTGTGTTGTGACTTATATAAGGAGGGCACGATGTGCAACGTGAAGTCCACCTTGGACCGCGGGGTGCTACCCCGGGCCGAGTATAAGGACAAACTGTACCGAGAACTCAGGATCCATAAAGAAAATCCTCCCGGATAGGGGCCATAAGCATGGCTTCAATCGCTCCCGCACCCTCTCAATTTATAAGTTACCACATTCCCGTGTTGTCATGTATAGTTGTTCTAGTACTAGGATGTCAAGTGTCTTGTTCTTGAAATTGTTCTCTAAATTATATATTTAGATAGCTATGCAAACCCTATGTCCAGGTTGTCATGTTTGGAGGGAGAAAATCAGGCGTTCCAATAGTATCATATAATTTGGTTGCATAACTCCTAAATATACAATTTAGTGGATTTGGCAATTAGATATGCATGTCCAATAATTACCAAAAACACTTTTAAAGCACATAGTTAAATGACGAAATGTAAAAGGCAGAAGTATCAAGAAGAAATGCAATATATATGAAAAAGTAATTGGAAAGATAAAGTAAAACTAGGAATGAATCAGATTCATGTTGGCACCTTTAGGGGGTTGTGCTCTACCTGCCTAGAGGGGTTGCTCGGTTCCGGATTTGTTTAAAATGCTACTGATCTGGCTCAAATTTGTTGCAATAAAGGAGGTACAGATTCCCAGCTTTTAAGATAAACTTATACGAGGAACAAAAGACTGAATTTTGTAAAGGAAAAATGAAACTTGATTTATAAAAGGGAACTGAAATTTCATTTATAAGAAACTGAAACTGGATTTATAAAAAGGAAAAACTGAAACTTCATTTATAAGAAACTGAAACTGGATTTATAAAAAGGAACTGAAATCAATTTATTAAGGAAAACAAGAAATCTATTTATAAAAGAAAAAAATGGAAATTGGTTTATAACGAAAAGTCTAAAAAATTGATCTGTAAAGAGAAGGGCTGAAAATTGTTTTATAAAGAAGAACTGAAAATTAAAAGGAACTGAATTGAAATTTAAAGAACTAAACTGAAGTTTTCTTTATCATCATTAACTGAATGTATAAAGGAGCTGAACTTATTGTTTAAAAGAACAGAACAGAAAACGAAAACCAGAACAGAAAGCTGCACTGAATATATAAGGGGCTGAAAATTATCATTTAACAGAACAGATTTATACTGAACTTAACATAGGAAAGAACAACAGCCTAAGGAACAACAATATCTAAGTTATGCATATCATCAAAAGGGCTGAAATAGTACAGTCAACGCAAACAAACCTAAGCCGTGCCTTCCACCTCGGCGGCCGACCACAACATACAATTCTACGCAAGGGTCTACAGCGAGCAACGGCAAAAATGTCGTGAATCCAACCTAGGTGCCAAGAGTATTCATAGAGGAGGTATCCTCTCTAAAATATTTAATGAATCATCATTTTCATTCTAATAATAAATAATTAGAAGCTTAATAGGGTTCGAAATCTACCTTCAACGTAGTTTCCGTAAGAAAATAAGAGACCCGAAGCCAAATAGAACAAATCCGAAATGCTCAGATCAATCCGAAGCCTACTGAAATAAGTCCGAGCCTCAGAAGCAGAATCGAAAACCCAAGAGGAAGATCTGAACCCCAAAAACCAAAATCGAAAAGTTCTGGAGAGGGGAAAAACAATTTTCGCAACACACAAAAAAAACCTAGAAACATCGCATATAAAACAGGGAAGAGAAGGGGGCTTATCGCGCAAAGATCGGAGTCGAAAATCCCCGGGATCCCATCATGAGAAAATCTCGCGTCGAATGATACGGAAGCCGTTCGATTAGGTTTCAAAACCTTAGCCTCGCCGCCGCCGCGATTCTTTGGGCTCGCTGTTGCCGCTCGTGCGAGGAAATCGAGTCGAAAAGGGCTCGTTGGGCTCGGATCGCAGAGAGAGAGAGAGAGAGAGAGAGAGAGAGAGAGTCGGGCGGGTCGAGGGTTTTCCCCGCTGGGCTCGGACGAGAGAGAAAGTCTGTGGGGTTTATTAAAAAAACGGGTGTGGGCTTTGGGCCGGGGCTTTATGAACGGGCCGTTACAGTGAATACTCTTTGGTCGTGTAGACTCTGACAACTATGAATGAATACGCTTTGGTAGCATGAGATTGCTTTTAGCAAACCACAAGAATCTTTTGGGGGGGCTTTGTGGTTGTTGACATTGTTACCTGGCGGTCATGAATGATGACACAATTTTAATGTGCCATTTTCTTCATTGCTGTCTCTCCTTGGAAAATGGCTTACATATTGTTTACGATGTCGCTCTTTAACAAGTGGCTTATAAACCTCAAGTCCTCCACTTGATTGTCAACTGAATCTTGAATTTTGTTATCCCATGAGCTTTCCTTTCTCATGACCTATCTTATATTATTCCCTTAAGATTTCACCTACCTGTACATCTCAATTCAACATGTCTGAAACTTATAATCTCAATGTTGTTTATGTGCACTGGTTGAGTTCTTGATGGTCCAAGTCTCTACTATATATGACATAGATGAGCTACAACATTGGACAGATGCGAGGATACAACAAATTTTTGAAATATAGTATTAGTGTATGTAAGTGGATACTACAATGCTAGTATTTTATGTATAGCATTCTCCATGCATATAGAACTTAGACTTGTAAGGCATAATCATCTAAGCCATTTACCATGAAATGGGGTCGATTATAGATAGGCTGCAAATGAATATAGGGTATGTTTAGGGAATATTGGGTATACTATAGATATAGAATATCATTATTTTAATGACTTATATATATCTATTAATAATTGAAACAGTTGTTGACATGGACATCAGAACCTATGTTTAATACTCATATGTGGAAATTTGTAGTGCTTTATTTTGTTATAAAGATTAAATAATGTAAACCGACAAATCCCTGATTTAATACGAACAAATAACCATTCATGTTTTTGCATGTAGGACAAAGATAACATATACCATTTTCTGAGTTGCATCTCCATTCCACGACACAAGTTCAGCTACAGGCTTACAAAGAGATGCCCGATGACCAAGAGCATAAAATAATATTTATATTTTATTAATTGGTTAATTGCATGGAATAATTTCTTTTTTCTTGTTCAACCCTAATCACATTTTGTGTCTATTTGTATATGTCTCATGCACATGATGTACCATCCACATCCATGTGTGTTCCCACACATACATTTGCACTCATTCCCATCCCTATTCAGAGAGTGTGTGTAGCAAGGTCCGCTAGCCAAGGATGAATTTTCCTTCTTTGCTAGCTCATGTACCCCATCTCCATGTATTTCGACGGTGTCTTCTGTTTATTAAAATCTTCATGTTCTACAATCCCAAACCAGAAATTTTTAAGTGAACCTAAAGGTTTCACTCACTATTCTAACTGTTTCAAAAAGTTTCATCACTACGAAATCTTTAAATTTGCATTGAATGGATGAACAAGCAAAACTCCTTGGATTCACTTGAAAATTGATATTGTATGATTTTAGAACATGAATATCAAAATGAACATATCATATCGTCGGGAAAAATGAGGTAATTTAACGATAGTTAAGGAGGAATTTCCTTCTTGGCTACCTGACGTCTCCTACACAACAATATCAGATTGACAAACCCTTCAAAACTTTCCAAATATGGATAATTGATTATCAATTGTTGAAGAATGTTCCTATCCATATCCTTGTTTGCAACTGATCAAGGAATATGGATATGGTAATTCACACAACGGAACCATTTATGATTCTACTGCAATACTAGCACGGATAAAAAGTGGGACCTACTAGTTCTTAATGCTAGTTTGTCCTAAAAATTTGTTAGTATCCCAATTAGTCCCACATCGAAAAGAAACGAGAAAAATGAAAAGTGTGTTAAAGGGCCACTTAATACCAATTGGTTTTGGGTTGTATGCTAGTTAGTACTTAACAATTGGGGTGTGAACCCAATGTTAAGGGCCTAGTATGGAATGTGTCTCTAACAAATGGACTAGCTTAGGGGCCTAGTATGGGATGTCTCTAACAAATGGTATCAGAGCTAGCCCCATGATACGACCCACGTTTATCACAGAGCCACTTTTATCACAGATCACAGTTTCATGGAAGTTCTATCATAGTTTCTTGATTGAGTCCCTTTCACAGTTTCAAGTTTTGGACTCGGTCGGGGGTCGCATTCCGTGGTTCTAGGTGGTCTTCGGGTTGTACATTGTGCTCTCCAATATAAGTCAGCTTAAGGAAGTTAAAAAAACTTTTAGTGACACTCTAGAAAATTCAGTCGGTTTTTTTTGTTCATTAGATTACTTTATCTACTTTCCCTGTTTTTGTTAAAACTTAGCATATCATGTTACTTTTCCGTATGTTGCATATTGTTGCATGCCAGTTTTATTCATTTTTGTGCATGACTGAATACTTGGTTTAGATATAGTCTACTTTACTAAGTAGTGGTACAATTTATTTTGCCTCCGCTAGGTGACGAACATGAATACATAGAGTCACTTGAGTACACAGAGATGGAGTTCTCGGTTGAGAACGCTGAGTTTTGAGAGTTGGCTGAGAGTGAATGCTTGTAGTTTCCTTTTCATGTATTTCATTTCAGTTTAGAGAGATTGTACTCTTGTTTCATTGCATTTGAACTTTGTGAACCTCGTTATTTAGGTAATGGAATAAAATGAGTATCTTCATTTAAGTTATTTCATGTTCTCACTGGTACGTGTAGGACTTGCATTTATTTGGACAAATGTGACGGCGCTTGAACAAGGGGCGTTGCACAAAGAAAGCATAATATCACATAGTTGAGCGATGGATATGTATGACATTGTTTCATCTCAATTACCGATGTATTTATGAAGCAAAGGCTGCCAGCAAAAATGTGTGTTTTGCAGGGCCTAGAGTGCCTCTGGCTTTTACCTGGTACGCTTGTTGGTTTTATACTCAGGTATGTTGGGTGTTATAGATTGATTCGGTACTGTATTTGCAGGAATAGCTCAACAATGTACTCAAAAGCGTGCGTATGACAAGATTTTGATTGCTGAATCCCCAAATTACTTGCAATCTTCCCTAATTCAGCTGAATTCAGGTTCCATTCACTGCTTTGGTTTTCATTCAGCTGAACCATGATTAAAGGCTTTTCTTATAAACCATCCTGCAAGCTCAGCAACCTGTGTGACGAAGACCCATGAACAAACCTGTAGACTTCATGCGATATCGGCAAACATGCTATGTTCTCATTCTGTGTGGTTAGAACGTGATAAATTTTTGATGCCAGACTAGACGGGAACCGAATCGCCGAGATCTTCAGTGGGGCACATAGAGCTCATGGGAATGAGTCCAGGTGCAGATCTCAAATTTGGTAGCTACGGATTTTGATAGAAGGGGCCTGGATGAAGCCACTCGATATTTCTCTCTTAAAGTGGCACCCTGTCCTCCCTTTCAGGTTGCTTGAATACTGATGGCCAAGTCTTTTTCTGATACAGATAAGGACAGTTAGATGCATGTGAGGTGTTTATTGATTCGGTCCTTCCCAGAATCGACATGTACAGCTTCAATACAGCCAGAATCCTGATCCTGATCGACCTCAATCATTGTTGTTGTCCTCGAAGATTGGGTGAATGGGATCAGTTATTGCACGCCCAAAATGGTGATTCTCTTGTGACCTTTAAATACGAAGGATATGATTTTTAGGATCTTATGTAATATATAACGTATATTATGGCCAGGGTAAGTTGACTACAGTAAAAAATTTTGTTGGTATCTTGCCTTGAATCTAGGACCCATCTCATAGTTCTAGTTCTTTCCATTATCGTCGGTGGTGGTGTTTTTTCTCATGGAGATAGAAGGGGAAAAAATCATCGTCTCTGGTATGTTTCTTCTGATTGAGCCTTAATCGCAACTCCAACCCCTCTAAGGTCTGCCATGCTGCGATTGGCAGCGTCTAGCTGGCAGGATTATGACACTGTGGTAACAGGGCCAGGTGAAAGCTGCACCTAGGTAGTCAAAAATCAAATTATATGTTGAAAGTGTCAGTTTTCGGTAGACTTGTTTGCTCAAGTAACTTTATGTAGCATTTTACCAGAGATGCTTATCCAATTATGAGGGTAAATGATTTCCAGTGATGTGATGTTCAAGTTGGTTGTTTTAATGGAATGATTCGCGTATCTAGTTGCATGTGTGTTTGTTCGGTAGGTTCAGCCTTGGTTTATGGGACTTACACTCTGATGGAATGAAGATGGTGACAATATGAGGCCTATCGATATGGCCTTCAGCGAAGACAGCGCCATGTTGGTGGGTATTGGCCCCATCGTTTTTTGTTATTCCAGCTAATCTTGTGAGAAATGCAACTGTATGATATGTAATAGTGGGCATGTGAAAGATCATTATTTTCAATTAGGCTCTGTGATTTGCTTAATTGAGGAAACAGGGTGCACATGGGACATTGATACCACTGTTAGTCGATATTCAAGTGGATTTTATCAACTGTTTGTGCATGTTAATTGGTTCTGTAAAATAATATTTGTGCACATTAAAGTAGTTCGAAGGAATGATCCTCTGCAGTTAGCATCAACCATGCTCCATCTTTTTAATATATATTGAGATTGCATAGAGATATCTTTACGCGATTATTCTTTTATGTTGATGCTATTGGCAATGTTATTAAACTAGATGTTGACATTTTTGTTACCTGTTATTTCGGACAGATTGTTGAGAAATAGTGCCAGCATAGTGAATCCTTTGAGTAGCTAACTAATGAGGTGCATTTGGTCACTGGGAGCTCATTACCATTTCTTCCTCATTTACTGTCTTTTTATTTGGTTTTCAAGTGTTTTTCCTGTGAAAACAGAGCGCAGAAAACGTAGTTACGTAGGTAAGGAGGAGGCTATAGATTGGAATCTATCATGTATGGTATAAATTTCTTAGATATTGATCACAGAATTATCTCGTGGCCGAAAAATATATAGATTTTACTAATCCTCTTTTGAGTTAAATTAGGGGGAAAAAACAATTTGGCTGTTTAACCAAACGAAATTTAGATTGTCGCCAGACTTGGTTGCTTATTGCATGTTGATAAGGAGATGGAGGGATGATGTTGGATGGGCAGATGTTATAGACTTTTCTTTCTCGGCGAGTGACATGTGGTATTCCTATGATTCATGTAGGATAATTGACATGTTCCAGTGTAGCTTGTATGTTTACGAATACCAGTATTAGATACGACACAGTCCAGATACAGAGGTTAAGAAAAAAATTTAAAGCATGTGACCCTTTTAGAAGCATTGGGTATGTATCCGATATGAGGATCTAGTACGATCCGATAAGAATACACGACTCTTTAAGAAAAATCAATACATCTGAGCCTCCAATAGATGCATAACATATTAAACATTCGGGATATAATGATGATTATTGAGCTCCTTGGAGCCACGGCTAGCCTTATGGTTTCTATTTCTATGTATTTATCCCTAATCAAAATGCAATTGGCTGTACGTACTAATCGGATTAGATTAGAAATGCTCACATTGATTTTGATCTAATACCAGAAAAGAGACGCCGATGAGTGCATAAAAAATGATAGGACATTGATTTGATTGGATCATAACTAATGAGATCTTTTTAACTCTTTGTAATTATTGTTATTTAATATGGAAGAGTGGTGTAAATTGTTGATGCATGGATTCTCGCTGGACATGATCGAGTCATCAGACATCTGGACCAGGCCTCGAGGACGAGCAATCTTGCAATAGGTAAGTCTGGGCAGGACAGTTTCGTCATGTCATCCTCTTTCTACAGTACCTGAAAAAGATAGGCAGAGACATCAGAAAAACGAGGGACGTCGTACCTCCCGGGTCTGGGGGCAGACCCCACTTCTTCCATCCAATGCCTAAGTCAAGCGATGATGGTGGAAAGGAGGTGATGTGCGTAGAATAGCCTGTGTGTGGTGACAACGTATGGGTCCCAATTTCGACATACCTGGCGGAGGAGAAGTCATACTGGTTATATAGAGCTTGAGGGGGTATGCCACATCAGACATCCGTGGGGAGTGTGGATTCCTTAGCGTAACAGTCTCTTGTAAATCAAGAATATAACAGGAGATGGTTGCCATGTCTGCGGATATATAGTGATTACTACATTTGGTGTGTTGGTTCACTGAGTGGGCTGATTGCTCGCCTTAGATTGCGCCACGTGGATAACATAACCTGAGCTGGTTCAAGGGTCCCATCCGACATGCTATGCTGAGCCCCAGTGCTAGCCGGGCCATATTGTTAACAGGTTGGAGCGGGCTCCGCGCCACTGATGGTGGGCCTAAGTCAAAATCAGTATCCACAATGGCCCATCGTCTTGTTGGCTAGGCATTTTAGACCCGAACTACATCATGATGTCAGAAGTGGAGAGACGAGGAGACCTAGACCCAAGGACAACACGTGCAAACCTCGTTGGGTCAGTCTAACTTGCTTCATAATCAAAGAAATATAGAGCTTTGCTTGGTGAAAAAGCACTCATGACGGCATGTTGTTGTGCCTCGGAGATCGAAGTGTCGACGACTATTGATTTGATTCCCATTAAATGTAGAATCTGAGCAGACAGATCTGCTTTACAAGGGGTCGATGACGTGGCGTCACTCGATTTGCATTAGGCAAAATCCGTCCCGTCGCGACGATCGAATGGCTCAGATTGCTTAGATCCGATGGTTGGTGTTGATTCCCGATGTCCCTTGGTTTATAAAAGGAAATGAGAATAGTAGTTTGCACTTGCATTCCAGATCCTTTGTTTTTCTTCTACTCATCTTCTTCTTACACCATGTCTGGTTCAAACAGCTCATTCGATGGTGCGGATTCTCAGGCCACGACAATGGAGCCTTGGTCACATTGATAATGGATTGAGTCAAGTCCAGCTGCCTCTTGTCCGATGGAGGAGGTGAACATGAAATATGAAAACCTCAAGTTCTTCTTCGAAACTGAGGTGCAGTCTGGGGAGGAAATGCATGCCCGAGCTGAGCGATTCGCCTCCATCCAGCTGGCTGCCGAGGCTGAGCAAAGGTCTTGGGTGGTTGAGAAGGTGGAGTCCAATCGCGATGCTTTGGCCGAGTAGTTACGGAAGGAGAAGATGCATGCGGACGAAGCAATGTTTGCTGCACCACCATCGAGGAGGAGGGTAACAGGACCAGTGCAAGCACTGGGTATACCACCACCTAAGGTTGGGCAGGACCCCCCAGCCCGGTGGGGACTGACGGTCTGCCAACCCGGCGACGAATTGGGAAGTATCATCGATTCACGATCTTGAGACGACTAACCGGTTCCTTGTGATCTAGGCGATAGAGAAAATCTTGAGGGGGACTAGGGAGGTAGCTGTTGGTCATTTACAGCCAAGGATCAGCAGGCTCTCCAGGGTTCTCAAGCGTGTAGGAATGGTGAGTTTCCATGTAAGCTTTGCCTTTGTTCCCTTGCTTTCGTGTGCAGGACCTGTCGGAGTTATGCCGCTTCTACGTCAGCTTCTGTCACTGCAGGGCACAAGTGAGGTCCCTCGAGGAGGGGAATGACTTCCTCCAAGGTCTGGACGACCAGCTAAGGGTGGCACTGAAGTAGAAGAAGGCCCAACTGAAGCAGGTCAAGGAAGAACTGAAGAGGGTCACCAGTGGTTCGAGCGGGGGAGTCGCACCTGCTGACAACGAGCTCGACTCAGGGCCAGTTGTGTGAAATAGTTATTTTCTTCTCTTTTTGCTTTCTGAAAAATGTATGTCAACAGACCGACAAATTTGTAATCATTGATCAAACGAATTAAAGGAATTTTTGTCTTACTCGCTGCGAGTGTCCATTGCTTCTGTGTCTGTCTAAGGTTAGTAACACTATGCTGAGTTTGAAGAGTTAGACTAGAACGTCTTCATTGGGTCCGTGGGGGCCACAGCTTTGAACTCCTTAGCTAAGTGTTATACTTGGCCTTCTTGGTAAAGACAAGGGGCTTTGTAGGTAGTTGTACCCACACTTGGGTCTCCGAAGAGAGCACATGTGGAGCCTAAGATGGGAGCATAGTTTCGTACCAGCCACTATTGCTGGACTCCATCATGTAGTTGTTCAACCTCGAGGTGTTGAGGTTAGGTGTTGTTGACCAAGCCGTTGCCACGAGGTCAGGAAGTGAGACTGAACCATTACGCAGTGCCAGGGGGTCTCGAGACTTCTGTCGACTCCATCTAATTGGACAATGCTCTTGCTTTGGGAAGGAGAGGTTTGTGGGGCTATGCCTTGGGACAAGTGAACCCATTCTGTCTACTGATGCAAGCGTCACCTTTGAGAAGTGAAAAATCAGATTTGATGGTATCTACATTAATGTTGGACACAAAAAGACCAGCCCATTCTCGAAGGATGTTGACGAGGCAGAAGCTGGTTCGTCTCGCGTCGTACGGTAATTAACCATTCGCATAAATCCTGGATGGTGTCATTTGGCACGGCATAGATCGAATGGTTGCCACGATTTCCTGCTTATTACTCCAAGGATTAGGTTAAAAGGGAAGGAAGCCGACTGTTTTTGTACCTGTACTTATCTTCTCTATTTCCTCTCTTTTCTTCGATTACGCATTGCTGCTATCTAGATCAATGGCTGAGTGATCTGTTTCTTCGTTGGAAAGTTTGTCGTCCCTTGAGAGGCAAAATCCAGGCTCCGGCCTCATCAGACTAGGGGGACCCGTTGCTGTGGCCGAGAGACAACAGGTCTATCTCCGAGAGACAACAGCTCTATCGTGGTGCTAGGGTTGTATGATCTACGTCCCACCAACTAAGTGTTCAGATGAACCAGCCTCCTCCAGTGGTCTGGAACACCTTGGCTGAAGGGGTCGAAACCCACTGTCGTGCAGGGAGAACTGCTAGCTGATTGACGAAAATGATCAAGAGAGCATGCATGCCTAGCGAAAGTTTGCTGCCCTACCATGAGGTCGAAGGCTATGCCAAGCACATCGGCATTGGGACGCTCGACTACATGATGAGTGAGGTCATGGAGGTGGCCGATTTTCTCTGGCTGAATCCTGAGAGGTTTGAGTCGGCTCTACAACGAATCAGCGAGGTAAGTACCAACATGTTGTCTGACCTTCATGCCTTCGAACTGGAACAAACTTTTCTTCTTTAACTGTTCAGGAGACGACGGAGCTGTGCCGCTATTATCTCAGCCTTCGCTTGTCAGAAAGAGGGTGGAAAGAGGATGATCTCCCCTACTTCTGGGATATGTTTCACATGCAGTATGTAGAACTAGATCAGGAGAGGGCTCGTTTGTAATGAGCCGAGAGAAAATGAGGAGCTGAAGGGACAGCTGTCCTGGCGGCTAGAGCCCATTGCTATGAACATGAGAAGGTCAAGACTCGAGCTGAGATGGACTTCGCTGTTGGGGTCAAGAACATGAAGAACATGTTTCCGAGGATGTATCCAGAGCATGCTAGCATGCTCACCTTCTTAGAAGATGGTGCTCCTGCTGCTGCTGCTGTGACCTCAGCTGGAAGGGCCTCTGATGGTGGAGCAGCCTCGAATATGGACGAGCCTGGCCCGGGACCCACAATGTAGTTGGATTCTATTTTCTGGTCGCAAGACGGTGCCTTTGCAATTTTGCCGAGCAAATTAATGAAGATTATCTTCTCGTCGTTCTGACTGCAAAACACATTGCTTGTCGTTTGTGATGATTTGAATTGTGTGTTGAGTTGTCTCGGGCACTTGCCAAAACTAGACTTAAGGATAGTGACAGCTGGGGCCCGGGCCTGAGCTGAGGGCTTGGTGGAAGGAGGTAGCGAGACCTCGCCCTGGCTATAGATGGGGCTTTTGGAAATGTTGTGCTGAACCAAAACTTTTCTAAAATGAACAAGTCAATGTTAGGTATTGGTGTTTCATACCAATGCTATTTTGATGATGATCACAACTTTATGTTGTTGCTAATGTCTCTCATGTTTTAGTCTCATAGTTATCATTTAGAGACTATCATTCTTGGAGACTAAATGCTTCGTGCAAGGATGGACATCAAGAGGCGCAATGCCAAATTTTGGACTCAAGGGGTGCCAAAGCTTGGAGAAGATGGAGAGCATCAAGGCGTCAAGGATTGAAGTCATAGACTTTAAGAGAAGCAATGTAATCCATGCATTATTTCATTTATTGCTTTTCTCTTTTTGAGTCTAGGATTAATTGTAATGCCTTGATAGATGGTCATACTATCATACATATGCATTTAACCATCTTAGTGAGCATTAGGATTATCATAGAAACCATCCTAATAGGGTTACCATGCCTTAAACTCAATCTGGAGTTTTTGGCTCTCTAACAGGAGACGATGAAGGAAGGACATGCGACTGGGTGATTCCAGGCGCCTGGCCAGCCTTCTGCAGTTGGCTGTTGTGCACTAGCTCAAGTCAACTTTTATTGAATTTATCTTGAGGTATTGGTGACAGACGACTAACGTTCATTTTACAGTTGCATGTATTCCATTAGGCGACTGGGAATTGTTCTACAGTCGTCTGTATGCCAAAAGTGTGTAACTTGTATTTTCTAGGATTCATCCCACTTTGCAAGTCAATCAACTGAGGAAGTATTCACAGTCGCCTGTCAAATTTCAAGCGCTTGTGAAATGGTCATCTACCGACTGAAGGCGCTAGTGCGAAAGTTGTGTTTTTCTGGCTCCGTTTCCATCCCAAGTGATAGTCGCCTGCTTAAGGATATACATGCGTCTGCCAATTGTTCAGGCACCCATGTAGACTTCTACAGTCGCCTTTCCTGGCACAGATTATAGCCGTTGGGATTTTTATAGCCATTGACCAGTCGACTGTCAGTTGTTCATCAGTCGACTGTCCATAGCGTAAACTGCCAAAATCTAGCCGTTGCCGATTTATAATTTTAGGGTTTTTACTTGGGATTGAGGGTTCTTTTGGGCTTCCTATATATAGGAGAGGGCTGAGTTTATTAGAACTTCTTGGTCACGATTACAAATCATTATAGATTGATTAAGCCACTCTCAAACTCTATCATTTCCCTCTTAGAGCTATTATTCCTCTTCATGCATTGAAGTCAAGCTCAAGGGAAATCATCCAAGTGCTTTGAAGCAAATCTCATCACTTGGAGATCCTCTTTTATGCCGTGCATTCATTAACGAATAAGTTCATCTCAATGCATATGTAAGAGTATTTGTTTTACTTTTTGTTTTCATTGAAACCCTAGCTTTCTGTGTGAGATCTAGTTACTCTATGTGTGAGAGTATAACCTTCTGTGTGAGGATTGGTTGAGATCTCTATGTGTGAGAGTTTGAGTCTCTCTGTGTGAGAGCAAAAGTCTGTCCGTGTGAGAGTAAGGATTTCTCTGTGTGAGAATCGAAATCCTCTGTGTGAGGCCCGAGTCAAGTGCCAAAGGTTGGCAGGACATGGTGTGACCGCGGTCGATCATGAGAGGTCATTCGCCACAGCGTAAACTGGGGCTAAGTTTGGACGTGGCACCACCTGTGTCGAGTGCTAGAGGTCAGTGCTGGGACCCTAGATCTCAACAGCAAGTGTCTTGGCCTGGGCAAGGCGTTTGATTTGGATGTGGCATGACCCATGTCAAATACCAGAGGTCGGTGCTAGGACCCTGAGTTTTCACCGGTGAAATAAATGTGCTGGAACACAAAGGCCTCACCAGCGAAAGAGCTGCGTTGGGACCCTTAGGTCTTGCCATCAGAATAGCTACGCTGGGACCCTTAGGTCTTGCCATCAGAAGAGCTGCGCTGGGACCAGGAGGCCGCACCAGTAGAAGAGCAGTGCTGGGACCCGGAGGCCTCGCCAGTGGAAGATCCACGCTGGGACCCGAAGGCCTTACCAGCGATGCCTGATGGGCCGTGGTGTGATCTCCCCTTTACTGGCATCCACTCAGGGGTTCTATAAAAAGGAATGACACGGCCCTTGAATAGCCATGCTTGCATTTGGGAAATCTCCATCTTCTTTTGTTGCAGTGTCTTCAATAGCTTCATGAGCGCAGTCGATCTGGCTACAAAGTTGACCTCCCAGGGGGTGGCGATTGGTCAACCCAGTGCATGTAATCTTTGGGCCAAAAGGCATCGCCGGCCCCAATATTACTTCAGCAATCGAAGGAGTGGTTTCATCACGCAGAACATGGTAGCGCACATCCGAATGAGAAGTGATTTCATCATACATGATGTTATACTGTATATGTCAACTTGCCCTTTAATGCTGATATGGACGCTCAGGCGTCATAAGCGCTACCTTTCCAAATAGTGCAGACGAGATGGGAATTTACCCCCATAGCAGAACGATGATCTTGTCAGGGTGCTTGCACTCTGCGTGAGTTAGCTGGAGACTTTTGTAAAGAAGACCCTTTCATGAATGAAAAATTTCCTTTTCTAGCACAATCTTATTGTACTGCTCCATCTCGGCATCTCTGTTTCTTATGGCGTTATTCTCGTGTCGAGCTCGGGAGAATGACAGGCTCGGACCAGAACTCCAAGATCGGGTTAGACTAGTAGCATGGTCTGGTGATAGTGATGCCTGCACCTAGAACCAAAGGGAACACCAACGGGGGCCCCCATCTAGAGCTGGGACCGGATGGTAGGAAATAGCACGACCTTACACTGGCTGATGGGCGCGAGATTGTCCATCGTGGCCTGGGTCGGTCGATCAGGTTCGTCGAGTCGAATGGAAGTTTGACCTGTGTTAGGAGGTTGGGCTTGCCAATCTCTGAGATCATCTTGGGTTTCTGCTGCAGATTCATTCCCGCGGAGCGTAGCCACCGGGGGGTTAACTTAGGGTGTGACTGCCAGAGCTATCCGGAGCCCTTTAAGAAGTCGATCGTGGATGTAACTGCTCTGGCCGTCCTTGTGGAGCGTAGCTGTAGAGAGCAGACCAGTGTGGAGGTTGTCCTATGAAGCATAGTTGTTAGGGAGTCACCCGTGGGTGTAACCGCATAAGTCATTCTTGTAGGGCGTGAGTCGTGAAGGAACGATCTGTGTCTGTAACCACTGAGGTCATCACTCAGAGCGTAACTCGCGAAGGCAGACCTAGGACAGTCCCCAAAAACTTGTGTGACCTTTGCCCTTCGTCGTAGAAAGGACAAAGGGGTTGTCAAGGAGGTTACTGGATTAATAGCATATGCAACAGATGTTGTCACAAGGCCCTTCCTCTAGCGCCAACGGTTGATGCATGAATTCTCGTTTAGCTAGGTCGGGCCGTCGGGCGCTTGGACCGAACCTGGGGGACGAGCAATTCCGCTACAGGTGAGCTTGAACAGGACAGTTTCGTTGAGCCGTCCTCCTTCTCCAGTACCTGAACAAGATAGGCAGAGACATCAGAGGACCGAGGGATGTACCTCCCATGTCATGTCATGGGCGAACCCCCCTTCTTTTCTTTGATGCCTAAGTCAGGTGTTGATAGAGGAAAGGAGGTGATGTGCATAGAATTGCACATGTGTGGTGACGACGTGTGGGTCCCAAGTTCGACGTACGTTGTCTTTCCGCGTATATAGAGCTTGGGGGGTATGCCACGTCAAACAAATGTGGGGACCGTGGATTCCTTAGCGTAACCGTCTCCTGCAAATTAGGGATATGCCATTAGATGATTGGCCGAGTCTGCGGATCTACATTGATTGCTACGATTGGTGTGTTGGTAACGGCTCGCTGAGTAGGCTGATCGCTCACCTTAGATTGCGCCACATGGATGACGTGGGCTGAGCTGGCCGAATAAGATGGTGCTCGATACAGGAGACTAGAAAGGCCGACCTCAGGAAGCAAGGTCATCTCCATAGACGAGTGCTGAGTTGAGCTGAGGTCAGGCTGAGCAAACCTTTCGGAATAGGTGAGGAGGTCCTCCGTTGCGGGTCCCATCCGATATCCTGTTCAGGCCCCAGTGATGACTGGGCTCCATTGCTAGCAGGCTGGGCATGGCACCACCATTGATGGGCCCAAGTCAAAATCTGTATCCACGTAAATCAAGCTTCTTAGGGCCTGTTCTTTTGTCAAGAAATGAGATGGGAAAGTTATTTTGGGCACTATTTATCTACTATTCACAGCTTTCTTCCCCTACTTTCCAGTGTCTTGTTCTTTTGGCCTATTTCTCATTCTGAGAAAGTAAGCCTACGTGGAGGCCAAAATGGGATTCCTGAGAGTTTTTTGCATTCCACCAAAAAAGTTAGGAAAGCTTGGGAAAGTGAGGAAAGGTGGGACCCACTTTCTCATGTCTCTCTCTCTCTCCCCTCCAACTCACCAACTTTCCACTTTCTTATTCCAACTTTCCAAACCCAAAAGAACACAAGAAAGGAGAGTGGACCCCACTTTACTTTCCCAACCCTACTTTCCATACAACTTTCCAAACAAAAGAACACAAAACTCAAATTTCTCTCTCCTCAGATTCCACAAATCCCCAACTTTCCCATTTCTACTTTCTTGCAAAAGAATAGGCCCTTAATGACCGACTGGGAACTCCTAATTCATTGCCCCTGTCCAGTGTCGCTGAGTATCGACTCTCTGGCCAATCAGAAGTGAGCATCAAGATACGCTCTCTTTCATACACTCATCACACTTGATCCATTCAACAAGTTCTAAAACTGACCCAATCCATCCAAACAACCCAGTCACCAGAGTCCGGAGAGGGAGCAGAGCCCGATAGAAATAATTGACATGCATAGCTGTAATCTACCGAGCTTTCTCACAAGACAATATTAGCTGTCCCCAAAAATTATATGATATTCTTCGCATCCTCAAATACTTTTTCAACAGAAAACCCAATCAAACTCGTTTGACTGACCTTATGTGTCACCACCATCCAGAGCTCTGGCCCTTCGCATATATAAGCAACTGCAGAGCTTCTCTTTTCTCATCACCCAAATCCCACACCCCTAGAGACAATGGCTTCTCCTTCAGCTTTCGTGGCTGCTCTGTTGCTGTGTTCCTTCGGTCTGCTGGCCTCAATGGCCATGGCTGCTGCTCCCAGGAAGCCCATTGATGTGCCATTCCAAAAGAACTATGTGCCCACTTGGGCCGGTGACCACATCAAGTATTTCAATGGTGGCAACGAGATCCAGCTCCACTTGGACAAATACACGGGTAAGCCAACCCAATATCTCTCTCTTTCATTGGGTTGACACCAACCCAGACCCACCCACATTGCTCATTCCTGTGTCTCTTCCCTCTTCAGGAACTGGGTTTCAGTCCAAGGGATCTTACTTGTTTGGCCACTTCAGCATGCGAATAAAGATGGTTCCTGGGGACTCTGCCGGCACTGTTACTGCATTCTATGTAAGCCTTTGATGCCAAGCATTATTAAACTGTTTGCCCTCTGCATTCTAATGAAATTCCCACGGGCCACGGGGGTTTGTTGGGGGTGCAGCTCTCATCACAGAACTCCGAGCATGATGAGATAGACTTTGAGTTCCTGGGGAACAGAACTGGGCAGCCTTACATCCTGCAGACCAATGTGTTCACTGGTGGGAAGGGTAACAGAGAGCAGAGGATTTACCTCTGGTTTGATCCAACCAAGGACTTCCACTCCTACTCTGTTCTCTGGAACATGTATCAGATTGTGTAAGTTATTTTCCCCCCTTACTAACTCTTCTACAATCTCAATTACCTTGTTGTCCTTAATATATTCAATGCATTTTCTTTTTATCGGGCAAGGTTCTCTTTTAACTCACTAGTTAGAGTAGTGATTCATCATCCACATCATTCTCCTAGATCTCACTCCAACAACAAAAAAACGTAAAATGTACACAAATCTCAAGTAATGGTAGGGTTTTGTTGGGAAAACCAACGGGAGAGCATGTGAAGTGTAAGTGTGCAACCTACAGAGCTTGTTTATAGCAGCAGTTCACATGTGGTGGGGACAAAAATCAGCGCGTGTCCCAAAGCCAGTAATTTATTTATTTATTTATTCTAATTTATTACTGTCAAAAGAAAGAAAGCGGTGCACTGCTACGTTACTTCACAGAGCCTGACTCGATGAGCTAGTGAGTGGCAGCTGGGTCCTTGTGAGTCCCTACACCATTTGGACTCATCATGACAATTGACAGGGATTGTTGATCGATGCAGACAGTTTTTGTTCTGTTAAGAAATTCCAACCATGTACTAAACGATAACATTGGTTGTGACCAAAACACAGCTTCTTTGTGGACGACAGTCCGATCAGAGTGTTCAAGAACAGCAAGGACTTGGGGGTGAGGTTCCCATTCAACCAGCCCATGAAGATATATTCCAGCCTGTGGAACGCGGACGACTGGGCCACGAGAGGAGGGCTCGAGAAGACCAACTGGGCAAACGCACCGTTCGTCGCGGCGTACCAGGGGTTCCACATCGACGGCTGCGAGGCCTCGGTGGAGGCCAAGTACTGCGCGACTCAGGGGATGAAGTGGTGGGACCAGAAGGAGTTCCAGGATCTCGACGCCATGCAGTACCGGAGGCTCTACTGGGTGCGCCAGAAGTTCACCATCTATAACTACTGCTCCGACCGGGCTCGGATCCCTATAATGCCGCCCGAGTGCAAGAGGGACCGGGATGCCTGAAAATTGCCCGTGCATGCGTACGTGTTGGTTATTGAGTTTGTGTGATTATCGAGTTTGTGTGTGGGAGCGATTAAGACGGTGCACGAGCTGTTTGTGTAACTCGAGACCCCGTTCGGTCCTCTTGTTTGTAATGCTACGGGGGCCCTTACTATGCATGGTTCGTGATACTAGTGCAATATGCCGCACGTGTCTTTATAAGCACTGTGATTTATGGTGGTATTTTAAAACATTAATACAATTTCATGTCCCGTTTTTATACCTGGTTGACACAATTATTTATTGATAATGAATAGACGTGCATATGAGCTGATTTTGATGGTTCCACCAAAATGTAAAAGCCTGTGCTTTCTGCGATAACAATAGCATTCATCACAATGGAGGCACGTAGACTGTAGATGATGAGGGCAAAATAAGGCAACACCACCGCCTGGTAAGAAGTGATGATCTGAAATTTGGAATAATTACACCCTAATTATTCAAATTCTGGGTGTGTCGTGCCCCCACAAACAACTCGTGGATGCCATTGTAATTGTAAAACACTTTGAATGTTCGGGATTTTCTAGCTATATTAAGGCCCACGAACAGGGTGGCCCGTGGGCGCACTTTACGCGTCAGCACGGGATCGCATCCTATCTCTGGGATCAGACGGACGAGCACACGCGGATGCAGGCGGCCATGGCAGCGGTAGAGCGAGATCCGATTCCATTTCAGATTCGGAAAGAATTCACTGACCCGTTAGTATTTATATGTTGTTTTGGATAGGATTTTGATGCGATTCTTACATGATTTTTGAGAAAAAAATTTGTACAAATTTGCATCCACCTGTAGAAAATACAGAGTGCAAATTGAGGATCAAGGAAGGGTCATTTGAGAGCTTTTCTTCATTGTTATATTCTCCAAATTCTTAGTTGGTCTGGTTATTCCCTTGAATCAAACTTCACTTCAAGATTATTGAAGCATTAGTGATCTCTCCAACTGGACATACACCAAATTTTGGGTGGAACCAATATAAATCTTGATGTCAGGTGCGTGTTATCTTTTGTTTTGTGTTACTTTCATATACATTGCTGTGTTGCGGATTTTGTAGAGAACTCGTTAGCTTTGTTCGTTGGCACAATAATCTTAAAATTCCATGGGATGATTGCTTTCTTGATGAGCCTATCAAGAGGGCATATGGGCCCAAGAGAGATGATTCCAATTACACCCAATAATTTGTATTAGAGCATACAAAATGGTATCAGAGCTTAACAATTGGTATCAGAGCAAAGTTTGTCAAAAAATCTAGGGTTTTTATATTTGTCCCTTAAATCTTGCATATTTTGATATCTGTCCCTCAAATCTGCGTATTTGCTCATAAGTCCCTCAAATTTTAAACGTTAACCTTAATAGTCCACCCAACCTATTTTCTGTTAAAAAGTTAAATTAATTAATGATTAATTAAGGATTACGGTTAGTTAATTAAGAAATTATGTTAAATGAATCATTAACCCCCCCAATTAGGTTAATTACCCCAACCCAAAAAACAGGGTGGAGGGGCCGGCGCCGCCTCCCCCTCCGCCTAGTCTCCTCCCCCTCTGCCTCAGACGAGGCGGAGGGGGAGGCGGCGCCGTCCCCCCCAGAAAATAGGAGGAGGGGCACCACCCCCTCCCCCTCTACCTCAAACAGCGGAGGGGGAGGGGGCGGCGCCCCTCCCCCTGAAAACATGGGGCGGGGGCGCCTCCCCTCCCCCCAGAAAACAGAGGGAGTGGCACCGCCCCCTCCCCCTCCGCCTCAAACAGCGGAGGGGGAGGGCGGCGCCCCCTCCCCCTCCGCTGTTTGGGCGGCGCCCCTCCCCCAAGAAAACAGGGGGAGGGGCGTCGCCCCCCCCCCCCCTCCGCCTCAAACAGCGAAGGGGGAGGGGTGGTGCCCTCCTCCCCTGAAAACATGGGGAGGGGGCGGCGCCCCCCTCCCCCTCCGCCTCAGACGAGGCAGAGGGGGAGGGGGCGCCGTCCCCTCCCCCCAGAAAACAGGGGGAGGGGCGCCGCCCCCTCCCCCTCCGCCTCAAACAGCGGAGGGGGAGGGGGCGGTGCCCCTCCCCCCCCCCCCCGAAAACATGGGGAGGGGGCGGCGCCCCCTCCCCCTCCGCCTCAGACGAGGCGGAGGGGGAGGGGGCGCCGCCCCTCCCCCAAGAAAACAGAGGGAGGGGCAGCGCCCCCTCCCCCTCAGCCGTCTGCGACGGTGGGGGAGGGGGCGCCGCCCCTCCCTATCCTAACCCTAACCCTAACCCTAACCCCCTCAATTAACCCCTTAAACTAACGGAATATTCCCATTCCGTTAGATTTTAACAGAAATTTAGAGAGATGGACTATTAAGGTTACATGTTTAAAATTTAAGGGACTTGAGAGCAAATACCAAGATTTGGGAGACAGATATCAAAATACTCAAGATTTAAGGGACAGATATGCTAAAAACCCAAATATCTAAGGCAATGGTGGAGAATTCTTCTACAAAAGATGATGCAACGAAAAAGTAATTGGTTTGACTTCGTAAGCGGGTGGCTCGTATTCGATGGTTGGATGAGTGAAATCTAAAATTGATAAATTTAATGGCAAGGAAAACTTCATTTCTCAGTACAAATGCTTTACAGGGTTGTGACCAACAAAAAGACTTTACGTTGATACCTCAAAAAGGAGAAGATGGAGATGGAGGACTCAACGATGACAACCATCCAGCACAATTAATCAGATGATGTGATTTATCTGAGGAGACAATGGCCATGGGATAATGGGAAAAATTTGAGAAGATGTATCTGAAAAAGTCACCCATTAACATACTAATCTTGCTAAAGACCTTCTTCACTTTCAAGATACGAGACGAGACCTCATTGAAGGATCCCCTTGATAAATTTAATGGATTAGTGATGCAGACAAGGGCCATTGGATTGGATTATTTGACTCCTATCGTTGCCAAAGCGATACACTACGTTTGTCAACACCATGATCTATAGTTGGGATACTTTCAGTCTTGAGGACGTGAAGGCATTGCTATATCACTACAAAAGGAGGGCGTACTTCTAGTGGTTATTTTAGTAGCGGTTAGAAAAACTGCCGGAAATTTTTTCCATTTTAGTGGTTTCGAACCACCAGAAAGATACGATATATTTCTAGTGGTTTGAAACCGTTAAAACATATCAAAAGAAGTGTCAAGAAGTGTTACGACTAATATCAATGAGCCCGAAGCACAACGGCCCACGGCCCGACCTCAAAGGAGAAGCCCGCTAGAGAAGACGGGCCCTTTCAAAGGAGGCCCACGGACGGAGCGGAAGGTCCAGCCACCTCGCCCTCGGGTACACCCGACCGGCCCCCATTCGACCGGATTAACAGCCCCCCTGAATCCGCGATCCCATGATGGCCATTAACGGACCCGTTAATGGGCCAGCTCACCACGTCGCGTGTAACGGCCGCTTTCCGACCGTTTGTATTTTCTACGTACACGTACTTTTTCGTGCACGTATTTTATTTGGTTTTTCTGAGTTCCGGCATGAGCGATGCGATATGCCGTTGTGATCGTTTGAGAGTGTAGAATTTTATAGTAATTTTTGGGAACGTCTTTTCACGGCTCGTTTTCTCGTAAAACGATTTTGAAAGATAAGGGCGTTTTAGTCATTTGACTCAAAACGCCGTTTCCAATTTTACGTAAATTTTTGGTAGGTGTTATGCACGATCGGACACCGTATCCACGTACTTCTCGTCTCCACGATCGTCCCGGTATTTTCGGAATATTTTTCTGATGCCCGTAGTGGAAGATATCCCCTAATCAATTTCAACCGTTGATTAGCCTCTAATCAACATTCAAATTCAAATTGCTAATCAAATCTTGATAGGATTTGAACGTATCATGAGAATATATTCTGCCACTACCCTCACCCAACATTTCCCCACTTTGTACACTCCCTCACTCACTCTCTCTCCTAGTCACCCTCTTACTTATACCCACTTTAAAAAGTGTATAGCAATTCATCCCTTCAAATCACAACAAACCAGGCTGAAATTTAGAACCCATGCAACCTGCCTTTTAGCCGCGACCTGCTCCTCCTCCGGCCACCCACGGTCACCCCTAGCCCCCCTAGGTCAGCCACCACCCTCTCCTCCTCCTTCTCCTCCATCTCCACCTCTCCAAGAGCCCCAAAACCCCATTGAAATCAGCCATGGCCGAAAATTGCTAAAGCTGTGCACTCGCCGGAATTAGCCCACGCTGCCGCCGCTCCGGTGACCCCCTCCGACGAACTCCACCACTGTCGGACTCCTATCAAACCCCCCGATCATCTCCAACTCCTCTTACACTCTTCCCTCATCTCTATCCCCCTCAAAACGTGTTCAAACACAACCCAAACGACAGTTTTACAGATCTGTGCCATCGCCGGAAAAACTCACGCCCACCGGCCATCCGGCCACCTACGATGACCACCCTACCGCCGTTGGATTCCTATCGAAACCACCTACCAACTGAAATTTTCCTCACGCTTATATCCCACCTGTAGCTCCCGGAATCCTCGTCGGAACACGTCGCATCCGCTGTTTTTCACAGATCTGGAAGCTGAACTTCGCCGCCCGCGCACGGCCACCCCCGGCGACAAATCCACTGCCGTTGGCTTCTTCTTGAAGTCCTTTATCCACTGCAGTTTCCCGTTTCCGCTGTTCGTCTCTGGAATTTCACTGAGACGTGCAACAACGGACATGGCACGAATCTGTCCTCCCCGGCTTCTCACGGCTGCCCACCGCCGTGCGCTCACGCCGTCGGCCATCCACCGGGCCGAGCATCTTCCTTTGGTCCCACTTCATCTACCAACAGCCCCCTTGGACTCTCAGAGTTCGCGTGCGTTGCCGCACGCACGTACTTTTAGCCGACGTCGCCGTTATCATGAAGAACCGTTGCGCTACTCTCAACGGGAGGAGGATCGCTGATTAGCTCGCTGATTTCACGCCACCACCCCGCTGTTCAGAGGTACCTTGCTGCGCTACCCGCGGCCGAGGAGTTCCAGACGACGTCGAAGTTTCGCCGTTCAGACCCGACTTCCGCTTGTTGGACGACATTACAAGGTTAGTTTTCCTAACGAGTAGTAAAACCCACACCGTAGCAAAACTGAACCCTAAACTAAAACTGGACAACTACAATTAAATTTACTTTTTCGCATCAGTAAAATGTTGTCACTGTAGAAAATCGACCATCGGACAATTTTCTGTGCATATAGGGTAGTGGTCGATTTAGGCTGAACAAGAACACCAAAAGGTGACTTTTGACGAATAGGATAGTCCCGATAACCTAGAAACGAAACCTAATAGGATTTGATGAATTTGAGACCTGACACCGTCGCCGTGGCGATATTTCAGACGGACTTCCGCGGACGAGACGCTTGGACGAGACGCTTCGGGAGGACGACACACTCGCCATCGCAGGCAAGTGTACCCACTTGCGTTCTTGACCGTGCTTTGGTCTTAGATTGCTAGAACTGTTAGACTGTGAATGTATAGAACCGGACGTGAAATGATAGCGTCCGGGACGCCCCTGACGACTCAGACTTGACGACGAAGTCTGAGCCTGACAACAACAACTTTGATGCTGTAGGGCTATCCTGTGTGTGCGTGTGTGTGGACACCCTAGAATAACTCTCCCGTACACTGGTCATGTCTTGTCACTGTTATACACACTGGTCGTGTCTTGTCACTGTGTTACAAAAAGCCTTCGGGCGTTTCAGATGCTCTCCTTGCGGGAGTGATCTCCGTGTTACAAAAAGCCTTCGGGCGTTTCAGATGCTCTCCTTGCGGGAGTGATCTCCGTGTTACAAAAAGCCTTCGGGCGTTTCAGATGCTCTCCTTGCGGGAGTGATCTCCGTGTTACAAAAAGCTTGTGGGCGTTTCAGATGCTTCCCGAGCGGAAGTGATCTCTGTGATACAAAAAGCCTACGGGCGTTTCAGGTGCTTTCCTTGCGAAAGTGATCTCCGTGCTTCTTGTTCTGAGTTCTGGGGTTTGGGGTAGGGTTGAGCGTGCGCACGGTGAGAGGGTCTGATCCCCCTCGAACCGTAAGGCGTGAACCCTTCGTGTCGTGCCGTGTCGTGTCGTGTCCTACTTGTCTTTTCTGTCTTCGTCTTGTCCTGACACCTTTAGGTTAGTCCCGTAGTCGGTAGCACACGCTACGGCTACTGCCTGCTACGCTTTACTTTCCTGCTACGTACTTCTTTTGCTGCCTTGTTGTAACCTCAGCATGCTAATCAACCAGTAAAACGTTGTTTAATAGTTCAGTACACTTGCAGTTTGGTCTAACCCTTTTTGTAGACCTGACCTGACGTACAGTTCCTTCTTTTGGTGCTGTACGTCAGGTGTTGAGCCAGAGTTCGTGGACGAGGCAGACTCACTGGAGTACGTGGAGCCGAGGACGTCGTCACCAGAGTACGTGCCTGACAAGGACCAGACCTTGAGGTCTTTTAGTCGCCACATTCAGAGGTTACTACTTTCAGTTTTCTTTTAGATAGTTTATTGCCACGCTTAGGCCTCTTTTTAGACTTTGTACTTATTGGATATCATATCTCTAATTTAATGAATGCAACTTCTTTTCCGTACTTTCTGTTGTTTCGAACTATAATAATGCAAGAACCTGAAAAACTTTTAAAATGTTACCTCTACAGACGCTTATTGGGTCCGAGCTCCTCAGCTCTGGCCTAAGCGGGCCTTAGTCACGCTTCGCCTCCGTTTGTTTTGGGAAGCGGGGCGTGACAGGTTTTAGTGGTGGCCCATGCAGGTCTTGCAAAAGTTCGGAACAATAAAAGTACAGCATTCATTTGATATCCACGTACAAGTCTGAATTAGTTTCCCAGTCTTAGATAGTAGGAAGAATTAGGTAGACGTCTCAGGTTGATAGTCGGACGCCTTGGTTAAGATTTAGTCATTCTCGTCCTAGACTATCTTAGCATCCCCCTTTGATTCTGATCGTATTAGATATCTAGAGTCCTTCTTTTTAGTTAGTTGCTCGCCCTGCTCCATCGACTTCGGGCCCAGCAGAACTAACCTTGATTTCTCTTAGGAACTTTCCCATTAGATCCTGGTTACAGTCTAGCTCATTAGAAAATCTTAGTGCCAAGCTATCCTGATCTTTAGACGACCCGATAATTAAAATCCCTGACTTCTAGCGCCTCCCTGATCATTACCCTTTCGTGTGATCGACCGAAGAACCCCATCGTAGCTTCGTAAATCAAATCCTAAGCGTATCCATCAAGCAATCATTTTCCTGTCTCCCAATTCACGTGATTGTTTCCTGACGATTATCGTCGACCCTTCGAATCCCTTCCTTGATCAATTCTGCTTCCTCTAAAAGTATTTTCGAAATTTATTATTAAGTTTTCGCTCAGCTTGATTTCTTTAAAAAAAACCCATATATTATATATTTGAAAAAAAAAAAAATTTTTTTGGTTGAGTTAAAATTCTTTCACTGACTTTAAAACCTCCTTGGTTGTAAAATTATTTTACTATCCCGTGCCTATTTTCAAATCGGTATCTTTTGTATTTCAATTTTAAACTTTATTATCAAATTCTATAATTCAATATATATATATATATTACTTTTCTAAACTACAAAAATTATTTCTAACCACTTACGTACGTACTTTTAAAATATTTTCTAAACCAAAGAGAACTTTAAATGTCTTCTTGTATATGTATAAACATCTCTATGTTCATCGTGCTCATACTTCAAGAACCGTTGTTTAAATTTATTTTCATTTGCGAAACAAACGCTACATTATCCTACTTTTATTCCTTCATCTAACTTTTTCCAAATCGTAATAATTTTACTATCTGCTCCTTTTCCCCACTTATTTTTATAAAAGTATAAAGTATATGATATCATATTTTACCTGCAATTCTCCTGTCATCAATCTAATTATTTTGAAGAATATTCTGTCTCATCCAACCAACTATCTCCTTACACCTGTCTTATTTGAACTCGTTCTTTCCGATCTTATTTCGTTCCGCTTTTGACTTAGTTTTCTTTCCCTTCTATTATTTAGACATTAGACCTTGTAGTTATCCAGGCTATCTTCAGTTTAGGAGTAGGCCCTTTGGTAGGTGATGTCGTTGCAGTGCCTGAGTATAGGTAGAGTGTGTAGACCTGTATGAGTGTGTCATCTTTAGGATCCTGGTGTTTGTTTCATGTGTCTTGAATGTGTACTCGGCGTTAACCATGGTATGCTGGAAGTTGTCTGAATGACGGTATTCATACCTATATGAATGGCGTCATCGCAGACAGATTCTTAGACTTAGTTTTAGTTTTAATGAATGGTTTATCTTGGTTGTATATGACTGTATCAAAAACTTTGTTTTCTTTAAACCAAATCTTTAAAGTTTTAAAACTAGCTCACAAGATCACAAATCACTTAACCTCCCTCATCCATTACCGCAACACCACACGTTTTTCCAAATGTTTTAAAATATTTCTTTGGCCTTAAGTCCCTCTTTCTCTTCTCTTCTTCTCCCTTAAAGAAAGTTTTCGTGTTTATGGTTGTTATATTAGTTAGGACTAGCTATTATCGTTAGTTTTATTATGTCAATGATTAATTGATTTTGGGAACTCAAGGATGATGGATTAGAATATCTTTTGGATGAAAAGAATGGACGGTCCAAAGACTTGTTTATAAAACCGAAGTGTGGTGGACTCAATGGAGAATTCTGTTTGAATGAGATTAAATGCGAGGAGATGATGACTTATCAGACTTGAGGCTTAGACGGGTGGTAGATAGGAGTAACTGCCGAGAATAGTATGAGTTAGGGTGATCATGAGATTGAGTAGAACTTATATTTGCATTGAGACTGATTGATGAATTGACGTGAGAAGACTTTGAGAATAACACGACGTGTGGAGATAAATGGATGATTAGGCAGTCGGACTTAATTTTGGTTGGGATTAGTTATAGTGAGTAGGATGAGGGGTAATTCTGACAGATCAAATTATTTGGTGGATGAATTTATGGGGAGATATGACGAGAATGTATTGAAGAAACGACGATTGCTGATTCGTGAAGGTATTATAAGACAGACAAAGTTTTTGCCTTGGATTGGTAGTTGACTAGAATCTCATTTTCCTTGGAGATTGATTAATGTTGGGAAAAGATTTAGAAATTTAAAAGATATTAATGAGCGATGATGATGTTTAGTGGAGTGGTACGATATCAGAAGATGATTATTATTTTTATGAGAACTTGGAGTTGGAAATTCCAACAGCAATGATGGGTCTATGGTTAAGTCTTAGGATGTGAGATTAGTCGTGGCATTATTCAGTGAAAAGAAGGGTTATGAAGGATTAATTAAAGAACATTGGTTGAAGTTATAAGATTAGCGATCTATAGGCATAGTCATAAGAGTTTTGGGGTATAAGGTTATATAGATGTTATTATTGATAGTATGAGTGATTCCGAGGACGGAATCATTTCTAAGGTGGGTAGAATGTAACGGCCGCTTTCCGACCGTTTGTATTTTCTACGTACACGTACTTTTTCGTGCACGTATTTTATTTGGTTTTTCTGAGTTCCGGCATGAGCGATGCGATATGCCGTTGTGATCGTTTGAGAGTGTAGAATTTTATAGTAATTTTTGGGAACGTCTTTTCACGGCTCGTTTTCTCGTAAAACGATTTTGAAAGATAAGGGCGTTTTAGTCATTTGACTCAAAACGCTGTTTCCAATTTTACGTAAATTTTTGGTAGGTGTTATGCACGATCGGACACCGTATCCCCGTACTTCTCGTCTCCACGATCGTCCCGATATTTTCGGAATATTTTTCTGATGCCCGTAGTGGAAGATATCCCCTAATCAATTTCAACCGTTGATTAGCCTCTAATCAACATTCAAATTCAAATTGCTAATCAAATCTTGATAGGATTTGAACGTATCATGAGAATATATTCTGCCACTACCCTCACCCAACATTTCCCCACTTTGTACACTCCCTCACTCACTCTCTCTCCTAGTCACCCTCTTACTTATACCCACTTTAAAAAGTGTATAGCAATTCATCCCTTCAAATCACAACAAACCAGGCTGAAATTTAGAACCCATGCAACCTGCCTTTTAGCCGCGACCTGCTCCTCCTCCGGCCACCCACGGCCGCCCCTAGCCCCCCTAGGTCAGCCACCACCCTCTCCTCCTCCTTCTCCTCCATCTCCACCTCTCCAAGAGCCCCAAAACCCCATTGAAATCAGCCATGGCCGAAAATTGCTAAAGCTGTGCACTCGCCGGAATTAGCCCACGCTGCCGCCGCTGCGGCGACCCCCTCCGATGAACTCCACCACTGTCGGACTCCTATCAAACCCCCCGATCATCTCCAACTCCTCTTACACTCTTCCCTCATCTCTATCCCCCTCAAAACGTGTTCAAACACAACCCAAACGACAGTTTTACAGATCTGCGCCATCGCCGGAAAAACTCACGCCCACCGGCCATCCGGCCACCTACGATGACCACCCTACCGCCGTTGGATTCCTATCGAAACCACCTACCAACTGAAATTTTCCTCACGCTTATATCCCACCTGTAGCTCCCGGAATCCTCGTCGGAACACGTCGCATCCGCTGTTTTTCACAGATCTGGAAGCTGAACTTCGCCGCCCGCGCACGGCCACCTCCGACCACCCCCGGCGACAAATCCACTGCCGTTGGCTTCCTCTTGAAGTCCTTTATCCACTGCAGTTTCCCGTTTCCGCTGTTCGTCTCTGGAATTTCACTGAGACGTGCAACAACGGACATGGCACGAATCTGTCCTCCCCGGCTTCTCACGGCTGCCCACCGCCGTGCGCTCACGCCGCCGGCCATCCACCGGGCCGAGCATCTTCCTTTGGTCCCACTTCATCTACCAACAGCCCCCTTGGACTCTCAGAGTTCGCGTGCGTTGCCGCACGCACGTACTTTTAGCCGACGTCGCCGTTATCATGAAGAACCGTTGCGCTACTCTCAACGGGAGGAGGATCGTTGATTAGCTCGCTGATTTCACGCCACCACCCCGCTGTTCAGAGGTACCTTGCTGCGCTACCCGTGGCCGAGGAGTTCCAGACGACGTCGAAGTTTCGCCGTTCAGACCCGACTTCCGCTTGTTGGACGACATTACAAGGTTAGTTTCCCTAACGAGTAGTAAAACCCACACCGTAGCAAAACTGAACCCTAAACTAAAACTGGACAACTACAATTAAATTTACTTTTTCGCATCAGTAAAATGTTGTCACTGTAGAAAATCGACCATCGGACAATTTTCTGTGCATATAGGGTAGTGGTCGATTTAGGCTGAACAAGAACACCAAAAGGTGACTTTTGACGAATAGGATAGTCCCGATAACCTAGAAACGAAACCTAATAGGATTTGATGAATTTGAGACCTGACACCGTCGCCGTGGCGATATTTCAGACGGACTTCCGGGGACGAGACGCTTGGACGAGACGCTTCGGGAGGACGACACACTCGCCATCGCAGGCAAGTGTACCCACTTGCGTTCTTGACCGTGCTTTGGTCTTAGATTGCTAGAACTGTTAGACTGTGAATGTATAGAACCGGACGTGAAATGATAGCGTCCGGGACGCCCCTGACGACTCAGACTTGACGACGAAGTCTGAGCTTGACAACAACAACTTTGATGCTGTAGGGCTATCCTGTGTGTGCGTGTGTGTGGACACCCTAGAATAACTCTCCCGTACACTGGTCATGTCTTGTCACTGTTATACACACTGGTCGTGTCTTGTCACTGTGTTACAAAAAGCCTTCGGGCGTTTCAGATGCTCTCCTTGCGGGAGTGATCTCCGTGTTACAAAAAGCCTTCGGGCGTTTCAGATGCTCTCCTTGCGGGAGTGATCTCCGTGTTACAAAAAGCCTTCGGGCGTTTCAGATGCTCTCCTTGCGGGAGTGATCTCCGTGTTACAAAAAGCCTGTGGGCGTTTCAGATGCTTCCCGAGCGGAAGTGATCTCTGTGATACAAAAAGCCTACGGGCGTTTCAGGTGCTTTCCTTGCGAAAGTGATCTCCGTGCTTCTTGTCCTGAGTTCTGGGGTTTGGGGTAGGGTTGAGCGTGCGCACGGTGAGAGGGTCTGATCCCCCTCGAACCGTAAGGCGTGAACCCTTCGTGTCGTGTCGTGTCGTGCCGTGTCGTGTCGTGTCCTACTTGTCTTGTCTGTCTTCGTCTTGTCCTGACACCTTTAGGTTAGTCCCGTAGTCGGTAGCACACGCTACGGCTACTGCCTGCTACGCTTTACTTTCCTGCTACATACTTCTTTTGCTGCCTTGTTGTAACCTCAGCATGCTAATCAACCAGTAAAACGTTGTTTAATAGTTCAGTACACTTGCAGTTTGGTCTAACCCTTTTTGTAGACCTGACCTGACGTACAGTTCCTTCTTTTGGTGCTGTACGTCAGGTGTTGAGCCAGAGTTCGTGGACGAGGCAGACTCACTGGAGTACGTGGAGCCGAGGACGTCGTCACCAGAGTACGTGCCTGACAAGGACCAGACCTTGAGGTCTTTTAGTCGCCACATTCAGAGGTTACTACTTTCAGTTTTCTTTTAGATAGTTTATTGCCACGCTTAGGCCTCTTTTTAGACTTTGTACTTATTGGATATCATATCTCTAATTTAATGAATGCAACTTCTTTTCCGTACTTTCTGTTGTTTCGAACTATAATAATGCAAGAACCTGAAAAACTTTTAAAATGTTACCTCTACAGACGCTTATTGGGTCTGAGCTCCTCAGCTCTGGCCTAAGCGGGCCTTAGTCACGCTTCGCCTCCGTTTGTTTTGGGAAGCGGGGCGTGACATCGCGCAAATGGGAGGAGGCGGAGGCGGATCGTGGGGACGTGAGAGGAGACAGGACGTGGGGCAATCAGGGAGGACCCTATAAGGGAAGGGCCAGGACGACGAAGAGCGGGATCGAAACTCAGGTAACCCACACAGAGGTACTCCATCAACGACCTAGGCTTTCGCCACACCATTTCCTCCCTCCCCCAAAACTCGCACCGCATGGGTTGACGTTTCGGCTTCCTCACAAGCCAGATCTCCCCCGTCGAGTATCCTTTCAGACCCTGATCTGACTTAGGCATCGGAGGGGCTTTGGCTGGAACCTAGGTCCAGCCTCCCTGACGAGTTTCTTCATCTGTCCAGGAAGAAGACATCCGAGGCACCAAGGCTAACCCTCTGCGTCGACCGGCCATCACCGTCGCAGTCACCAGGAGGACAACTGATCAAGCACCAACCCACTCGCAAGGCGCCGAGGCTACCCCTCGATGCGGATACGATCGAGGCCGAGCCCGACCCAACCGAGGCCAAGCACGACTCACCGAGCCGAGGCTTCCCCTCAGCTCTCCCACGTCGAATATAAGCGGGCTCGGCGAACCCAAGGAACCCCCAAACCGGCCCCTTGACCACGTTGACCACACATCTGGCGGTCAACGAGCTGTGGTGAGAAAACACCCGTAAACATCTGGCGCCGTCTGTGGGAACACGAACAACGCCCATATAAAACAACCACACCGACAATGACATGGCTCCGCTGCGGGGGGCGGAGAAAAGGCGCGTCCCCGGTGGAGGGCACTGACCCACCCCGTGGCAAGCGAGGCAAGGCCACGCCTCCCATGCACGTGAACCGGGCGGCGAGCGTGGATCGAGCAGAGGACAGTGTTGAGGAGACCGGTGTCCGTCCAGTAGCTTCCCGGGGCGGTAGGATCGACAGAACGTGGGAAAAGCCGGGATCGGGCGAAGCGCTGGTGGTGTCCCTGATCGTAGATACCTCCGTGGTGCGGCGGCTACTAGTCGACACCGGCAGCTCGTGCAACATCCTCTTTACATCGACTTTAGAAAGGATGGGACTGCGCGGCGAAGACTTGGAGCCATGCACAGGACCCGTGGTTGGCTTCACGGGACATTCTGCACCTATCATCGGGGCGATCCACCTCCCGGTCACGCTAGAGAGAGCGCCCGATTCGGTGACGCTGACGGTGGAATTCATTGTGCTGAAAGTCGGCTCGGTGTACAATGGCATCATCTGTCGCCCCCTCCTCAACGCTATCGATGCGGTGGTCTTGACGCTCCACCGGACAATCAGGTTTCAGACCCCGAAGGGGGTCGGGCAAATCAATGGCGACACGAAGGGAGAGAAGATCTGCTATCACTTGGCAGACGAGAAGGTCGTCGAGGCGCTGGGCAGTCCAATGGCCTCTCTCGACCTGAGGCACTGACCGAGGCCCACCCCTGCAGAAGAACAAGAGCAGATCCATGTCACGAGCGTGGAGGGGAGATTCATCTCCATTGGGTCAGGGCTGGATCCTGACTCGAAGCGCAAGCTGGTCGAATGCTTGGAGGCTAACCTAGACGTCTTCGCGTGGTCGGCCGAGGATATGCCTGGCATTGATCCCCGGGTGATAGTTCATCGTTTGAACGCCGACCCCAACTTCAGACCCGTCTGGTAGAAGAAGCGGAACCTAGGCGATGAAAATATGAAGGCATCCTCTGATGTAGTAGAGCGACTCCTCGACGCCAGTTTCATCCGAGAGGTCTGGTACCCCAAATGGTTGTCCAACGTGGTAATGGTCAGAAAACCCAACGGGAAGTGGCGGATGTGTGTGGATTTTAGCGACCTCAACAAGGCCTGTCCCAAGGACAGCTATCCACTGCCGCGGATTGACCACCTCGTGGACAACGCCTCGGGATACGAGATGCTCAGCTTCATGGACGCCTACTCTGGGTACAACCAGGTCCAGATGGATCCTGATGATGAAGAGATGACGGCTTTAACAACGGACCGAGGGACCTTCTGCTACAAGAAGATGCCCTTCGGATGAAGAACGCGGGGGCAACCTACCAAAGAATGGTCAACAAGGTGTTCGACTCCCAGATAGGAAGAAACCTGGAGGTCTACGTCGACGACATGCTGGTGAAGTCGAAGGATCCTGCGGATCACATTGCCGACCTTAGGGAAACCTTTGAACGGCTACAAAGGTACAATATTCGGCTCAATCCCGTGAAATGCACGTTCGGCGTGAGATCCGGCAAATTCCTGGGATTCATGATCACCAATCGCGGGATCGAGGCCAACCCCGACAAAATTGAGGCACTAATCAACATGCGGGAGCCGACAACCATCAAGGAGTTGCAGAGGTTGAATGGCCGCATCGCTACCCTCGGGCGATTTCTGTCCCGGTCGGCGGAAAGATCTCTCCCGTTCTTCAAGACTCTGAGGAAGGCAATCGCCGCGCTAGCCGACGAGAGGAAGACAATACAATGGGATGAGGACTGCTCCCGAGCCTTCGCCGATCTCAAAGAGTACCTCCGCAACCCACCACTCCTTTCCAAACCGCGAGAGGGGGAATCGTTGAGCCTGTATTTAGCCTGCACGATGGAAGCTGTGAGCTCGGTACTGATTCGGGAAGATGATGGGGTACAGAGGCCGGTATACTACACCAGCCGCGTCTTGAAAGACGCCGAGGGGCGGTACACGCCAATGGAGAAGTTAGCGTACGCCCTCGTCCTCTCGGCCAGATGGCTCCGACCCTACTTCCAGGCTCACACGATACTGGTCCTAACCGATTCCCAGTTGGAACAGAACCTCAAAAGGTTTGACCGCATGGTAAGGATGTTGAACTGGGGGGTCGAGTTGAGCGAATTCGACCTGCGATTCAAGCCCCGCACGGCCATCAAAGGACAGGCACTGGCCGACTTCATCGCCGAGTGTACCATAGAAGAAAGAGCCTTTACGCCGGGAGACATCCCGGAAACGGTAACGAACCAACCTTTGTACTTACTTACGACTGACATCAACTCGGCTGGCCACTCAGGCGATCAGGACACATGGATTATTCACGTGGACGGCTCGGCGACACGGGCTGGGAGCGGAGCCGGGATCACGATTCGGTCTCCCGAGGGGAACGTCGTCGAATACGCGCTTAGGTTCGAGTTCCCGGCCACCAACAACGTGGCCGAGTATGAGGCCGCAATAAACGGCTTAAAGCTGGCCCGAGAACTCGGAGCTGAGTGCGTACGACTCCTCAGTGACTCGAAGCTCATCGTCAACCAGCTACAAGGGAGCTATGGGGCACACGAAGGAACGATGCAGGACTACTTGGCCATGGCCAAGACTGAGATGTCCAAATTCAAAAGGGCAGCGACCTTTCACCTCCCGCGGTCGGAGAATGCCCGAGCGGACGCACTGTCCAAACTTGCTTCTTCCTCGCCCAGGGATTTGGGTCGCACCGTCTACATAGAGAACCTCAGGAGCCCCAGCACGGAAGAGAAGGAGGTAATGTCGATTGACGGAGACCCCACCTGGATGGACCCGATCATCCGATACCTCACCCTTGGGGAAACGCCGACCGATGTGGAGGAACGTCGAACCTTGGAGAGGAAGGCGCTCCGGTATGTGATGCACGAAGGAATCCTCTACAGAAGACGGTGGACAAAGACTGACATCCTCCCCTACCTTAAGTGCCTCGGCCCCCAGGAAGCTGACTACGTCATTAGGGAAGTGCACGAGGGCACCTGCGGGAACCACCATGGAGGCACAACAATCGCCCAGAAGATCTTGCGGTAAGGGTACTATTGGCCGACCCTGGTACGCGACGCGACAGAGTATGTCCAGAGGTGCCAGGAATGCCAAAGGTTCGCCAGCACCGGGTCCATTCCCCCTTCAAAGCTCATCCCAATCGTCAGCCCAATACCTTTTGCAAAGTGGGGGCTCGATATCCTGGGACCGTTCACGACGGGCCGAGGGCAAAGGAAATACCTGATCGTGGCCGTGGACTACTTCACCAAATGGATCGAAGCCGAACCTATAGCCTCAATCACCTGGAAGAAGGCAAAGAGCTTCGTGTGGAACTCCATCATCTCCAGATTTGGAATCCCCCGTGCCATCGTCACCAACAATGGGAAACAATTCGACTCAGCTGGGTTTAAAGACTTCTGCGCCGAGTGGAAGATCAAGTTACTCTTCGCCTCGGTGGCACATCCCCAGACCAACGGGATGGCCGAGGCCGCCAATAAATGCATCATAGAGCCCCTCCGCAAGAAGGTAGAAGGCGCCGAAGGGAAGTGGCCTGAAGAACTTCCCGGGATACTATGGTCTTATCGAACGACTCACAAACAGGCTACGGGTGAGACCCCATTCATGCTCACCTATGGCGCCGAAGCAGTAGTCCCGGTCGAGGTTGGCGAGGAGTCCCTCCGCATCCAACATTTCGACGAGGAAAGAAACGTCGAGGGTTTGGAGCTCGGCTTGGAGCTCCTAGGTGAGCGGCGAGAGCAGGCATTGGCCACCATCATCCGCCAGAAGCAAAAGGTGGTGCGCTACTACAATTCCCGCGTCAAGGAGCGGAGTTTTCGCCAAGGGGACTTGGTCCTTAGAAAAGCGGTCTTCTGTCCAGAGGTCGCGCACAAAGGGAAGCTGGCAGCCAAGTGGGAAGGTCCTTACCGGGTGGTCGAAGTTCTAGGACCTGCCACCTACCGGCTGGCAACCCCGGAGGGAAAGGCCCTCACCCATTCCTGGAATGCCGAGCATCTGCGCAAGTATTACCAGTAAAGTCTACGGGATCACCCGCGAATGTAACTCTTTTTTCCCATGTTCAATAAATTGATTTGATCTTACTTTTCTCTTATGGCCTGGCTACGGGAAAGTATTACCATCATCCGGGATGGGCCAGCCTCTAGGCAAGGATAGCCCTCCCTTCGAACGAAACAAATCAAACCGATCGTAAGGCTGGGGGCAACTCCCCCCGTGGACCGGCGAACCGACCGACCGCGAAGCCAAGGGCAGCTCCCCGGGCGGGTCGGTCGCGAGGATGACCTCAGAGGTCGGCCTCAGCGGCTAGTCGCAAGACATGGGGTCGCTCCCCAGGCTGACTAGCTAACTAAGCCGGGGGCAACTCCCCCGCTATGGCCGCACGATTATCCGAGCCGAGGGCAAATCCCTCGGCCCGTTGGCACACCAACTGAGCCAGGGGCAACCCCCCTGATGCAGCGGCACGATAAACCGAGCCGAGGGCAAATCCCTCGGACCGTCGGCATGCCAACTAAGCTGGGGGCAACTCCCCCGCTACGGCTGCACGATTAACCGAGCCGAGGGCAAATCCCTCGGCCTGTCGGCACGCCAACTGAGCCAGGGGCAACCCCCCTGATGCGGCGACACGATAAACCGAGCCGAGGGCAAATCCCTCGGCCCGTCATCACGCCAACTAAGCCGGGGCAACTCCCCCGCTACGGCTGCATGATTAACCGAGCCGAGGGCAAATCCCTCGGCCCGTCGGCACGCCAACTGAGCCAGGGGCAACCCCCCTGATGCGGCGGCACGATAAACCGAGCCGGGGGCAGATCCCTCGGCCCGTCGGCACGCCAACCAAGTCAGGGCAACTCCCCCAATACGAATGCACGTTAGACGAGCCGAGGGCAACTCCCTCGGCCCGAACGACAGGAACACTGACTCTACTTCGTCAGGAACTCCAAAGAAGGCTCGACCCCGAGGGAGGAGATAAGCCATGACAAGCAAGGAAAAGACGCTTTACTTTCGGGAAGTACGAGGGGTTACACCAAAAAGCTCTGGTCCCGAAAAACTTAAGGACCAGGCGAGGGACCTAGGCGCTCCCACCCTCATCCTCTCGGGGGACCCCCTCAAGGCCATCGGCGGGAGAGGCGTCGGACCGCACTGGGATCTCTTCCTCTTCATCTGAGTACGCTTGAAGTTCCTCGAGGTTGATCTCCGCGAGCGGAAATTTCTTTCGAACCTCGGCCAGACAGCGGGCGAAGCCCTTCTCGAACGCCGAAGACGTGGCCTTAGTGACAAAGGAAAGGGCGTATTCCTTCACGGCATCCTGGGCGGCCTTGGCAAGTTCCACTTCCTCTAGCCCACGAACCCGACCCTCGAGAGCGGCCACCTGCTGTTGGTGATCAGATCGGATCCTCTCGATCTCTCTCGATCTCGCGTCAAGCTAAGATAGGAAGGCTCTCTCCCGCTCTTCCGCCGCCTCCAGCAGGGCATTGAGTTCTTGGGCATCAGCCGTGATGAAAGGACCCGGATCGGCGACCGCCTCGGCCACCGCGTTAGGGGCCGCGGTGAGCGCGGCAATTCGCTCCTCGGCCTTGGACTTCTAGACCAAAGCTAAGGCTTTTTCCTGGTCCGACTTCTCCAAGGCAGAGGAAAGCTCGGCCACGCGAGATTCCAGGGACTTCATGAGCGCATTGGACAAGTGGTCGGCCTCCTCTTCGTCTTCCCGGGCTCCAGGAACGGGTGCCACGTTCGCCTTGGAAAGAGCCGCAAATTGGCGCCTCATCGAAAGGCCAACGGAGGATAGCTACACGAAAGAGGCGTGAGTAAGGTAAAGATAGCAGCCAAAGACTGGGTTAGGGAAGAAAATCCACCTGTTGGCCCGCCTGCACCACGAAAGTGGCCAGACGATCGCCACTGACCCCGTCCAAAGCAGCTCGGTCCAAGGAGAGCCTGCCGTTCTCAGCGACCCGCGCCGCCACACTGTAGGATCCTACCAAAACAGAGTTAGGATCGATAAATGAAGTTGAGACTTACGCTTGCGTATGCAGCACGGTAGTCACAGAACTTCGCCTTCGGATTCGCCACGACGGCTCGAGTCTTCTCACGAACGGAGTAAGGCTACTAAATCCACAATCTAAATCTCTACTTTTAGATTAAGAACTTGGATAAAGAGAGAGGAAGGATTTCGGCAGAGCTTCGCTAGAATGAAATGCAAGGCATGAATACCATACAAAAGTGTAAGGAAATGGCTAACCCTTGGGTCTTATTTATAGCCCCCAAGGTAGTTATTTTAGGAGTAATTGTTCCTATGGAACAATTTAACTAAGGTGTACCATCATACATGGCACATTATAAGCTTAAGTTGTACCATATGCATGGTACAACTTAAGCTTAAGATATTACCCCTTTATTAGCCATTTGTCGCATGCACTTATGCACATATAATGCGACTTTCCCATTAATCTAGAGATCCTCTCCGCAAGGGAACAGATTCCCTTTGCATACGACTTTGTGTGTGCGACGTTCGAGGTCCGTGTTCCCTCGTACATCCCCTACAAGGGTGTACAAACGTCATCCATATCCAACAGCTCCCACTCACACTTGAGGGGATTGTAAGAGAACGTCTTTCTTTTAGTTCTTTCATCTATCATACCGAGAAATAGACCGTGCGACCGTCATGCGCGTAGAGTCTGTTGTTGTGCACTTGTTAGAGATACACAACGACCTCGAAGGTGCAAAGTTGAGTAGTTCAACGCCTGCTTTACCCTAGATTATTTCTTCACATTTCTTATACTTTATATTCAACAATTGAGTCCCATCTGGATCACAATTGGCTGGCCAGCTTTGAATCATTAAAGTCCAAATGCGAATATGAAATCAATCTTCCTCTTCTTGCGAACCTTCTGATCTTGACTTGATTCGCTTTTCTAACGTGCCCCACCGAGCCGAATTATCATAGCCCATTAGCAACACGCTAAGATAGCGATCATCTCGTCAAATCTAAAGGAACCAATTGGAGTCCTTGCGGGTAAGAATTAAGACCCATATGGCCTTTGAGTCTCACATAATAGCAAACTCTATTGCTACTAACTCAGTGGTCGAAATGCATACATGGTATGAACACGTATTACAACATCACCCCTTTCCCAGGGAGAGTATGTCTTAATGATGTTGTATGGATGAAAGATCAGACACTACAGTGCCTATCTTTTGAGTCCCCTTACTACCCATGAAATATTCCCGGACTCTCATCCTGCATAAGACAGATAGGATTTAAAAAATCCTATGAGATCTATTTTAAATATCCTTGTGATACAGATCTCAGATCTTTTGTAAGCATCCATATGATGCAGATCTTTCATTCGACTATCTTGTTTAAGTCACGACTCTAAATCATTTGTCTAATGATTTTGACTTTAAACTAGTCTCATCTCTATCTTATCCATCTGATAAGATAAGGCGGTTGCTCATGTGAGAGAGCTAACCTTAATCTGTCTGACATACACACAATAAAATAGCTGAGACTTAAACACAAATGTATAAAATTATTTGTAAGAAACTTGTATGCAATATATAAAAGAACTTCTTCCTTTTATTAAACTTTGATCTTCTATAGACATGTGAAATATTACATGATACAGCTCAGCACCTACGCATTCCCATAGATGATAAGTGTTTGTAGAACACATCTCTGGGGATCGCCTTAGTAAGGGGATCCGCTATCATCTCATGCGTGGATATGTATCCTATGTCTACTTCCTTCCGTTTGTCATAGTCCTTCGCAAACTTGAATCGAATATCAATGTGTTTGGTCTTACAATGAAATTTAGGATCTTTGACATAGGCAATCGAGGCTTGACTATCACTGTATATAGGAACAGTGCTCGAGTCAGTGGCATTCGTCAGCCTGTCTAAGAATTTCCTAAGCCAAACAGCTTCTTGGACCGCCATGTTGAATGCTACGAATTCGGCTTCCATGGTTGATAGGGCGATGCAGGTTTGCTTCTTGCTGCTCCAGGATATTGCACCATTCCCGAGCAAGAAAACAAAGCCTGAGGTAGATCTTCGCTCGTTGAGATCACCTGCCCAATCAGCATCGGTATAGCCTTCGAGTCTCAAGGTATTGCCTTGATAGCACAACACATAGTCTGCAGTTCCTTTGAGGTACCTTAATATCCTCTTCACCGCTTTCCAGTGTGCCTGTCCTGAGTTGGATTGGTAACGGCTTACCATACCAACATCATATCAAATGTCTGGTCTCGTACACATCATGGCGTACATCAGACTCCCGACAGCACTGGAGTATGGAACCTTTTCCATAGCTTTCTTTTCTTTTGGATCTTTGGGACACATCTCCAAACATAGACCCTCGCCTTTGCTTATTGGAGTATCAATTGGCTTGCAGTCCTGCATATTAAACCGTTCTAAAACTTTCTTTATATATGTCTCTTGAGAGAGAGAAAGAGGTTTCTTGGAATGATTCCTTGAGATCTTAACCCCAAGGATATATGCAGCTTCACCCATGTCTTTCATTTCAAAGACGGATGAAAGCCAAGCTTTGATATCCATGATAAGACGCTTATCATTTCCGGCTATAAGTATGTCATCTACATAAAGAGACATAATTACATACTTGTTCTTAATCCTCTTAATGTATACGCAGTTGTCTTCGTCGAGCATGGAGAAACCATACGACAAAACGACTTCTTGAAAGCGCATATACCACTGCCTTGAGGATTGTTTAAGACCATATATGGATTTACGAAGTTTACAAACCTTATGTTTGTTTTCTTCTTGTACGAACCCGTTTGGTTGTTCCATGTAGATCTCCTCATCTAGTTCTCCGTTAAGAAAAGCAGTCTTTATATCCATCTGATGTAACTCGAGGTCCAAACAAGCCACCATTGTCAGAATTAAGCGAATGGAGGTAAAACGCACGACATGAGAGAAAGTCTCTTCGTAGTCTATTCCTTCCTGTTGCGTGAAATCTTTCGCAACAAGGCGAGCCTTATATTTCTCGATGGAGCCATCAGCCTTATGCTTGATTTTGAGAACCCACTTGTTCCCAATGGCTCTACGTCCCTTAGGTAAATCAACCAAGTCCCAGACTTGGTTTGTTTTCATGGATTGAAGTTCTTCTTCCATCGCCGCTATCCATTTATCTTTAGCAGGGCATGTGACGGCCTGTTTAAAATTTGCAGGTTCGTCATCATCTTGTAGTAATGTCATGAATGTTTGAGGAAATTCATCCTCAAATCTCAGAGGTGTTAGCCTCGTTCGATTACTACGTCTGGCTTGAGTTTGATCACTCCCACTTGGAATGACATCACTCCCACTTGGAATAACATCACTCCCACTCGGAATAGGATTGGTATCGTTCGTATCATCCATTTGTGAAGTTTGAAACGTATTTTCTTCTTCACCAAGGATTCTCACACTCGAACGTTCCGATCCTTCTTGATCCCAAGTCTCAAACAAGGATAAGTCTTGACTTATCTCACCCTGTCTTAGAAACTTGTTTTCCAAGAAGACAACATTCCTCGATTCGAATTCTATTAGACCCCCATTGTCCTCTTGACCGACGAAAACATATCCTTTGGAGTTTTCAGCGTATCGGATGAAGATACACTTCCTCCCACGTGGCCCAAGTTTGCCATATTTGTGAGAGGATAAATGTGCGTAAGAGGCACAACCCCAAGGTTTTAGAATGCTTAAGTCTGGAGTTCTATTGTTCAACAACTCATAAGGAGTAGAACTTACCGACTTCGAAGGTACACGGTTTAATATGAATGCTGCCGTCAATAATGCATCACCCCAAAAGGTGATGGGCAAATTTGCCTGAGACATCATTGATCGGACCATTTCCATCAATGTCCTATTTCTTCTTTCCGCAACACCGTTTTGTTGCGGAGTATAAGGCATAGTTATTTGATGAACTATGCCTTTTTCATCACATAGTTCCTTAAAAATCGTTGATTGATATTCTCCACCCCGATCGGTTCGCAAGACCTTTATCTTGTGATCTAGTAGATTTTCCACTAAACTCATATAGTTTTTGAAGCAAGATAAAGCTTCATGTTTGTGGGAAATCAAATAAATGTGACCGAAACGGGTGAAGTCATCAATGAAGGTGATGAAATAGGACTTCCCACGTCTTGTCTTAACATTCATTGGACCGCAAATGTCCGAATGGATAAGCTGTAATGGAACTTCGGCCCTTGTGCTAGTTCCAAACGGCTTGCGACAAGTTTTCCCTACAAGACAATGTTCGCAAGTTGACATTTCAACTTTTAAAACATTAGATAGCAAGCCACTTTTGGCAAGTCTATCCATTCTAGTTGGTCCAATGTGACCAAGTCTTGCATGCCAACAAATGATCTCAGATTCAGAATTAGAAGCATTTGTCAAATGGAAACTTTCATTAATAGAAGAAGAATCATCATACATAGTGTTCAAAACAATCAATCCATTACAAACATTACCCGAACCAATTAAAGAACTATTACAAACAAGGTCAACCTTTTGTTTATAGAACCTCCATTCATAACCTAAAGACATTAACATGACCACAGATACGATATTCCTTCGAATATCTGGAGCAAAGAGGACGTCGTGCAATAATAGAGTCCGACCGTTGTCGAGAACTAGCTTGCATGTTCCGACGCCTTTGACTTCAACACGAGTGTTGTTGCCGACGTATATCCACTTTGTTCCTTGAGTTATCCTTCGATACTCTACAAATAACCTTCTGTCCTTCGCTACGTGGTCCGTGGCCCCTGAATCAATCAACCAAAAATAGTTAGATTCAGCAAAAAACATGGAACTAGAAACACATATGTAACTAGTCCTACAAGTTACCTTATCACTTCCATCCGTACATGTACGGGCGAAGTGACCGTACTTGTTGCACTTAAAGCACTTGATCTTCTTCAAGTTTTTCTTCTTTGAGTGCACATTCTTTTGCCACTTTTTGTTCTTAGTCTTCTTTGAGGTTTCTGGTTCTTGCTTTCGTTCGTTCACAAACCTTAAGCGTTTATCCTTTCGCTTCATTCCTCCATGTGAGGAACTAGCGGCCATGTGCACTTCGGCACTAGGTTTTGCGGCTCGAATCCGCTCTTCCTCGAGTTCGAGGTGTTTGGATACATCGCTTAAAGTTTTAATGCACTCATTATGAGTGAGGTGCATTTTCATGTTATCCCAGCTATCTGGGAGTGAACGAATGACTGCTTGGATCTGCTATTCGTCAGACAGCATAAGACCCGCATCCTTCAAGTCAGCTATGAGATTCGCCATGTGGCGAAGATGCTTTTTCATAGATTGATCTCGTCGCATTTTGTTCGAGTCAAATTGAATATTTAAGGAGCGGAGTTTGGTTACCGAAGTTCCACCAAACTTTATTTCTAGCCCAGACCATATGTCTTTGGCTAGGTCGAATTCCCGAAATAGACGCATTATGTCATTGTCCATTGCGGATAGTAACATAATACGTGCTATTTTGTTCTTTCGAGTCCAAGTCTCATAAGCTTCTCGGTCCCTCTTGTGTTGGGCCGTATTGCCCAACTCAGGTTCTTCCGTTATGTTTTGGAGTGTTTCAAGCACATCTTGCTCCTCCAAAACATATTGGATTTTTATTGACCAAAGTTTATAATTGTCGTCATTGAGCTTCTCACCTTTGTTGAGCTCGGTGACAATGTTCTTAGAAGCGGTAGACATATTCGAATCAAAAAACTGCAAAGAAAATGAAAAACACGATCAAAATTCTATGCATAAAGTTTCGATTCTTTAAACACTTGATAAGTTCCTTGGATGCGCTGAAATGTTACTCTAGAATCGAGAAGTTCACTACGTTCCCAACTACCATCTAGAAGTAACTTTCAAAGTATCCCTCTTACTTATCTCATGTAAAAAGAAATCAGAAATGATACCCGTATGGTACCAGCAGCGGAAAAAATACTTTTGAAAAACATATCTTTCAAAATGGAATAGGTGAGAGTTTGCACAAAGAATTTTAGCGCAACAATTGCCAAGCCACGAGACCTGTTCTACACACCCATGGGTTAGATAACCATGGCCGGATCATGGTAGGACTTGGAATTCTAAATTGCGCTATCCCGATTAAGGACGGGACATAACCTATTTGAAAACATCTTTTTCAAAAAATTTGAAATACATTGGCTAATCTCCGTAGAGTAGAGCACAACGTCATAAGTACATTGGCTAATCTCCGTAGAGTAGAGCACAATGACATGGCTAATCTCGCATGAAGTAGAGCACTATGGCTAATCTTCAAGGAGTAGAGCCCAAGAAAAAACTTTATAATATGTTAGCCCCGTATGGGCTAGTCGGCACATTCGTGTTTGACCAAGGCCTTTTGACACCCCGTATGGGCTAGTCGGTAAGTTCGTGATCGACCAAGACCTTATGCCGGATTGGTCGACCAAAACACACAAATTGGTCGACCAAAAATTGGTCTACATCACTCCCGGCCAGGGCCCCTGCCCTGGCCGAGGCTGGCCAAGGGCCTCTGCCTTGGCCGGCCAGGGGTGGCCTGCGGCAGCCCTGGCCACTGCTAAGGCCGGCCAGGCCACTGGCCTGGCCTCGGCCAGCGGCCGGCCAGGCCTCTGCCTGGCCTGGCCTAGGCCAGAGGCTTGCCAGGCCTCGGACTGAGGCCGGCCAGGCCACTCTGGCCTGGCCTGGCCTCGGCCAGAGGCCCCTGGCCGGGGCCAGGGCCCCTGCCCTGGCCTCGGCCAGGGAGGCCAGGCCCTGGCCAGGCCGCGGCCAGGGCCTTCTGGCCCTGGCCGTGGCCGGCCAGGGCCGGCCCTGGCCTGGCCTGGCCAGGCCGCGGCCAGGGCTCTCTGGCCCTGGCCGTGGCCGGCCATGGCCCGGCCATGGCTTATTGGCCTTGACCGGCCATGGCCCTTTGGCCATGGCCGGTCTCCCCCCTTTCATGGGGTGGCCGCATGTCCCCGCCGGAGGGGGTTGCCGTGGTGGTTATTGGCCGTAGCCAACCCCCTCCGCATGGGGAGGGGGGGTGCATGGCCTTCATAGCCCATTTGGCCATGGTGCACATGCACCAAAATTCATCTTCCCCGATGGAAATAACTACCACCTTCTTCTCCAGTGAAGCACCCGTTCGTCGAGGAAGTAGTTATCCTCCAATGGCCGTGTGCCAAAAAAATTAACCCACTTCAAAAATTCGTAAACTACGCGCTCCACATGAAGAGAGCGCCAATTCCCTATGAATGGAGACTCAGCATCCATGAAGAGAGCGAGTTTGACGATATGAACGGTCGGTTCTTCCCGTCACGGAGAGTTCCTGTCATATCCGTAATGACAGAAGACCCTAACGTGAAAAGAACAACTGCTGCGTTCTCTCCGTCACGAAGCGTTCCTACCATATCCGTAATGGTAGGATACCTATTCGTGAAAAAGACAACGACTCGTTCATAGTTTTGACGGGGCGACGGTTCTGACCGGATCGAATCCGTATGGCTCTGATACCAATGTAGGATCCTGCCAAAACAGAGTTAGGATCGATAAATGAAGTTGAGACTTACGCTTGCGTATGCAGCACGGTAGTCACAGAACTTCGCCTTCGGATTCGCCACGACGGATCGAGTCTTCTCACGAACGGAGTAAGGCTACTAAATCCACAATCTAAATCTCTACTTTTAGATTAAGAACTTGGATAAAGAGAGAGGAAGGATTTCGGCAGAGCTTCGCTAGAATGAAATGCAAGGCATGAATACCATGCAAAAGTGTAAGGAAATGGCTAACCCTTGGGTCTTATTTATAGCCCCCAAGGTAGTTATTTTAGGAGTAATTGTTCCTATGGAACAATTTAACTAAGGTGTACCATCATACATGGCACATTATAAGCTTAAGTTGTACCATATGCATGGTACAACATAAGCTTAAGATATTACCCCTTTATTAGCCATTTGTCGCATGCACTTATGCACATATAATGCGACTTTCCCATTAATCTAGAGATCCTCTCCGCAAGGGAACAGATTCCCTTTGCACACGACTTTGTGTGTGCGACGTTCGAGGTCCGTGTTCCCTCGTACATCCACTACAAGGGTGTACAAACTTCATCCATATCCAACACACACTGCAGCCGGAAAAGACCGACTCCCCCGCTTCAACAGGGAAGCGAGGACGGGGAGGATCCTCCTCTCCTGGAGGCAAGTCTGTAGGGGAGGAGCGGAACGCACCTAGATATCGCTCATATATATCGGGAAGAGGGCCCGGCCGCGGATATGAGGGGCCAGCCCATGGCCAAACCTCCTCGACCGAGGATGACTGATCACGGCACTGGGGCAATGAGGCACTGACCTCCCCGGCAGGGGTGCGGATCCTCTTAGGGATGCTATGCTGGGAGGAAGAGGGGACTTTCCTCTTCAACTTCTCAACACCAGCCGCCGGACGGTCACCACGTTGTTTCTTCCGGACCGCTAGCACATGATCTCCTCTCTGAGAGGCAGGATCCGGAACCCCGACTTGATGAGGAAGGGCAGAAGGACTGGGGGGAAACCCACCTGCACTGGGGAAAGTCATCATCAACCAACCCAACCCGCCACAAAACGGTGGCCACAGAACACTACCTTCGGAGCGATGAGGGGCAGCAAAACTCACCAGCAGGCCACGTGGTCTTCCGTAGGATGAGGTCAGAAAAGAAAACGGAGACTTTCCGATCACCTGGTGGGATCGCCAACAGAGCCTCCACGGTCTCGAGTTCAGTCGCAGTCGGGTCACCCAACTCCGGAGCCAGCATCACATCGGCGCTCCAATAAGTCGGGAAATCCATATCCGACGGGCCGACGACGAAAAGGTACTCCCCCTTCCAAAACTTGACGGAGCTCGGCAACCCCAGAATCAGGCTCTTCGAGGGCCGAGCGCTAATGTAAATCCAGGCCCCCGACTGATGGCGGCTCAGCCGATAGAATTGGGAGAAGAGTCGGGGAGAGGGGACCACCCCCTTCTGAAGGCAAAGCACGACAAACCCGATGACGAGCCTGATCGCATTGGGGCAGAACTGGTATAAGGCCACGCGATGAGCGCGCAGAAACTCAACAATGAAAGGATGAAGGGGGAACCGAAGCCCGAATCGGAAGCACACCTCGTACACCCCGACCGCCTTCGGACCCGGAAAACAAATCCGCTCGTTAGGCTCAGGGGCCCGGATATAGTAGGGGGGTAGAAGATAGCAGTCACACACATCTCCGGCGGAGGTGGCACAAAAGGAAGAAGGACATCCCAGAACTTCCGGAGGAACCACTGAGGGGTCATTCTCCCGACTACCAACCGCCGAGCCGAGGCTATTAGCTGAGTCAAGGCGGACTGCATCCTCTGGACAACCCGGGCCTGGGGCAGGAGAAGACGACATGACGAGGAGTGGTCGATCCGCGGCGGAAGAAAACTGGAGTAGTATTAGAAAAAAGGAGATGCAGAAGGGAAATCTGGCCGAGAGAGTTCAACTGATGTCGGCGCTTCTTCCCTGGTGCCCTATGGACGAACCGGCACACGGTGGAGATAAATGTAAGGGGCACGTGGCGACATCAAAAACGGCGGTGATGCTTCGAAAACTGCCCCAGCGGAAGTTCAAACGGAGCGGCAATAATGACGTTCATTTAATAGCAGGGCCTCGACTGACGCATCCATCGGGTCACGAAAGAGTCACATCACCCGAACCAAACCGACGGAAGCCGAACGGTCCGGGCGATGGGGGCAATTGTTACGACTAATATCAACGAGCCCGAAGCATAACGGCCCACGGCCCGACCTCAAAGGAGAAGCCCGCTAGAGAAGACGGGCCCTCCCAAAGGAGGCCCACGGACGGAGCGGAAGGCCCAGCCACCTCGCCCTCGGGTACACCCGACCGGCCCCCATTCGGCCGGATTAACCGCCCCCCTGAATCCGCGATCCCATGATGGCCATTAACGGACCCGTTAATGGGCCACCTCACCACGTCGCGCGAATGGGAGGAGGCGGAGGCGGATCGTGGGGACGTGAGAGGAGGCAGGACGTGTGGGCAATCAGGGAGGACCCTATAAGGGAAGGGCCAGGACGACGAAGAGAGGGATCGAAACTCAGGTAACCCACACAGAGGTACTCCATCAACGACCTAGGCTTTCGCCACTCCATTTCCTCCCTCCCCCAAAACTCGCGCCGCCTGGGTTGACGTTTCGGCTTCCTCACAAGCCGGATCTCCCCCGCCGAGTATCCTTTCAGACCCTGATCTGACTTAGGCATCGGAGGGGCTTTGGCCGGAACCTAGGTCCGGCCTCCCTGACGAGTTTCTTCATCTGTCCAGGAAGAAGACATCCGAGGCACCGAGGCTAACCCTCTGCGTCGACGGGCCATCACCGTCGCAGTCGCCAGGAGGACAACTGATCAAGCACCAACCCACTCGCAAGGCGCCAAGGTTACCCCTCGACGCGGATACGACCGAGACCGAGACCGACCCAGCCGAGGCCGAGCGCGACTCACCGAGCCGAGGCTTCCCCTCAGCTCTCCCACGCCGAATATAAGCGGGCTCGGCGAACCCAAGGGACCCCCAAACCGGCCCCTTGACCACGTTGACCACACATCTGGCGGTCAACGAGCTGTGGTGAGAAAACACCCGTAAACAGAAAGCATCCTCGAAGGGGTGCATAAATTAAATTTTGTTTATAGTGGTTAAATTATTGTAACAGTAGTTTTAACCATAGAAACCAATTAACAAATATGCATCCATCAATTTTTTTTAGTTGTTTAAAAAATATTTATTGATTTGTAGCTGTTCGAAACTGCTACTAAATATATTTGTGGACAATTAGTAGCGTTCGACACCGTTACTAAAAATCCTGATCATCAGTTGCGGCTCGAAGCTGCTACTAAAAAGGCTAGGTTCCTTCCCTACACCCCCACCTCCCCCCTTCTCGCATTTTCATCTCTTTTTCTCCTCGATTCGATCACCACAGCAAGCTAAACGCCATCAACAAGAAAATGTCATCTCCTTATGAGCTAGAGGTGACAACATGCTCTGCCAGTGATCTGAACAATGTGAACTGGCGCTATGGCGATCTCACGCCCTACGCTGTCGTTTGGATCGATCCCTTCGTCAAGTGCTCCAACAAGGTGGCCATTGATACTGATGTCAACCCCCACTGGGCCGAGACACTCCGTATCTCACTCCCTCTCGGCTCCCGCATGAGGACTTTGTTGGAAATAATGGCTCTTAAAAGCCGTTGTTTCATTTCCACTAACTCTTTAGTCTCACATTGCTTTGACAATTTGCCTTAGAGGAGTTTATTAGTGAGTTGTTGAGACTTGGAGGTGTGCCCCAAGGGCACGACTCTTTTGTAAAGGGGACAAGACATATATGAGTATGGGTCAACCACACGTGCGCCGCCGCCGGCAGACCGTAGCGTGGCACGCACGACTTTCCTTTTTGGACTTTTATCAAAAATGATTAATTTGTCACCTTCTTAATCTAAGGGTAAAGCATAATCAAATCATTTAAAATTTAATTTGAACATAGTTTACATGGATTACATAAACGGTTTTGTGCTTTGGGTTCAGAATTCTTTTTTAAAGCGATAAGTTTTTGTTAAAAAAGAATAAAGCCTTTATAGCCCAACTCTAGATTATAGTGCTTAATACCGATGCAGTTATAGTAGTAGGCTGCATTCTGGGCCTTAAAATTTTTAGGACATTAAATTAAGGTTTAAAATATAAATTATAAAAGCCAGCGTCAGAGCTGTTCTGGGGTTAGTCTCGTGCCTAACATTCATATAAAGCGGCCCTAACGCCGACTCGTCGGTCTTTGGGCTGGCCCAAACTAATCTTTTAACATACACTTGGATGGTGAATTAGGTTATTGGAATTTTTTGAACTAAAAGGGTAATTATAAAATTTAAATCTGTTAAGTTGAGAACAACCAATTTGGACAAACACTTAATAAAATAAATAAATAAAAACATGAATTAAATTGAAATAACTCAACCTAAATAACTGTAATTTATCACTTATGATGTGGTTATAATGTGAATTGGGATAAAATAAAACCATATGACATAATATCGTCATAGAGTACTGGGCTTGTGTATATGGGATTCATAGTTTGAAAGATAGACTTTGACATGGGCCTCTAAAGGAGGCAAGGCCTATCCGGGTTTAGGGAGGGGCTTCGGCCATGTCCAAAAAATTAAATGTGCATTGTTGTAAACCATGGCGGCTACGGAACCCCGTAGCCCTGTATTTATAGTAATAGGGTTACATAATGGGTGGATACCCACTAACGGGTTGGGCCTCCAAAGCCCGTTTATAACACTTCCCCTTATCCATCCATTGTTGTAAGCCGTGATGAACGCTTCAGGGTTCATAGAGCTTATCTGATCATGGGTCTATGGATACTTCTGGATCCCAAGTTTAAGAGTACTTGCCTCGTTAAAACCTTTGCCAAGGAAAACCCAGTGGGAAAAACCAATGGCTAGGGGAAAAGAGTACAAGTCTCTGTAACTTCCCCTGATCGATGGATATCACTAAAGGTGGATACTTCTGGATCCTAAGTTAGGGATAACTGCCTCGTTAAAACCTTTAGCTATAGAAAACTCAGTGGGAAAAACCAATAGCCAAGGAAAAAGAGTACAGTTTCCGTAACTTCCCCTGATTAGTGGGAGTATTTAGGGGGTGGATACTTCTGGATCCAGAGTCAATGATGTTGCCTCGTTAAAACCTTTAGCTATGGAAAACCCAGTGGGAAAAACCAATAGCCAAGGGAAAAGAGTACAACACAAGATTTGACTCCCCCTGATCTGTACAAGCTGCAGGCTTGCAGATCTCCTAGGCAACTATACATCAATCTCTTACAGTGTTCCGATACAAAGTACAAGGCATCACTCACCTATACAAGACATCGCTCATCTATACAAGTATCGCTCATCTATGGCAGTTACTGAATCTGAGGGATCTCTTCTGAGGGGGAGTAGTCTGCAGACTCGGTAGGTAGCATCACGTCACTGACCAGTCTTCACTGTGTCTGCGAGGTACTGCAGGACCTGGCTGTGCGTACTTATGATTTGCTTCTTGGATTGATGAGCCTCTCGGGATGGTGGGATTGATGTTGCCTTGGAAGTATGATTTGCTGGTCTCCAGGAGTTGGTCGCTTCTTGGTTGCAGTCATCGCGATGATCTGTAACCTGTATCTGCAAACACATTTAACATGTTGTATGATCCTTGACCCTTGGAGATAGCGCAGAAGCTACATATCTCTGGTCCAGTGGTGCGCTGCAGGCGCTGCACTGTATCTGGTTAAAGTGTTTATTGCCAGATAAAGGAGTGTACAAAAGACATTTGAGTAAGGCACTTCAGGACCTAGGATATCCTTCCCCTCTTCCAGCGAACGGAAGGGGTCTTAATGTGCATCCATACAACCAGTAGGTGTATTGGTGGATTGCAATTTTCCATGTTTCTTCATCGACTGGATGATAATTTCATCTTTTGGATGGTAATTCATCTGCTGGATGATTATTCATCTTCTGGATGATTATTCATCTTCGGGATGATGGTTTCATCTTCGGGATGATAATTCATCTTCAGGATGAAGGTTTCATATTCAGGATGATTATTCATCTTCAGGATGATTATTGATAATTCATCTTCAGGATGAAGGTTTCATCTTCAGGATGATAATTCATCTTCAGGATGAAGGTTTCATCTCCAGGATGATAATTCATCTTCAGGATGATTATTCATCTTCAGGATGAAGGTTTCATCTTCAGGATGATAATTCATCTTCAGGATGATTATTCATCTTCAGAATGATAATTCATCTTCAGGATGATTATTCATAAGGGTATGTTGTCACATCATCCATAGCAACATAGCCTAAAATTATCTTTGCTAATCGCATGGGTTTCACAATCATGGTCAGGGAGCCTGATGCATCAGTTTGATTAATTTTGTAAGTGAGTTAAACTCATCTTACATGGTTACTTCCTGGTTTCTGCGAAATAAACCTCTAAGGCTATAGCGTTTTGCTTATAGCATACGATTTTATTTATTTATACAATACTCGGTATCCTACAGGTTTGATATCTTTTGATATCAGGACTTCATGTCCAAACACTTCACATTTCATAAGTGAGTCCAGCTCAACTTATTATTGCCTCGTTCCACGTAATTTGGCCAAATTTCTGCGTTTGCTTCAGGAAACGGAGATTGTGAACGATATCAATGGCAAAATGAAATGTGAGTAATTGTCGACAAGTGTGTTTTATCCAAATACCTCTCCGTGTACGTACATTATTCAATTTATTCCAGATTTATCTCTTCCGGAGGTTCTGGAAAGGGAGAGGATATGGAGATGAGCTCACTTTCCTGTGGTGGTATTGTTTTAGGGTCTCGTGGTATGTCCTCTCATCCATTGAGGATATCCACTTCTGCTACTGGTAGATTGCATCCATTATAGTTGGTATGTCAATCCTAGCTGGATTTTTAGTAGCAGGGATGTGTGAATTTGACAATATTTATATTGTCAATAGTTATGTCTGATAACTGTTTAACAGTTTCATAAGTGTGGATCGTCAGGATCTCATCACTATTCATGATAATCAGATCATAGGTATTAATGTTTTAAATGGTCTATAGTGGTGATATGGGAATGTAAACTCATCATGACTCCATCGATAAGATGTGCACTAAACGCTTCCCCCGTTAGGGGTTCTCGGAAACTGTTTATATGAGGTGATCAGGCTCATATAAATAGTTTCTAAGGAGGCGTTCTGATGGTTTGCATGTTCCCACATGGTCACCTACAACTGGATTTCTAGTGGATAAGTAATCCGTTTAAATCATTTTAATGATTTACATATAACCCATTTCTGGGTGTGAACACAAAGCTTCAGGGTGTTCAATTTTCTTCCAGTTGTTAAATTGATTTCCCAGTGTTATCCCAAAAATCCGCAATAAGCTCGACTTCAATGAAGTTGAGCATAGAACTAGGGATATGAACCCGTCAAGGATCCATCTATAAGATGTGCTCTAATGCCTCCCCCGTTTGGGGATCTCGGAACATATTCATCTAGGAGGGTTAGTCCCGATGAATAAGTTCCACTGCGGCATTTTTTGAGGGTGGTATGAGGGTAAGTAAAAGCCCAACCAATATCCTAGTAATGTAATATGTCCGTTATGATTAATAATAATCTGGACTGCGGTTGGATAACAAGGTTTTGATTATGACCATTTTAAGAGGATATATAGATGAGTACTCTAAGGTACATCATCAGCCATATGTAGGGAGTGTGTGAGTCCACTTTTATCCCTCAAATACTCTCAAGAGGCCTAAAGGTCTCATTCTTCTAATGATAGTATATTATCTTAAATTCGTTTGAGGAAGTGAGGAGAGTCAATGTCCACGTGAATGGAGATGATCTCGTAATCATTTTTCCCTTTTAAATGGGATAATGAGAGTTTCACCCTTTTTTGAAGAATCTTCGGGTTCGTCTGGTTAATGATGTCTTGCATCATCAATCCAGGGTGGCATCGATCCAAAGTTGGTCGATTCTGGACACTTCTGGTGTTCCAAATTAATTCATCTGTTCGAATTTATGTGGGACTTTTGAACGTCCATTAAAATGCTCAAGTTAATTTTGTCCGGTAATAGGTGAACTCTGTTCAAACTGTGAAGGATTACATCTTCACAATGACTATTATGCGGATCATAGTTGGATAAAGCTTCAGGCTTTATTGGTGTCGCAATAATAACACAAGAAGAGACTGAAATAAAATTCACATCTCACAAATATTGTCCAACATCACAATATGTTCAACATCCAGAAAAGCCACCAGGCTAAAAGAAAAGAGTCTAAAGGCCCAGAACAAGGCCAACAAAAGCAACAACATAACAAGGTATGGGTGCCACGCGCCAATAACAAACAAATGTCTAACAAAATAAAATGCAACGGAGACACTAGGACTGGTCCCCAGTGTCCACGTACTCCCCGTCAAACACAAGCTCGGGCTCGGCGTCAGCAAACACCTCGTCCTCAACGAGGTACTCGGGCTCAGGATCTAACATGTGTCACCCAAAAGAGTAAAGGGGCACATGTCAGCAAGTCTAAAAGACTTGGGCAAGGAAACTGAAAGTGAGGCATCTAGCAACCTAGCAGTTATAGTATTAAGTAATGACATGACAGTTAAGCATGATGCAACAGTTTAAAAAGAGAAGCAAGCATGCACAATGTAGCAAAAGCTACCAAATCACTAATCACTTATCATTTAACACTTATCACTTATCACTTATCACTTATCACTTATCACTTATCACTTATCACTTATCACTTATCACTTATCACTTATCACTTATCACTTATCACTTAGTGCATAGAGAGTCCACCTGCTGGCCAGCTCGTGGCTCAGGCCGCTTATCTCTACCACTATTAATCACTTGTCAATGGTAAACACTTAGTGCATAGAGAGTCCACCTGCTGGCCAGCTCGTGGCTCAGGCCGCTTATCTCTATCACTATTAATCACTTGTGCACTAGAGAGTCCACCTGCTGGCCGGAGTGGCGGATCAGGCCAACTCGGGGCTCAGGCCGCTTATCTCTTACCCCACCCATATGTGTCGAGCGTTGGGGTTTCCAACTCACTAAGCTCGCTTCTGGAACACGAGCCAGGAATATAATATTGTAGCGTGCGCTACGCAATCACGATGAATAATCACTATGCAAAGACATGAACAGATATTTGCGTACCGTTAATTTAAATTAAACGTGACAGGCAAAATGCAATGACATGAACATATTCGCGTACCGTTAATTGAAAGTAAACATGACATGGTAATTGTGCAAGATGCTAATAGTCGGAATTAGCTTCGTTGTCAAGCTAATTCCCCAATTTGCGCCTAGGCGAGTTTCATTTCGTCGCCTAGCCTCTTTTACGCCTACAACATGCAAATGGCCTAAAACATGGCCTAAACCCTAAGTGGCAAGTTTCACTTGCCTAGCACCGGGGATGACGGTCAACCTCGTCACACGGATGCTATCTACGAGGAAATCGCTGTTTAGGGGGAAACAAACACCAAACACATGAAATTAATTAGGGTTTCACCAAAATTATAAATAAGTTATAAAAACAACGGTAGATCGATCTCTTACCGAGAGGAGACGGAAGGAACACTCCGGGGAACCCTAGGATCAAATCTGGAGAAGATTGGAGAAGATTGGGGAAACTAGGGTTTTGGGGGATTTGGGGATTTGATGGGTTTTGGTGAGATTTTGGGGAAGATGAGAGGTAGATAGGGTAGATGGATGGTTTGGATGATGGATTTAGGGCTTGGAATGAAGCAATGGAGCTTGGAGGAAGGTGGGGGATCAATGGGGGCGATTTTAGGGTTTAGGGTCGAGTTGGAGGGGAAGAAAACGTTTGGGTTGGGTATTTATAGGCTAGGCTGGCGGCTAGGGCAAAACTAGGGTTTACAGCACTAGTTAGTCGGTCAAAGAACAACCACTGACCGACTAGTTTGACAACTAGTCGGTCGGTCGACCAACGCAGACCGACTAAGTGTAAACAGTAGCTACAGGTGAAATTAGGATTCTAGAGTTAGTCGGTCCATGAACAAATACTGACCGACTAGTTTGGCAACTAGTCGGTCGATGAACGTTCTTAGACCGACTAAGAGTAAACAGTAACTGATACAAAAATAATTTGATGAGTTAGTCGGTTCAAGAAGCATTGCTGACCGACTAGTTTGCAACCTAGTCGGTCAACCAACGTTCTTAGACCGACTAACGATAAACAGTAACTCCTGAGAAATTTAGAAAGCTAACTAGTCGGTCCAAGAAGGATTGCCGACCGACTGGATCGTCATCTAGTCGGTCGGTGGCCCTTCTTACACCGGCTAATGAGCACAGAAAGTACCGATACGGAGCGCGGGGCCCCGGGATCGATTCCTAAGACTCCTAGGCTTGATCTAATAGTTAGATACGACCGTTATGAAGTCCGTCACGAGCGACACACTTCGAAATCGACAATCCTAAGGAAGAAGCGAGAAAATACGACGAATCGATCGAAAATGAAAACTACGGAGACGAAAACCACACAAGAGGAGAAAATCCACCAAAACATATATTATAATATATAAAATCCAGATACATGAAAAGCAGTCATTACATCCTCCCCAACTTAAGAAAAATTCCGTCCTCGGAATTTCCAAAACTCACGAGTCCGGAAACAAAAGTGGAAAACGCTCTCGCATCTCATCCTCATTCTCCCAAGTAGACTCTCCAGGTGAACCGTGTCGCCACATCACCCTCACAAGATTAACAATCTTGTTCCGAAGCGATTTCTGACGCCTGTCCAGAATCTGCACTGGATGCTGGTCATACGTCATATCGGGGCGAACGGTAATCTCCGAAAAATCCACCGCATGAGACGGATCGCTAATGTATCGACGAAGCTGCGACACATGGAAAACATTGTGAACTCCTTCCAAAGACGGCGGCAAGGCCAAGCGATAAGCTACCTCGCCAACCCTCTCCAAAACGTCAAACGGTCCAATGTATCGCGGGCTCAACTTTCCACGCTTCCCAAAACGAATCACACCACGATTCGGGGAAATCTTCAAGAACACATGGTCACCCGGCTGAAACTCCAAAGGACGACGTTTAGCATCCGCCCAATGCTTAAAACGGTCCTGAGCAATTCTCAACCTCTCCCGAATATTCCTGACGATATCCACGGCCTCCACGATCATCTCAGGTCCCAACAACTCCCGATCACCAACGTCATCCCAACTCAATGGCGATCGACATTTCCTCCCATAAAGAGCGGCGAAAGGCGCCATGCCAATACTCGCCTGGAAGCTGTTGTTGTAAGAGAACTCCACCAAGTGTAGATGGTCCTCCCACGAACCCTTGAAATCCAACATGCACGCCCTCAGCATGTCTTCCAAAATCTGAATCGTCCTCTCGGACTGGCCATCCGTCTGCGGATGGTACGCCGTGCTGAAACTCAGACGCGTACCCAAGCTCTTCTGCAAACTCTGCCAGAACTGAGATGTGAACCTCGTGTCTCTGTCAGACACGATACTCACGGGGACTCCATGAAGTCGCACAACTTCCTGCACGATTCACGTTACATCACTATCCAAACTAGGAAAAGGAATTAAAGACGGAGAGTAAAAGAATTTTACCTCCATATATCTCCTTGCTAGCGCCTCAGTGGACTGTCCCACTCGGAACGGAATAAAGTGCGCAGATTTGGTCAATCGATCCACGATCACCCAAATCGCGTCATTCTGCTTCGGACTCCGAGGTAGTCCAGTCACGAAATCCATAGTGATGTGTTGCCACTTCCACTCCGGAATCGGAAGCGGTTGTAGCAACCCGGCCGAACGCTGATGCTCCGCCTTCACTTGCTGGCAAACCAAGCACTTGGCTACACTCCGAGCCACGCTCCTCTTCATACCATGCCACCAATAATTCAGACGAAGATCCTGGTACATCTTGGTGCCACCAGGATGCACAGAATACGGCGAACTGTGTGCCTCCACCATCAGCTCCTCTCTGATATCCCCAGCAGGCACACACAACCTGGCTCCAAACCTCAGCGAGCCATCCTCATGAATCAAGAAGTCAGTCCGCAGACCGGCTTCCACCATCTCCCGAATCCTCACCAGCTTCGGATCCTCAGCCTGGCCAGCCTTAATCCGATCCACGATCGTCGACTGTACCTGCATGTACATCAACGAAGAAGCCTCCCCAGGAAGAACAATTTCCAATCCAGACTCGCAAAAATCCTGCTGCAATCTCCACTGCGAGGTCAAAATCATCACCGCTGGCAGCCTACTCAAAGCATCTGGAACAACATTCACCTTGCCAGGGTGATACTGCAAATCAATATCATAATCCGCCATAAGCTCCAACCATCGACGCTGTCGCATGTTGAGCTCCTTCTGAGTGAAAATATACTTCAAGCTTTTGTGATCGGTGAAAATCTTCACTTTCTCACTCAGCAAGAAGTGCCTCCAAATCTTAAGAGCAAACACAACGGCAGCCAACTCCAAATCATGCGTCGGATAATTCTTCTCATGAACCTTAAGCTGACGAGACGCATACGCCACCACATGCCCATGCTGATGCAACACACAACCGAGACCCTTGCCGGAAGCATCGCAAAAGATCTCAAATCCACCGCTGCGATCAGGCACAACCAAAATAGGGGCAGTCGTCAACCTCTCCTTCAGAACACCAAAAGCACTCTCACAATCACCCGACCAAACATAAGCAACATCCTTCCGCGTCAACCTGGTCATCGGCTCAGCAATACGAGAAAAGTCCTTAATGAATCGCCGATAATAACCAGCAAGTCCGAGAAAACTCCGAATCTCAGACGCAGACGACGGAACAGGCCACTCCCTGATGGCCCTAATCTTCTCGGGATCCACAGAAATACCACCTCCAGACACCACATGCCCCAGAAAAGCAACTCGATCCAGCCAAAACTCGCACTTCGAAAACTTAGCATACAACCGATGCTTCCTCAAAATCTCCAACACCGTCCTCAAGTGCGAGGCATGCTCTTCCTCCGACTTTGAATATATCAGGATGTCGTCAATAAAGATAACGACAAACTTATCCAAAAAGTTGTAGAAAATCAGGTTCATCAGATTCATGAAAACTGCGGGCGCGTTAGTTACGCCAAAAGGCATAACCACGAACTCATAGTGTCCATACTTCGTCCTGAACGCTGTCTTCGGAACATCTCCCTTCTTCACCTTCAACTGATGGTAACCACTCCTTAAATCCAACTTAGAAAACACCCTCGAACCTCCAAGCTGATCAAAGATATCATCGATGCGAGGCAACGGGTATTTATTCTTAATGGTCACCGCATTCAACTCCCGATAGTCCACGCACATGCGACACGAACCATCCTTCTTCTTAACCAACAACACCGGTGCTCCCCACGGAGACACACTAGGATTAATATAACCCTTCTGCAAAAGCTCATCCAACTGCTTCCGCAACTCTTCCAACTCTGCAGGTGCCATACGATACGGCGCCTTCGAAATCGGCTGCGCACCTGGAACAAGATCGATAGAAAATTCCAAAGCTCGATCAGGCGGCAAACCAGACATCTCCTCGGGGAAGACGTCGCCAAAATCTCGCACCACAGCTGGCCACTCCAGCTCCATCTGCATAGCCACAGCCTCCACCGGCCTGGCCTGAAATCTGACAGGACCAAGCGAACTGCTACCACGACTGAACTCAAATACTGGATGTCCGGGAATCTCGAACACCACCTTCTTCCTCCGACAGTCGATCGTAGCATAGAAGCTCGCAAGCCAGTCCATCCCAAGAACTGCATCATAGTTGATGATGTCGTGGACAATGAAATCAGCAAAAAGCTCATGTCCACAGACCACCAACGAGCAAGAATTGCAACCACGATGCACCGAGACCACACCATTCCCTGTAACGATATTCCAACTCTTGAGGAGAGGGGACGTCGACAAGGAATGCCTCTCCACGAAGCTCCGAGAAATAATGCACATCGATGCACCAGAGTCAAAGAGGACTCGTGCAGGAAATGTGCACACCAAAATCACACCTAATCAATCAATTAACAATCAAACCCTAGTCTAGCAAACAAGCAAGTTCAAGCAAACAACATAATCTAGCAATCAAGACCAAATAGGAAAGTAATAGCTAGAATGAGGATTACCTGCGATAACCTCATCCACAGCTTCGCTCTCCGCAGCGGTCATCAGAAAAGCCTGCCTCCTCGACGGAGCAGCCTGCTCAAAAGCCTGCCTCTGCGGAACAAGAGCTGCTCCACGTCCAGCAGGAACAGACGCTCGCTGCTGCAACGGCTGGGCAGCAATAGGTGCCTTCCAAGGCTGCTTCAACCTCGGGCACTCCCTGAGAGCATGGGCAGGATCTCCGCAGGCGATACATTGCCCCAAGAACCTCCTACACGATTCCTTGACATGGCCCTCCTTGCCACAAAAATGGCAAGTCCTCCGAGCAGGCCCTACTGGCCTCTTAAAATGAACAGGCTGGTTCGGCCTGAATCCAGGCCTAACCACAGCTCTCGCCTGTTCCACAGGCCTCTTCCCAGCACCAACCACAGATCCTCTCCTCTGGTTCACGAGCAGCTCCTGCCTCTTGGCAGCTACTAGAACCTTCTGATAAGATTCCCGGTCAGAGGAGGTCACAAAGCTCTGGAGCTCCGAAGCAAGCCCCTGCAGGAACCTCTGAGCTCTCTCCTCAGCGTCCTGCACCATCTTCGGCGCAAACCGACTAAGCCTCATGAACTCCTGGTGGTACATGTCCACCGACGAGTTCCCCTGCTTCAGATCGATAAAACGCTGCAGCATCTCCTCCTTGGCAGCCTTCGGGAAGAACTCACCCTCAAATCTGGCTTTGAAGGTAGCCCAAGCTATCGGCTCCACCAACAACTTCTCTTCAGCATCCCACCAATTCCTGGCGTTATCCTTCAGCTGCCTCTTCGCCAAATCAACCCATCCAGCCGGGGTGATCTTGGCCATCTTCAGATTGTCCTCGACGTTCCGAATCCACTCATCGGCCGCCAGAGGACCCTCAGAACCATCAAAATATGCGGGACCCAGCTCCCGAAATTGCTTCGCTCCTGGCTCAGAGCGAGGGGCATCCGGAAGAACCCGGGCAGCTCGAGCAGGTGGAGCATTCTGGACTTGCAAAAGCACGCCCTGCTGCACTTGCATCATCTGGATCATCATCCGCATCATCTCACCGCTGGTGGGTTCCCGCTCAGGCTCCTCATCATGAGGGAGCGCACCACTGCCCCCACCACGGGTGAAACGTCTTCCGGCCATCTAGTGACACGGAAAACAAATCAGATTAGACTCATAGCTTATGACTCGAACGTCGAACTTAGTTTATTGGACATTCTAATGTTATTATCGCTATTCCAAAAATCGCAGTTACAGAAGAGGACCTGCATGGGCCACCACTAAAACCTGTCACGACCCGCTTCCCTAAAATGGAGGCGAGACGTGAAAAGGTCCGCACGAGAGTGGAGCTGTGAAGCCCCAAACCCGATAAGCGTCCACAATACATAAACAGGTCCCTGTAACCACAAAAGAATAGCAATAATAACACAAGGAGAGACTGAAATAAAATTCACATCTCACAAATATTGTCCAACATCACAATATGTTCAACATCCAGAAAAGCCACCAGGCTAAAAGAAAAGAGTCTAAAGGCCCAGAACAAGGCCAACAAAAGCAACAACATAACAAGGTATGGGTGCCACGTGCCAATAACAAACAACTGTCTAACAAAATAAAATGCAACGGAGACACTAGGACTGGTCCCCAGTGTCCACGTACTCCCCGTCAAACACAAGCTCGGGCTCGGCGTCAGCAAACACCTCGTCCTCAACGAGGTACTCGGGCTCAGGATCTAACATGTGTCACCCAAAAGAGTAAAGGGGCACATGTCAGCAAGTCTAAAAGACTTGGGCAAGGAAACTGAAAGTGAGGCATCTAGCAACCTAGCAGTTATAGTATTAAGTAATGACATGACAGTTAAGCATGATGCAACAGTTTAAAAAGAGAAGCAAGCATGCACAATGTAGCAAAAGCTACCAAATCACTAATCACTTATCATTTAACACTTATCACTTATCACTTATCACTTATCACTTATCACTTATCACTTATCACTTATCACTTATCACTTATCACTTATCACTTATCACTTATCACTTAGTGCATAGAGAGTCCACCTGCTGGCCAGCTCGTGGCTCAGGCCGCTTATCTCTACCACTATTAATCACTTGTCAATGGTAAACACTTAGTGCATAGAGAGTCCACCTGCTGGCCAGCTCGTGGCTCAGGCCGCTTATCTCTATCACTATTAATCACTTGTGCACTAGAGAGTCCACCTGCTGGCCGGAGTGGCGGATCAGGCCAACTCGGGGCTCAGGCCGCTTATCTCTTACCCCACCCATATGTGTCGAGCGTTGGGGTTTCCAACTCACTAAGCTCGCTTCTGGAACACGAGCCAGGAATATAATATTGTAGCGTGCGCTACGCAATCACGATGAATAATCACTATGCAAAGACATGAACAGATATTTGCGTACCGTTAATTTAAATTAAACGTGACAGGCAAAATGCAATGACATGAACATATTCGCGTACCGTTAATTGAAAGTAAACATGACATGGTAATTGTGCAACATGCTAATAGTCGGAATTAGCTTCGTTGTCAAGCTAATTCCCCAATTTGCGCCTAGGCGAGTTTCATTTCGTCGCCTAGCCTCTTTTACGCCTACAACATGCAAATGGCCTAAAACATGGCCTAAACCCTAAGTGGCAAGTTTCACTTGCCTAGCACCGGGGATGACGGTCAACCTCGTCACACGGATGCTATCTACGAGGAAATCGCTGTTTAGGGGGAAACAAACACCAAACACATGAAATTAATTAGGGTTTCACCAAAATTATAAATAAGTTATAAAAACAACGGTAGATCGATCTCTTACCGAGAGGAGACGGAAGGAACACTCCGGGGAACCCTAGGATCAAATCTGGAGAAGATTGGAGAAGATTGGGGAAACTAGGGTTTTGGGGGATTTGGGGATTTGATGGGTTTTGGTGAGATTTTGGGGAAGATGAGAGGTAGATAGGGTAGATGGATGGTTTGGATGATGGATTTAGGGCTTGGAATGAAGCAATGGAGCTTGGAGGAAGGTGGGGGATCAATGGGGGCGATTTTAGGGTTTAGGGTCGAGTTGGAGGGGAAGAAAACGTTTGGGTTGGGTATTTATAGGCTAGGCTGGCGGCTAGGGCAAAACTAGGGTTTACAGCACTAGTTAGTCGGTCAAAGAACAACCACTGACCGACTAGTTTGACAACTAGTCGGTCGGTCGACCAACGCAGACCGACTAAGTGTAAACAGTAGCTACAGGTGAAATTAGGATTCTAGAGTTAGTCGGTCCATGAACAAATACTGACCGACTAGTTTGGCAACTAGTCGGTCGATGAACGTTCTTAGACCGACTAAGAGTAAACAGTAACTGATACAAAAATAATTTGATGAGTTAGTCGGTTCAAGAAGCATTGCTGACCGACTAGTTTGCAACCTAGTCGGTCAACCAACGTTCTTAGACCGACTAACGATAAACAGTAACTCCTGAGAAATTTAGAAAGCTAACTAGTCGGTCCAAGAAGGATTGCTGACCGACTGGATCGTCATCTAGTCGGTCGGTGGCCCTTCTTACACCGGCTAATGAGCACAGAAAGTACCGATACGGAGCGCGGGGCCCCGGGATCGATTCCTAAGACTCCTAGGCTTGATCTAATAGTTAGATACGACCGTTATGAAGTCCGTCACGAGCGACACACTTCGAAATCGACAATCCTAAGGAAGAAGCGAGAAAATACGACGAATCGATCGAAAATGAAAACTACGGAGACGAAAACCACACAAGAGGAGAAAATCCACCAAAACATATATTATAATATATAAAATCCAGATACATGAAAAGCAGTCATTACATCCTCCCCAACTTAAGAAAAATTCCGTCCTCGGAATTTCCAAAACTCACGAGTCCGGAAACAAAAGTGGAAAACGCTCTCGCATCTCATCCTCATTCTCCCAAGTAGACTCTCCAGGTGAACCGTGTCGCCACATCACCCTCACAAGATTAACAATCTTGTTCCGAAGCGATTTCTGACGCCTGTCCAGAATCTGCACTGGATGCTGGTCATACGTCATATCGGGGCGAACGGTAATCTCCGAAAAATCCACCGCATGAGACGGATCGCTAATGTATCGACGAAGCTGCGACACATGGAAAACATTGTGAACTCCTTCCAAAGACGGCGGCAAGGCCAAGCGATAAGCTACCTCGCCAACCCTCTCCAAAACGTCAAACGGTCCAATGTATCGCGGGCTCAACTTTCCACGCTTCCCAAAACGAATCACACCACGATTCGGGGAAATCTTCAAGAACACATGGTCACCCGGCTGAAACTCCAAAGGACGACGTTTAGCATCCGCCCAATGCTTAAAACGGTCCTGAGCAATTCTCAACCTCTCCCGAATATTCCTGACGATATCCACGGCCTCCACGATCATCTCAGGTCCCAACAACTCCCGATCACCAACGTCATCCCAACTCAATGGCGATCGACATTTCCTCCCATAAAGAGCGGCGAAAGGCGCCATGCCAATACTCGCCTGGAAGCTGTTGTTGTAAGAGAACTCCACCAAGTGTAGATGGTCCTCCCACGAACCCTTGAAATCCAACATGCACGCCCTCAGCATGTCTTCCAAAATCTGAATCGTCCTCTCGGACTGGCCATCCGTCTGCGGATGGTACGCCGTGCTGAAACTCAGACGCGTACCCAAGCTCTTCTGCAAACTCTGCCAGAACTGAGATGTGAACCTCGTGTCTCTGTCAGACACGATACTCACGGGGACTCCATGAAGTCGCACAACTTCCTGCACGATTCACGTTACATCACTATCCAAACTAGGAAAAGGAATTAAAGACGGAGAGTAAAAGAATTTTACCTCCATATATCTCCTTGCTAGCGCCTCAGTGGACTGTCCCACTCGGAACAGAATAAAGTGCGCAGATTTGGTCAATCGATCCACGATCACCCAAATCGCGTCATTCTGCTTCGGACTCCGAGGTAGTCCAGTCACGAAATCCATAGTGATGTGTTGCCACTTCCACTCCGGAATCGGAAGCGGTTGTAGCAACCCGGCCGAACGCTGATGCTCCGCCTTCACTTGCTGGCAAACCAAGCACTTGGCTACACTCCGAGCCACGCTCCTCTTCATACCATGCCACCAATAATTCAGACGAAGATCCTGGTACATCTTGGTGCCACCAGGATGCACAGAATACGGCGAACTGTGTGCCTCCACCATCAGCTCCTCTCTGATATCCCCAGCAGGCACACACAACCTGGCTCCAAACCTCAGCGAGCCATCCTCATGAATCAAGAAGTCAGTCCGCAGACCGGCTTCCACCATCTCCCGAATCCTCACCAGCTTCGGATCCTCAGCCTGGCCAGCCTTAATCCGATCCACGATCGTCGACTGTACCTGCATGTACATCAACGAAGAAGCCTCCCCAGGAAGAACAATTTCCACTCCAGACTCGCAAAAATCCTGCTGCAATCTCCACTGCGAGGTCAAAATCATCACCGCTGGCAGCCTACTCAAAGCATCTGGAACAACATTCACCTTGCCAGGGTGATACTGCAAATCAATATCATAATCCGCCATAAGCTCCAACCATCGACGCTGTCGCATGTTGAGCTCCTTCTGAGTGAAAATATACTTCAAGCTTTTGTGATCGGTGAAAATCTTCACTTTCTCACTCAGCAAGAAGTGCCTCCAAATCTTAAGAGCAAACACAACGGCAGCCAACTCCAAATCATGCGTCGGATAATTCTTCTCATGAACCTTAAGCTGACGAGACGCATACGCCACCACATGCCCATGCTGATGCAACACACAACCGAGACCCTTGCCGGAAGCATCGCAAAAGATCTCAAATCCACCGCTGCGATCAGGCACAACCAAAATAGGGGCAGTCGTCAACCTCTCCTTCAGAACACCAAAAGCACTCTCACAATCACCCGACCAAACATAAGCAACATCCTTCCGCGTCAACCTGGTCATCGGCTCAGCAATACGAGAAAAGTCCTTAATGAATCGCCGATAATAACCAGCAAGTCCGAGAAAACTCCGAATCTCAGACGCAGACGACGGAACAGGCCACTCCCTGATGGCCCTAATCTTCTCGGGATCCACAGAAATACCACCTCCAGACACCACATGCCCCAGAAAAGCAACTCGATCCAGCCAAAACTCGCACTTCGAAAACTTAGCATACAACCGATGCTTCCTCAAAATCTCCAACACCGTCCTCAAGTGCGAGGCATGCTCTTCCTCCGACTTTGAATATATCAGGATGTCGTCAATAAAGATAACGACAAACTTATCCAAAAAGTTGTAGAAAATCAGGTTCATCAGATTCATGAAAACTGCGGGCGCGTTAGTTACGCCAAAAGGCATAACCACGAACTCATAGTGTCCATACTTCGTCCTGAACGCTGTCTTCGGAACATCTCCCTTCTTCACCTTCAACTGATGGTAACCACTCCTTAAATCCAACTTAGAAAACACCCTCGAACCTCCAAGCTGATCAAAGATATCATCGATGCGAGGCAACGGGTATTTATTCTTAATGGTCACCGCATTCAACTCCCGATAGTCCACGCACATGCGACACGAACCATCCTTCTTCTTAACCAACAACACCGGTGCTCCCCACGGAGACACACTAGGATTAATATAACCCTTCTGCAAAAGCTCATCCAACTGCTTCCGCAACTCTTCCAACTCTGCAGGTGCCATACGATACGGCGCCTTCGAAATCGGCTGCGCACCTGGAACAAGATCGATAGAAAATTCCAAAGCTCGATCAGGCGGCAAACCAGACATCTCCTCGGGGAAGACGTCGCCAAAATCTCGCACCACAGCTGGCCACTCCAGCTCCATCTGCATAGCCACAGCCTCCACCGGCCTGGCCTGAAATCTGACAGGACCAAGCGAACTGCTACCACGACTGAACTCAAATACTGGATGTCCGGGAATCTCGAACACCACCTTCTTCCTCCGACAGTCGATCGTAGCATAGAAGCTCGCAAGCCAGTCCATCCCAAGAACTGCATCATAGTTGATGATGTCGTGGACAATGAAATCAGCAAAAAGCTCATGTCCACAGACCACCAACGAGCAAGAATTGCAACCACGATGCACCGAGACCACACCATTCCCTGTAACGATATTCCAACTCTTGAGGAGAGGGGACGTCGACAAGGAATGCCTCTCCACGAAGCTCCGAGAAATAATGCACATCGATGCACCAGAGTCAAAGAGGACTCGTGCAGGAAATGTGCACACCAAAATCACACCTAATCAATCAATTAACAATCAAACCCTAGTCTAGCAAACAAGCAAGTTCAAGCAAACAACATAATCTAGCAATCAAGACCAAATAGGAAAGTAATAGCTAGAATGAGGATTACCTGCGATAACCTCATCCACAGCTTCGCTCTCCGCAGCGGTCATCAGAAAAGCCTGCCTCCTCGACGGAGCAGCCTGCTCAAAAGCCTGCCTCTGCGGAACAAGAGCTGCTCCACGTCCAGCAGGAACAGACGCTCGCTGCTGCAACGGCTGGGCAGCAATAGGTGCCTTCCAAGGCTGCTTCAACCTCGGGCACTCCCTGAGAGCATGGGCAGGATCTCCGCAGGCGATACATTGCCCCAAGAACCTCCTACACGATTCCTTGACATGGCCCTCCTTGCCACAAAAATGGCAAGTCCTCCGAGCAGGCCCTACTGGCCTCTTAAAATGAACAGGCTGGTTCGGCCTGAATCCAGGCCTAACCACAGCTCTCGCCTGTTCCACAGGCCTCTTCCCAGCACCAACCACAGATCCTCTCCTCTGGTTCACGAGCAGCTCCTGCCTCTTGGCAGCTACTAGAACCTTCTGATAAGATTCCCGGTCAGAGGAGGTCACAAAGCTCTGGAGCTCCGAAGCAAGCCCCTGCAGGAACCTCTGAGCTCTCTCCTCAGCGTCCTGCACCATCTTCGGCGCAAACCGACTAAGCCTCATGAACTCCTGGTGGTACATGTCCACCGACGAGTTCCCCTGCTTCAGATCGATAAAACGCTGCAGCATCTCCTCCTTGGCAGCCTTCGGGAAGAACTCACCCTCAAATCTGGCTTTGAAGGTAGCCCAAGCTATCGGCTCCACCAACAACTTCTCTTCAGCATCCCACCAATTCCTGGCGTTATCCTTCAGCTGCCTCTTCGCCAAATCAACCCATCCAGCCGGGGTGATCTTGGCCATCTTCAGATTGTCCTCGACGTTCCGAATCCACTCATCGGCCGCCAGAGGACCCTCAGAACCATCAAAATATGCGGGACCCAGCTCCCGAAATTGCTTCGCTCCTGGCTCAGAGCGAGGGGCATCCGGAAGAACCCGGGCAGCTCGAGCAGGTGGAGCATTCTGGACTTGCAAAAGCACGCCCTGCTGCACTTGCATCATCTGGATCATCATCCGCATCATCTCACCGCTGGTGGGTTCCCGCTCAGGCTCCTCATCATGAGGGAGCGCACCACTGCCCCCACCACGGGTGAAACGTCTTCCTGCCATCTAGTGACACGGAAAACAAATCAGATTAGACTCATAGCTTATGACTCGAACGTCGAACTTAGTTTATTGGACATTCTAATGTTATTATCGCTATTCCAAAAATCGCAGTTACAGAAGAGGACCTGCATGGGCCACCACTAAAACCTGTCACGACCCGCTTCCCTAAAATGGAGGCGAGACGTGAAAAGGTCCGCACGAGAGTGGAGCTGTGAAGCCCCAAACCCGATAAGCGTCCACAATACATAAACAGGTCCCTGTAACCACAAAAGAATAGCAATAATAACACAAGGAGAGACTGAAATAAAATTCACATCTCACAAATATTGTCCAACATCACAATATGTTCAACATCCAGAAAAGCCACCAGGCTAAAAGAAAAGAGTCTAAAGGCCCAGAACAAGGCCAACAAAAGCAACAACATAACAAGGTATGGGTGCCACGCGCCAATAACAAACAACTGTCTAACAAAATAAAATGCAACGGAGACACTAGGACTGGTCCCCAGTGTCCACGTACTCCCCGTCAAACACAAGCTCGGGCTCGGCGTCAGCAAACACCTCGTCCTCAACGAGGTACTCGGGCTCAGGATCTAACATGTGTCACCCAAAAGAGTAAAGGGGCACATGTCAGCAAGTCTAAAAGACTTGGGCAAGGAAACTGAAAGTGAGGCATCTAGCAACCTAGCAGTTATAGTATTAAGTAATGACATGACAGTTAAGCATGATGCAACAGTTTAAAAAGAGAAGCAAGCATGCACAATGTAGCAAAAGCTACCAAATCACTAATCACTTATCATTTAACACTTATCACTTATCACTTATCACTTATCACTTATCACTTATCACTTATCACTTATCACTTATCACTTATCACTTATCACTTATCACTTATCACTTAGTGCATAGAGAGTCCACCTGCTGGCCAGCTCGTGGCTCAGGCCGCTTATCTCTACCACTATTAATCACTTGTCAATGGTAAACACTTAGTGCATAGAGAGTCCACCTGCTGGCCAGCTCGTGGCTCAGGCCGCTTATCTCTATCACTATTAATCACTTGTGCACTAGAGAGTCCACCTGCTGGCCGGAGTGGCGGATCAGGCCAACTCGGGGCTCAGGCCGCTTATCTCTTACCCCACCCATATGTGTCGAGCGTTGGGGTTTCCAACTCACTAAGCTCGCTTCTGGAACACGAGCCAGGAATATAATATTGTAGCGTGCGCTACGCAATCACGATGAATAATCACTATGCAAAGACATGAACAGATATTTGCGTACCGTTAATTTAAATTAAACGTGACAGGCAAAATGCAATGACATGAACATATTCGCGTACCGTTAATTGAAAGTAAACATGACATGGTAATTGTGCAACATGCTAATAGTCGGAATTAGCTTCGTTGTCAAGCTAATTCCCCAATTTGCGCCTAGGCGAGTTTCATTTCGTCGCCTAGCCTCTTTTACGCCTACAACATGCAAATGGCCTAAAACATGGCCTAAACCCTAAGTGGCAAGTTTCACTTGCCTAGCACCGGGGATGACGGTCAACCTCGTCACACGGATGCTATCTACGAGGAAATCGCTGTTTAGGGGGAAACAAACACCAAACACATGAAATTAATTAGGGTTTCACCAAAATTATAAATAAGTTATAAAAACAACGGTAGATCGATCTCTTACCGAGAGGAGACGGAAGGAACACTCCGGGGAACCCTAGGATCAAATCTGGAGAAGATTGGAGAAGATTGGGGAAACTAGGGTTTTGGGGGATTTGGGGATTTGATGGGTTTTGGTGAGATTTTGGGGAAGATGAGAGGTAGATAGGGTAGATGGATGGTTTGGATGATGGATTTAGGGCTTGGAATGAAGCAATGGAGCTTGGAGGAAGGTGGGGGATCAATGGGGGCGATTTTAGGGTTTAGGGTCGAGTTGGAGGGGAAGAAAACGTTTGGGTTGGGTATTTATAGGCTAGGCTGGCGGCTAGGGCAAAACTAGGGTTTACAGCACTAGTTAGTCGGTCAAAGAACAACCACTGACCGACTAGTTTGACAACTAGTCGGTCGGTCGACCAACGCAGACCGACTAAGTGTAAACAGTAGCTACAGGTGAAATTAGGATTCTAGAGTTAGTCGGTCCATGAACAAATACTGACCGACTAGTTTGGCAACTAGTCGGTCGATGAACGTTCTTAGACCGACTAAGAGTAAACAGTAACTGATACAAAAATAATTTGATGAGTTAGTCGGTTCAAGAAGCATTGCTGACCGACTAGTTTGCAACCTAGTCGGTCAACCAACGTTCTTAGACCGACTAACGATAAACAGTAACTCCTGAGAAATTTAGAAAGCTAACTAGTCGGTCCAAGAAGGATTGCCGACCGACTGGATCGTCATCTAGTCGGTCGGTGGCCCTTCTTACACCGGCTAATGAGCACAGAAAGTACCGATACGGAGCGCGGGGCCCCGGGATCGATTCCTAAGACTCCTAGGCTTGATCTAATAGTTAGATACGACCGTTATGAAGTCCGTCACGAGCGACACACTTCGAAATCGACAATCCTAAGGAAGAAGCGAGAAAATACGACGAATCGATCGAAAATGAAAACTACGGAGACGAAAACCACACAAGAGGAGAAAATCCACCAAAACATATATTATAATATATAAAATCCAGATACATGAAAAGCAGTCGTTACAATTGGTTTCTTGAGTCATTAGGGATTTCATTTTGACGAATATCCTTTGAAACTTTATAAGTTTCAGAGAGTACATGGCATCCTCATTTTAGGAGTATTCAGGATGATAAATCATTTACAGTAAAATAAAATGCGTAAAAGGCACATATATTCTGCAAGAGAATACTACTAATAATTATGTTAGATCAACAAGTTTCATAGTATGATGTGGGTTCTATAAAATATAAGTCCACAATTGTGCTCATTTTAGACTCATATTATGACAACAGGTCAAATTTATTTTCAAAATTTATTTGTCCTCGGGAAGTAGCGAATTATACATACAGTCAATTTGACTTTCGTCGTTTAGACTAGATATGTATATATTTTTATGAGAATAATGGGTATCATACGCCATATGAGAGGGTCTCTCATATTCCCTCTCACATAAAGGGGGAAAGTACAAGCTCACATGGGCTTGTACTTGTTGTACTTGCACCCTTTATGTGAGAGGGAATATGAGAGACACTCTCATATGGCGTATGCTACCCATTATTCTCTATTTTTATATGGCATACGTTAATGCCCATTAATTTTGCAAAAAGCATTATGGGTCTTGTCAGAACTTCTGGTCTGATATTGGGTTGCCATTGCATACTCCATATCGAGGTACATCATATCTTCCCTTTCTCATTTTTATTCAAGACTTCCCCTGTTTTCAGTCGTCCTTATTTTCGTTTATAAGGAAGAATGTTTATTGGTCTTACAAAGTAGACTTATACAAGGGAAATGAGTTAGTTTCTATATTTCCACTTTTCTAGTTTATGATAGACTTTTAAAAGTCTATTTGAAAACTCAAGTATGGTCTTCAGGCCATTTTTATTGAGTCATTCAAGTATTGTGTGGATATAGAATCATACTCTAGGGGAAACAATTACGTGGGTACGAATTTTATAATTTCTCACTTATCTATTAAGCCACGACTTCGGGCGTACGCTTAAAAAAATAAGGTTAGATTCAAGAATTATACCTTGTAAAGTGAGATTACTCAAAAGAGTTTGACGGTGTTATGACAACTGCTGGTGTCAATATTGGTTTATACAAACCGTAGATTTGAGAGATATATTTACCGCGAAATGCGTATTTCTAAAAGAAAACGCATAAATGTTTTTTGTATAATCCATCGTACTTGTTAATATTTATTAGTGTGAAAGGGTGTTGACTTTTGATTTGATTTTGAACTTCAGGTTCGTTTTGGTTTTGAACTCCAGGTTCATTTTGTCAACTAGGAAATGATGTTAAACTTTTTGAAATCATTATTGGTTTGTTGTCATAAAATATCGTCATGTCATGAGCACATCATACATATAATATAAATCTAGTAAGCTAAAAAATTGTGCTCAATTAACCAAAATTGGAATAAGTATGATGTATACACATGCTATTTATATGCTGCAGGCATTTAAAAAATCTCATCGCAGACATACAGTTTTGCTACAGGCATTAAACTATGTCATTAGTGATTTTAGCATGCTAAAAAAATGTACATCACAGAATCATTAAATATGTGGCAGGCATATAAATTTCTACACATGCATTTAATCATCACAGAAATTTTATAATGGAAATGAAAATTTTTCGTTTAATAATTATTGGACCACTGGGCAACGTCATACACCGTTAGGTTAGTTAACTAACGGCAGAGCGGTCGCATGATCTTCCTAATTATTAAACGTGTAATAATCAACTAATCCAAGAAAAAAAATTGCGATGATATATAAAGCATTAATCAGATTTTAACGTAGAAAAACTTAATTAAAATCTGAAAAAGAACTTATGAAAACGAAGTTTTTGGGAAAAACCCAGTTAGGATTTTTGGATGCGATCGTTCGTGCGGGCCCGTGCGGGCGGAAAGCAGTTGCGCCAGAGGGACCACCGCTTCAGGCGGCTAGAGTTTTTCTGTCCGCGTCGTCGCTTCGGGCGGCTAGGGTTTCGTCGCGTGTGCCACCGCTTCGGGCGGCTAGCGTTTGCGTCTCGCGCGCGCGGGGAGGGGGATTTTGCCGTTGACGCGTCGGGCGAAAGCGGCAGCTGCCGCCGGGGGCGGCAGCGGCGTCTGTCGCGTCGGGTGACAGCGCCTGCTACCGCCCGGGGGCGGCAGCGCAGCCTGTCGCCCAGGGCGGCAGCGGCGGCTACCGCCGGAGCGGTAGCCGGCCGCCGCATCTGTCGCCCGGGGGCGGCAGCGCCGGCTGCCGCTCCAGGCGACAGCGGCGGCTGTCGCACAGGGGCGGCAGCGCCGGCTGCCGCTCCAGGCGGCAGCGCCTGTTGCCGCCCGGGGGCGGCAGCGCCTGTTGCCGCCCGGGGGCGGCAGCGCCTGCTGCCGCTCCTGGCGGCAGCAGCGTCTGCCGCTTCAGGCGGCAGCGGCGCGACGCCGCTTCTGGCGGCGGGGAGATCGCATCGGGGGTTTCGCGCGTTCATGGCATCTAGCCGCGTAGCGACGAAAAATCCCATATATGGTTTGAAGATTTGGGGAAGAAGCTAATAAAAATAGGATTTTTATTTAAAAAGGAACTATTTTTAGTCTTCTAAACAACATTTTCATCGTAAAAAAATTGATTTTTCATCCAAAAATTATATAAAAACTCTTTTTTGAAAAGAGAGATATATTAAAAATGTGATTTTTCATATAGATCTGAGCAGCAGAGAGATAGATCTAATTTAAAGTAAATCACAGATTCATTATCATGCGCATGAAAAAAAAAATTTAGATCTAGAAGATAAAGGTTACCTCTAGATCCTACCCGCCGGATCTAGCGACGTTCGGTGAAGGAAGCCCTTTCGCGTCGCGATTCGTCCGTCGGCAGAGGTTCGGCTCAGCTTCGAGCGTGCTGATAACGTGTTATAAACCATGGCAGCTACGGAACCCCGTAGCCCTGTATTTATTGTAATAGGGTTACATAATGGGTGGATACCCACTAACGGGTTGGGCCTCCAAAGCCCGTTTATAACATGCACAACTTTCTGCTCCAGCTTGTTACTTTTTTTAATATGATCAAAGCTAGGCCAAGCTTTTTCAAAAATTGGGTTTGTTGTGAAATCCGAATGCCCGTAGCATACGGCGCAAGCTCCCGACAAATAGCTATCCAACAATCGCTATGTTGCGATCTTTCGGAGATAAACCATAATAGCAAAATCTAACCTAGCAAGAAAAAATTAACGAAAACAAGAAATAACAAATCAAGCGACACAGAGTTTACCCTGATTTGGCCCGCTAACGGCGCCTCCGTCCAGCTTTCCGATGATCAGAGAGAATATACCGACTAATTCAATCTTATTCAACAATAAAGAACACCAATAACTCCAAAGTTGGAGTTCGAACTCTTCTCACTACAACACAAGAGATCTCAAATCTCACCAAAATAGAAGAAACTCAAAAGCTCTCATAAATAATCCCTCAATCCGAAAAGAGGAATCCCAAGAAAAAGATTACAAAGAATTTCACCCACCAAAGTATACGCTTAATCTCTAAAACACGTGAGGAAGAAGCCCCTTGATGACGGCTTGTAAATTGCTTCTCTCCTCCATTCACATGCACACACTGATGCGTTCTGGCCTTTAAATACCAATAATTATGGTTGTGGAGCCGCAGTAAATAGTGGCCACTCAATTTGATTAAGATTCAATCGAACGGTCCAGATTGATTTCAGCCCAGTCTGTAAACGTAACCATCAGACGTCTGACACCAAGCAGCTAGATGTCTGGTGTTGAAAGAGATGAGCCATATCTTTAAGCAAACAAATATTGCTACAGTTTCTCAAAAGTCGCCAGTTCTTTTGAGTCTCATGCCTCCAATAGTCTGAAGGCGGGTGGCCAGACGTCCGGTCCATCAGCCAGACGTCTGATAGTATATCATCAAATGTCTAGCGTGTTTACTACAGATGCATATTTTGAAGTGGCCAGAACCAGTTGTCTTGTGCTACACCACTAGACGACTGATTGCTACAGAATCTCTTGGGTGAAGTTTGAAACATAAACTTCAACACTCTATCATGCTTCAAACTTTCTCCACCACATAATCAACACTCCAATTATCATCAAAATGCATCCAAACTCTCTGCAATGACTCCAACCTAATTCAAATCCACCTCTAATCATGAAACCAATCTACCTGTCATCAGGAACCGTGCCTATTGGCGCATCATTGCACAATGTGATTCTCCAAGCTTAAGCACCACTTGAACTCAAAGAACCTCACCATTCTCACCACTCTACTAGTGGTAATCTTCCTCTTCGAGCTGACACCAGGACTTTAGGCTCCATTATCGACTGAACTGACACCAAGCCTGTGTCTTCCAAAGTTATTGAAGTCGATTCATGGCCACACTCCTCTATGGTCACCTAAGTTGATCCATCTCTACCCTTTGAGGAAGAACTAGGCGGTGTCTTCTCCAAACATGAAGTGAGAGCACCATCTTCATCCTGTTTTGACGTCCTTAACCCATCGCTTTGGATTTAACTATCCAATAGGACATCACCACCGAGATCTCTGTGATATCCTCTGCTCCTGAGCATCTCTGAACTGCTGGTTCTATGCACTCCAGATGATCGCTTGGACGAACTGCCTCTCGCCCACCTTGATCCATGCCACCCATGCCATCTACATGAGTTCTTATCAATGTGATGTAACTGTGAATTCTCAACTCCTCCTTCCACTCATCAATGGGTCCTCCTGAGGACTGCAGCTCTACCCTGAAGCCACTTGTTTTCCTATAGACAATCTGTACCGCACATAGAGTTGAACCATAATGAGATATAACTTTGACTCAGTCACATGACGATCCCTCGATGAACACCGCAGTTATTCCATCTTGCAACCGACCTCGCTTCCATATGATGACATCCCTATGAGTCCCAATCACTCTTCCAATGGCGCTCTTTAGTGCACTAGGCCTTTGATTCATCATCGTATGACCCTGCAGACTACATAGGTTGCCAATCTTCTTTGTCGCCATCACACAACAACCTCTCCTGGACACCCATAGTTGCTCTCCCTTAAGCATCACGCTACACCCCACATAAGTCAAGGCTCCAAATGAGATAAGATTTCGCTGCAAATCTTGGTACATGCCTAACACATGTGAGTGTCCGAATAGCTCCATCCTGTATCTTGAACTGCACTGCACCAACCACTGATAATATAGACATATCTTCGTTCCCCATATATACATCTGGTCCATCTCTAGAGGTGTATGTCACGAAGTGATTCCACAGGGGAGTCATATTGGAATCGCATCCTGAATCAAGAATCCATGAACCATAATTGTCTTCCAAAGAAGACACAATCAATATTTTACCATTATCAGTATCTATGCATGCACCACCAAACGCTGCTACATGCTGAGCAATCTTTTGCCTTTAACTTTTAACTGTGGGAACGTGTTCTTCCAATGTCATGGTTTCTTGCTATAATGGCATACTTTGTCGTCACCTCCTTAACCCCTGAATTGTGTCTCCTATACTTGGAACCTAGTTTGGATCACCAATCCTGGAGACCCCCAAAGAGAGCTACATCTTGATCACCATCATTTGCGTCACCTCTCGACACCTTCTTCCTGAGCTCACGTAAGTGTAGAGCAGCCTTGACAGCTTCTAAAGAGATTTTGTCATTCCCTTGTGTCATGGTCTCGAAAAAGTATGAATACTGCTCAGGTAGTGAACATAGCAATGTAATTTCTTGGTACTCATCACTTGCATTCTCTCACACAGCTTGCAAATCCAACACCAACTAATTTAGTTGGTTAAGATTATCCTGTAGCGATGTCCTCTCTTTCATCCTGAGCATAAACCATTTCTATAATAAATATAGTCTTTATGTGAGTGATTTCGTCAGATATAAAGATTCCAGTCTTTTCCACAGCGACTTTGCAGTTTCCTCTTTCGCAACCTTGCAAAAGACCTTGTCTGATAAAGCCATCTGAATAGGGTAGTGGGCTTTCATCTCTAACTCTGATCTCGCATAGTCTGTGACAGTATATGGGATGGATTTCTTGTCAAAGACTATTCTGTAAAGCTCCTCGTGCATGAGCATTGCTTTCACACTCATGCACCAAAGAGTGAAGCTATTCTTTCCTATAAGCTTTTCGATCTTGTATCCAGCTGTTGAATATATCTCTGCCAGTGTGTAACCTCTGACAACCTGAACGCTCTAATACCACTTGTTGGAAAATTCAAATGCATGTAACACACAGTGGAAGCCCCCGACGAATAGCTACTCAACAATCGCTATGTCGCGATCTTTCAGAGATAAACCACAATATCAAAATCCAACCAACATAGCAAGATAGAAGTAACGAAAGTAAGAAAGCAACAAATCAAGCGACACAGAGTTTGAAAAACACCCTAGAGGGGGGAGGGGTGAATATGGTGTATGGCACAAATTGAAAAATTTAAGCTCACAATGGAATCAATAAGAGTACACATAATCACAGATTGTAACAAAGCTGGCTCCTCGCCTACTTTTCGACCTTAACCTAGAGGATTTAATCGTTTTTGAATCCTCAAAAAGAAACCTGATCACACTTATGGGTGGTGATCTTACCGTTACAACCTGATCACACTTTCGAGTGGTGACCAAACTGTCCTGACCACACTTATGTGTGGTGATGGAACCGTACAAAATAATTCAGAGAATCTGCTACTCAATGATAACTTCTGAGTGAAGTTATTCAATAATATAATCTCACACAAATATAAATCTAACTGATCTAAACCTGAAGTAATAAATCAGAGAGATAGCACCATTGTGTAGTATGCGAGATCGAAATCGTGTTGGTGCAACGTTTCGTCAATCGGAGTTCTAGATCAAAAGTTATAGTGCTTTGAAGTTCGTGGCTCAAATCAATCTGCAGTTATCTGTGCGTAAAATAGATGATTTCGACTCGTCAGAATCACTAGCCGGGCCGTGTAGTGCCCTAGGAAGCCACTGCACATGTACTAGAGGGGGGGGGGGGGGGGTGAATAGTACTTTTAAATAATAAGGAGTGTTATTCCTAATTATCGTGCAATTAACAAACAACGATGCGGAAAAAATACAATCAAGAAATAATGCAAACGCAAACACAATGGTTTAATGGGTTCGGATCCACCCAAGTCTCCCCGACTTGTTCCTGGTGATCCTACGTCCCAACCACCCGGATCCATTCCGGATACTTGAGTTAGAAACCCTAACTCAAGATTTCCAATATGAACACTTGCGAAAACCTCACAAGTGCAATCGACCTACAATCGATGACCGTGACTCCCACAACACGGGATCACACAAAAACCTCTCACAACCGAGAGTATACAATTCAAATATAACTGAAATGAAATGCTTACCAACAAAATACCTATGCCTTGAGATTTCTTACCAAATTAGGGCAAAGAGGATTTTGATGGAGGAAGAGTCACCAAACCCTAGCTTCAAGAAGATGACCAGCAATGGAAGCCTAGGGATGAGATGGATGACCTAGAATCAAGCCCTTGGCTTGGAAGGTTCACAACCAATGAATCTCTCTTGAGGAATGAGAGTGAGGGAGAGATTCTTGAGAATGGGAGAGCTTGAAGATGAGAGTTGAAAGCTTCTCTTTGAATCAATAGAACTCTGGAAATAGAAGCCTTGGATCCTATGAAATAACCCCTCCAAGTATTTAAAGGATCAAGGGAAAAGAGAGAGAGAAACGTCACTTTCAAATCTCCAACGGCTCTAATCTGAAGCAGACTAGTCGGTCAAAGAACAACCACTGACCGACTAGTTCATCAACTAGTCGGTCGGTGAGACAACATGAACCGACTAAGAGGTGAACAGTGAACAGATTGAATTTCAGACCTAGAAATCTAGTCGGTCCAAGAAGACTGTCTGACCGACTAGTTTCACAACTAGTCGGTCGGTCAGTGAACTTAGACCGACTAAGAGTCAAAAACTAATAGTCTGAATACAAATTGATTTAGTCGGTCCAAGAACAAATGTTGACCGACTAGATCAACAACTAGTCTGTCGCCAAACGTTCTTAGACCGACTAACGATAAACAGTAGCTCAGGAGAAAATTGGCATGCACAGTAAAGTCCAACTAGTCGGTCAAAGAAGCATCACTGACCGACTAGTTCACAAACTAGTCGGTCGGTGAGTCAACGTAGACCGACTAACTGTAAACAGTACTGAACACGAAAAGATTAACTCATACTAGTCGGTCCAAGAAGCTTTGCTGACCGACTAGATCACCATCTAGTCGGTCAGTACTTCTTCTTGTACCAACTAACATGCACAAACAAGTCCGAATCGAGGCGCGATGCTTCGAGGAAGTTAGAATGGACTTGTACTAAGATCCTAGAGCTACGATATGAGCGTTATGAAGATAGAAATGTAAGAATTACTCAAGGCTTAACATTCTATAAATCGAAGCTAAAAGACTATGAAATAAACCTTAACGATCCGTCTTCAAAGCTTCAATCTTCATTCTTGACTTCAAAGAAGGTACAAAAGCTTCAACGAAGCTTTAGGCATGCGATCACGCGCTTTGAGAAGTCTTGAGACGTCGCTTTGGATGTTCACATGAATTTGGCGACGATCTCCATAACTGTGCTCACAAATTGTTAGTTCATGATATATTTATGTTTGCTCATCAACCAAAACCAAATCCGGGGAGTCCAATACTCAACATTCTCCCCCTTTTTGGTGATGACAAACCAACATAAATAATAATAAAAAATAATGAACTAAATGGAATATACTTACTCCCCCTGCATTGATGACACATTAGTTCTGTAAGAAATAATAAGCACTAACATCAAGCAGGCGAGCAAAGTAAAAATTCAAATCCGATATTTGAAATTTAGGATTTGAAATCCACTTTTATAGCTTAACTCCCCCTGAATCTAACATATCAAATTAGATTCATGGTAAATTTCCATTTAGCACATGCCATTATTATATCTCTCCCCCTTTGGCATAATCCAAAAAGAACGGGAGGAAGCCAATGACAATAAATCATGGCCAAATAATTCATTAAGCATGGGAGTCTAAGAATACGACCACGTTTCATATGACACCAAAATAAAATTCGAATAAAATCAAAGAGTGTCAATGAGACCATAGTCGAAAATTGAAAACTTAAATCATCAAAATATCAAATGTAAATTCACTTATTGAAGAAATGAATTTACTCTCCAATATCAACATTTATAGCTATTTTAGTGCATGGAAAACAATTCTATGTTTTCATACAACTAAAGCTATTGAATCAAAATAAATCGTCGAGCGACGAAATCAATATCAGAGACATACATAAAATGTGCACAAAGGAATGAACTATCAGAAGAGTGGTGCACATCATAGAATATCAAATGTCACAATATCGATCGAAAATGAGCATAAAGTAAAAGCACATCAAAACTAAGTGAAGTGTGCGATGAGAAGTGACAAGGTGATAAAAGTAATACGAAAATCATCATAATAACTTTTAAAACATGTCATGCCAAAAATAGATATGAATTTCAAAGCATTTATGGCATTCACAATTCTATCATGCTAGGAGAAACAAAATGATACCAATGTAAAGAAATAGATTTTAACCAAGCATGCATTCAACCCTCATGGATACCAAATGTAATATCATACTTACAACATTAAGCTCCCCCTACATTGGTGCATTACCTAAGCACCATCAACTCCGTTTGAATGAAAGTCTTCGCAAATCGAGGAGTTGGTAGGGTTGGTATCCCACGGTGGATTGAACCTAGAAAACTTCATTTTGGTATCCAAAAACCCTTTTGGATCCAATGGGTTAGACAACAAATTTGAAATATGAAATTAAAATAATTGTAACCCATGAGTTAATGTAATCAAAATCAATTTTATAATCAAATGCCTTGGTACCCATAACATGATCATAAACTCATGGTACCAAGCATTGAAGAGTTAAAGGAACTAACCCTTCGGAAACCAAGTCCAAGAGGAACTTGACTTTCCAACATAATCATCATTCAAAATAACATCATTAATATATGATTGCACATAAACATTCATATCATGATTGCTAGTGTTCTTGGGACCCCAAATAGTGTAAATTTTGGGAATCCTCTTCCTAGTGGTTGCATGCATAAAAGGTTGATTTCTATGTGGTGCATGTGGCCTAGGAGCATGAGATCTAGCAATAGCATTATGATGAGAATGAGATCCATGATGTGGTGTAGCATACATACATGGATAAGCATGAGGTGTGTATGCATGAGGATGATTATGAGAGAAGGCATTCACATGTGGATTAGATGTGTGAACAAAAGCATTAGGATGTGCATGAGCATGATTACGTGCATGTGGGTGTCTCATATGAATGTTTGCACGTGCTCGTGGGTGCGGAGCATAAAAATCATTATAAGCATGCACCGGTGGAGTAGGATGTGTGTTCCTACGTGGCATAGCATGTGAGTACAAAAATGCATGACCCCTCTTTGGAGGTCTACCCAAAGTGGGTTTCTTTCCAATCGGGGGTGTGTACGAAGTGGAAGCACTATTGGTAGGAGAACTACCAATGGGGTGTTTGCTCCCACTCGTCGAGGCATCGGATGTCGGCCTAACAAAGGTGGTAGGCGATTTGGATGAGTCTACCATCTTATACCCCAAGCCAATGTGGTGTTTGGCCGGAAGTAAGTCATTTAGGATATTATCCAAATGGCCCTTACCTTTATTGAAATCATTGATACGGCCTAACGTGCACTCATACTTCTCTTTGAGAGAATGCAAAGAAGCATCCAAAGTGGATACTTGCGATGTGAGTGCATAAACACGTGATTTGAGATTCTTATTCTCAATACTCAAAGTTGAGTTTTGAGACGTCAAATCCGCTATCACATGTTCATCCGAATCCTCAACAAGAACATGCTCAAGTTGAGATTTGAGGGACTTCACCTCATTTCTCAACAAGCCATTATGAGTAAGCAAACTTGCTTTCTCATTGGCGAGAGTCTCAACAATGGTGTCATTGTTGGTGATGGTAGACTTAGGAGAGGTTTGGAGGCTAACAAGTTCATCTTTGGTCTTATTATATCTATCTACTAACTTAGTAAATTTAGACCAAATTTCTTGGTTTGCTAACCTCATTTCATCAATAGTAGGTTCTCCGCTTTCATCCTCGCTACCATCCTCGCTTTCATCCTCGCTTTCATCAAATGAGGACTTTCGATCTTTTGCCTCATTAGCCATGAAGCAAAGTTTTGCTTTCTCCACATGTCCAACATCCGACTCTCCACTTGAGGAATCCTCCTCGGAGTCAGTGAATGTGCCAACAAGTCCTTTCTTGTACTTTCTCGACTTGTCGTACTTCGATGCTTTCCCCTTCTCCTTGTGTTTGTAGAGAGGACAATCCGGTTTGATGTGTCCTGGCTTGTTGCATTTATAACACACGGGAGTAGAAGCATTAGTCGAACTAACTTTAGATTTATTCAAAGATATACCTTCTCGGAGGAATCGATCGAACTTCCTTGCCATACGGGCAATGGATTCCATGTCCAATTCGTCTTCCGATTCTTCATCATCGGTAGATGGAGCGGCCTTGAAGGCAATCGCCTTTTTCTTTGGCTCATCTTGCTTCAAGTACGCTTTCATCTTTTCCTTCATTCGGATCTTACTATCCTTGCGTACCTCGTAAGACAACAAGGTACCCATTAGTTGTATGACGGTACATTTGTTCATGTCGTTACCTTCCTCGATGGCGAAGGTACGCTTTTCCTAATATGATGGAAGACCGTCGATAATCTTCGCGACTTTCTCCTTTTGGGTATAGACCTTCCCAAGAGCTTCTAAGTCGTTTGATATATCCACGAAGCGAGCGTAATATTCCTTCATGGTTTCACCCTGCTCCATATGAAACAACTAAAATTCTTTATTAGCAATGACGAGTTTAGAATCTTTTACCGTACTCGATCCTTCGTGCAATATGAGGAGTTGGTTCCATATTTGATATGCAATCTTACATGTGCATATCTTGTTGAAGTCCTCGGGCTCCAACGCACAATTCAAGGCATTCATTGCCTTGGCATTGGCTACTTCCGCGGCGACCTCCGCGGGAGTCCACTTCGCGAAATCTTCTTCGGAAGGCTCGATATACTCCGTCATGGTGGCTATCCATAGTGAAGCGCTCCGGAGGAAAATTTGCATCCGGCATTTCCAGTACCCATAGTTGGTACCGTTGAAGTGTGGAGGCCTAACTGAGGATAGTCCTTCCATAACTGAAGAAGCTCCATCGCGGTTCTTGAAGACGTTGTAGTCATTGTTCGTCATAGCTTTGAACTTTGGCTATGTGTAGCTTTGAACCTTGGCTCTGATACCAATTGTAGTGCCCTAGGAAGCCACTGCACATGTACTAGAGGGGGGGTGAATAGTACTTTTAAATAATAAGGAGTGTTATTCCTAATTATCGTGCAATTAACAAACAACGATGCGGAATAACTACAATCAAGAAATAATGCAAACGCAAACACAATGGTTTAATGGGTTCGGATCCACCCAAGTCTCCCCGACTTGTTCCCGGTGATCCTACGTCCCAACCACCCGGATCCCTTCCGGATACTTGAGTTAGAAACCCTAACTCAAGATTTCCAATATGAACACTTGCGAAAACCTCACAAGTGCAATCGACCTACAATCGATGACCGTGACTCCCACAACCCGGGATCATGCAAAAACCTCTCACAACCGAGAGTATACAATTCAAATATAACTGAAATGAAATGCTTACCAACAAAATACCTATGCCTTGAGATTTCTTACCAAATTAGGGCAAAGAGGATTTTGATGGAGGAAGAGTCACCAAACCCTAGCTTCAAGAAGATGACCAGCAATGGAAGCCTAGGGATGAGATGGATGACCTAGAATCAAGCCCTTGGCTTGGAAGGCTCACAACCAATGAATCTCTCTTGAGGAATGAGAGTGAGGGAGAGATTCTTGAGAATGGGAGAGCTTGAAGATGAGAGTTGAAAGCTTCTCTTTGAATCAATAGAACTCTGGAAATAGCAGCCTTTGATCCTATGAAATAACCCCTCCAGGTATTTAAAGGATCAAGGGAAAAGAGAGAGAGAGAAACGTCACTTTCAAATCTCCAACGGCTCTAATCTGAAGCAGACTAGTCGGTCAAAGAACAACCACTGACCGACTAGTTCATCAACTAGTCGGTCGGTGAGACAACATGAACCGACTAAGAGGTGAACAGTGAACAGATTGAATTTCAGACCTAGAAATCTAGTCGGTCCAAGAAGACTGTCTGACCGACTAGTTTCATAACTAGTCGGTCGGTCAGTGAACTTAGACCGACTAAGAGTCAAAAACTAATAGTCTGAATACAAATTGATTTAGTCGGTCCAAGAACAAATGTTGACCGACTAGATCAACAACTAGTTGGTCGCCAAACGTTCTTAGACCGACTAACGATAAACAGTAGCTCAGGAGAAAATTGGCATGTACAGTAAAGTCCAACTAGTCGGTCAAAGAAGCATCACTGACCGACTAGTTCACAAACTAGTCGGTCGGTGAGTCAACGTAGACCGACTAACTGTAAACAGTACTGAACAAGAAAAGATTAACTCATACTAGTTGGTCCAAGAAGCTTTGCTGACCGACTAGATCACCATCTAGTCGGTCAGTACTTCTTCTTGTACCAACTAACATGCACAAACAAGTCCGAATCGAAGCGCGATGCTTCGAGGAAGTTAGAATGGACTTGTACTAAGATCCTAGAGCTACGATATGAGCGTTATGAAGATAGAAATGTAAGAATTACTCAAGGCTTAACATTCTATAAATCGAAGCTAAAAGACTATGAAATAAACCTTAACGATCCGTCTTCAAAGCTTCAATCTTCATTCTTGACTTCAAAGAAGGTACAAAAGCTTCAACGAAGCTTTAGGCATGCGATCACGCGCTTTGAGAAGTCTTGAGACGTCGCTTTGGATGTTCACATGAATTTGGCGACGATCTCCATAACTGTGCTCACAAATTGTTATTTCATGATATATTTATGTTTGCTCATCATCCAAAACCAAATCCGGGGAGTCCAATACTCAACAGCCCGTGGAATTCAGCGATGTGGCTTGATCGGAGTTGGTCTTCTGGAATGTGCACGACTTAGCGGTCTGTGCACAAAGCAGTCAGTAGCTTTGTCTTCCAGAAAATGTAGAAAATAGCCCCAAGCTCAAAAAATTGCAAAAATAGCCGTTGGAATCGTCGGCTCATCCTCTTCGACTGAAAAATAAGAGAAGACCTTTTTGGATGCTCTTGTGGAGAAGATTGTTGAAATCTTCGATGCTTGGTTTGCTTGGAGAGGGAGGATGACCTTGCTTGGAAGAACTTATGGTAAGGAGATGCTTGGATGAAGACTTTTGCTTGCTTGATTTAATGAAGCTTGCGGCAAGGAGAGATTATGACTTGCTTGATGAATTCCCTGGGTTTCTTCGGATTCTTGCCTCAATATAAAGCTTTGCTTGCTTGATGATGGTAATGGAGAACTGGTTTGAAGCTTTGCATGATCAATGGAGAGATCTCTAGGACCGGCCAATATGCATTAGCTAGAGGAGGGTAGAACCGGCTATGATCTTGAAGGTTATTTCTCTCCTTGGGGTTGTAGAACTTACACATAATAGGTTTAAATAGGAGAAGATCCAAGTCCTAGTAGCACTAGGATTCTTGAGTTGTTTGTTGATTTGAACTCTTTGTGTTTAGCATAGACATGAATCCTAGTGAAACTCAAACTTTGTATTGCATATGAGGGGTTTAAATAGAAGAGAACCCAAGTCCTAATAGCAATCAAAGTCCTCTTTGAGATGTAACTCCTTTTTGTGATAGAAATCCTTTTCTTGAATCCAAATTTTGTGTAGTCAAACTTCTAATCCTCATGGTGCATTGAACTTGGATAAATTATTGATGAAGTAGAACTCCTTTGAATTTAATATGCACATGAATTCTAGTATGACTCAAACTTCATATTGCACATTAACTCTAGTAGCCAGCCAGAGACTTTGGCACATAAGATCTCTTTGAATCTCATTTCTACTAGGACTTTTGTAGTCACCCCAATATGTAATCCTTCATGAACTCTTCTTCCTTCATAATTTGACTTTCTAGATAAGTTTGACCAAGTCTTTGCTTAAATTATCTTATCCCTCTTTCTCTGACTTTGTAGAAGATGTTTGTCTATTGTAGAATTACCAAATTTCCCCTCCATCTTCTACATGATTTTGGCCATCATTTTAAATCTATAATTCATAGAAAATTTTCATGATGTGCTTTGGTAATGGACAATGATCGTTGAGCATCTTTAGAGCAAGTTGAATGATGTAGAAATTACGAAATTGCCATTTGATCAATGTAGCCTTGTTTTGATCTGAAAGTCACTTTGCAAACATTTTAGTAGCATATGACTTGTTTGTCATCATCAAAATTAAATGTGTGACCTAATTAGTGGGCTAAATATACCAACAATCTTTTCCTTTTTGATGATGGTAAACAAGTATATAAAATTGAGATAAAAACAAATATAGAGCTATGTAAAAATATGCACATGATCATGAACGCGATAAATGCTCCCCCCATCTATGTGCTCTCATGAATATTTTGACTAGCTCCCACTAAGTTTATGCATATCTCAATTTTACTATCTCTCACCCTTTTTGACATCATGCAAAAAGGATAAACACATATATCTCAAACAAGTTATCTCTCCTCCATGCAACACAATGCTCAATGCTCCTCCTAGATCATGTATTACCAAATGGGATCTATGTAGATTAAGTGGTACCTGATCTAATAGATCAGGTGCAAGACAAAAAAAGGTGGGCCCCTAACGAGTACAATCCCATGTGAGGCTTGTACTTTCCACCTTTTTGTGCCTTGGCACCTGATCTATTAGATGAGGTGCCACATTTTTTACATTAAATCATTGCCAAATATTCAATTTTCTTTTAATTTTCTTCTCTCTCCCCTTTTGACATCAATCGAAAAGGCAATATCATCAACTTCATTGAAAGTTTTTTAAGCAAAAGACATGAAATAATATTAGCATATCGAAGAAACACGAGATTAACTATGACTTTCATATTAATGTTTTCTCCCCACTAACTCTAAGCATACACAACTTCATGAACACCAAAAGCATACTGTCATCGCTCAAATATAAAAGAAGATATCATCAAATGGCTTACTTGAATCATTGGTATATGTGTAGAGAACAAAAAAACCAAACTAATAAATTGTCTTAAACGAATTTTTCTATATTCATCTTTTTGGAATAAACTTTAAAGCATAATGTAGGAATACAACCAACATAAGGTACCAAGATATTAAATTTTGGGTCCTTTGAAGTTGAGGTGTGCTAAGTGGTTACTTCACCTACCATATTCCACATGCATTGCTCAATGAACCCCCAAAATCCGGTTACCAGCAGCTGGTATCAAAAATATTTTTATATTTTATATTTCTTTTCCCTTTTTTATTTTCATTGGCCAATTTTTGCCAATATTTCTCTTTGTTTTACTTTTTCTTATATTATATTATTGTCTCAGAATAGTAACGTATGAAGGCATCTACGTATTCGACTTCTACTACATAATTCATCCAAAAAGAATCATATCTATAAGTGTAAAGACAATGAAAAAGAGTTCAAACTGTTAGGAGCCTAAACATTATCCAACAATTTTCATAAGTTACATGACTATATCAACTAAAAATTTAAACAATTAGGCATGCTAACAATGAACAATCAATCATGCATGATTTGAGTATGGAAATTCTTCATTAACATAAAATGTCATCATTAAAATCATATTTTGTTATGAATGGGGGAGACCTTTGATTTCCACCCACTACCATCCACCATTAAACCCACTCTTAGTAGGTGCCCTTGGGTTCCAAGGGACTTGTAACACATATACGTTAATATATATATGGCTATGCTGAATACCATATGTATACTTCTTCTCCATATTCCATCACGTTATCAACACGCTCTTAAGCTGAGCCGAATCCATACCGACAAACGAATCGGTGTCGAAGGACGATTTGCGAGGACGCGGATAGGACTTCCTTCTCCGACCTTCGCCAGATTCGACAGGTAGGATCTAGAGGTAAATCTTAGAAACCCCTATATCAACATTGTTCATGCGCATGTTGATAAATATGTGATATTTTTCTTAAATCTATAGCAAGATCGACAAGAAAATCAATTTTTAAAACACAGATTTATTATTAAAAACTCATTTTGAATCTGTTTTTAATAGATTAATTATTTAAAAAAATTCTATTTTTTTTCCCTAGCCGCCGCCTCCGACGGCGGCCACTGGACGGCCACCCCCTGCAGAGGGGGATGCTCCTGCAGGCGGCCCCCTGATGGGACAGAGGAAGAGTATAATCACACAATATATATGCTGACATTATTGGTGATTATTGACAGTTGGATAATTGGACCTACTGGCAACACTAAAATATTTACAACTGCCATGGCTCACTGGCCCTTGATTAGTTTAGTGTTTGAATCATTATTAGAATGTAGTGAGGGGACATATTGATCTGGAGCTGGCCACACTTGCTTGTCAATATAGTTTGACCGATAGCATATTCATACAACAAATTATGATAGATATGGCTGCTGCTTATGCGAATGTTTTCATAAATTTGCCCATAAGCAACACTGATGAGGATCTTGCAGATTTTCATTGGACACAGATATGTCAATTGACAGTCCAGTCCTTTGGTGCCAAAATTGGACCGCCGTGACGGCGGGGGCTGCGTCGGCGGCGGCTACATCGTCGGTGGCTCCCCTTTAAAATCCCAACTCTAGGGTGAGAGGGAGAAGAGGCATGTGCCTCCCCTGATGGGCCATGAGCCCAGAAAAAACAATAAAAAATAAAAAATAAAAATCTGGGTATTTTTGGCTGCCGCGCTTGAAGCCCGCAGCCAGCTCGCGAGCCTCTGGCCTGCATGCCAATTTTTCTTTCTAATTCTGAAATTATTAAATATTTCAGAAAATACACTATTAAATCCTGATAATTCCAGAAAAATCTGGAAAAATCTGGAAAAATCGAAAAAATCCGAAAAAATTCTAGAAAAATCCAGAAAAATCAGGGAAAATCAGGGCGAGGATATTGAGTTTGACTAACTCATTTTGGGGTATTTGGTGAAAGCAATAAATTTGTTACTTAAATTTGATATGTAATTCATTATTAATCGCCTTATTTTTAAATTGGATTAAAATTAATATTAATTTATATTTTAATAAATTACATGGATCCTGAGACCGCTCTGTCGTTAGGTTAATGACGTTTTCTCGTGGTCCAAGTAACTATAAAACGTAAATTTAATATATTTATCCAATAAAATTGCTTGCGATGTTAGAAAAAAATGTATTATTTACCTTTGTGATGTTGCATAATTATATTATTAAAACTGATAGGAATGTTAGTAAGACTGTGTTGTGGTTTTTTGGATCGGCCGTTATTGATCGTGTAGGGATATACACCTGGAAAACGACTGTAGTCTTACCGCAAGCGCACGGCGTAGTGGCGAGCGGGTATCGAACTCAAGGAGGATAGTTGACAGTCTCTATTTTGATCACATAGCTATCGATGGAATAATGGAATGGTTTGGGTGATAGTGTGTCACAATCGTTCAAATAGCAAATAGAATTCAATATAATAAAAGGCGCCTAGGGATAGGAAATGCACACTACGGATCGTCACCTATCCTTGTGGATCACAAATCTCAATGTTGCAAGGCTTGAATGTAGGTGAACTAGTCGCAACTGAATGTAGAACCAAGCTCACGCTCTTGCGCTATTGCCGGTCTATAGCAACCTAGATTAAGGTCCACTCTCGTGCAAACCCTAACCTAAGCCACTAGAATGAGAATCGACATCATCGTCCAATCGCACCTCGAGCCCACTCTCGTGCAAACTCAAGCTACGATCTAGGTTATGATAGTTCGTATTCGTCCAATCTCTTGCAAACGAATATTAGTATAGATTTATAATAAAAATCCTAGCCTTGGTCCAATCTCTTGCAAACCAAATCTAGAGAATCTCGATTATAAACCTAAATCGAATATCAAGGCTTTCCCATCAATTTGGATCCAATCTCTTGCAAATCTCAATCAATGGAAATTCCTAGCTACTCGTAGTAAATCAATCACAACCTAACATTTCTTCAATCCTAGCAACAATTCAACTCATTCATCACAATTCAAAGTTCGGATCCATATGGTTCATCCCCATGCCCTAGAACGAAGAAACTACTCACAATTCATCATAGAAATCTCAGAATTAAAGAAATAGATCGTAGCACAATTAGTAGCTAAGAGAGAACAATTCATAAAAATAAGAGTTTTAAAAAGAAAGATCAAACCAAATTGCGCGTCTATGATCTCCAGCTAAGAATTACAAAAGGAATAGCCGTCAAAAATAAATTCAAGTCTCTCACAAAACTAGAAATAAAACTAGGTTTAAATACAAGTCAAAAATGTCCAGAATTTTCTGACAGAATTGCCCCTGGCGCAGCCAAAAACCCTAATTCTCGACCAGTCAGAATGCGTCACTCAGCCGATTACCAATGTCACTCGGCCGAGTGACAGACCCAATAAAAACAGAGAATCTGGGAAAATTGGGGGTCTGTCGCTCTGTTTGACTCGGGCGAGTGGTCTTCCTTACTCGACCGAGTGAGCTTTCTTGCTCGGCCGAGTAGATCTTCTCAAATTTCAAGTAAGTCAGCTGCTTTTTAGGAGAAAATCCATGTCTGACTCGGTCGAGTGAACTTTCTTGCTTGGTCGAGTGAATTTTCTTGCTTGGTCGAGTGAATTTTAAAGATCGGCAGTCTGTATCTATTTCACTCGGCCGAACGCACTCCTCTACTCGGCCGAGTGAACTATCTGTTCGGCCGAGTGAGCTGTTTCTGGGTTCTTTTCTTCTCCTCCTCGCATTCTCGTCGATTCTATCAAATTTCTTCCTCTTCCGCTCATCCTCTAGCACTGCTAACCCTCAAATAAGCTGTGGGCAATGCTCCGGTGTGCGTGAAAGTCCCTTGATCTCATTTTCACTTCATATCGCTCCATAGCTCCTGAAATACGACAAAAACAAGAAATAGTAAAAAGCAACATGATATCGTCGAATAATCATGAAAAACTCAATATGGGTAATTGAAATGTCAAGAAAACATGCAGAAAAAAGATGTAAAATAAGGAGCGATCAAAATCCCCCAAGCTTTATCTCTTACTCGTCCTCGAGGAAGATGAGTAAAAAGCGAACCCGGCGGATAAAAATAAGGAAAAAAAAGGAAAAAGAAGATAGAAAAGAAAAACAAAGAGGGAGGTGCTAGATCATTTTCTCAGGACGTGGAGCTACTTACTCAAATAGCATACAATTAATAAAAACATGCTAAAGATTTTTATCTCGATATCATGATCATATATATATATATATATATATGTGCATTCGATATAGAAACCCAAGAATATCAAAACGATATGAAACATGAAATCATTCTAGAATTAGCATCGTCTGAGGCAATCTAAAGTAATATACATAATCATAGATCGCACACTTTTCAATTGATAGCTTTCTATTTGGAGTATAAGAGGTATCACACAATATGAAGCAATAAGAATAGAAAGGAGTGGTTCTCACGAAATGCATGCCAAATTTCAATTCATGGACTTCGTAATACTTTTAGAAATCTCCCCGAGTATAGAAAATTACATAGATTAGGTTGTCATACACAGACAAGTAGTCACTCGCTCACACATCATTGGATCCTCTCTCCCAAGCTTATCTATAAGTGTGGTGGCATCAAATAGCACAATAAGACTTTCACCATTTTTGAAGCTCGAAAATAAAGATAAAAGAGGGAAGAAAGAGAGAAATAAATGAAATGGGATCACATATGGACTTCTTTTCTCCTTTTTTTTCTTTTGCTCTTTTTTTGTAATCACATATGTACAATAAGGATCCCAAATCAAGAGATATAGAGATATGCATGTATATTTTTTCTTTTGATTTTGGGAACTTGGAGCATGGACTTTATAGCAGGGGAGATGCCAATATAAGATTCGCTAAAGGGAGATTCACCAACGATTTTAAGTATAGAAATGATGCCCAAGATACGTGGAGAAAGAAAAGTATGTAACGCTCGGTTCACTCTTTAGAATGCGCACGACGAATTTCAGCAGAGTAATGTAATCTACTCAGTTTGAACTCAGAAAGTAAACTAATTCAGTCATATCAAAATGACATACATTCAATCAACCTGAAAGTGAAGCGTACAATTTTCATGCAAAAAGAAGTGATATCAGACAACAAAGCAGTACTCGAAATATAGGCAATCAATGCGTGAAGCTTGGTGTGTTTTCTATGAAAAGTATACAATATAAATCATCAGACTCAGCTAATAGTAGAATTTCATTCACATTCATATAATGAAGGTGCAGGTTACTATTTCGAATGCACATTAAAGTATAGCATATGATATCTGAAATAAAAACGATGACGTGACAAGATAATATGCATATAGAGATAAGCAAATTCCACATCATCATCATCACAGAAAATTCATCTCTAGCAAAAAGGATAAAAGAAATAAGGACAAAGGAAAAAAGAACTAATATACATATGCAGCACACATAAAGAGTAAGAAAACGTGATGCATGAGAAAAAAATGAAAAAGTGGGTGAAAATAAGTGTAAAATAAAGAAAGATAGAATAATAAAAGATAAAGAAAATGAAAAGTGCGTGAGACACTTACTCCCCCCAGCTGAAGTGCACAGTGTCCTCAATGTGCTAAGTGTGGCACACCGAGAAGTATGATAAGGGTGGGGTGGGTGTGGATGCATGCATGATAAAGTATGAAAGAAAATGAGATGGATATGCAAATGATGCATGCAAAGATCAAGATCATGCAATATAACTGCCCCAGATATAACTCCTCTCTCCCAAGATAATATAGACAAATACAAACAAAAAGTGACCAGAATGTGTGGGGAGGAGGTGTGCAAAATCAGCAGACAAAATGATAGCATCAATCAAAGCTGCAGCAAAAGTATAGGAGGCATTCAGGGTGTGCCTAGGTGGGTGGTGGTGCACCAGCACTGTCCTGTGGTGAAGGTGGTGGCAGAGGTCGCTGCTGGGTAGTGGGACGCAGTGTGGCTGGTGGCGGCTGTGATAGTCGCGCAAGAATCTGGTTCAGGCTAGCCTGAATACCAGGAAGTAAGGCGACGCGAGACTGTACAGCACTAACGGTAGCAGAGAGAGCCCGAAAATCTCCTCTGAGCCCACTGACGGCCCCCTCTAGAGAACGTAAGTGCTGAACTATGGTGTCGGGGGGAGGTGGAGCAGAGGGTCGAATAGGTGGGGAACGGGGCTGCCTCGCACGGCTACCGTAGACGACCTGTGCAACTACCAGGTGGGGCTGTGGTGCTGTGCTCACTAAAACACGCTCAGCCTCAGTGGGAGGCTGAGACGCATGAATGCTCTCAGGAGAGTGAGCAGCATCAGAAGCTGAAATGGTGGCAGAGGGCAAGGAGGACAGAGAGGTCGATGACACAGAAATGGGGACAGACGTCACGACACTCTCAGTGAAGACGACTGTAGTGGAGACGGAAGGGTCGACGACTGTGGACCATGAAGTGTGCAGAAAATGACTCCCCATGGGTCGAGAATAATAAAGTGGACATGGTCTCTACTGCGGAAGCGAAGGAAGGCTCGTCGCTCTCAAGAATGGTGGTGGGGCGTGCTCGAGCCCCGGGAGTACACACACCCGGGACAGATGAGTTGTAGTCTTACCGCAAGCGCACGGTGTAGCGACGAGCGGGTATCGAACTCAGGGAGGAACAAATGACAGTGTCTTCTTCCAATCACCTAGCTATCAAGAGGGTCAATAATAGTGTGGGGTAAACGGTCACAATTGTGCAAATAACAAGAGAAAATATCAAATTAATAAAACGTCTAGGGATAGGAAATCCCCGCTACGGACCGTCTCTCATCATTGTGATTCATAGGTTTCGTCATTGCTAAACTTGAATGTGGGTGAACTAGTCGCAACTAAATGTAGAACCAAGCTCATGCTCTCGCGCTATTGTCGGTCTATAGCAAACCTAGGACATGGTCCAATCTCTTGCAAACCCTAACCTAAGCCGGTAGCGTGAAGAACAACATCATCGTTCAATCATATCTCGAGCCCACTCTCGTGCAAACTCGAGCTACGACCTAGGTTGCGATAGTTCCTATCCGTCCAATCTCTTGCAAACGGATATGGGTATAGATTCACAATTGAAAATCCTAGCTTTGGCCCAATCTCTTGTAACCAAGTCTAGAGAGATCCAATTGTCAATCTAAATCGAATATCTAGGCCTTCCTATCAATTGGGACCCAATCTCTTGCAAATCCCAATCGATATGAATCCCTAGCTATCTGTAATTAATCAATCCTAACCTAACCCCAATCAATTCTAGCAACAATTTCACAATTTCATCACAATTCAGAAATATGGTTCGTAGGGTTCATCCCTACGCCCTAAGACGATGGCACTACTCACTATTCATCATGAAATTCTCAGAAAAATAAATAATAATATCAAGAGAATTCATTGCAATAGAGAAATAACAAATAAAAATTGAGTTTTTGATAGAAAATAGACAAACCAATGAAGATCCAATGATATCCAAAGAGAATCCAAATAGAGTAGCCTTTTAATCTCCAAAAAGAAAGCCTAAATCTAATTAATCTAAAAAGTTCTGAAAAGTTATGAAAAAGGCTGCCAAAAGCTCCTCTAACTAGGGCAAAAACTGGGTTTAAATACCCCCAAAATCGCCCAAAAAATCGTGACCAAACTGCCCCGGCGCAAACCAGAAATCGCAACTTACGCAGCAGGCGGAGCGGCTCACTCGGCCGAGTGACATTGTCACTCGGCCGAGTGACAGACCCTATAAGAAAACAGTAAGTCAGGGGGGGGTCTCAGGGTCTGCCTTCGGAGGTGACTCGGCCGAGTATACTTATCCGTTCGGCCGAGTGGCTTTATCGTTCGGCCGAGTGACTTTCGCCAAGATCTTCGAAAAATACAGTAACTTCGGCCTCTTTCTGGGCAATTTCTTTGTTCCACTCGGGCAAGTGAGATTTCTCATTCGGCCGAGTAGGATTTCTTCGTTCGACCGAGTGTACGTTGGATTTGACTCTGAGTGCGTATCCGTTCCGGTCGACCGAGTGGGGCTTCTGGTTCGGCCGAGTGGATGATCCACTCGGCCGAGTGGCGTGCTGTAAATGCCCAATCTTCTCCGTTTCTCCTCCTCGTCGCTCCTACGAAGTTCCTTCCTCTTCCACTCATCTTCCATCGCTGAATAGCCCTCAAATGAGCCGCGGTGACACTTCTTATCGCTTGCGAACCAATTGATCTCAAAATCACTCCGAATCGCTCCATATTTCCTAAAATAGGACAAAAACAAGAATTGGTGAAAAGCATCACAATATTGTCAAATAATCGTGAAAAACATGATATTAGCGATCAAAATGGCATGCAAACATGCAGAAAAAAGGTGTAAAATATGAAGTGATCAAAATCCCCCCAAGCTTACCTCTTACTCTTCCTCGAGGAAGATAAGTAAAAGGCGAACCCGATGGAAAAAATAATAAAAATAAAAAGAAAAGATGGAAGAGATAGAAAATAAAGAAAGTAAGCAAAGAGGGATGTGCTAGATCATTTTCTCAGGACGTGGGTTTTGCTTACCCATGTAGCACATGGCGAATGTAAAACTCACACCAAAGATTTTTATCTCGATACCATAGTAAATGGATGCATTCAAAATAGAAAACCTGAGAATAGCAAAATAATATGAGATACATAATCATTCTAGAATTAATATCGTCTGAAGCATCTAAAGCGGTATACATAATCATAGACCACACACTTTTCAATCGAATGCTTTCTATTTGGAGTATAAGAGATATCACACAATATGGAGTAGTAAGAATAGAAAAGCATGGTTTTCATGAAATGTATGCTAAGTGTCAATTCCTGGATTTCGTAAAACTTTTAGTGATCTTACCAAGTATAGAAAATTACCTAGCTTAGGTTGTCATGCATTGTCAGGTAGTCACTCTCTCATACATCATTGGATCATCTCCCCCAAGCTTATTTATAAGCGTGGTGGCATAAGACAAATTAATAAATATATTCCCCATTTTTGAAGCTCCATGATAAAATAAAAACAAAAGAGGGAAGAAAGAGAGAAAGAGTGTGAGATGGGATCATGTATAAACTTCTTTTCTCTTTTCTTTTCTTTTTTTCTCTCTTTTTTCTTCTTTTTTATATATCTATATACAACTGTGATCCCAAATCAAAAGATAGAAAGATATACATGTATTTGTTTTTTCCTTTTTGATTTTCGGGGTAGTGGAGCATGAAATTTATAAAGTGGGGGAGTTGCCAATATAGGATTCGCTAAAGGGAGATTCACCAATGAATATAAGTAGAGAATTAATGCTCAAGATATGTGGAGAAAGAAATAAATGTAACACTCGGTTCACTCTATAAGACGTGCACAACAACTTCAGTAGAGTAATGTAATCTACTCAGTTTGATCTCAGAAAGTAAACTAGTCCAGTTATATCACCCTAACATTCATTCATTCAACCTGGAAGTGAGGTGTACATTTTGCATGCAATAAGAAGTGATATAAGAAAGGAAAGCAGTACTCCAGACATAAGCAATCAATGCGTGAAGCTTGGTGTGTTTTCTACGAAAAGCATACATATGAATTATCAGACTTCAGCTAATAACATAATTTCATCCATATTCATATACGAAAAGGTGGTTACTATCTCAAATGCATAGCATGACAAAGCATATGATATCTGAAATAAAAACTATGGCATGACAAAATAGTATGCAAACAGGGATAAGCTAATCACCACGTCATCATCATCACAGAAAAATCATCTCTAGCAAAAGATGAAAGAAATAAGGATAAAAGAAAATAGAAACTACTACGAAATGCAGCACACTCAAAAGGTAAGAAAACGTGATGCATGATAAAAAACGAAAAAGTGGGTGAAAATGGTGTAAAAACAAAGAAAAGGTGGAAAAATAAAAATAAAAGGTGACAAAAAGCAAAAAGTGTGAGAACTCACTCCCCCAAGCTAACGTGCACAGTGTCCTCAATGTGCAAAGTGTGGCACACCGAGAGACGTGAAATGGGTGGGGTGGGTGAGGATGCATGCATGATGAAAATGAAAGAAAAGGAAATGATATGGTAATGCAGGTGATGCATGCAGAGGTCAAAATGGTGCAAAATATCAGTGTCCCCAAAAAGAAGCTCCCTCACTCCCAAAGGGATATAAACAGATATGATCAAAAAGGTACCAAAACAGTGTGTGGAGGAGGGGATCAAAAATCACCAGGCTCAAAAAATGACCAGCAAAACAGCAGAAATATAGAAGGCATCCAGAGTGTACCTAGGCTGGTGGAGGTGCACCAGCACCGTCCTGTGACAGAGGTGGTGGTGGAGGTGGTGGGCGTGGTAGTTGCTGGGTGGGTGTCGGTGGTGGGGGCAGACGCGCCCAAATCTGGTTCAGGCAAGCCAGAATGCTGGGAAGAATGGCGACGCGGGTCTGGACAGAACTAACTGTGGCGGAGAGATCCCGGAAATCCCCTCTAAGTCCACTAACAGCCCCCTCAAAAGCACGAATGCTCTGAACTAGAGTGTCGGGGGGTGGTGGAGCAGAGGGACGCATAGGTCTAACAGGTGAAGGGTGGGGCTGTCTCACGTGGGCTGTGTAGAGGACGGGTCCAGTAGGGAAGTGGGGTAGTGGTGCTGTGCTCACTAAGTGATGCCCAGCCTCTGTGAGAGGCTGGGACGCAGGAAAGGTCGAAGTGGAAGCAGCAGCGGAAGTAGAAATGAAAAAAGACGACGAGGTAGGCAGAGAGGTCAGTGACACAGAAGTGGGGACAGACGTCACGACGCTCTCAGAAAATATTGCGGCAGTGGGGTCAGACGGGCCAACGGTCGGGGTGGCCGTGGACAAAAGTGAGGACAGAACCGCCACTTCGGTGGTAAAGGAGGTCTTGCCGCTCTCAATAATGGTAGGGAGGCGCTCGGGACTCAGAGTGGTAATGGGCTCGACAGAAATGGGCACAGAGGTGGTGGTGGTGGATGGCTCAAAGTGCTCCCGAGACTAATAGACGTGTGGACAGAGGTGTCGGGAGATGCAGACAGGGCAGGAGCAGGCTGAGGGATCACGGGGTCGACTGGTGGAACGAGGGGCTCCTGCTGAGCACCCTCGGGCTCAAGCACATAGGCGACAGGGATAAGGAGATCCATCGCTGGAATCTAGTCTCTACCGTCTGGTCCAATATGTGTCCAAGCAGGGCTTGGGAGAACCATGTAATCTGCGTTGAAGGGACCGTGCAGCCAAACCCTGTGCTGATGACCATGGGGACGAAGCATCTTCATCCGGGCCAAAACATCTATAGAAAGTGTAGTGGGGCCGGGAGGTCGACGTAGGTTGTCAGGAAGGTCCACGCCAGTCATAAGGGCCAAGAGGGTGATTAGACCGCCGCAACAGATAGGCGTACAAGCACCGACAGAAATAATAATGCGGTCCAAAAACCAACTGGCAATGTCGATCTCGACGGCAGGGACCATATCATCACTACCCCTATCTAGAACCCTAGGGCGTGTCATCGCATAGAGCATGTAGAGCTCTGGCGTAGATAGCGTCCCAGGCTCGTACCTCGCAAGAAAAGTAGTCGCCATAAGGCGCTGTGCAATGCAGAGGCAGGGGTGGATAATAGCTGATGCCTTGGCCCTACTAGGGTCAAAGGCAAGTGGGGATCCCTTGATCCGTGTCCAGAAGGTGTGAGTGTCGAACGACGGGGGTGGGATGTGCGTGGGAGCGTAGGCGCAGTCTGGGACCGGGACGGCGGGCCACTAGAAAAATGCTCTATGTTGAGTATTGGTGTTTCATACCAATTTTATTTTGATGATGATCACAACATTATGTTGTTGCTAATGAATCTCAAATTTTAGTCTCTCAGTTTATCTCAAGGATATCTTTATTGGAGACTAATCACTTGGTGTAAGGATGGACATCATGTGAAGAAGAGCCAAAGTTTGGACTCAAGGAGTGCCGAAGCTTGGAGATGATGGAGAGTAATCAAGGCATCAAGATTGAAGACTTAGACTCTTTTGAAAGCATTGTAATCCATGTAATTTACTTTATTGCTTTCTCTCTCTTTTGAGTCTAGGGTTGATGTAATGCCTTGCTAGATGGTTTACTCATTCATGCACATGCATTTAACCATCTTAGTGAACCTTAGGATTATCATAGAATCCAACCCAATAGGTTCACTCCTTCTGTCAGTCGCCTGTTGAGGGAAACACAGTCGACTGAGTGATTTCCAGTCGCCTGTAGATCCTTCTACAGTCGCCTGATATGCACTGCCCAAGTCAACATTTCTATTGACTCAAACTTGAGCTTTACGCACAGTCGTCTGTCAATCAGTTCCCAGTCGCCTGTTTATTTACAGTCGCCTGAGATTTGGTCAACAGTCACCTGTCTAGCGTAAGTGCATTCTCTGCATCTCTCTGTCTTCTCTCCATACTTTACAGTAGTCGACTGATGAAGAATATACAGTCGCCTGACTATTCGACAATCGACTGTAGTATTAACATCAATCACCTGTGCGAAGAATTGGAGAAAGAGTGCAGCTCTCTATTTCGATCCATCCCCTGCAGCAGCCGTCTGCTGAAGGAATTACATGCGCCTGTCCTGTTTGTCAGTCGACTGTATTGTCTTCTTAAGTCGACTGTCCTGGCTCAGATTATAGCCGTTGGATATTTTCTAGCCGTTGATCAGTCGACTGTCTTATGATCATCAGTCGACTGTTCCTGTCGTTTTCACCCAGTTTCTAGCTGTTGCTGATTTGATTTTCTGGCTGTTTCTTTGGGTTTCTGGGCTTGATATAGGTTTCCTATATATATGGGTGTGCTGCCTTTCTTGAGAACTCTTGACAACATTTGATAAACTCTTGATTCTATAGAAAATCTCAAGAGATCAATAAGCCACTCTCAAGCTCCCTCATTTCCCTCTAATTGAGCATTCATCTTTCTTCATGCATTGAAGTCCAGCTCAAGGGAAATCTTCCAAGTGCTATCAAGCATATTCCAACACTTGGAAATCCTCTTCCATGCCTTGCATTTATTCATGAGTAAGCATCTCAAGGCATAGGTAAGAGTATTTACTTTACAAGGTGTAAACTGTTTTCCTATTTCTCTTTGTGGGATTAGGATTTTCTCCTTGTGGGAGATTGTCTCTTTGTGGGACTAGAGTGTCTCTTTGTGGGACTAGGAACTCTCTCTATGGGAGTAACTCTCTTTGTGGGAGTTTGAGTGTCCTAGTGTAGGGCTAACCCTAATTCTCTGAGTGAGAGTTAGTGATTCTCTTTGTGGGAGTCGTGATCCTCATGTAGGATTGGTTGGGTCCTTGTGTAGGGTATAAATCCTCTTTGTTGGGTATCTCCTTGTGAGATTTGTATTCACTTCTCTTTGTGGGAATATAGTGGATATTGGTGTGGCTGGACGTACCCAAGTTTGGGGAACCAGGGTATATCTTTGTGTTTGCGTTTGGTTTGATTGTGCCATTTAATTCCTCTTGCATTTATAATTCCGCATCTGCAAGTTAAATTTTATTTGGACAATTTTATTGCCATTACACTATTCACCCCCTCTAGTGTGTGTTGTTAGTATTGCAAGGGTTAGACGATCCCTACAATTGGTATCAGAGCGAGGTTAAAGCATACTGCAACTGTCATGCCCCGCTTCCCAAAATGGATGGAAGCGAAACGTGACGAGGCCTGCTTAGGCCAGAGCTTTAGAAGCTCGGACCCAATAAGCGTCTGTAGGGGGGTACCATTTTAAAAGTTTCAGGTTCTTGCATTTATAAAGTTTAGGAACAACAAAAGTACAGAAAGGAAATGGCATTCATTTATAAGGAGAAATAATATCCAACTGGTACAAAGTCTAAAAGAAGCCTAAGCATGGCAACAAAAGTTTAAAGACAAACCGAAAAGTAGCAACCTCTGAAAGTGACGACTAAAAATGATCGCTAGGTCTGGTCCTCGTCAGGTACGTACTCTGGTGACGACGTCCTCGGCTCCACGTACTCCAGCGAGTCTGCCTCGTCCACGATCTCTAGCTGAACACCTGACGTACAACACCCAAGAAAAGGAACTGTACGTCAGGTAAAGTCTACAAGAAGGGTTAGACTTTACTGCAAGTGCACCGAACTTTAAACAACGGTTTACTGGTTGATTAGCATGCTGAGGTTCTTTTACACAACAGTTTACTGGTTGATTAGCATGCTGTGGTTATAACAGAGTAACACGACAGGAAGTAACGCAGTAGGAAAGTAAAACGGGACAAGTAGTAGTCGTAGCGTGTGCTACCAACTACGGGACTAACCTACAGGTGTCAAGACAAGACGGGACGTGACGGAAACAAGGCAGGACAAGACAAGTGAGACACGAAAGGGTTCACGCCTTACGGTTCGAGGGGGATCAGACCCTCTTGCCGTGCGCATGCTCAACCCAACCCCAAACCCCAAGACAAGACAAGACAAGATATTCGTACAAGGGATCACTCGCTCTAGCTTGGCGAGTGCCTTATTGCCCGCAGGCTGTGTATCCATACAAGGGATCACTCTCTCAACTTGGAGAGTGCCCTATTGCCCGCAGGCTGTGTATCCGTACAAGGGATCACTCTCTCAACTTGGAGAGTGCCATATTGCCCGCAGGCTGTGAATCTGTACAAGGGATCACTCGAAGAGTGCCCTATTGCCCGCAGGCTGTGTATCCGTACAAGGGATCACTCTCTCAACTTGGAGAGTGCCCTATTGCCCGCAGGCTGTGAATCTGTACAAGGGGTTACTCGAAGAGTGCCCTATTGGCCAGCGGGCTGTGCAAGACGGGACGGGACGTGACGAGATAGGAAGGGTTATTCTAGGGTATCCACACACATACACACATGATAGCCCTACAACATTAAAGTTGTTGTTGTCAGGCTCAGACTTCGTCGTCAAGTCTGAGCCGTCAGGAGTCGTCCCGGACGCTATCATTTCACGTCCAGTTCTATACATTCACAGTCTAACAGTTCTAGCAATCTAAGACCAAAGCACGGTCAAAAACACAAGTGGGTACACTTGCCTGAAATGGCGAGTGTGTCGTCCTCTCGAATCGTCTCGTCCAAGCGTCTCGTCCAAGCGTCTCGTCCAAGCGTCTCGTCCGCAGAAGTCCGTCTGAAATATCACCACGGCGACGGTGTCTGGTCTCAAATTCATCAAATCCTATTAGGTTTCGTTTCTAGGTTTTCGGGACTATCCTATTCGTCAATAGTCACTTTTTGGTGTTTCAGCCTAATCGACGATCTATCCTATGTGCACAGTCAACAAAGTCCATTCGTCGATTTTCTAAGTTCGTACAACGTTTTACAGGAGCTGGAAAGTAAATTTAGTTCAAGTTGACGGGTTTTAGTTTAGGGTTCAGTCAGCTATTGTGGGGGTTTCTACGAGTTTCGGGGAACCAACCTGAACCGGAGTTTGTCGAAGATAAGAAGTCGGGTCTGATCGGAGAATTCCTCAGCTTCAGATCTGGTCCTCGTACGATTCTCCAAAAGTCGAAACTTGCGACGAAGGCCTACGACGTGTCGCAACGTCGTAGACGGCAAATCCGCGAAGTAGCACGTCCAAGTGGGGCCCACAGCAGTGCTAGGGGTCCAAGGGGGGCCCACAACACCTCAGGAGAACTTGGGGGGCCCACCACAGAAGTTGGTGTGGGAGAAACCAACTTGCGACGAAGTTCTGTCGGTCGGGCTTGGTCAGTGCGGTGGTTCCTCTCGGTCAGACCGAGAGATGGCTTCGGTCGTGCGAGTTGCAATGCAGCGGGGCCGGGCACATCGTCGGTGCGAGGGGAATCGTCGGTCAGACCGACAGATCTCGTCGGTCGGGCGCTGTGGGTGCGGGCGAAGCGAAGCTTGGGGAAAGCGGGGCGGCCTCTCGGTCAGACTGACAAGGCGGGTCGGTCAGGCGCTAGGGCGATGCGGAGCGCTGCAGTGTGCGGGCGAAGTGGCGGTGCGAGGAAAGTCTCTCGGTCAGACCGAGGGACGACCTCGGTCGGAGCGAGGTGACAGCGGGGTGCGATGCAGCGGTGCGCTGCAAGCGGTGATGCGGGGGCTGCTCCGGTCGTGCGCTAGGATTTGCGGGGGTGAGCTCCGGTCGTGCACTGGGCGATCGTCGCAACGTTGCGACGAAGCTTTGGGAGAGGAAACGGCGGCTAGGGTTTTGTGCAATGATGAAATAACTTAGCCTAGGGCTAATATAAATAGGTTAGAGCTAGGGTTAGGGTTAGGGTTTAGAAAAACGTAATTAAATAATTAAAAATAATTATTTTAGTTTAAAATTACTCTCCTCTCCCTCACGCAAAATGGGTGCGGCCAAAAATTTTAAAATTTGGCCTAAAAATTCTCCAATACGTTATTATAATATAGTAATTTTATTGTAATTAAAACTCTTATAAAAATAGGTTTTAAAATTATTTAAAACTTTCAAAAAATGGAAAATAGGTCAAATTAAGTTCAAAAATTGTAAAATAATTATGGGGTGTTCGGGACGACTAAAGAAAGAGAGTGGAGAAGACGGATCTAAATTTCGACGTCGAGAGACGAAACTAAAATTCGAAACGTCTCGCATCAAAACAGAAAGTCGCGACGTCACGTCAAATAAGTTAGTATCGCGGAAGAACGACTCGAGATATGTCGTTCCAAAGTCGTTCCGCAATCTAATACTTTCAGAGACGATCACGACGACATATCACACAAAAACGTTCAAAAACAATTAAAGTCTAAAATAATCACGTGCACGATCAAACGCACGTGCACGAAGAAGGTACGATAGAAACAGGCCGTTACAGCAACAATGGCATTCAACCCTACTTCCACGCCTCATGAAGAAGGTCACTCAACCGTTCGATCCCCGCTCTTCAACGGAACCAACTATCCTAGTTGGAAGATCAGAATGATGATCTATATGGAGGGTCAAGACCTATGGGACATCACGGAGGTGCCATTTGAGAAGCCCACTACTCCTGCGGCTTCAAGGACAAATGCGTAGAAGGACTCAATCAAGTTCAATGCAAGAGCCATGAACGCATTACATTGCGCTCTCTCTGCTAGTGAGTTCAACTGCATCTCCATGTGCAAAACGGCGAATGATATTTGGCACACCTTGGAGATTTGTCATGAAGGGACAACGAAGGTAAAGAAATCTAAACAAACTGTGTTTAGATCTAAATATGATATGTTTAAGATGCAGGAAGGCGAAAGAATTTCAGAGATGTTTACAAGGTTCACCGATATCGTGAACGCTTTGGAGGGTCTCGGGAAGACGATTTCCCAAGAGGATCGTGTAGAGAAGATCCTAGACTCTCTCACACCTCGTTGGGAGTCAAAGGCCAATGGAATTTTGGAGTCTTATGATACGTCCAAATATACCGTTGAGGAATGCATTGAAAATCTCATGGCGTATGAAGTGAAGCTTCAACACAAGAAGGAGATTCATCCGACGAAGCCCGAGAAGCTAGAGAAGCAAAAAGGGGTTGCATTCCATGCCAAGGAGGAGCCAATCAAGTGGAGGAGGAAATTCCATCGAGAAGCTCCTAGCGAAGAAGATGAGCAAGAAGATGCAAGTGGAGAAGAAATTGAGGATCTTACCGAGCAATTCAAAGCTTTCCTCAAATGCAAGCAAGGTAAGTCCTTGTCAAAGTTTGTTTTCAATTCTAACAAAGTTCCTACTTGTTACACTTGCAGTGGAAAAGGTCACTTGTCCACCGAATGCCCTTCCAAACCCATTAAAGAAACGTACAAGGGTGAAGGGAAGAAGCATTGGAAAGGAAGGTCCAAGTCCAAAAATCGCAAAAAGGGACTTGTTGGGACCTTTGATGATTCAAGTGAGGACACTTCTAGTAACGAAGAAGAGGATACAAAGGAGGATGCTCATGCATGCTTTGTAGCCATGGATGTTCCTACTCCAATTCCCTCCGGATTAAACGAAGAAGAGTTGGATGCTTGGCTTGACGCATACAACTCCTATGAGGATTCATGCCTCGCGGCTAAGGAGGAGAAGTCGTCATCAAGTTCTTGCAAGGATGATGATGATGGTGTTGTTGAGATCGAGGAAGAAAAGATCTCATATGAGGAGCTCAAGTTCAAATTTGACTTGGCCTCCGAAAAGGCTGGTAAGTGCATCAACTCTTACAATATGTTAAAAGCAAAATATAAGAGTGCTAAGAGTAGAATGCATAAACTAGTTATTGCAAGTGTAGTTCATGATGAAAGGCATGTTTATGACACTTGTGAGAAAGACACACTTCTTTCTCAAGTTAAGGAATTGAGCACTTCTAATGAAAATCTCATTGCTCAAAACCTTAGCTTAGATTCTCACATTCAACAACTTACGTTGAAATGTGAAGAGGAATCCCGGAAGCTCATAAGCTTTGTGTATTCTAGGGATTCACTCCATGATTTGTTGGAAAAACAACATCCGGTAAATCATAGAGGAGGTTTGGGTTATGTTTAAAATGTGGTTCCCAAACCCACCTCTAATTCTTCCTTTGGTGCAAATTCAAGAAATATTGCTAAAGCACCTAAGAAGAATCACCATGCTTTCTTGTACAACAATAACACTCACAAGAAGCATGTAGATCACAAGGTGATGAGGAAAAATGAAGAATCTTCATTTTTTGCTAAGAAGCAAAATCCTCATTCATTGCATGCTAAGAAACTTGTTTCTACACCTAAGCATGCCACATCCTTCCCTCTTGCTAAGGCAAAACATTTGGCTAGGAAATCCTTGAGATTATGGATTCCCACTAAGGCTAGTGAGCAAGAGAGAGATAGTTACATCAACTCTCTAGTTAGGGATGTGATCACCTCGTGTGACTATGTTAGGAAATCAAACTCCTCTTGGGTTTGGTTACCTAATGTTTAGGTTCCTCACACATTTGCATATTGCATGGGTATTGTGCTTCCTTGATTATTTTAAGCATACCCATTGATTGTGTGTGTTTCATGTTTTTTTGAAAATATTCTTCAAATTTATTTCTTTTCATGAAAATTGGGACCTTGGGGTTATTGACATACATGCATGATCCATGTGTATGTCAATGGGGGAGTTAATATAATATATGTTTAAATTATTTTAAGATATATTTTAACTCTCATTTCGGAGGTTTTTGTTTTGAGATCATTATTTATATTTGGGTATTTTGGGTCTCAAACCAAACCTCTTGTTTATTGCCAACTTGTTTCATATCTCTTTTGTTTTGGCATCATCCTTGTGTATCTTTGAAGCTTGATTTTTCCATATCTATTGCTTTGATACACTTATGGCCCATGGCTCCTATAATTAATTGGTATTAGATCCTAGAAGTCAAAAGTTGACCATTTCTATGATCTAGGGGGAGCATGGGATAGTGAATTGATACCCACTAAATCTTATATTTGGTATCATACATATCTTTCTTTTCTTGCATATTGTCACATCTTAGTTAAGATGATAAAGGGGGATGTTTTTGATGTCCACCTTTTTGACAATGTCAAGGGGGAGAGATATATGCATTATGTGATCATGTCTATAGGGGGAGAGATATTTACATATGCATATGGGGGAGAGATATCTCTATGGGGAAGAGATATATGGGTTTTGATAAACCTTTCTTGTTTGCATTTTCTTTACTTTGCAATTGGTTTATGTTATCCATGCCTATTATATGTCACCATGTTGTTATTGGTTTATGAGTATTTACCTCTGTGTAGCTCATTACTTTATTGGTGCATATAAGTAGGGGGAGATCATTAGCTTTGTGCTTTAACTCTTTATGAGTAACATAATGTGTATCATCATCAAAAAGGGGGAGATTGTTGAATATTGGTGTTTCATACCAATCTTATTTTGATGATGATCACAACATTATGTTGTTGCTAATGAATCTCATATTTTAGTCTCTCAGTTTATCTCAAGGATATCTTTATTGGAGACTAATCACTTGGCGTAAGGATGGACATCATGTGAAGAAGAGCCAAAGTTTGGACTCAAGGAGTGCCAAAGCTTGGAGATGATGGAGAGTAATCAAGGCATCAAGATTGAAGACTTAGACTCTTTTGAAAGCATTGTAATCCATGTAATTTACTTTATTGCTTTCTCTCTCTTTTGAGTCTAGGGTTGATGTAATGCCTTGCTAGATGGTTTACTCATTCATGCACATGCATTTAACCATCTTAGTGAACCTTAGGATTTTCATAGAATCCAACCCAATAGGTTCACTCCTTCTGTCAGTCACCTGTTGAGGGAAACACAGTCGACTGGGTGATTTCCAGTCGCCTGTAGATCCTTCTACAGTCGTCTGATATGCACTACCCAAGTCAACATTTCTATTGACTCAAACTTGAGCTTTACGCACAGTCGTCTGTCAATCAGTTCCCAGTCGCCTGTTTATTTACAGTCGCCTGAGATTTGGTCAACAGTCACCTGTCTAGCATAAGTGCATTCTCTGCATCTCTCTGTCTTCTCTCCATACTTTACAGTAGTCGACTGATGAAGAATATACAGTCGCCTGGCTATTCGACAGTCGACTGTAGTATTAACATCAGTCGCCTGTGCAAAGAATTGGAGAAAGAGTGCAGCTCTCTGTTTCGATCCATCCCCTGCAGCAACCATCTGCTGAAGGAATTACAGGCACCTGTCCTGTTTGTCAGTCGACTGTATTGTCTTCTTAAGTCGACTGTCCTGGCTCAGATTATAGCCGTTGGATATTTTCTAGCCGTTGATCAGTCGACTGTCTTATGATCATCAGTCGACTGTTCCTGTCGTTTTCACCCAGTTTCTAGCCGTTGCTGATTTGATTTTCTGGCTGTTTCTTTGGGTTTCTGGGCTTGATATAGGTTTCCTATATATATGTATGCTGCCTTTCTTGAGAACTCTTGACAACATTTGATAAACTCTTGATTCTATAGAAAATCTCAAGAGATCAATAAGCCACTCTCAAGCTCCCTCATTTCCCTCTAATTGAGCATTCATCTTTCTTCATGCATTGAAGTCCAGCTCAAGGGAAATCTTCCAAGTGCTCTCAAGCATATTCCAACACTTGGAAATCCTCTTCCATGCCTTGCATTCATTCATGAGTAAGCATCTCAAGGCATATGTAAGAGTATTTACTTTACAAGGTGTAAACTGTTTTCCTATTTCTCTTTGTGGGATTATGATTTTCTCCTTGTGGGAGATTGTCTCTTTGTGGGACTAGAGTGTCTCTTTGTGGGACTAGGAACTCTCTGTGGGAGTAACTCTCTTTGTGGGAGTTTGAGTGTCCTAGTGTAGGGCTAACCCTAATTCTCTGAGTGGGAGTTAGTGATTCTCTTTGTGGGAGTCGTGATCCTCGTGTAGGATTGGTTGGGTCCTTATGTAGGGCATAAATCCTCTTTGTGGGGTATCTCCTTGTGAGATTTGTATTCACTTCTCTTTGTGGAAATATAGTGGATATTGGTGTGGCTGGACGTACCCAAGTTTGGGGAACCAGGGTATATCTTTGTGTTTGCGTTTGGTTTGATTGTGCCATTTAATTCCTCTTGCATTTATAATTCCGCATCTGCAAGTTAAATTTTATTTGGACAATTTTATTGCCATTACACTATTCACCCCCCCTCTAGTGTGTGTTGTTAGTATTGCAAGGGTTAGACGATCCCTACACTCTAAGCATGTCGAGAGTGATCTCGCACTCTCGATCAATCAAATGGAAGGTGCATCCACCAGGGGTCCGGTCAATGGAACTAAGGACCTCTAATGTCGGACGAATGTAAGTATCCACCGACACCGACAGGAAGTCACGCCATCCCACGTTGTCGTACAACATGAGAATCCCCTCAAGTAACCCTAGGCGGTCTAGGTCAGCAAGGTGTGCAAACCTAGAGGGTACTATCGAGCGATGGCAGATACGCTCGAATCTGGCGCAGTGTGCGTCATTTCGAAACGTAATCCCCATCGGCCCGACGGCGGGAGCGGGTGGTGGAACGGGATCAACAGGAAGCGACTGTGTAGGCAGTGGTGGGCTAGGTGGAGGGGAGTCCGCCCTAGTGGAAGAGGGACCAGGATCATCTGGTCTCTTCCGCTTCGAAGCGGGCTCCCGCGTGCGTGAACTACGGCGTGGCGACATGTGTGCCGCGCAACGAGCCCACCCAAAACGAAATGCAGCGTGCTAAATAATGAAACGAGTATACCTGAGCATGCCGCGAGAGTAATCAGCGATGTGTGCGAAGATACGCCTCCTCCGCAAAGCTCTGTATGCGTAAAAAAGCTCCCCAAAGCTCCCCCAAGCTAACCTGAAAAGCAAACGGTTAAATCAGCAAATAATACTCAATATACATGGGGGAGATGGGGGATAATAGATATAAATAAAATTTGAATTGAATTTGAGGAGTAACGGGCGTAGAAAATAGGAGAAATGGGGAGAAACAGGCATTTTTGGTGAAATGGGGTGAGCGGCGGCGGCGTAGGGCGGCGCCGGAGGTGTGCTGCGGCGAGGCGAGGCCGACATCGGTGGGCAATCGACGTCGCCAGCGGTCGGGGTCGGATCGGGTGAAGGCGAAGAAGTTTGGTCGACAGCAGCAGAAGAGGCTCGGGCGAAGGCGAAGGGATTTGGGGGAATTTTGATTTTTTTTGGAATTCGCGCAGCACCCGCAGCATATATAGGGATGATACGACTCGACCGAGTGACGATTTCACTCAGCCGAGTGGGTTATATAATAAAATTTCGAAAAATATCTCCCAAAAGTTACGACTCGGCGGAGTGACTTTTCTCATTCGGACGAATGGAAAAGTTCCACTCGGCCGAGTGGCTCAGCCACTCAGCAATTTTTTAGAGCGTGTAGGGTATCTGTTTCACTCAGCCGAGTGACAAGTCACTCGCCCGAGTGGCCAATTATACTGTAAAGTGAAAAATTAACAGAGAGTTGGTCAGCAGAAACTTTCCTGATTGGCACTCCACTCGGCCGAATGGAGTCTTTGCTCGGCCGAGTGACATATGTTACTCGGCCGAGTGGCTTCCTGCTTTCTGCAATGGCTCTCTGTTTTTTCTCCATTCTCTATTTTTCTTCCTCTAGTCGGCTCCTTCTTCATCCTGGGGCCTGAGCGTGCTCTCTTGCCTTGGCCATCCTCCATTTGAATGATATCTCTTTCTCCATCTCCTGTCATGAAAATTAGGACCCGTTGTCACGATTTTCATAGACACTAGACTCTAAAAACTACGAAAAAATCTAAAATAAAAATGAAAATCAACTAAAAATGATATAAAACCGTCGGGTTGCGTCCCGACAAGCGCTCATTTAAGGTCATGAGCTCGACCCCTTAAGATTTCAGTTGCCTCCCGACAAACACTGTTGCCTCCCCGGCAACGGTGCCAAAAACTTGCTCGAGCCCTGGGAGTACACACACCCGGGATAGACGAGTTGTAGTCTTACCGCAAGCGCACGGTGTAGCGGCGAGCGGGTATCGAACTCAGGGAGGAACAAATGACAGTGTCTTCTTCCAATCACCTAGCTATCAAGAGGGTCGAGAATAGTGTGGGGTAAACGGTCACAATTGTGCAAATAACATGAGAAAATATCAAATTAATAAAACGTCTAGGGATAGGGAATCCCCGCTACGGACCGTCTCTTATCATTATGATTCATAGGTTTCGTCATTGCTAAACTTGAATGTGGGTGAACTAGTCGTAACTAAATGTAGAACCAAGCTCATGCTCTCGCGCTATTGCCGGTCTATAGCAAACCTAGGACAGGGTCCAATCTCTTGCAAACCCTAGCCTAAGCCGGTAGCGTGAAGAACAACATCATCGTTCAATCATATCTCGAGCCCACTCTCGTGCAAACTCGAGCTACGACCTAGGTTGCGATAGTTCCTATCCGTCCAATCTCTTGCAAACGGATATGGGTATAGATTCACAATTGAAAATCCTAGCTTTGGCCCAATCTCTTGCAAACCAAGTCTAGAGAGATCCAATTGTCAATTTAAATCGAATATCTAGGCCTTCCTATCAATTGGGACCCAATCTCTTGCAAATCCCAATCGATCTGAATCCCTAACTATCCGTAATTAATCAATCCCAATCTAACCCTAATCAATTCTAGCAACAATTTCACAATTTCATCACAATTCAGAAATAGGGTTCGTAGGGTTCATCCCTACGCCCTAAGACGATGGCATTACTCACTATTCATCATGAAATTCTCAGAAAAATAAATAATAATATCAAGAGAATTTATTGAAATAGAGAAATAACAAATAAAAATTGAGTTTTTGATAGAAAATAGACAAACCAATGAAGATCCAATGATATCCAATGAGAATCCAAATAGAGTAGCCTTTTAATCTCCAAAAAGAAAGCCTAAATCTAATTAATCTAAAAAGTTCTGAAAAGTTATGAAAAAGGCTGCCAAAAAGCTCCTCTAACTAGGGCAAAAACTGGGTTTAAATACCCCCAAATTCGCCCAAAAAATCGTGACCAAACTGCCCCTGTGCAGCCCAGAAAACGCAACTTACGCAGCAGGCGGAGCGGCTCACTCGGCCGAGTGACATTGTCACTCGGCCGAGTGACAGACCCTGTAAGAAAACAGTAAGTCAGGGGGGTCTCAGGGTCTGCCTTCGGAGGTGACTCGGCCGAGTATACTTATCCGTTCGGCCGAGTGGCTTTATCGTTCGGCCGAGTTACTTTCACCAAGATCTTCGAAAAATACAGTAACTTCGGCCTCTTTCTGGGCAATTTCTCTGTTCCACTCGGGCGAGTGAGATTTCTCATTCGACCGAGTGAGATTTCTTTGTTCGGCCGAGTGTATGCTGGATTTGACTCTGAGTGCGTATCCGTTCCGGTCAGCTGAGTGGGGCTTCTGGTTCAGCCGAGTGAGTGATCCACTCGGCCGAGTGGCATGCTGTAAATGCCCAATCTTCTCCGTTTCTCCTCCTCGTCGCTCCTACGAAGTTCCTTCCTCTTCCACTCATCTTCCATCGCTGAATAGCCCTCAAATGAGCCGTGGGTGACACTTCTTAGCGCTTGTGAACCAATTGATCTCAAAATCGCTCCGAATCGCTCCATATTTCCTGAAATAGGACAAAAACAAGAAATAGTGAAAAGCATCGCAATATTGTCAAATAATCGTGAAAAATGCGATATGAGCGATCAAAACGGCATGCAAACATGCAGAAAAAGGTTTAAAATATGGAGTGATCAGGGCGCTCAAAACTCACATATGAAATAGGGTCGATGGCTAGCGGCACAGTGGTGGTGGTAGTGGACTCAGCAAGTGTGCTCCCGACACTGATAGAAGTGTGGACAGAAGTGTCGGGAGGAGTAGACAAATCAGGTGCAGGCTGAGGAATCACCGGGTCTAGAGGTGGAAGGAGGGGCTCCTGCTGAGCACCCTCAGGCTCTAGCACGTACGCAGCTGGGATGATGACGTCCATCGTTGGAATCCAAACCCCACTTGCGGGTCCAATATGGATCTGAGCGGGGCTCGGAAGAACCATGTAATCATCGCCAAAAGGACCGTGCAGCTATACCCAGTGGTGCTGACCATGAAGACGCAACATCCTCATGCGGGCCATAACGTCAACGGAAAGGGAAGTGGGGCCCGGGGGTCATAACAAACCAGCTGGTTGGTCCACTCTGCACATGGGAGCTAGAAGAGTAATTAGACCGTCGCAATAGATGGGCGTCTGGGCGCCGACAGAGATAATGATGCGGTCTAAATACCAACTAGCTATGTCAATCTGAATGGTTGGGAGTAGGACGTCTCCACCTGCCTCAAGGCCCTCGCTGGAGTCATCGCATAGAGCATGTAAAGCTCAGGCATTGACATCGTCCTTGGCTCATACCTCGCTAAGAAAGTGGTCTCCATAAGGCGCTGTGCTATGCGAAGGCATGGGTGGAGGATAGCAGAGGCCTTGGCCCGGCTAGGGTCAAAGGCAAGCGGTGAACCCGTGATGAGTGTCCAGAAGGCATGGGTATCAAATGACGGTGGGGGGATGTCCGTGGGACTATAAGCTCGGTCTGGGTCCAGGACTGGGGGCCACTGAAAGTAAGCTGGAGCATGTCAAGAGTGATCTTGCACTCACGATCCATCAGTCGAAATGAGCAACCAACATGAGTCCTAGAAATAGAGCTCAGGATCTCGAGTGTTGGATGGGTGTAGGTATCCACCGACTGACGTGCATTTATATTTTATATATTCACGCACGTCTTCTTTGTGATTTTCCGTTGTTTTCCGTTGTTTTATGTCCATTCTTGTGTGTTTTTGTATCTTTTTACTTTCTTCGTGTTTCTGTGTAAATGCAGGAGATTTCCAGCATTGGGGACATATAAAGAAGATATCATGAGTTCCCAGAGCAACGGGAGGAGTCACGCGCGATCCAGAGGGCCAAACGACGAAGAAATCCATATCTCAGCCCTCAACCGATTGGGTGGACAGAGCCACCCGATCGGTTGATGCACGCGTATCCGACCCGGACAAGAGCTGAAGAGAAGAGCAGCTCACCCGATCGGTTCAGTGATCGGGTGAGATTGATAGAGCTCTCTGTCTATTTGAAGCTAAATTCCAACCAATCGGGTGACATCTCACCCGATCAGTTCATTTGAAGCTGAAAATCAACAAATGACAACCCGGTCACGCCACCCGCTCACCTTAGCGCCCGGTTGAAGCTTATGAAGCCCGATGGCCAATGCGACAAGCAGCTCACCCGATCAGTTGATGTTTCAAACGATCGGGTGGCTTTTTCTTCCCCTTTCGCACGCTGCTAATGCATTCATTGAAGATCTGCTATCATTCCAGAGGGATTTTGGGTGATCTCTTATTTTTCTAGCGTCGGCATCGTTGTTAGCTTTCCAACGATGGGTCGCATGCCCAAATCCGATTTTTCTACATTTTTTCTGGAATTTTATGAGCGCAACTGTGTGCTGAAAGCGGGTGCTGTCTAGAATTCCAGTTCGACCGATCGGTTGGTGTCCGGGTGGCCGTTCGGGTGAGTCAATTTTCAACAGCTGAAGTCTCTGTCTATTCCCACCCGATCGGGTGAACTATCACCCGATCGGGTGGGCCTGTTTTGACAATTTTGCTGGGCTTTTGGACCCGAAAAGTGAGGGCTTTGAGGGGGGCTTATAAATAGAAGTTGGGGCACGACTTGAAGATGGTCTTCTCCCATTTTTTCAGTAGTTTTTCCTCCCTTTCTTGGGAGTTTTAGGTTAGGTTAAATTAGGTTTTCTATTGCAATAAATCTTGTAAATGATTGAAGATTCAAACGCGAGATAAGTATTTCTTTCTCTTGTTTTCCATTGTTTTGTATTGTGTTTATTTTGTTTGATGGTGAACATTTGTATGTCTTTTCTGTTGCTTGTTTTTATGTTCTTCACCATTGAGTACTATTGATGAACCCTAATACGGGTTAGGGTAGGATTGATGCTTAGGTTGTCTCATTTGGCTTAGTTGCATGGCATGTGTTCGATGAAATGTGTCAATGTGGATTTTTAGCAATCTGAGTCCAATTCGTATGGAAACACACTAGTTGTGTTGGGGATTGGGGTCCGGTGTCTTGTCCAGTCAAGATCCGCTTCGATGTATTGCTAGAAATCACATTCGACCTATTTGGCCATTAGGGTTACGCGAGGGTGTTTCGTTGTCATTGGCGGGAGAAAGATCGCCTCTGACCGTCGGGCCAAGGTGAATAAACTTGGCGGTTGACTCCCTAGCCATAGCTCACGCCCCTAGCATAGACATCGAGTCCTCACGCATGGAAACAGCTTGGACGAAATGTTGGGAGTTATCATTGTGGCCTTAATGCTCCCGGTTGCGGAAGGTGTTAATGGACATGCGAATGCCCACCGTCCAAAATCGGGTAGACCTAGCGTACAAGGCACCGACCGGAATATCGGGCCATGGACGCTAGGTACCACCTTTTGGGGCAATGTCTCACCTTAGGTCAAGTGATCGGCCGCCCGGTGTATGCACACGCACACGGGACGAGCGGCTCGTAGTCTTACCGCAAGCGCACGGCGTAGTGGCGAGCGGGTATCGAACTCAGGGAGGGACAATGACAGTGTCTCGTTCTAATCACCTAGCTATCGAAATGGTTCTAGGTAAAATTGTCACAATCGTTCGTATATCGATAGAATTATCAATGAAATAAAGCGCCTAGTGATAGGGAATCCCCACTACGAACCGTATCTCATCATTGTGATTCGTAGGTTACATCATTGCTAGACTTGAATTTTAGGTGAATGAGTTGCAACTAAATTTGGAACCAAGCTCACGCTCTCGCGCTATTGCCGGTCTATAGCAAACCTAGGTTAGGGCCCAATCTTTTGCAAACCCTAACATAAACCGCTAGCATTAGGATCAACATCATCGTTCAATCGTATCTCGAGTCCACTCTCGTGCAAACTCGAGCTACGGCCTAGGTTGAGATAGTTTCTACCCGTCCAACCTCTTGCAAACGGGTATTTGTATAGAAATACGATTGAAAACCATAGCCTTGGTCCAATCTCTTGCAAACCAATTCTAGAAAATTCCAATTGTAAATCTAAATCGAATTTCTAGGGCTTCCTATCAATTGGGACTCAATCTCTTGCAAATCCCAATCGATATGAATCCCTAGCTATCCGTAATTTATCAATCCCAACATAACCCTAATCAATTCTAGCAACAATTTCACCAATTCATCACAATTTAGAAATAGGGTTCATAGGGTTCATCCACATACCCTAGGACAATAAAACTACTCACTATTCATCATGCAATTCATAAGAAATTCAATAGAAAATTCAGTACAAATCATTGCAATAGAGAAATCAATAACAAAAATGGAGTTTTTAATGAGAAAAGAGACAAACCAATGAGAATCCAATAGCATCCAACAAAAATCCCCTTTCTAATCTCTCAAAAGCCCTAAATCTAATTCCCTAAAAAGCTCTCTAAAAAGGCTGCCAAAAGTATCAAAAAGCTCTCTTAACCTAGGGCAAAAACTGGGTTTAAATACCCCTCAAAATCGCCCAAAAAATCTTGACAAAAATGCCCCTGCGCAGCTCAAAAATCGCAGTTTACGCAGCAGGCGGGGCGGCCCACTCGGCCGAGTGACAAATGTCACTCGACCGAGTGACAAACCCTGTACAATTACAGTAAGTTCGGGATTTTGGGGGTCTGTCTTCGGAAGGTGACTCGGCCGAGTGGATTTACTCACTCGGCCGAGGGGGTTTTCTTGCTCGGCAGAGTCGGAACCGTCAAAAGCCTGTACATTTCCAGTAAGTCGGCCATTTTTGAAGTGTCTTTTCTCATGCCACTCGGGCGAGGAGGTTTCCATGCTCGGCCGAGTGGACTATCGTCACTCGGCCGAGTGCACACCTATTTTCTTCTGTTGATGCGTGTCTGGTCTGGTCGGCCGAGTGGTCTTCTTGCTTAACCAAGTGGGTTGTTCACTCGGCCGAGTGAGATGCTGTAAATGCCCAATCTTCGTCTTTTCGCTTCCTCTTCGCTCCTACGACGTTCTTTCTTCTCCCACTTGTCTTCCATCACCGAATAGCCCTCAACAGAGCCTTGGGTGATACTCCGGAGTGGGTGCAAATCCTCTTGATCTCAAAATCACTCCGAATCGCTCCATATCTCCTGAAATACGACAAAAACAAGAAATCGGGAAAAGCATCGCAATATTGCCGAATAATCGTGAAAAACGCGATATGAGCGATCGAAGTGGCATGCAAACATACAGAAAAAGGGTGTAAAATACGGAGCGATCAAAATCCACCAAGCTTACCTCTAACTCGTCCTCGAGGAAGATGAGTAAAAAGCGAGCCCGACGGGCAAAAAAATGGAAAAGAAGGAAAATAAGAATAAAAATAAAAAAAAAATAAAAATAAAAATAGAATACAAAGCGAAGAAGGGGGTGCTAGATCATTTTTCTCAGGACGTGGGTTTTGCTCACTCATATAGCATACATCGAATATAAAACACACGTCAAAGACTTTTATTTCGATATCATAGTATAATGATGCATTCGAGATAGAAAACCCCAAAGTATCAAAATAGCATGAAATATGGAATCATTCTAGGATTAACATCGTCTGAAGCATCTAAAGCGGTATGCATAACCATAGATCACACACTTTTCAATTGAATACTTTCTATAAGGAGTATAAGGATATCACACGATATAGAATAGTAAGAATAGAAAAGCATGGTTTTCATGAAATGAATGCTAAGTGTCGATTTCTGGATTTCGTGAAACTTTAGCAATCTTACCGAGTATAGAAGATTACTTAGCCTATGTTGTCATGCACCGTCAAGTGGTCACTCTCTTACACATCATTGGATCCTCTCCCCCAAGCTTATCCATAAGCGTTGTGGCATAAACAAATCAATATGTACATTCCCCATTACTTTTGAAGCTCCAAAAAAAAGTAAAAAAAATAAAACAAAAGAGGGAAGAATGAGAGAAAGAGTATGAGATGGGATCGTTATGAACTTCTTTTCTCTTTTCTTTTCTTTTTCTCTATTTTTCTTTTTTTTCCCTCTTTTTTTAATAAACATATGTACATAAGCGATCCCAAATCAAAAGAGAGAAGGATATACAAGTATATATATATATATATATATTATATATATATATATATATATATATATATATATATATATATATATATATTCTTTTTGATTTTGGGGGTTTGGAGCATGGAAATTAATAGCGGGGGAAATGCCGATAATAGATTTTGCTAGGGGGGATTCACCAACGAATTTCAAGTAGAGAAGTAATGCTCAAGAATATGTGGAGAAAGAAATCAATGTATCACTCAGTTCACTCTATAGGACATGCATGACAACTATCAGCAGTAATATAATCTACTCAGTTTAATCCCAAAAAGTAAACTAGTCCAGATATATCACCCCAGCAAACATTCAATCAACCTGAAAGTGAAGCGTACAATTCATGCAATAAGAAGTGACATGAGAGAGGAAAGCAGTACTCCAAATATAGGCAGACAATGCGTGAAGCTTGGTGTGTTTTCTATGAAAAGCATACATATGAATCATCACACATCAGCTAATAACAGAATTTCATCCATATTCATACAGGAAAAGAGTGGGTTACTTTTTCAAAATGCAAAGCAGGACATAGCATATGATATCTGAAACAAAAGCTATAACGTGACAAAATAGCATGCACGTAGAGATAAGCTAACACCATGTCATCATCATCACAGAAAAATCATCTCTAGCAAAAGATGAAAGAAACAAAGATAAAAGAAAATAGAACTATATACAATGCGGCATACTCAAAAAGGAAAAGAAAACATGATGCATGATAAAAAAACGAAAAAGTGGTGAAAATAAGTGCAAAAGTGAAAAGAAAGTGTGAAAAATAAAAAATAAAGTGTGGCAAAAATAAAAGTGTGAGAACTCACTACCCCAAGCTGAGTGCACAGTGTCCTCAATGTGCAAAGTGTGGCACACCGAGAGACGTGAGATGGGTGGGGAGGGTGAGGATGCATGCATGATAAAAAAGAGAAAGAAAAAGAAAATAAAATGCGAATGAATGTGATGCATGCAAAGATTAGGATGATGCAGATATGAGTGTCCCCAAAAAGTCTCTCTCCTTCACTCCCAAAAAGGTATATATAAAAAAGGATATGATTAGGAAGGCATCAAAATAATAATACATGGAGGAGGGGGGCAAAAATCAATCACCAGGCCCAGGTACAAACGGGCAGCAAAACGACAAAAAATATCAAAGGCATCAAGAGTGTGCCTAAGCTGGTGGTGGCACTGCACCAGCACCGTCTTGTGGCGGGGGTGGTGGTGGAGGTGATGTTGGTGGTATCTGCTGGGTTGGTGTGGGTGGTGGAGGCAGGCACGCCAGAATCTGAGTCAGGCAAGCCTGAATATCGGGAAGCATGGCGACGCGGGACTGCACGAAACTGACCATGGCAGAGAGAGCACTGAAGTCTCCTCGAAGTCCACTAACATCCCCCTCAAGAGCACGAATGCTCTGAACTGGAGTGTCAGGGGGTGGTGGAACGAGGGACGCACATGTCGAACAGGTGAGGTGCGGGGCTGTCTCTGAAGGGAGGCATATAGGATGTGGCCAGCAGGGTAGTGTGGAAGGGGTACTGTGCTCGGTAACTGGTGCCCAGCCTCGGTGTGAGGCTGGGACGCAGGCTGGGTCGAAGCAGCAGTAGCAGCAACAGAGGTGGAAGGCAAAATAGGTGACGAGGCAGCAGGAGAGGTCAGTGGCGCAGAAATGGGGACAGAAGTCACGACACTCTCGGTATAGACAGAGGCGGTGGAGACCGTAAGGTCGACGACTGGGGAGGCAGTGTAGGGCACAAAAGTGAACTCCCCAGGAGCCGTCGACAGCAATCGGGAGAGGGTCTCCATAGCAGCAGAAAAGGAAGACTCACCGCTCTCTAGAATGGTGGTGGGACGCTCGGGGCTAAGAGAGGTGATAGGCTCGACGGATATAGGCTCAGTGGTGGTGGTGATGGTGGTGGAGGACGGCTCAGCAAAGGTACTCCCGACACTGACAGAAGTGTGTACAGAAGTGTCGGGACGTGCAGACAGTGCAGGTGTAGGCCGAGGGATCACGGGGTCAACAGGTGGTGCAGGGGGTGCCTGCTTATCATCCTCAGCCTCAAGCACGTAGGCAGCAGGGATAAGGAGATCCATCGCTGGAATCCAATCCCCGTGGGCCGGTCCAATGTGTGTCCGAGCGAGGCTCGAAAGAACCATGTAGTCAGCACTAAAGGGACCGTGCAACCACACCCAGTGCCTACGACCATGGGGACGAAGCATCTTCATCCGGGCCATAACATCTATCGAAAGTGAAGTGGGGCCCGGAGCTCGACGCAAGTCGTCAGGTAGGTCCACACCGGTCATAAGGGCTAGAAGTGTGATCAGACTGCCGCAACAAATAGGTGAGCAAGCGCTCACCGAAATGATGATGCGGTCCAGAAACCAACTAGCAATGTCGATCTCGACGACGGGACCAGGTCGTCGCTACCCCTATCCAGAAACCTGGGGCGAGTCATCGCGTAGAGTATGTAGAGCTCTGGCGTAGACATCGTCCCGGGCTCGTACTTCGCTAGGAAAGTGGTCGCCATGAGGCGCTGTGCAATGCAGAGGTAGGGGTGCAGGATGGGTGAGGCCTTGGCCCTACTAGGGTCAAAGCCAAGTGGGGATCCCGTGATCTGTGTCCAGAAGGTGGAGGTGTCGAACGACGGGGGTGGGATGTGCGTAGGAGCGTAGGCACGGTCAGGGACATGGACAGCGGGCCACTGGAAGAATGCACGAAGCATGTCGAGAGTGATCTCGCACTCTCGATCCATCAGGCAGAATGTGCATCCTCCAGGGGTCCGGTCAATAGAGCTCAGGACCTCTAGTATCGGACGGATAAAAGTATCCACCGACACCGCCAAAAAATCACACCATTCCACGTTGTCGTACAACGTGAGAAGCCCCTCGAGTACCCCTAGGCGGTCAAGGTCAGCTAAGTGCGTGAACCTAGAGGGTACTATCGAGCGATGGCAGATACGCTCGAACCTGGCGCCGTGTGCATCATTTCGAAACGTGATCCCCATCGGCCCGACAGCAGGGGCGGGTGGAGGGATAGGATCGGCTGGGATCGGCTGTGTAGGTGGTGGTGGCGGTGGCGGGCTAGGTGGAGGGGAGTCCTCCCTAGCGTGAGAGGGTCCAGGGTCATCTGTCCGCCACCGCTTGGGGGCGGATCCCCGTGTACACGGCCTAGTGCACGGCGGCATGTGTGCCACGAGACGTGTCCCAACTAAAATAAATGATGCAGCATGCCAAATAATGGAACGAGTGTACCTGAACACGCCGCGAGAGCAATAAGTGGTGCGTACGAAGAGACGCCTCCGCCGCGAAGCTAAATGTGCGTCCAAAAGCTCCCCAAAGCTCCCCTAAGATAGCCTACAAATCAAATGATCAAATCAGCTAATAATATTCAATATATATGGGGGAGATGGGGGATAATAGATAGATATAGAAATTAATTTGGGTTAGGGGCTCAACGGGCTTATGGATCAAGAGAAACGGGGAGAAAAGGGGGTTTTGGGGCAAAAGGGGGTGATCGGGGGCGGTGGAGGCCGGCGCCGGCGAGGTGGAGCGGCAGCCGGTGGTCCGCGTGGCTCGGTCAGGCGATCGCCGGTGGGGTTGGCTCGATTCGGGCATAAGGGATGCGAAACAGCAGGCGAGGGAGGCAAAAAGGTAGAGGGCTCGGGTGAAAATGGGGCGATTTGGGTTTTTAGAAATTCGCGACTGCCTCTGAGCTTATATAGAAATTGTTACGACTCGGCCGAGTGGACATATCACTCGGCCGAGTGCGTAAACGGAAAAAATTTCGAAAAATCACCTCCCCACTTATGACTCGGCCGAGTGGCTTTGCTTCACTCGGTCGAAGGGAGAAACTCCACTCGGCCGAGTGGCTCTGCCACTCGGCAATTTTTAGGCTCGGAGGGTATCTGTTTCACTCGACCGAGTGACAAGTCACTCGCCCAACTGGCAATTAAAACTAAAACTTACAGAAATTAACAGAGAGTTGGTCTGCAGAAACTTCCCTGTTTGGTGCTCCACTCGGCCGAGTGGAGACTTTGCTCGGCCGAGTGGCATATGCTACTCGGCCGAGTGACGTGCTGTTTTCTGCATCGGCTCTCTGTTTTTGCTCTGGTCTCTGTTTTTCTTCCTCCAGTCAGTTTCTTCCTCCTCCTAAGGCCTGAACGCGTTCTTGGAGTGATCTTCTTTGCCTCTATCATCCTCCATATGATGGAACTCCCTTTCCCCTTCTCCTGTCATGAAAAATAGGACCCGTTGTCACGATTTTCATGGACAAAACATTCTAAAAGATAACAAAAGGTTAAACCAAAAATGAAAATCAAATAAAAATAACGCAAAAACCGTCGGGTTGCCTCCCGACAAGCGCTCGTTTAAGGTCGTGAGCTCGACCCCCAAAGATAGTCGTTTAGCTTGCGATATTGGGTGCATACGAGATGCACCCGTCAAACTTGTCGGGAAGGTCGCTTGGGTTCGGGTCATGATGTTCATCGGTCTTCCTCGACGCCTCATCATCATGGGCAATGTTGGGGGATAAGTCTCCCAAGCTAGAGCTTGTTCCTATCTTCTTCTTGGCCGGTGACACCGATCTTCCGTTCGGTGGAGCTTTCTTCGGATTCTTGGCCTTTGAGAGCTTGCAATGCTCTCGTATTCTTGCGACATCAGCGTCGCCTTCATCACCATCCGTGGAGCTATCCGGAGGGTCTTCCAACTTCTCTTCTTCACCCGAAGATTGGCCTTCTTCGAAGCCATCGTCATGGAGAGCACCAATAGAGTGGGGGATTGCTTCTTCAATCACTTCATCGAGGAGATCCACATAATCTAACTCCTCATGATATGGCATATGTTTCATGGCCGGGGTATGTGAAGCTCGACTTCTATGTTCCCGACATTCAAGGATAGAGTTCCTTCTCGCACATCGACGATAACGCCGGCGGCTGCGAGGAACGGGCGTCCAAGTATGAGCGAAGTGTCGCCCTCTTCCTTGATGTCCATTATGATAAAATCACAAGGCAAGCATATACCTCCCTGTACTTGGAGTGGAATATTCTCTGCGATCCCTACCGGCCTAGTAATCCGACCGTCCGCAAGTTGAATCCTCATGTCGGTCGGCTTCAAGTCGGTGACCGTGTTCAATCTCCGGAACATACTAAGGGGCATAAGGCTCACACTAGCGCCCAAGTCTACTAGAGCTTTTTGCAAAGGGACGCCTCCTAGTGTGCAAGGGATGCGGAAACTCCCAGGATCCTTTAATTTCGCCGGCTCCTTCTCCTTCCGGGTAAACCAAGTTCCTTGCTCCGCAAGCATAATTTTTTCCTTCCTTCCTTTCCCGAAATCAAATATTTCAAGAACTTCGCGTAAGACGGGATCTCAACAATTGCATCTAGGAAAGGAATATTGAGGCTTACTCCCCTCAAGTATTCTAGGAACTTGGCAAGCCTTTTCTCCATTTTGGCTCTAGTTAGCCGTTGTGGAAACGGCACCGGTGGCATGTAGCGGCTCTCATCAAGTGGCTCCACCACTTTAGAATTTCCTCCTCCAATTGGCTCCTTTCGGCTCTCTTCTTCAATTGCCGTCTCATTTTCTTCCAAAATTTCCACCACGGGTTGCTTGCTTTGGGTCATAGCGGGAGTGGTATCCTTCCCGCCCCTTGTTGTAACCGTAACCACCGCATTGATGTGTCCGGTGTTGCTCTGTGGATTGGGCTCGGGTTGAGCCGGTAATTGTTGGGTGTTCTTGTTGAGCAACGCAAGTTGCTCCGCAAGTTGAGCGACGACGGTACTTAGTGACTCTTGCCCCACCGTCAACTTAGCATTTATCTTCCGTTGGTCCACCATAAATTCCTCCACCCTAGCTTCGTGGTCCGATCGTGGTTGAGCTTGAGGTGGGTTGGGAGCTCTCCAACCTTGGTTGTACCCGGGGGGGTCTATATGGTCCCGCTTGTTGCCTCGGCGGGTAGTTTTGTTGCGGTGGCCCCCTCGGTTGATATTGAGGTTGTGGTGGTGGAGGCCGAGCTTGAGGAAGTTGTTGTGGCGGCGGGTTCAAAGCACCATCATTGTTTGCATATGAAAAGCCCGGATGGTTTCTAGCGGCCGGGTTGGCCCAATATCCGGAATTTCCCGCGACATATTGTACTTGCTCCAAGGCTCATTCTCCATTGTCCCCTCCTACATACATGTCTTGAGATTGGTCTTGCCAATCACCCATATTGGTTGTCGACGTAGATGTAGAGGGTGCTCCATGGGGTTCGGTGATGTATTTCTCCAATCTCTCCACCACCTTGTGGAGAGAGTCAAATTTGGATGAAAGCTCCGCCACGGCCTTGGCCTCATAAATGCTAGTGGGCTTCAAAGAGGACGAAGAATGTCCTCGCTCGTCCCCCCATTGTTGGTTATTAGAGGCCATCTCCTCTAACAAGGCCGTAGCTTCATCCGGGGTCTTTGATAGTATGGCTCCATTGGCGGTTGCGTCAATAATTTGCTTCGTGTTCGGTTGGAGTCCATTATAGAAACTGGGGACAAGCTCCCAATCTTCTATACTATGATGTGGGCATTGATGTTGTAAGTCCTTGAAGCGCTCCCATGCTTCATAGAGGGTTTCTTGCGGTCCTTGCTTAAAGGACATGAGAGCACTCCGTATCTTCACTGTCTTAGAAGGAGGGTAGAATTTGTCGACGAAGGCGCTTGACAACAAATCCCAAGTGGTGAATGTCCCTTCCGCTTGCGTCCTCAACCAATATAGAGCTTTATCCTTGAGTGTGAAGGGGAAGAGTCGCAGTCGGATTGCATCAACGGAAACGCCCGGCATTTGGAAAGTGGCGCACTTGGACAAGAAAAGTTGGATGTGGTAATGCGGATTCTCATGGGCATTCCCATGAAATGGGTCTTGTTGCATCAATACTACCAATCCCGTTTTCAGCTCAAAATTCTTGTCCACCGCTAGTTCCGGCATGGCGATGGATGATGTGGTGGAAGAGATCTTAGGCCGAAGCCTATCTCTAATTGATATGATCCTCGCCATTCGTGTGGCTAGCTCCTCCGGTGTCTCCACACGGTTCATACAACCGTCCTCCGTAGCGTGCCTTCTCTCGGCTCTGATCCTCCTCACGGTACACTCGATCTCCGGATCAAATAATATTTCCTCGGGGTTCGCCGTAGATCTCGTGTACATGCAAGGAAAAACAGAGTTTCAAAGGAAATGTTAGCACGAATTAGGAGTAAAAAGATTAAAAGTAACAAAAGAAAAAGAAAACACTAAGTAAAGAGAATAAAACACTGTCGCCTCCCCGGCAACAGCGCCAAAAACTTGATCGGCCGCCCGGTGTATGCACACACACACGGGACGAGCGGCTCGTAGTCTTACCGCAAGTGCACGGCATAGTGGCGAGCGGGTATCGAACTCAGGGAGGGACAATGATAGTGTCTCGTTCTAATCACCTAGCTATCGAAATGGTTCTGGGTAAAATTGTCACAATCGTTCCTATATTGATAGAATTATCAATGAAATAAAGCACCTAGGGATAGGGAATCCCCACTACGAACCGTATCTCATCGTTGTGATTCGTAGGTTACATCATTGCTAGACTTGAATTTTAGGTGAACTAGTTGCAACTAAATGTGGAACCAAGCTCACGCTCTAGCGCTATTGCAGGTCTATAGCAAACCTAGGTTAGGGCCCAATCTCTTGCAAACCCTAACCTAAAACCGCTAGCATTAGGATCAACATCATCGTTCAATCGCATCTCGAGTCCACTCTCGTGCAAACTCGAGCTACGACCTAGGTTGAGATAGTTCCTACCCGTCCAATCTCTTGCAAACGGGTATTTGTATAGAAACACGATTGAAAACCCTAGCCTTGGTCCAATCTCTTGCAAACCAATTCTAGAAAATTCCAATCGTAAATCTAAATCGAATTTCTAGGGCTTCCTATCAATTGGGACCCAATCTCTTGAAAATCCCAATCGATATGAATACCTAGCTATCCGTAATTTATCAATCCCAACCTAACTCTAATCAATTCTAGCAACAATTTCACCAATTCATCACAATTTAGAAATAGGGTTCATAGGGTTCATCCCCATACCCTAGGACAATAAAACTACTCACTATTCATCATGCAATTCATAAGAAATTCAATTGAAAATTCAGCACAAATCATTGCAATAGAGAAATTAATAACAAAAATGGAGTTTTTAATGAGAAAAGAGACAAACCAATGAGAATCCAATAGCATCCAACAAAAATCCCCTTTCTAATCTCTCAAAAGCCCTAAATCTAATTCCCTAAAAAGCTCTCTAAAAAGGCTGCCAAAAGTATCAAAAGGCTCTCTTAACCTAGGGCAAAAACTGGGTTTAAATACCCCTCAAAATCGCCCAAAAAATCGTGACAAAAATGCCCCTGCGCAGCTCAAAAATCGCAGTTTACGCAGCAGGTGGGGCGGCCCACTCGGCCGAGTGACAAATGTCACTCGGCCGAGTGACAAACCCTGTACAATTACAGTAAGCTCGGGATTTTGGGGGTCTGTCTTTGGAAGGTGACTGGCCGAGTGGATTTACTCACTCGGCCGAGGGGTTTTTCTTGCTCGGCCGAGTCGGAACCGTCAAAAGCCTGTACATTTCCAGTAAGTCGGCCATTTTTGAAGTGTCTTTTCTCATGCCACTCGGGCGAGGAGGTTTCCATGCTCGGCCGAGTGGACTATCGTCACTTGGTCGAGTGCATGCCTATTTTCTTCTGTTGATGCGTGTCCGGTCTGGTCGGCCGAGTGGTCTTCTTGCTCGGCCGAGTGGGTTGTTCACTCGGCCGAGTGAGATGCTGCAAATACCCAATCTTCGTCTTTTCGCTTCCTTGTCGCTCCTACGACGTTCTTTCTTCTCCCACTTGTCTTCCCTCGCCGAATAGCCCTCAAAAGAGCCTTGGGTGATACTCCGGAGTGGGTGCAAATCCTCTTGATCTTAAAATCACTCCAAATCGCTCCATATCTCCTGAAATACAACAAAAACAAGAAATCGTGAAAAGCATCGCAGTATTGCCGAATAATCGTGAAAAACACGATATGAGCGATCAAAATGGCATGCAAACATGCAGAAAAAGGGTGTAAAATACGGAGCGATCATCAAGTCAAATGCCAAGTGTCATGAATGCTCTAGCCCGTGTTAGCTGGGATTCATTTCGTGTCTTTTTATTTATTTCTTTTATTTCTACACTTCCACCCACATTGTCCGCATAGCTAGCACACAACCTAGGCGAGGCTAGTAGCCATTTAAGCCATCCACCTCCCTGAGTTCGATAAACCCGCACCTCACACTAACCGTGCACTTGCGGTAAAACGACACCGTGCCCAAACCGTAAACGGGGTGTCGGTCAAGTTTTTGGCGCTGTTACCGGGAAGGCGTTCGGTTTGATATTAGCTTAGCTTGGGTTCGTTAGACTACGCAAAAAAAATATAATAACCAAGAAATTTTTCCCCCACCATTATATTATCTTTTTGTTATTTTCTTGTACTATTGTCGCTCCTCTCTAGTTTTCTTATTTTTTTGTCCAGGTATCTTTGATATTGCCATGTGGAGATCAGATTTCGATGCTCAGATGAGAGGCTACGATCCCTATTCATTTGTGGTTTGTGAGACTTGTGGGATGGCGGGGCACATGTGTTATGATTGCCCATTTACGCTTGAGAGCCTCCCCCTACACCAAGGCCAAACATTTTCCCACAACCATAGCTCAAACACCTCCCATCTATATCCTCAACCGTATATCCCTCCACAAACACAAGAAGAATCAAGCCTCGCGTCTCTCCTTGAAAGTGCCATGTTTAACCAAGGCCAAATATTACAAAAATTGATGGTACCAATCACCGAGCCTACACCGAGGAGAGGGGATGAAGGAGAGGATATACCCACTTTCATGGTTGAGACCACCATCTCATCGGCTACCATAGACACATCTCATGCCATTACCCCATTTTTCCAATACTACCACTTGGATGACGAAGCATTTTTTGATGATGATAGTGAGGATGGGGTGATTTCTATAGGATCTGTGGGAGAGACTTATAGTCGTGATTTGGATACCCCACATGAGTCCTATGAGAGCACCGAAGAGTTTATAGAGATTATGCATACCGGCAAGGAGGATATGCGTGAGGACGAGGACACCACGACCACATACGAGGGGTCCGCTCTACATCCACCTCCACAGCCATCTCTGTCGTAGCTTCTTCCTGGGTCTTTGGTCAACCACGAGGATGTCATTCAGGACATTGGGCAGATGGTGGAGTATGAGCATATCGTCGAAGAGAATGTGCATGAGGGCTTGGATACGATGGTCCACTTCATGGAGCCCGAGTCACATCTACCTCTACCATCGCTCTCCACTTCTTCTGTGGCTGAGCATCTACTTGAGCATATTGCCCCTATTTAGGGAGATTTTCATACTCACTCTCACTCCACTTTTGAGTCTCTCTTTTCACTTCCTATTTCTTTAGACTCATATATTTGACACACCATATCTCTCGCGGGACACATGATCTACTTTCCTTAAGGTATGCTGCGGTGTGTCACCACCTGGAGAGCCACTTCTCATGGATAGCGATGATTTGGTCGTTGCTAGTACAGAGGATAACGACCCATTCTCAGGGAGTATTCGTCACCCTTTTATTATTTTTCCATCTTATGTTAACGATTATCTCTGGGATACATTTATTTTGGGAAATAATTTCTTGCCATGGACTAATGCACCTCGTCCTTTGCAGGTCACAGGTGGACACCTACGAGGGATGCTTGGAGGTGCATTGCTTGGGTCCATTGGCACATGAGGCACAACGCTTCTGGCGGAGCCACAGAAGGAGCAGTTAGAGCAGCTACCTGCCCCACTCCAGATCTTGGATCTGCCTATGGTCAGGTGTATCCTAATCCAGTAGTGTAAAAATTTACCGCTTTCTAGTTTAGATTTGAATAATCTCGTCTCCTCTCTTTAGCGAGGGGAGCGTATCTAGGATTTGATTTTGCATCATAATAACCCTTCATGTCGTGCCCTTCTATCATTTCACCCCCATCCTCTACCGAGGAGGACGAGGACTCGTCCTCTCTTGCATTTTGATTTCTTTCTTTTTCTTTTTCGATCTTCCCCCTAGCATTTTTCTGCATCACATTGATCATATCATTTCGCTAGCATTGCCATGTTCAGCTTGGGGGAAATCGACTTTTGTGCATACTGTCGTGTGGCGTCTTTGTCATGTGTTTGTTTTTATATGATGTTTATTTGTGTGTTTCTTTTTCTTTACCTTTTAGTTTTGTTTGTGTGTTTTTTCATGTTTTTCACTTTTTTGTGTCGATGCGTACTTCCCCCCATTTTCGTTGCCCTCCCGTATTTACTACTATTGCATTGAGGGCAATGCAAGTTTCAGCTTTGGGGAGTCGCACTTCGTGCGTCATTTGTGTCTTTTTCTTTGTTTTGAGTCGTTTTTCTTCATGTTTTTCTTTTTTCTTCTCACCTTCTGTTCTCTCTCTCCTAGAGATGACCCCATATGATGAATTGCCACAGAATCACACAATACACACACCTAGCATGGCTTCGATAATCACATTCACTAACCCTAGGAAGCCGAGTTCTACTGCATTTCATGCTTTGTGTGTCCACTTTGCTTTTATGTGAGTCGTGTATCGTGACTAGCTAGTGGTGTACTTCTACTTTGTGATTTTGATTTATATACCTATCCTTGGTTGACCCTTAGATTATAATGTTTCGATTTGAATATGCGGTTTTTGCTTCTACTGTCTGCTTCTATATGCATGATATATATGCATCGTATGCTTCAATTCACATGTGTCGGGATTCCACAATTAAGGACTAGGATAACCCATTTAGCCTATGCTCTGATTTGTGAGAAATATTTCATTTGCCCAAGTGTTTAGAATCCGATTTCTTTTTTATTTTACTTGGTGCAAATCCCCTCGGCGTGTACCGTTCTCCCACTTGGAAGAGTACACATTTATATATCCCAAAATCCAAAAATCCAAAAAAGAGAGAAAAGAAAAACCGAAAAAGAAAAGAAAAGAGAAAGGAAAGAAATATATATATATATATATGTATGTATGTATAGCATACATACATATATACATATATATATATATATATATATATATATATATATATATATATATATATATATATATATATATATATATATGCTATACATATACATATATATTATTGGGATGATTATTGGGATGTTTTCCCCAATGTAATTCCTAAAAGGAAACTTACTGCTGCTGCGGCAACCTGGTTAGATCATCCTGTTACCCCTGCTAAAATCAGATGTGCCACCTTCCAGATTGGTAAGGACAAAGCTCCAGGGCCTGATGGTTTTAACTCCATGTTTTTCCAGCATAATTGGGACATAGTAGGGGATGATGTAATTGCTGGTATCTCGCATTTCTTTAAAACAGGTATAATGCCAAACTCTGTTAATCATGCATTTTTGACTTTGGTGCCAAAGAATGCTAGAGCTTCGGGGCTGGGGGATTATAGGCCAATTGCTTGCTGTAATGTTCTCTACAAAATTATCAGCAAGGTTCTTTGTAACAGACTGAAATAAGTTATCTCAGATCTTATCTCCCCAAATCAGGCTGCTTTTTTAAAAGATAGGTTGCTGGCAGATTGCTCTCTTCTTGCTCATGAACAAATTCGTGATTTTAGCAACCAGATGGGGGCCAGAACTTGTTTTAAGCTTGATCTGTGCAAGGCTTTTGACTGTGTCAATAGGTCGTTCATTATTTTCTTACTTCATCAGATGGGATTCAGGCACATTTTCATTAACTGGATATTTCAATGTATTTCTACCCCAGTGTTCGCCGTACTGGTCGATGGTTCGCCTGAAGGGTATTTCGGTTCTAACAGAGGGTTGCGCCAGGGTGATCCCCTTTCACCTTACTTGTTTGTGATTGTCATGGAAGCCTTCTCTCTTCTTATGGCTATTTCTGAATCCACACGGGCTATTCATCCAATGAGGAGAACAGGTTCTATATCTCATTTATTATTTGCCGATGACCTTCTGGTATTTTGCCGAGCTAATTCTCACTCATTGAACGGTCTTAAGAATCTTCTAGACAGTTTTTTCCGTCTATCTGGTTTGCAAATTAATTGGGATAAGAGCTCTGCTATTTTCAGCAAAGGGGTTCGTAATGCGCAGAGTTTAGCCCAGATTTTAGACATCAAAATGGTATCTTCTTTTACTACTTATCTGGGGCTCCCACTATCTTCTATCTATCCCAAAGCCTCCCTGTTCTCTCGGCTTGTTGATAAATGCAAGAAGAGGCTTCTTGGGCGGTCTTCCACTCTTCTGTCTATCTCTGGGAAAATTGAATTGGTCCGCTCTGTTATACATGGTATGGTTGCTTTCTGGATGCAGGCTTACTGTTTACCTCCTTCTGTTATTAGAGCTATTAACTCTGCTTGTAGGAAATTTATTTGGGGGAAGATGACCTGCTGGGCTTGGAAAGACATGTGCACCCCTAAGAAGGAGGGGGGTGTGGGTTTGAGGCTTCTTTCGGACCTGAATGTTGCATCTGGGGTTCGACTGACTTGGAGAGTACTCTCTAAGAAGGGTATCTGGAGCCAATATATGAGAAGTCATTATAATGCGGTGGAAAAAGGGTTTTTATCAGTAAAACCTACCCCCACTAACTCGGGTTCCTGGAAGTTCATTCTAAAGTGCCGCCCTATATCGCAACAACTTATTAAACGGTCAATAAAGGATGGGAAGTCTACTTTGTTCTGGTACGATAACTGGCACCCGATGGGACCCCTCTATCTTATCCAAGAGCCTGAACCTGGAACTGAAATGATGTATGTTGGGGATTTCTGGACGTCGAGTGGTTGGGTAAATGTACCGAATATACAAGGAATTGGTGATCCCTTTCTCAATGTCAACCTGTGTGAGGGTCAAGATGGCTGGAATTGGATTGCTGGGCGGGATTTCTCTTTGCGTGCGGCCTGGGAAGGAACTCGAATTGCAGGGCCATTGTTTCCCTACTTTGATTCTGTTTGGTTTGACCATAATGTTCCGAAGTTCTCCTTGGCATTGCTTCGGGTTCTGCGAGGTAAGCTGCCTACAAAAGACAGGATGCGGCATTTGGATATTGGGATTGATAGTGGTTGCGTCCTGTGTGACAAAAAAATTGACGAGAGTACATCCCATCTCTACTTTCAATGTGAATTCACCAACTACATATTAACAAGAGGTTTGCTCAAGCTGGGTTGCTCGGGAACGGCACTGACCTCTATTTCAGCAGTGTGCGATTTGATGCTTTCCAGGTATAAGAAGAAGAGTCCGGAAAGTGTTTTGGCCAAAACAGTAGTGTCTTCAATGGTTTGGCACATTTGGAAGCAGCGAAATAAACACATCTTCGAAGGAAAGGCAACTTCTAAAACGACGTTATTTGAGGAAATCGAATCGGATGTTAAGATTGATCTGTGCGGGTTGGATACTGAAGAGATCGTGGACGCTACGCCTTTTACTAATTGAGGTCTCCTACCTGGATGACTTCCTCCTTTTTTGGAGTGATTTTAGCTATTTTAGCTAGCTATATTAGCATGGTTTTCTTTGCCTCTTGTATTGCATCTTGCTGTAATGAGCCTGACATGTATAAATGATTGATTCTAATCTGTTGGGGGTGACGACGCTTGTGTCCTCTCCCCCCACTTATTAATATCAACATTGTTTACTTGTCTTGGTCCATGTATATATTTCGATATTAATATAGACTAACTTTCATTCGTCAAAAAAAAATATATATATGTATAGCCAAAAATCCAAAAAAATACATATATCCAAAACCCAAAAAAAAATTCCAGTGTGAATATTTTCCTACCTAACGAGAATAAAGGGAAGGCGAGAATTTGCATCGAGTGCTCTACTCCACATCTTCTCAACCTCCATCGTTTTTGAAAACACTTGGCTTAGGAACTTTTTAGCTATTATCTAGGCTGTAGTGCAGTGATTTCCTTGTCCCTAGCTGTGGAGTCCCCGATGCATTCTTACACTCTTCTCATGCATGCTTGAGATTTTATTCGCCGCAATTTCAAATTGAATCGATATTTGTGCCAATTCTTTGGGTATGTGTATATGGAGCCCTATTGCACAATGTAGATAGTAACACTGTCTGCTAGCACACAACCACCCTCACTCGCGCTTCACCGCGTGAGCCCACGACACTTGTATGAACTCATATTCCTTGGTTTAGTGTTGTGTTTTGTCGTATGTTTGCTTAGTGTGGTGTGTTTATTTTGTTGGCTCTAATGGGCGATCTAGGATTTTATTTTCTCTTTCTGTCTCGCCCTCTCTATTTTTTTCCTCCGAGCTACTACTCTCACTCATCTTCCTCGAGGACGAGGAATGGTTTAGTTTGGGGGATTTTGACGTGCGTTTATATTTTATATATTCACACACGTCTTCTTCGTGATTTTCCATTATTTTCCGTTGTTTTATGCCCGTTCTTTTGTGTTTTTGTATCTTTTCACTTTCTTCGTGTTTCTGTGTAAATGCAGGAGATTTCCAGCATTGGGGACGTATAAAGAAGATATCATGAGTCCCCGGAGCAACGGGAGGAGTCACACGCGATCCAGAGGGCCAAACGACGAATAAATCCATATTTCAACCCTCAACCGATCGGGTGGACAGAGCCACCCGATCGGTTGATGCACGCGTATCCGACCCAGACAGGAGCTGAAGAGAAGAGCAGCTCACCCGATCGGTTCAGTGATCGGGTGAGATCGACAGAGCTTTCTGTCCTTTTGAAGCTGAATTCCAATCGATCGGGTGACATCTCACCCGATCGGTTCATCTGAAGTTGAAAATCAACAAACGACGACCCGGTCATGCCACCCTCTCACCTCAGCAACCAGTTGAATCTTATGAAGCCCGATGGCCAATGCGACAAGCAGCTCACCCGATCGGTTGATGTTTCAAACGATCGGGTGGCCTTTTCTTCCCCTTTTGCGCACTGCTGATGCATTCATTGAAGATCTGCTATCATTCCAGAGGGATTTTAGGTGATCTATTATTTTTTTAGCGTCGGCATCGTCGTTAGCTTTCCAACGATAGGTCGCATGCCCAAATACGATTTTTCTACATTTTTTCTCGAATTTTATGAGCGCAGCTGTGTACTGAAAGCGGGTACTGTCTGGAATTCCAGTTCAACCGATCAGTTGGTGTCTGGGTGGCCGTCCGGGTGAGCCAATTTTCAGTAGCTGAAGTCTCTGTCTATTCCCACCCGATCGGGTGAACTTCCACCCGATCGGGTGGGCCTGTTTTGACAGTTTTGCTGGGCTTTTGGACTTGAAAAGTGAGGGCTTTTGGGGGCTTATAAATAGAAGTTGGGGCACGACTTGAAGATGGTCTTCTCCCATTTTTTTCAGTAGTTTTCCTCCCTTTCTTGGGAGTTTTAGGTTAGGTTAGATTAGATTTTTCTATTGCAATAAATCTTGTAAAGGATTGAAGATTAAAACACGAGATAAGTATTTCTTTCTCTTGTTTTCCATTGTTTTGTATTGTGTTTATTTTGCTTGATGGTGAACGTTTGTATGTCTTTTCTGTTGCTTGTTTTTATGTTCTTCACCATTGAGTAGTATTGATGAACCCTAATACGGGTTAGGGTAGGATTGATGCTTGGGTTGTCTCATTTGGCTTGGTTGCATGGCATGTGTTCGATGAAATGTGTCAATAGGGATTTCTAGCAATCTGAGTCCAATTCGTATGGCAACACACTAGTTGTGTTGGGGATTGGGGTCCGGTGTCTTCTCCAGTCAAGATCCGCTTCGATGTATTGCTAGAAATCACATTTGACCTATTTGGCCATTAGGTTTACGCGGGGGTGTTTCATTGTCATTGGCGGGAGAAAGTTCGCCTCTGACCGTCGGGCCAAGGGAGAATAAACTTGGCGGTTGACTCCCTAGCCATAGCTCATGCCCCTAGCGTAGACATCGAGTCCTCGCGCGTGTGAATGGCTTGGACGAAATGTTGGGAGTTATCATTGTGGCCTTAATGCTCCCGGTTGCAGAAGGTGTTAATGGACATGGGAATGCCCAACGTCCGAAACCGGGTAGACATAGCGTACTAGGCACCGACCGGAATATCGAGCCATGGATGCTAGGTATCACCTTTTGGGGCAATGTCTCACCCTGGGTCAAGTCAAATGCCAAGTGTCATGAATGCTCTAGCCCGTGTTAGCGGGGATTCATTTTGTGTCTTTTTATTTCTTTCTTTTATTTCTACACTTCCACCCACATTGTCCGCGTAGCTAGCACACAACCTAGGCGAGGCTAGTAGCCATTCAAGCCATCCACTTCTCTGAGTTCGATAAACCCGCGCCTTACACTAACCGTGCACTTGCGGTAAAACGACACCGTGCCCAAACCGTAAACGGTGCACCGGTCACCGACACAGACAAAAAGTCACACCACCCCACATTGTCATACAACTGGAGTAGGCCCTAAAGTACCCCTAGGCACTCAAAATCTACAAGGTATGCAAACCTAGAGGGTACGATCGAACGGTGGGAGAGCCTCTCGAAACGGACGCGCTGTGCGTCGTCTCGGAAGGTGATCCCCATCGTATCGAAAGCAGGGATGAGCCGTGTCGGTGGAGGTGGAATAGGTGCGGTAGGAAGCGAAAGTGTGGGTGGTGGCGGGATAGGTGGCAGGGAGTCTGCCCTAGCAGAAGAGGGGCCAGGATCGCTGGTCCTCTTTCGCTTGGAAGCGGGCGCCCGCGTGCGCGACCTAGTGCACGGTGGTATGTGAGTCGTGAAACGTGCCTTCCCAAATGCGAAGTGCTGTATAAGAGGAATGAGTGTACCCAAACACGATGCAAGTACAAGTGATGGATGCGTGCGGAGATGAAGGATCCTGTCAAAACAACGTTAGGATCGATAAATGAAGGTGAGACTTACGCTTGCGTACGCGGCACCGTAATCTCGGAACTTCGCCCTCGGATTCGCCACAACGGTCGATACTTCGTCACGGAGGATCAAAGCAGAGTTTCACCGCCTAAATCTCTAACTAGAAGAGGATTTTAATGGAAGGGAGAAGAAGAACATAAGGATGCCTTATGCAAACTTATGGCATGGAAAGTATGAATGAATGCCTTACCATTGGGTCCTATTTATAGGCTTTAGGGGTGGTTATTGTAGGAAATAACCAATTATAAGCTTATTAGCCTATATTAGCACATTCATTTATCTTCTTCTTTATCCACTTATCAAGTGCAATTTTGCACTTATAAAGTGGCTTTTTCCACTTATCGAGTGGCTTTTTCCACTTATCGAGTGGTCCTTTTCACACGAGAAAAGGTTCCCTTCGCGCACGCCTTCGTGCACGCGACATCTGAGGTCCGTATACCCTCATACATCCCCTCATGGGTGTATTTATGTCGTCCATATCCAACATCTCCCACTCACACTTGAGGGGATTGTAAGGAAACTTATTTTCCTCTAACTCTTCTGTTTATCATACCGAGAAATAGGCCGTGTGACCGTCATGCGCATAGAGTCTGCCGTTGTGCACTTGTTAGAGATACACAACACTCCTCGAGGTGCAAAGTTGAGTAGATCAACGCATGCTTTACCCTAGATTATTTCTTCACATTTCTTATACTTTATATTCAACAATTGAATCCCATCTGGATTGCAATTGGCTGGCCAGCTTTGAATCTTTAAAGTCAAAATGTGAATGCGAAATTAATCTTCCTCTTCTTGCGATCCTTTCGATCTTGACTTGACTTGCTTTTCTAACATGCCCCGCCGGACCGAATTAACCATAGTCCATAAGTAATATGCTAAGATAGCAATCACCCGGTCAAATCTAAAGAAACCAATTAGAGTCCATAAGGGTAATGAATTAAGACCCATGTGGTCTTTGGGTCTCACATAATAGTAAACTTATTTACTATTCTAACCCAATGGTCAAACATGCATACATAGTATGAATACGTATTACAACATCGCTCCTTTCCCAGGGAGTGTATGTCTCAATGATGTTGTAAGGATGATGATCAGACACCATAATGTCTGACTTTGAGTCCCTTTTTCTACTCAAATAATCCTTTGGACTCACATCTCGCATTTAGACAGATAGGATTTCAAAAATCCTCTTAGATCTTCTGTAAGCATCCATATGATGCAGATCTTTCATGCGACCATTTTGTTTAAGTCATGACTCTAAATCATCCGTCTGATGATTTTGACTTTAAACAGGTCTCATCTCTATTCTATCCGTCTGATAGAATAAGGCGGTTGCTCATGTGAGAGAGCCAACCTCAATCTGTCCGACATACTAGAAAGTATAGCTGAGATTTCAAAAATGTACACAAACATTTCTCAAGAAATTCATATGCAATGTTTCAAAAAGAACTTATTCTTTTATTAAATTTGATCATTTACAGACATATGAATTTATATTGGTACAACTCAGCTCTTACGCAATCCTTGAGATGATAAGTGTTTGTAAAACACATCTCTGGGGATCGCCTTCGTAAGCGGATCCGCTACCATCTCATGCGTAGATATGTACCTTATGTCTACCTTCTTGGTCTTGTCATAGTCTTTTGCATGTCTGCAGTTCCTTTAAGATACTGCATTATCCTCTTAACCGCTTTCCAATGTTCTTGCCCTGGGTTGAATTGGTAATGACTTACCATTCCAACGGCAAAACAGATGTCCGGTCTTGTACGCATCTTAGCGTATATAAGACTACCAACTGCACTGGAATATGGAACTTTTTTCCATAATTTCCTTTTCCTTTTGGTTCTTTGGACATGATTTCAGACATAAATTGTCGCACTTGCTTATAGGAGTATCAATGGACTTGCAGTCCTGCATATTAAAACGTTCTAAAACCTTCTTTATATAAGTCTCTTGTGAAAGAGAAAGAAGTTTCTTCGAACGATTCCTTGAAATCTTAACTCCAAGGATATATGCGGCTTCTCCCATGTCTTTCATCTCAAAAACTGATGAAAGCCAAGCCTTGATATCCATCACAAAGCCCTTGTCATTTCCGGCTATTAAAATGTCATCTACATATAGAGACATAATAACGTACTTGCTATTAATCCTCTTGATATATACGCAGTTATCTTTATCAAGCATGGAAAAACCATTTGATAAGACAACTTCTTGAAATCGTATATACCATTGCCTCGAGGATTGTTTAAGACCATATATGGATTTACGAAGTTTACAAACCTTATGTTCGTTTCCTTCTTTTACAAACCCTGTTGGTTGTTCAATATAGATCTCCTCGTCCAATTCTCCATTGAGAAAGGCAGTCTTTACATCCATTTGATGTAATTTAAGGTCTAAGCAAGCTACCATTGCCAGAATCAGGCGAATCGAGGTAAAACGATCAACAGGTGAGAAGGTCTCTTCGTAGTCTATCCCTTCCTGTTGTGTAAAACCTTTCGCGACAAGGCGAGCTTTATATCTGTCAATAGAGCCATCAGCCTTATGCTTGATCTTGAGAACCCATTTGTTCCCAATAGCTCTACGTCCTCTGGGTAAGTCAACTAAGTCCCAGACTTGGTTAACTTTCATGGATTCTAACTCCTCTTGCATCGTTTCCATCCATTTGTCTTTAACAGGGCAAGATACGGCCTGTTTGAAAGTAGCAGGCTCGTCATCTTCTTGTAGTAAAGTTGTCACGCCCCGCTTCCCAAAAATATGGAGGCGAAGCGTGAGAAGGTCCGCTCAGACTTGAAGCTACAAAGCTGCAAGTCCGATAAGCGTCGATCAAATTTAAAACTGCAGGCCCTTACAATGCGAACGAAACAAAGATAATAATATTGAAATGAGACAAAAGAGATATCTCAGAATATCCATAAAATAAGTTTCAACATCACAGAAAAAAAGCCACCAGGCTAAAAGAAAAAGAGACACTAGGCCCAAACATGGCCAACGAAAGTACAACATACAAACAACGGTGCCACGCACCGATAACTAACAGTAGAAACTAAAAATAAAAGAAGCTCAGCAAAATCACCAAGAAAGGTCTTCGGTGTCCACAAAACTCCCCCTGGACAAACATGGACTCAGGCTCAGCGTCAGCAACACATCACGTACTCAGCAACGGTCTCTGGCTCAGGTCTAACATGTGACACCCAAAAGAGCAAGGGGCACATGTCAGCAAGTCTACAAGAGACTTGTGCAAGGAAACTGAAAGTAGGTAAAGCAACCTAGCAGTTCTAGCATGAATGCAATGACATGGCAGTTTAAAGTATGAGTGCAACAAGTAAAGTAAAGTAAGTACGAGCATGACATTTAAACATGGCATGGATGACAAGTATTACATGAATCATTCACAAGATAAGTACAAGACAAGGAAAGTAAGCACCTCGTGCACAGAGATTCCGTCTTTTGGCTAGAGGGCTGATCAGGCCACTCCTAAGCTCAAGTGAACGTTTATCCCTACCCCTCCACGTGTGTCGAGCCAGGGCCTTACCCCCGAACTTGGAATGCTCGCTTCTGGATCACGAGCCAGGAAGTGTTTTTAACAAGTATGGCCTAGGGGTGCACCTAGCCAGGAACACGGAAACACGGATTTGTACAAGTATTTTGTAGCGTGTGCTACTATGCAACAATCAATTTGGATGACATGTAAGATGCAATGCATGGCAGTTAAAAGTACGTACAGTTTAAGGAAAGAAAACATGACAGTTTAGTATGCATGAACAACAAGTTTAAAGGGTTGGATCTAGCTTCGTTGTCAGGCTAGATCAATTAGGTGACAGATCTAGTTTCGTTGTCAAACTAGATCAAGTAGGCGTCTAGCCAGCTATCATTTCACTGACTAGTATCTTTTACGCTGAAAACAAGGAAGTGGCCTAAAAACATGGCCCTACACAAGAGTTGGCAAGTTTCACTTGCCTGCAAGCACGACGTCTGAGCACACCGTCCAATGAGTCCAAAAATCACAATTATCCTACGTGCACAAGTCCACCGGCCTAAAGTCCATATTATTAATCTTTATTAGTGAATTTAAAACATTTAAAATACTTTAAAAATACTGATTTTAGTCTTGATTAGCATGCATTGGGTTGGGGGTCCTAGGGGTGCAAAGCGTTACCTCAGCACGACGCGAAAGCTACACCGGCGTCGGGTAGCGACACCGGGGGTTGGAATAATAGATCGCGCTCCAAGTCCAGATTCCATATTAGTTTCCTCGCTGGAAGGTTCAGAGCATCAACCGGAGCAACGGTTCCAGATTCCAAAGCTAGCACGTGCGACGACGGCTACGACGTGTCGCAACGTCGTGCACGGCGAATCGTCGGAGAGAAAGCACCTAGGTGGGGCCCACAGTAGTCCTAGGGACCTTTGGGGGACCCACAATACCTCTGGAGAACTTGGGGGGCCCACGGTGGCAAGTGGTGCGACGGGTGCGGGGTTGCGACGTTTGCTCTCGGTCGTACTCAGCCAAATGCGGGGAGCTCCATCGGTCAGTGCGGGGGAACGGGCTTGTGCAGCGCAGCGGGTCGGTGCGGGCCTTGGTGCAGAGGGGTTTGTCGGTCGGGCGCTTGGGGCGGCTCGGTCACAGCGCTTGGATGCGGGCGGGGCGATGTTGCAACGTTGCAACACTTGCAACACCGGTCGGTGCAGAGCAGCGGGTCGGTCGTGCGGGGTGCGGAGCGGGGCGACAAGCGGGGGTCGATGCGGAGCGCTGTGCGGAGCGGGGCGACAAGCGGATGCGGGCCAAGGCCTCGGTCAGACCGAGGGAACGGAGCGGCGGCTGCTGCAGCGATGCGGAGCGGAGCGGCTGCGGGGTTGGGCTTCGGTCGGAGCGGGGGAACGGGGCCGTTTCCTTCGGTCGTGCGGTGGCTGAACGTCGCAACGTTGCGACGAATCGTCGCAACGTCCAATTTGGGTTTTGGAAGAGGCTAGGGCTAATTTCTTGCGAAAATAGGTCTTCCTAGGGGTTGCTTATATAGTATAGATGGGTTGACTTGGTCTATGGCTAAATCTAATAGGATTAGAAGTTTAAAATAATTTAAAATTTGAAATTCAACTTCTCCAACTCACCTAAGGATTTGACTTGGTCCAAATGAGCTGGAAATTGGCTCAAAAATTCTTTAAAACATTTAAGACTCAAATAAATTTTATTTGGCCGAAATTAATTTAAAAATAAATTATTAAAAATATTATAAAGCTTGTTAAAAATATAAAAGTGGTCAAATAAACTCCAAAAATTATAAAATAAATATCGGGGTGATCGTGACGACGAATGTGAGCTAACTAAGAAGACGGATCTCAAATTCGACGTCGGACGACGAAACTAAAAATAGAAACGTCTCCCGTCAAAAGTGAAAATCGTCACGTCCCATCGAGTAAGATTAAATTGTGGAAAAAAGACTCGAGAAACGTCGTTCCAAATTAGTGCCACTATTTAATACTCTCAGAGACGTTCACAACGGCATATCACACAAAAGTGTTCACAAACAAATAAAGTCTAAAACAAACTCGTGCACGGTCAAAAGCACGTGCACGAACAACGTACGACGAAAAGTGGTCGTTACAAAAGTCATAAAGGTCTGCGGAAATTCATCCTCAAATCTTAGAGGAGCCAACCTTGTACGACTACTACGTCGTATTTGAGATTCTTCAAGTCCTTGTTGACTCGAATTTAGATCAATTCTAATATCACTCCCACTTGGAATGTCGTTAGAATTTCTCCCACTTGGATCATTATTCCCGTATGGAATTGGATAATCGTCATTCGTATAATCCATTGGTGAAGATTGAAACGTATTTTTGTTTTCACCAAGAATTCTCCCACTCGAATGAGGTAATCCTTCTTGATCATAAATCTCAAATAGAGATAAGTCCTGACTTATCTCGCCCTGTCTTGGAAACTCGTTTTCCAAGAAAGTGACATCCCTCGACTCAAACTCAATTAGCCCACCATTGTCTTCCTGACTAACAAAAACATAACCTTTGGAGTTTTCCGCGTATCGTATATAGATACATTTCCTTCATCTTGGCCCAAGTTTGCCATACTTATGGGAGGAAATATGTGCGTAGGATGCACAACCCCAAGGTTTCAAAATGTTTAAGTCAGGAGACCGTTGGTTCCATAACTCATAAGGAGTGGAGCTAACTGATTTCGAGGATACACGGTTTAAAATGAAAGCGACCGTCAATAATGCATCACCCCAAAAGGTGATTGGCAAGTTAGCTTGCGCTATCATTGAACGGACCATTTCCATTAAAGTCCTATTTCTCCTTTCTGCAACACCGTTTTGTTGAGGAGTATAAGGCATAGTTACCTGATGTACTATGCCGTTTTCATCACAAAGTTCCTTAAAACTTGTTGATTGATATTCACCGCCCCTATCGGTTCGCAAGACCTTAATCTTGCGATCTAATTGATTCTCCACTAAACTCATATAGTTTTTAAAGCAAGCCAATGCTTCACTTTTGTGGGATATCAAATAGATATGTCTGAATCGGGTGAAATCAAAAAGTGATGAAATAGGACTTCCCGCGTCTTGTCTTGACATTCATCGGACCACATATGTCTGAATGGATAAGCTGTAATGGAACTTCGGCCCTTGTGCCGGTTCCAAACGGCTTGCGACAAGATTTCCCCACTAGGCAATGTTCGCAGGTCGACATTTCAACCTTTGAAACATTGGATAGAAGGCCCGTTTGGCAAGTCTATCCATACGCGTTGGTCCAATATGACCAAGCCTTGGGTGCCAACAAATCACATCAGACTCATAAGTCTTAGAATTTGTAATAAGGAAATTTTCATTACACGAGGAATCATACATTGTACTCATTACAATAAATCCTTTAAATACAAACCCAGTACCAATAAGAGTATTATTACAACTTAAGTCCACATTACAATCATGAAAAAACCAGTTATAGCCAAGACCCATTAACACGACCACAGATATTATATTCCTTCGAATATCTGGAGCGAAGAGAACATCATGAAGTAGGAGAGTGCGGCCGTTGTCCAAGACTAGCTTGCAAGTCCCAACGCCTTTCACTTCAACGCGTGTGTTGTTTCCTACATAGATCCACTTCGTTCCTTGGGGTATCCGGTGACACTCCACGAAGGACCGTCTGTCCCTTGCTATGTGGTCGGTGGCACCTGAATCAATTATCCAAAAATTGATTAGATTCCACAAGAAATATTGAACTAGATACACATATGTAACTAGTATATTTACAAGTTACCTCGTCGCCTCCACTCGTACACGAACGAGCATAGTGACCGAGCTTGTTGCACTTAAAGCACTTGATCCTCTTCAAGTCTTTCTTTTTGTGCCATTTCTTGTGTCCACCCTTATGTTTGGGTTTCTTAGTAGACTCAGGTTGCTTATTACGTTCATTGGTAGACTTCGAACGATCTTTCCTTTTCTTTCCCCCGTGTGAGGAACTAGCAACCATGTGCACTTCTGCACTTGGCTTGGCAGCCGCAAGCCGCTCTTCCTCTAATTCGAGGTGCTTGGAAACATCGCTGAAGGTCTTGATGCTCTCATTGTGAGGGAGATGCATCTTCATTTGGTCCCACCCATTTGGTAGGGAACGTATGACTGCTTGGATTTGTTGCTCATCAGTGAGCACATGACCCGCATCCTTTAACTCTGAGATAAGATTTGCCATATGTCGCAGATGTTTCCCCATGGAATGATCTGGACGTTTCTTGTATGAATCAAATATTATAGTTAAGACGCGAAGTTTGGACACCGATGTGCCACCAAACTTTTCCTCAAGCTTGGACCATATGTCCATGGCTAAGTCATGCTCTCGGAAGATGCGCATTATGTCATCAGCCATACTGCTTAATAACGTAATGCGAGCTATCTTATTCTTCCGAGACCAATCATCAAAAGCTTCCTTGTCTCGTCTGTGTTGGGCCATAGTGCCCAACTCGGGTTCAATCATTACGTTCTTTAGAGTCTCGAGCACTTCTTGCTCCTCTAAAACGTATTGTATCTTGATAGACCAAAGTTTGTAATTATCTCCGTTGAGTTTTTCACCTCTGTTTAACTCAGCGACGATTTTCTTTAAAGCAGAAGACATTTTACTTTTAAAATGCTGCAAAAAGACACCAAAAACCGAAGGTTTGATCAAAAACATTGCATTGAAAAATTCTTAAAATAAATACAATTCCCACTTGAAATGAGAATAGAATATCCCATTTGGATAGTTCTAATTTCAACTCCCACTTGGAATGTATTTATAATTTGATAAGTTACTTTCGAAAAATATTGAAAATGTTACTCTAGAATCGGAAAGGTCACTACGTTTCCAATCACCATCTAGAGTAACTTTCAATATTTCCCCATCACTTTATCAAATGTTAGTACTCTTATAATACTTCGCAGCGGAAAAGCGTTTTTGAAAACGTATTTTTCAAAAAATATTTTGCAAACGTATTTCGCAGTATTTTGAAAACGTATTTTTCAAATGCATTTTT